>OY796681.1:24607377-25807377 GCA_963680715.1 Tetragnatha montana
TACTTATGTGAGTCACATAGCGTTATTATAGCTTTTCTTGGTTTGGTAACTTTGAAATTTGAATGGTACTTTGACCGGGGACCTTTTCAAATAAATTTCATCGGTAAAATCTTTTCTATAATTTATACATTTAGCTCGCTATGTATTTTTTTTCACATTTTTTAAAATTTTTCAAAGCCTAAAAGTTTTATAACATTAAAATTACTGTAAAATCTAAAAACTACCAATATTCTTGAAAATTAAAATAAAAAAAAATTATAAAATTTTTAATGATAAAATTATAAGAGTTCATAATTACCCCAGACACCTTGGCTCAGGTAGGAATAATGTGATAAAAATTGTCATTGTAAACACATATAAAAGTGAACGAAGTGTAGAAAAGGAGTTTTCTCTTTTAAGTACAGGTTTTTACTGGTCGTGTTTAAATAACATTTTAGAAATAAAAATTAATTAAATAAATATTATTTACAAAAAAAAAACCAGACTAGTCTGTCTCATCACCACAATATTTTTTCTATACTCTTGAACCTAAATAATAAAATTAGGAATATAAAGGTATAAATTGAAAAGGAAGATGGAAAATGCAATGTAATGAAGAACGTATGGTGTAGCGAAAATACCGGTCAATGTAAAAATCGGTCGGTGAAATCCGGTCAAAAAACAAGAAAAAATTATATAACTTTACCCATGTAATAATTTATTTTATTAACCGGTTTTTTGTATAACCGAACGTATTACCTTGGTTTCAAATTCAAATTCCACAAAAATTGTAAGAAAGTAGTTGCAACCAACAGACATATTGAAAATTTCCCCCTTCTAACGCTCAAGAAAATAAACTAACATGGCTGTTATTACTGCCTAGTAACACGTTAGTCAAGTTTTATTTATTTCCCCTGATAGTTAGTGGTATTTTCGTGACACTAAAAAATTGCAATACTTTATTCTGCCTCAGGTTCCCCTACTGCCTTCTGTATACCTGAAAACATGTTTCCAAATTTCTCAAAAACTCCTCTAAAGGAATTTAATTAATTTTTTTCAAGCACAGGGTGTTTTTAAAGTTCCTTTCACTGCTTTTATTTGGAAACAATGTTTCCTAGGGTAATGGAAGTAAGGTATACCCCAAGGTAAGTGGCCATGGAGAATCCATTGAGATGACTTACAGCACCCCTAGTGGAGAAATAAAAAAGTTAAAAAAATTAATTAAAAAATTAAAGGAGATAGAGTGAAAACTTTAGTACGAATGTTGTTACCAATATTATGAAAAACTCACTGGAAAAATTCAATGAACATATAGTGAATATTCGCGGAGATATTATAATATCACTTTTACATACTATAGTATGTAAAAGTAGCACTTTTTCAAGCTTTAAAAATTAATTACAAATTATATATTTTTTTATTTTTTAAATAAATGTTATTTCTATCTACTAATTAAAAAAAACCACAAAACTACATAATAACACTGAAAAACTTGCAAATTTACGAACTTTTTCTTTTTTGAGGCCTAAAAAAAAGTGATATTTTCACATGCTGATATCTCCTCGAATATTCATGATATTTTCATGAAATGTTTTCCAATTAGCTTTTATAATGTTGGAAACAATATTTGTATTGAAATTTTTGTTCTATCTCCTTTAATATTTTAATTAATTTTTAAATTTTTTTGTTTCACCGCTAGGGGCCCTGTAAGTTATATAAATATCAATGGATTCTCCATAGTCTATTTCCTAGGGGTAGAACTTACTTCCATGACCCTAGAAGACGTTGTTTCCAAGTAAAAGCTTTGAAAGGGACTTTTGAAACACCCTGAATATGTAAATGTTGAATTAAAAAAATAAATTGAATGATAAAATTTTTCATACATATTCTTGTACACATATATAGACTAATGTAATGAAAACTAAAAATTCAGTTGGTTAAAATAATCAAAATATCAAAATTTAAATTAACCTTTTTAAAAAAGTGCAAGTGTGAATCCATGCAAGCAACGATCCATGATGAGTTTTGGGCGCTAGAGACGCTTTGACACTTCTCAAGAAGGTCTTTTATACACGACCTGCTATAAAGTTATCTCTCATAAATCTAGGGAAGTAAGAAAGTCTCTCCGAGAAATCAAAACAAAAAGAACCGTGGAATTTCCGTATGGAACAGGTATCACTCGGAAATAGAAAGAACTCTCGGGGAGATCCGAAGTTGGACGGGGTATCAGCGTAATAAATAAAGAATACATGCCAAGAAAAGAGGTTTATTCCGGAAAAGTACGAAAGAGATTGCTGACTTTACACCAAGGAGATACATAACGTTAGAGAAGCAAATATAAGTGAGTAATAGCATGATGAGTAAGGCCTTTCTTCAATTGTAAGAATATAATTGAGAAACTTTAAAAGCAGTCTATAAAATGTAGATGGTAATAACTATACCCCATATCGATGGTAAAAAAGATAATACTGATAAAATAACAATGAATCCTAATGTGAAATTTTTTTTATATAACTCAGATATAAAAGAATTTAATTCCTCTTTTTAAAATGCATAAATTAACAAACACATTGAAGTGAAAATTTTTTCTAAAAATTCATGAAACTAAAAAGCCTCAAAACCATGACAAATTTTTGAAAATAACAAGTTCCTTATTTTCTCGAGTACTTCACTACAAAACATTTAAGAAGAATATATTTTTCAGTGGAATTTTAAAAATAATGTTTTTTTTTTTAAGCGAAATGTATTATGTATTAGAAACCAGTTTCCACTTAAATGAAGAGCTTTCGAAGCTACAGACACATTCCATTCTGTAAATTTTAACTTTTATTTTGAAAAAGTGTATATCAAATGCGTTTAATTAGATTTACTGACTACTAAATTTCCCATAAAGTGCATTAAATATGTTTGTTCTAATTTTCACACGTTTTGTTGAGGAGTAATAATGCTCGCAGTTTCAGCAAGTTTAAAATAAAATTTAAACAATATCATTCTGTACGTGTACGTTATACAGTAAAGTTTTAATTAAAGAGATTCCCTTTACTTCGATATTCCTCTAAACAAAAAGGTACATATTTTATTTCTAATTATTAATTGGCGCTTTTACTTATAATTTAATTAAAAAAACTTAATTAGCCTTAGTCTTCAAAAAAAACTTTTGTGAAAATTTTGGGTTTTTATATCATGATACATGGGAATGAGAAATATATCTGGCAATTTCTACGTCCTCTTGAACTGACGAGGGACTCGTCAAATAATACTACATCTAACTATTATCAATTTTACTCTTGAGGATTAATTTATATCATACTATTAACTTGACCAGATCAAAATCATTAGTTTGCATTCATTAGTTTGTATTCATTAAGAACTTTTTATAGTTTAAAAGGGAAGACTAATCCAACAATTGCTCTTAATAATTCTGTTGATCTGTTTCTGTAGTTCCTTTGGGTGTCACAGAATTATAATAAAATGTGGAATTATGCCGGAAAATGTTGGTATCTTATGAAGTAATTTAATGTGCATGAGTAAAATTATGTCGAACTCATTTCAACAGAGGCAGTTAGATTCAACTACCACGATTCACGTGAATGACACGAATGTTATTCAATTTTATTTTGAAAATATCTAAAGTGGTGGATGTAACTTAATGATTTCCAGTTTAACAGTGAACGACTTATATAGTTTTTCTACCTTGCCATAAAAGGCTATATTTTAGACAATATTGACTAAAAATAGAAAAATAAGAAACCTCAAAGATACAATTACAAAAATTGTTAAAAGTATAACTTTAACTAGATTTATTTTTATTCTGCATTCTAATATACAATTGTCTTTGAAAAAAAAACTTGTTTTATTGGCATGCTTAAACATTTTCAAATTTCCTTGTAAGAAGAGACTATTTATTTTTAATAAAATAATTTAAATCAGCTGAATTTTAATAAACATGCCAATTTTAGCTGAAAATTTATCAGAATCATCAATAATAAGTTACTAACTATAAGTATTCTTTAAAAATTGCCGAAATTTTTCTTAGACATATGCTTTCTTTTTCAGACAAAGATGCATAAAACTTTCAGCTATGTAAATTCAGCTGTTACGAAAAGAAACGAGGCTTATTTTTTAAAACTTTAAACTATTATTATATGCTTTTTAATTCTAAAAATAATAGATAATGTATAAAAAAGTATAAATTTCTTCAAAAAAACTTTTTTGCACAGATTTGTCTTGCCTCTGAGATACTACGAGCTATATTTTTCAAATTTAACTTGTTAAATTTTGTTATTATTTTATAATATTTTTATAATTATTTTTTTTTTCAAAAAGAATTTTCATTTAAATTTTTACACAAGCATTAAAAAAGGTATGTATTCTTTATGAAAATTTATTTCTATGATGTTACTACAGTTGAAATCACAGTTTTTCACCTGAAGATAGATTTAATTGATGGTGGTGCTCAATTATACGTTCTAGTGAAATTATTATTAGTCTATTTTTACTTACCGAATGTGAAATTATATTAACAGATTATTTGGAAATAGTAAATATAAATCCCTTCCTTTCCTTTCAAACTGAAACGGATAAAATATTCTTTGCTAAAAAACCGATTCCTGCGGTATAGTTTTACTTCAAATCTTATTTCGAGATTCTCTCGTATTCCCAAAATTTTAAAAAGGAAGACTGGGGTAGAAATAAAATTTACATCCACCAACAGAATGCTTGATACCTCCATTTGTGGTTTAGTGCATCGTGTGTTGTATGATTTGATTTATTATGTTACCTTATTTTCAGCCACAGGTGAGAAATAAAGCATAAATAATATCCTTCTTCTAGTATAGAATAAGTGCTTTTCCAATGCATTTATGATAAGCTTGGAGCATTTTGAGGAATACACGAATAATGTCTTTTGAACTTTTTTTCCTGTAAGCAAAAACAAGGAGCTTGGATGTGTGATAATACTATTGAAATAAAAATGTTCTAAAATGTCGAAAATCCAACTGAAATTTAAAGAAACTATTTCTTAAATTTTAAATTTATTTTTAAATGTCAAAGAAAAAACAAATGAATTGAAATGGTGGGGGAACTATGACTTCACGATTCAAAGTGGTCGTTTGTTTTTATACTATTGTTACTAAGTATCTCTCTATTCTAAAGAAAAAGTTTTTGATGAACGGTTTCCAGAGAAAAACTTTATAGTTACTGATCCGAATGTCACATTTCTGGTATCAAAATATCCGGATTCTTTCGAGGATGTGCATAAAGCTGTTGTATGTTTTTAAAAAAAAATTCAATTTTAATATATTTCAATTCTTTTAGATTACGGATAAGGTCGCAGTTACAAATCAAGTAGCACTGTCAAACAACTTATTATGCAACCAATCACAACGACCAATTGACGCCATATTTTATGATGAAACAAAGTTTTTCACGTTTTAAAAAAGGACTTTCCAAATTAAATATCATTCAAAGACTGATAAAAGTAAAGCGTAATAAAGAAGTATTCATATACGCATTTATAATGTTCTTCTTCTGAAGTGAAATGTTAGTACTTTATCCATTAGTCAGGCGAACGCGGCAAGTGTTCGAATAAATCACCGATAGAAATAAAAAAAACACTTCAGTTAACAGTGCTTCTTTTAGTTGTTTTTATATTGTTATGTATCTTGTGAAACGTCGACAACTAACGAGATCTGAGCCCAGCTAATTGAAAAGTACCAAAGCTATTACATTTTGATCTGATACACCACAGGGTTTTCATTTTAATAGGAATTAATAAATTTCTTAATTTTAATTAATTAATTATCAGCCTTGTCAGATACAAATAAAATCCTTTATTATTTTCTGTAGATATATGAGTTTAAGTTTAATAGAAATCAAATAAAGTGGGCTGCTATTTCGGAAAATAAGTTTAAATACCCACCATGTGAGTTAGTTATTCCTTTTTAAATAGGAACCTGCCTTGGTTTTTTCCATTTACATATTAAGACAAAAATATTTATTTTAATCTTTCTACAACATTTAACTCTGCCACTCACCATTAACAAAATTAAAGGAAAATCTTTTTCACTAGTTAATTCTATTTCTGGTAGTATAGTTAACTAACTCCCGAGTTCGAAATTCCATCTCGAAAACCCTAAGGGAAATTAACTAGCATTCATTAAACAAATGCAAACCGATAATGTAAAGCAGCTCCACTTAAGAATCGGTGATTCCAGCTTATCATTACATCTAATTCGAGGTCATTATATAATAAACCCTCTTGAATTTTTGCGTTAAAGAAAGTGTTTGTTATTGACTGATATGGTTCTTTGTTTCTGACAGTTATGCATCTGACTGAGGCTTTTGTTATTTGACACTTTAACCGATGCTTAAAATAGTTATAGAGTGACGCACTCATTTGCATTTTTCCCGGGAATCGATGTTTCGTATAGTGTGGAAAATTAATTTTTCACGAAATTATAATTGCTGCGAAATGTATTTATATTGAGTAGTTTATATTTTCAGTAGTTTAAATTTATAACTGGGGGTTCATACTCATTATACACATACAGGGAACGGTGAAAAAAAAAAGAAAATTTAAAAAAGAACTAAAGGAGATAGAATGAAAACTAAGAAAATAGTTTGCAATATTTTAGTAAACACACAGAAATAGTTTCTTGTAAATATCTTAAATAACTTCACTGATGTTGTAAGGACTGATTCAAACATCAAATAATTTGAATTCAAACGTCAAAGAAATCGCATAATAAAATTGGAGATGATTTTAAATTTTAGGAGGCCCCTTTTTCAAGGTTAAAAAGTGCTGACTTTGATCGTTAATACCTTATTTCGCCGCTAAGAGAGCTAGTTTAAAGCCGAGACAGATTAAAAATGGATTCATCTTTACCTAGGGGTACACCTTACTTCTATGACCCTATGTTGGTTCCAAATGAAGCCATGAAAAGGACTTTTGAAACACCCTGTATCGTAATCTTATTATTAGGTTATATTTTAGGTTTTAACAATTTAACTTATTTTTTTCGGTTTTTGTAAAAAAAACGAACAAACAGAAAATAAGAAAGAAATAAAAATTCATCTATGTAAATTGGATACTATAACTTTTAATGATGGGACTTATAATAAAATATGAGGACTAAACTATAAACGAAAACATAAATCAGTAAGAATGTGTAGCTTATTTAAAATTGTGTTTCTTTTCCTCCACACCGTTTTCTGCATTCAACGTTATGCATGAGAAAAGTTGAATACTTCAAATTAAACACTACTTTTTTAAGTGGAGGTCGCATTTTATTTATTTCGAGTTTTAAAAAGATTAACCAAATTATGGTCCTTTTGAAGAACAGAAGCTATTGTGTCAAAAGAAAAGCAAGCCTTTCTTCACCCAAAAAATGTTTAAGTTTTGCTTACAAAAAGCTTTTCTATATTAACAAGACTCTGGTTTTTAGGATAGTTTGTCAATCATTGTATTGGTTTTGGTCTAGGACAAAGTCATTACCTTTAAAAGAAAAGTACAAGCTTATCAGTTAATTGCCTAATAGTGGGTAAAGAAGATATATTTTTAGGGAAATAACTACTATATTTTTATGAAGTCTAAAAATGTTTTCATTTTCTCTAGTAAAGAAAAGTTTTATTAATTAATTCTGAGTTGTCCCTTACTATTATCCAAATAATAAGGCTTTAGTCATGATCTCTGCAGACAAGAATAAAATACTTTGCGTGTACCTACTTAATAAAAAAAATCATAAAAAGGTATTTTCCAAATCTGATGCAACCTTTTTTTATTTTGGGTTCATATTATGTACCTTATCTATGCAAGAAAAACTTTAAATTTTATAACAAAAAAGTAGTTCTAATGTTTCTAAAAGCCTTCAATCTTTTAAGTAATAAGAACTCAAACTTAATAATCATTTGGGATTTCAGAAAAGGCGAATAGTTCATAGAGTAAATGTTTCTCTTTAATCAATAAGTGTACAATATTTTACTCCAAATATGTACTATTAATTGGTATTATTTGAATAAATAGATTGATGTACTTTTTTATGTTTTTAGAATTTGTCTTTTTTGTAAAGTTTTCCAACTATTTAAAAGTACTATATGTACAAAAAAAGTGATTTTATGCAAAAAAACAATTAAGTATTATTCAGCCTATAAAAAGATGGTAGGGGAAACTGGTGCAATTTGTAACAGTTTTTTTATGTATCAGGTAATAAATTCAATATCAAGGGAGCTAAAAGGGTTTTAATAAAAGTTAGAGCGGTGAATTTCTTTTTGTCATTAATTCAAATCTACAGTTTAATTTCAATCCACGCCCAAACTAACATGTCTTGGTTTAAAAACCCAGGGGGACAACATTTGTTTCACATTTCTAAAACCACTTTACCCCATTAACAGCAGTGAGACGCTTGTGAAAATATGAAATAATAAATGTTAAATTGCAGAATAAAATAATATAAAGAACAACGATTAGGGAAAGCGGGGCTATTTGATAAAGCAAAATTCAAACAATTTTTTTTTAGTGGAAAAAATGACTTATTCAGATATCTTTTTTTCTAAAAATATTTGATAATGACACAATTTTATTAACCCAATTAGAAAAAAAAATATGAGTTTGGAAATTAATTAAATAAATTAGACATTTGTGAAAAACAGATCTCTGTATTCAAAGTGGAATAGCGTAAGGGAGATTTTACATTTTACTTAAAAATTTACTTTTGGAAAATTTTGACGAAAAAAAATTTTTGTTGCTTTTATTAAAATTTATTGGCTTACTGCAGAGTTTAATGGTTTTAGATGTAATGCTTATGCATGGAAAGGCAACTTTCAGAATTTTTTTATCTTTTTGAGATATTGAAAGTGTATCAATGTGCCCCTTATCAAATCGTCCCGTTTTGCCCTATATTGGGGATCTTTAGAGTTAATTATGATGCTCTTTTATGACCTCTATATTGATTTCAATGTATTTGACTATTTGAATTTTTCAAGTATGTAAAAGGTATATTAAATATTCTTAGCTACATACCATCATAGGTTGCATGTTTTATAAGATATTTTAATTAAGATTATAATATTTTCTCCCATTTTTATTTTAGGAGAAAGCGAAAAAAATTCAATTGATGATAAAAAACAACAACAACTATTATAGAGTATTTCCTATATTTTACGCTTTACCAAATTTAAACTATTAGTCAATTCTTAACCATAATGTTGTAAATATAATAATTAACATAATGAAGAGTACCAAAATAAAACGATTTCGGTATTGATTCTATTCTATTCTATATGAAATTTCGGTAAAAGTCTTTGAAATTCGAGGTGCAAAAATATTTACTTAAAAACCCTGTTACCTTACTTTTCATCCAGTAAAAGCAGAGGTTTCTCCTTCAAAAAGAATTATAGAAAAAAAGTTCGGAAAATAGAAATCAGACTTGATCAAAGTGTTAGTTTTGCATGTTTATTCAGGCGGTGGAATTCCTATTTATCCCTACATTCTTCGAATTTGTTCGTTAAATATTCTAAAGCCCTACGAAAGGAACCTAAACATTTGAAGGTTTTTATTCTTTGAAAGGACACTTGACAGTTGTTACACCACAAAGCTTGCATAAAACCTTGTCTCTCAGTACTTTGGATATTCAAAGAGAGGAGCAAACTAATGAGATTTTCCCGAGGCTTTCAGTTCCAATACATTTTGTCATGAAAATGATGGGGCAAATTTGAAGTTCGTTTTAAAACTTAAAATAAATACGTTTCTTTCTCATGTGAAACGGCACATGCTGGAAAGTAATCTTTGTGGAAAACACCATTTGATTGCTATAAAAACTCATCAGTTTTGCTAAGATTTGAATATTGCCATATAGCATATCAATCCATGGAGTGTAGAAGAGCCGTTTGAAGTGGAAATCATTCATGCTTAAAATAAAAAGAAGTACAATTCTAAGAGGAATTTATTTTCTAATATTGAAAACTGAGTCCTTAGACTATAATTACCCAATGGAAACTTTAAGCCTCAAAACTTTGGAAAAGTAATGTTTGATTTATTTTAAGCTGGTGATTTAAAAAAATAAAATTCAAAATATAAGTATTATAAAGGTTAAAATTGGTTCTGGATGTCCCTGGACGAGTCTGGACGCAATGTGAACGTATTTGCAAAATTATTTCTAATTAAGACGAGGAAAGATCCACCAATTCTACTGTAATGTGAATAGTATAAAATATCCAAATTTATACAGATTATTCTATGAAAACAAATAAATTGTAAGAATTATAAAGGTTAAAATTGAAACTGAATGTCCCTGGACGAGTGTTGATGAAACATGGACGTATTTCAAAAGATTACAAAATTATGTTCAATTCAGGGATGGAAAGTATTCAACTGCTCTGATGTAATGTGAGACCCATATTAAACTTTCAAAATTAAATAGATCATTCTTTAGAATTTGCGAAAATGAAATTATTTTATAAAAGTTAAAATTAATTCTGGATGTTTCTAGCTAGACGAAACTGGATAAACTATGGACGTCGATCCATATTGTGACGGGAAGAGCTTTCCTCTTTTAAGTTTTAATCTGAGACAAATAAAGTACTTAAATTTATATAAACTATTTTTAGGAAATTCAAAAATAAGTGCTATAGTGATTAAAATTGGATCTGGATGTCCCTAGACGAGTCTGGATGAAATATGGACGTATTTCCAAAGATTACGAAATTACTTCTGGTTCAATTCCGTTAGAGTCCCCGCTAAATATCGCCAGGTTCTTTTAGACAACAAAAAGTAGAAATATTCATAAATAATTTGAAACTCCTGAATTAAAATGTTTAATTACATCAATAACTATTCAGTTTATTAATAAAAGTCGGACAAATTTGTTGATATTTGGATATGTTCAGCGATTTGGATATTGGCGATATTTAGCGGGGACTCTAACGGAATTGTACCTTACTTCTAATTGAGACAAGGAAGGAATACACCTGCTCTATTGTAATATGAGATATTCATGTCGCAAAGAATCACAGTGATTGAAAATAGCATTACAAACAGTTAAGTGTTCAAGCAAATAGCAATCCCACATAAAGGGTTAGAAATTAAATTGCTGGCATTGCAGAATTATATTTTAATGGACAAGATTTGTATTAGCTATAATAGTCTCTGATTTCCCTTATTGAAAAAAAAAGTATGGCTAAATAGGAAATAATATTAAATAGAAAATGTTACCCGAAATTACGGAGTCCTTTTATATTTTCTTCTATGCATACATCCGTGTAATAACTTTCTGTTTAGTGAAAATAATACCAAAGAAGTTCCTGATATATTAGTAACGGTTCTTAGAGTTTAAGAATCATATATGGGCTAAAAGAAGACCATCCTGATTTAACCCCCAACGAGACAATTTTTAGCAATAAGCATTGATATATTTCCCTAAAATGGCAGAATTATTGAAACATGCTTCTAACGTTTTGAATCGTTTAACACAAAATAGGTCAGTTTTGAAATTTCCTGCAAAAACCTCTTATAAAATTAACTTCTAAATAAATTTACGTTTATATTAGACGCTTATTACTATAAAAACATAGAGAACCAATGTTATGCAAAGTAAGTCTAAGACTTAAAGGCAATTTGACACTCGCATGTGTTATCACAGTAAAAGAGAATAATATAAAAGAGCAAATCCAATATAGTAAAAATATTCTTATCTCATTTTAATCAAGTGATACTATTATGTTCATCGGATAGCTATTAATGTTTTTTAAGATTATCTCTAAGCAATCTAACTTGAAACGGGAGGATTTATGTATACTAAATATATTTCATGAACGAAGTTTGCTATTTTAAAAGAACTATGGGGAAGAGAAATAAAATCCGATAACCAAGAAAGAGAAAAATTCCATAAGTTGCACTTAAAGTTGCATTTATAGGTTTTTAGAAAACATAACAGTTTATTCCCAGGAAAACTGAAAAAAGTTTTTCATGGTTGTGAGAAAAAACGGAAAAAAATTCCTTCCTTGCTTAATCAATCATAGTAGTCCTGGAAAAGAAATATAAAACCAAACGAAGCCTGGGAGAAAATATCTTGTTCTTTTTTCGATAACAGCTTCTCTTGAAGTGAAGAACCTTTCCAGTTATCTGTTCAATTATAATTCTAGGCCGGTGGATTTTTCGTCACAGTCATTACCTTTCTGAAATTGGTGTTCCCGACTTTGAAATATGTAACCAAAGAGGGCTAAAATAAATTCTACGAGGCCATCGATCAAAAATGGGAATGAAACCAGATATTCTTAGGTATTATTTTTTGTTGGTTCCTTACTGGATAAGTTTAGACCGTTACCGTCTACGTAGTAATAAGCACTATTATTACAAAACTTAACTGTGAAAGTAGTTTTAGAGTAAAGCAGTGATGCCAACGAAAAACTTACCTATAGTGTTCGCCACGAGAAGAACTTTGACAGGAAAACAAAACTTTGAAAAGAAGTTCAACTCTAAATACCTGTATCGGAATCTCTTTACAGGAGAGCAAGCCAGCATACATATTAGTATTTAGCTTGACACACCCCTTATCTTGTGGCAAGCTAAATGCTAAATCTTGAAACCGATGTTCCCTCCACAAAAGCGAAAATGATTAAAATATTTCAAATTAGTGTTTTAATTGGACGTTTACGAGAGCCATTGTTATAAAACAATCTCCAACAAAGGAAATAAATTGGGTGTTTTAAAACTGAATCCCGACTTCATTGTTGCGATAATAGCTTTAATTTACCCACTGATATCCATATAGTGTAAAAAAAATTATGTTCGAAAAGCTTCGGATTTCTGATCAAATAGGGAAATGTTATAACCGCTTAACTAATTCGATGTGGATTGTTTTCTCAGCTCAAAATCAACCTAAATCTCACCGGAGGGTGGTATTAGTATTCATTGGCAAACAGAAAGATCGCCCAATCTATCTTTCATTTCGATCCAACGTTAGTAGGGTTCTCGGGCATTTTATTAAGTCTTATTTGTTTAACGCGAATATTTTCGGGGGAATCATCTGCCTGCCGAGACTTTTCCTAGCTGAAGATGAATTAAGTACCCATTCTCAATCAATGAAGATCAAAAGCTGTTTTAATGCGCGAAATGCCGGATTTAGTTTCACGGGGATTTACAAGTCAACGGAAATCGATTCAATTTAGTACGCATCGTCATAAGCGTTAAACAATTGATAATGAATGGCTTTGGTGGGGATTATTTAAGCTTACAACGCTCTTTGTGCTGTTTGATTTCGCCATTAATATTTCTGTGCACTGCTCACAGAAACATTAACGATATTTAACTTAGAGATAATTGTGGGAGTTTTGTTATTGTCTTTTGGAAGGGGAGTGAAAGTTCCAGTTGTCCTCGAAAATAAATGGGTTAGCAATAGAATAAATGGAAAATGCCTTTTTTGGACCAAAAACAGACAGTTCATTGGAGATAGCTCCAAAATACTTCTTTAAAACTTAAGGTCCATTCAATTTTTTTAAGTTTACAATTATATACGTCCTTGTTGAGTCGTTATTTGATTTTCTTTTAGGGTATTTAATTCGGTAGAAACCTACTTTTGATATGAGAGAGATAGTAGATTAAAGAAACATTTTAATTATAAGTGTTACATATGAATTTCTATGTATAAAGAATGTAACGGTAACTATGTATATACAAGAACTACATATGTTTTTCTAACTAAGTATCTTATGATCTTAAAAAGTCTGTAAAACATTTTCTTTCATAGTTTCTAAGCTTTATTACCTATTACGTTTAAAAACTAATTGCTCTAATGAAATATTCTAATAAATTGTTTTTCAGTCATAAGTTCTAAAATCCTGTTTGAAATAAACAAAAAAAAGTATTCCAAGCGCATCAGCTTTTTGAAAGCTAAATTGTATTTTCGAAAAGGAAAGGATAGCCTTTGATAAAAATTCTTTAATATGTGCTACGTTTATAACCTTTTCCAAAAGAACGCTGCAACATCTGGTTTTTCGGATACCAAATTAGGAACAACTCGTTAAAAACAACTATGGTTTTTATAAGAACTGAGGAGTTAACGTTCTTTTTCTCCTTTTTGCCATATTATTCAAAATAACTAAATTCGTAAACTGTGAAGAAGGAATTTTTTTTTAAACTTTTATTCTTTTATCTTTACAATTTTCAAGTCATAAAATGCTATTGTGTTTTAAATATGAAATATACTATTAATTAAATGTATGAATTGAAGAATATAAACACCATTTGGTAGTGTTAATTAGTTTATGGGTAGTGTTTTAGAATATATTACATTTTTATTTTAAAAAATATGTTTTGCCTCTTTAAAGACGTACTAAACGTTCTTTTACTCTTCAAAGCTCATATTTAAAAATTAGAGTTTATTACCTAGTACTTGTTTTATCTAATTTAAGGGGAGAAAGTTTGCAGAAGTAGAAAAAAACACAGTAAAAAGTAATGAAAACTGCTCAGGAAAAACTTTTTTTTCCAGTAAAAACTAATTTTTGAATATTTTACATTACATTTGAATACATCCCTCTTTTGAATGAAACCATCTGTGGTGAGCATTTTTCTATCGCTAAATTATTTCATTTCTCAACCACTCTTCCCTTCAAAACATTTTTATGAACTGAAAACTCACTTCTTCACTTCTCGCTGATATCTGATCAAATGGATAGGCAATGTTTGACTAATAAAGCGATTCTATGCGGATTATTTTCTCGGCTTCTTCTTTCTCTCTTTCTTCACTTCTCACTGAATCTCTCCAGTATTATTCTATGGCGAGCAGAAAGATAAACCAATATTCCCTGCATTTCGATCCAACATTAGTGAGATTTTCGATGCATATTTTTACTTAAATTCCTGCTGAAATCATTTTCATCATTTTACGATTTTCATACTCTTTCTATGCCAGAGGCAATCTAAACGAGCTATTACTACTACTTTAATTTGGCTATCTGATAGGGGCCTGAATGATAACATTAATATATTGGTTTCTGTTGACTGTTCTCAAAACTCATCGCTTCAAAATGAAACATAAACGTCTGGAAAAAGGAAATAGGATGAGTTTCGTTTCTACTCTCAAAACTTTTCAAAGTTTTAGCTCGTTCTGAACTGCGTTTTCTCGGATCGCTTTGAACTTGTTTCTGGATCCCCAGGCTCATTTTGAGAGCTTCCTTACCTTCTTAAATATTGACTCGTCCACTGGGATTGATGCGTAAATAGCTATGTCACTATAGAACTCCAGGGCACTTATTGTAAGAGTCAATAATTAGCTTCTGAAACAATGTTACAGCAAACAAAGACATCGGGTTTCCTCCAAATTACAACATGAGCAAAGGTTGATGTATTTCACATTTTAATTGATACTGTATAATTTAGACATTCTGTTAGGAGAATATAGTAGTTATACTAATTGTATGTTCTGTCGTAGCTTAGAATGTTATCAGGTAAATAATCCTAATGCAACGTTTGCACACAAATCATAGCATAGAAATTTTATAACATTCACTATTTCATACTATATCACAGTTTAACATAATTCAATCAATTTAAGAAATAGTAATAATAAACATGAAAGGAAATATGGATGAGTCCTTTTAACACGTTTGTTATTGTACAACAAAATTCTTATAAATATAAATTATACACTCCCTTGAAATTTCATGGGGAATAAATTTAGTTCACTGAATAATTAAACTCCCGTTCATAAAAAATGCAACACCATAAAGAAATTGTTAAATTTTGATGAAATTTACACAGCTAGTGACCTTTATAGATGCAAATAAATTATTAAATTTTTAGTGTAAAGGAACAAAATTAAGTATCGAAAATCAGTGTTTTATGTAGTCTATACGCGTTGAAATGAGAGCCTCTATTCGACACGTTATCAAATCAAATACATTGTGGTTTTTTTTGCCGCCTGAGGAGGGGATTTTTGTCAAAAATTCTTTGGCAAAAATCCTAAGTTCCTAAGTTTACCAATAGTGGCTACAGAAGAAGCATTTTGAGCTTGAGGACAAACCAACGAAATTTCAGTCAAGCTTCATAGGGGATATATTAGATGAAAAAGTTTGTCGAGAAAGAAACTGTCTATATATGTGGGATGTAATGGAAGTCTGGAACATTCCAACACACATGTATACGGGGCTTATCCTGATGAATTACAGCTTCAGGAATGCTTAAAAGGAAGGTATAACTTTCGGCTCCAAAAATTTTTTAATGCATTTGTGTCATATTGACCTCATTTCTTATCTCATAAGTTTTTCCATGGTACCCAATAGTGCTCCAGCATAACGCTTGGCGTTCGTGCGGTATGACTCAAGATAAAGTACTCGAAATGATGGCGTTTTACAGCATATCGTCCAAAGCCGATGTGGGTATCATTTTAACCAAAATTGAAGTGGGATTTGTATAAATAGACAATTTGTTGCCATTAATTACGAGAAACGCTTTTTTGTTGACACCATGGTGAGCTTCATATACCAATGGAGTTCCATTCATGGAACTCTGTATAAACGAACGATAATATGCAGCAACGACCTAGAGTAGATCTATAACAGAACAGTGTTATAACGATTTGATTGACGATACGATTGCTCATATGGCAACCGTTAAGGTCTAAGCCTTAGACCTAAGATTAGAATATTAAGATTACTGTAGAATTAGAATTAGAAGATTAAGATTAAGATTAGAAGTCACTATACCCCTTAGAGTCTAAGGGGTATAGTGACTTCTAATGAGAAGATAATCAACGGCATGCAACCTTCTTACAACCCTTAATAACGTCTCGTTGCAGCGTCTCGTTGGTGTTGCAATTTTTATGAACAGGAATTCATATTCATTTCATTGCTTGACTGACTTTTAAAAAAAATCTTTCAAATGACCAAATTATTATAAAATAAATTGACACTACCATTTATTAAATTTTGATTATTCCTACAATAAATGGATTATTAGTTTATTTAAAAAATACACTGATATAGTAAAAAAAAATGAACTGCTACATACATTTATGAAAACATCGTTACTTAAGCCATTGTCTTTTAGTGAAAAATCCAAAACACACCGAGATCCTTTCAGAAAATTTACCTCCTGCTAAAAACCATAAAAACTCTCTTTTGAATGAGCTTTAGTACTTTTTATTTCAGTTATTTGTACGTCAGCGCTTTCCTTACTATTTTTAGGCTCTATTCAAAACTATTTTCACCCATCCATTTCACTTTTAATCAAGGCGCAGCGAATTCGACTCATTTTATTACTATGATAGCGTATAAATTTTCCTCATTTCGATAAGGGTACCTTTTGGGTCATTATATCCTAAGATCGATGCAGCTTCTTATCTTAGAATAAAGTATATCCTTACACAGTAATTACGGTCAGAAAGAGAAATAAAGCTGGCCTAAAAGATGGGATATTATAATTATGGTCCTTTACACACAATGTATATTATTATAATAGCTCTCCCGTTAATTTTATTAGGCTTTTATGCATTTTAAACTTTTGCTTAACTATTCTTTGTTTCCATTGATGTATAGCGCAATTTGTATTTTAAAATAAAAAGTGTAAATTTTAGGAAAGCATGAAATAAGACTTGTTTTATTAGTTGTACCTTAGGTTCAAAGTGCAGAAATAAATTTGTGTGGAATTTAGAAAACACAATTCTTTACGAGTTTTAAAATTTAAATTAATGGAAATGGAAATCGCGCTTATATCGTATGAATTTTGTTAATATACTTTATAGAATCCTTTTAAAGTTTTATAAGATGGTGGTTTAAAGTTCGAATATCTTTAATACTTTCTACAGTTAAAGTTTAAGAAATAAGAAGAAATTGCTATTTTGAGGTAAAAAGAGTACATAAAGGAGAAGAGAAACCAAAATAGATATATGTTTTATTTATTTTGTTATAAAAGATTTTAAGAATTAAGAACATTCATAGAAGATAGAAGTATATATAATAAATCTACTTAAACCGTAGGATATCTTTAAAATTATTTTCCATCTTTCAATAAAGAGTTTTCTGAGTTGGAAAGATAAATTATTTTTTTTATCATCAAGACTATACCACAGAGTACTAGAACAGAGAGTCCACGGCCATAGGCTCTAATGGAAATCGAAAATCATGACATCTTGTTACAGGTTGGGAGAATTGTGGCGCTGGGATCGCACTAAACTCACTAGCGTCTGGATTCAGTCTGAATCGTTCGCCGGCTGCCTATGGGAGATCGAAAACACCTTTTTGCGCATGCGCTGAGTTCTAATTTGGCGAGAGATTTAAGCGGCCGGCATACGTTCCAGAATCTAGTGTGGCGCCCTCACATCAGTAACGCATTTGAAAACAGCCTCGTGGACCCTCTGTTAGGATATTTCTCTGTGGACTATACTAACCTTTAAAACGCTAAACAATCATGTGTAGTCTTTTATTTTTCTCCTTAGGCGCGTTCATCGTAACAAAAGATACAGCGCACACTTTTATACTTTTGCGAAGTTTATATTTTTCTACATTTAATTACAACAAAATATTGAATTTTTGATCCTATTTATATTTTTTGATGATTGAAAGGCTTCAAGTAGAACATTCACAGAAAACTTCCTTATATTAACCTTACTTAAAATGAAGACAGTTGTGATAGATAGGTTTTAATTCTAGTGTTAGCTATGCATAAATTTACTCCTTCTATAATTTTCTTAAGTGATCATCCAAAATTTTAAAGTACTAAAATCTTTTAATATCAGGAGAGTGCAAGTTGTGGCATGACATCACCCTTTTTAATGGATCTATTAGTCTTGCATAACGCTAAAAATTTGAAAAATCGGGGAAATTAAAAATGTTCAACTGATTTTTTTAACCGATTTACACGAAATGAGTAGAATGAAAATTTCGTCCAACAAATGGTTAAGGGAACCTGTTGATTCCAAAAATATAAAAGTTTAATTGGAAATACATTGTACAAACTTGTAGAATGGTTGATGAAACCATGTTTGATCTCTTTTTAAATACTATTTTTAATGATGCATCCAATTACTTATAATTTCTATCTATGTCCTGAAAAAGGAACAACAAATTTTCTGATAAATTTTTCGCCCCACATTAAGTTAAAAATTTGGTCTCTTGCTATTCTATTTGGCCTGCGTCTTATTTAAAGTTTGTATTTAGGCATGATTTATATACGCTTCAAAATTCATTGTTCTGATTCATGAAATTTAAGTTTTTCGGTTTGCTTCTTAAGAAAAATTAGTTTTCTACAGATTAGTTTTCTATAATAGGTTGGTGCCCATTTACAAAATGGCAAACTATAATTAGTACTAAAATTTTCAGGATTGATACTTATACCATTTACAATACAATATACACTATGAAGTGTTAGGCCTGAGTGCCATATAAAACCAGATCTAATAATTAATCAGATAGTAGCTATAATGAAACTTTTTATGTACACAGTGGTGGCTGGCCTTTGGGGAACTTCACAAGATGCCTCACAAAGTTACAAAAACTCTTTCCAGCGTGGGTGCTCCATTCAGCTACCGCATTGCTACCCCAACTATACAGAACATTAAAATATATTAAAATACTTCTCATTCTTTTGAATAAAAATAAGGGGGAAAGTTTCGGAATTCAATGAATATATTTATCTCTGTAGTAAATACGAAGGAAATAAACACGTGATTCTTTTCTTCATTATCAGAAAAGGAACGCACTTGGTTGAAAGTATTAAGAAACATTTCCTTTATTATAAATTTGAATTTGGATAAAACGAAATAAGGGGAAAAAACATTTACATGACTGATTTTGACCATTGATCTGACCATTTACATGATTTTTTACATGACTGAGATTCTATAAAGGCGAAAAAAAATAATTAATAATTAAGAAAAAGAATTCCCTTCCTCTTTTCACAGAAAAATTCCTTTGCTGGTATTGATCTTTTTAAGTTCACAATATATGGTAGCCAGAAAATGATCTTGATATGATTAAAATAAGATTAAACAATATAAGTTGTCAAAAATTTTGGAATAAGCTGTGAGGGGTTCGGTTGGCTATTTTCTGAAATTGTTCTTCAAAAGAAACATTTTTCCTCTTCCACTCCAAAAATTTAAGAAACATCAAGCTCGATCGATTTCTTGACAGATAAAAAAAAAGAGCTGAAATCTTTGAATGGCCACCATCAGTCCCCCACTTACGAAAGGGCCAAAGCAAGAAAACTTTGTTTACTTACACATTGCATTTTACTGAAAATTCTTCGGGCATGAACAATTTCCGATATGAGTGTGAACGAATGTGCTAAAACATGATTTCAAAGGCAAAAATAGAAAAGGCACCTGGGAATGAAGAGTACATTGAGCTGAAAATTTACACAAATGTGTTTCCTTTTAAAGTTCATCCCTCATAAAAACCAAAGAAAAACACAATTAATATAATCCAGTATCATTAAATAAATCATAAAAATACTTTTATGCCTGGTGCAAATTGGAATATTTTCAACATTTTCTTAAATTTTGAATACACAACACGTAAATCACAAATTAACTTCAAGAATTTAACTTTCAACATTTTTTTAAAAAGAAGAATAAGAAAATATTTCCGGAAAGAGTTATAAGTCATTCTCTCTAGAGATGTTAACAAAAGTAAAAAGAACTCATATCAAAGTATTAAGTCTTCTTATTCCAAAAACTTCGGTTTAATTTAAAAGGAAGGAATTGAGAGACTTTTTTTTAACATCAATATCATTACTTTTTAATGATCTTTCAGCTGCTTCTTGAGCTACTTTTAATCGTGAAAATCCTCTAGAACATAAAATAGTTACATGTTTTAAAAACTGGATTTTTCAACCTTTACAGAGTGGAGTTTTATTAAATAGGAAGGAGGTAAAACTACAAGACGGTGAATAGATAAGTTTTTAAATAATTTTCATTATCCCCCCACAATTGGAATGTTTAATATTTTGTTACGAAAAGAAAAGAAATTAAAATTAGAAAAGAAGAGGAGGGGAAAATAATTTCAATACTTAGTTTTATGAAAAACTGAACATGATTACAAATTTTTAGACCTTTGATCATAATTGAACTCAAAGAGAATTAATTATATTTCTAAGGGTGTTGAACCCCTTTTGACTCTCAGTTTTTCTACAAGTCTTTAATGGGCAATTCCAACATTTCTTAAAAACAGGAAAAAAATGCATTTTCCCAGTAAAAAAATGGTTCTAAAATCACAAATCGACACGAATAGTTTCAAAAATTTTTTAGTTAATTCAATATTTTAAAATAAAAGTAAACAATCGCGCTTTTAATCTTAAAGTATTGTTTAAAATCAATTTTTCGGATTGAATGTTCTTTTAATCCCGCCTTTTAAGGGTCAAACTTTGAAATTAAATTAAAAAGTAAATAAGCATCGCAATCAAAAAAAATTTTTGCTCGTATATTCCTCTGTTGAATATTTCTATCGAATAAGGGCGAGCGCGCACGGGCGACTTTTGTCACGGTGACAAAGACAAAAACAACGTTGCTAAGGCTGTTTTGTTAGGGGCGGGAAATAGAAGCATCCAACAGAAGCATTCGCACATGACATCACTGGAGGATAAAAGCAACGTTGCTAAGGCCGTTGTTAGGTAAAGTCATGTGATTGAAAATGCTCTATTGTTTTCTAGCGATATTTTTGATACTAGTGATACTGGTCGCCGTGACTTTAGTCACTCGTGCGCGCTCAGCCTAAAACAATCAAATAACGATTGAGCGTAAGCATTAAGTTGCTTATTCAGGATACAAATATAAGATACAACTTTTAACATTTTAGTAGGACATTACAAAAAATATAATTAAGAAAACCCTTGTGAAAAAACTTTGTATAATAAATAAAATATTGGAAATACAAGGTGGGATGGTCATAAAATAACGACCCTTACTTTAAAATTATCTACAGACGAAACTATTGGTAAAAAAAATCTGAAATTTAAAGTTAGCATTTCGAATAAGGGATGAGAATTTTTTTGAAACAAAAAAGAAATTTACTTCAATAATTTACTACTCTCAAGTTATCGGAGTAGGGACCTAAAAATCAAGTACTATATCGAAAAAACTTAAAACAGTTTTAAGGTACAGTTTATCTTATGACACTTTTAATCTCCTAGTGATTGATTATATTGCATTAAAGTTAATGGAATTTGATCAAACATTTTTAATAAACTCTCTTTTTGTATTAAAGAGCTAGTACATCTTAAAAACATTTTGAACACTTTTTCTTTTCTGTTATTACCTCAAGAGTCTTTAAAAGATTCTATTAAGTAGTGGAGCGATTAACTTTTTTTAGAAGGAATGAAATAACCGGAAAAAAAGAAAAAAAAATAGCTTTATAAATAGAATTAATCCATGGCTAATCTCCCTGGAAAATATTACGGACTTATTAAAGTTTCGCAACAGAACTTCATAACCTTAATTCGTTTCTGAGCACTTTTTATTTTCAGTTTATCACTTCAGTGATTTTTAGCAACTTTTTTTTTAAAGTTTTAATAACTGATTAATAGCATAACATTACGCATCACAATGAAGATAGTAATTCACTATTTATTGATTTTCTTAGGGGATTTTTTTTTGTTTACGTCAGCAACAAATGGTAAAGTCTTAAGTAAGTCATTAGCTTCTAATCTTAACTCCATGGTTAGTTGTCACATATACATAACTAACACTTGTTCTAAGCTCCGACTGAGCATGGCCAATCATTTAAACCAGCAAAACAAGAACTCGGACATCGTTAACTCGCTTGCCTAATTAGGGAAAGCCTAGCGCCTTTATGAGAAAACATGTGCTAATTGAATGTTGTACCGATCGGCCGACGGATTAGCACAGTTCAGCGCTGGGGCTTTTAGAATAGGTGCCCAGACGCGGGATCCTCATCATCATCACCATCCCTAGCATTATTTTGCAGTTAGGGAGCTCATTAGGCGGTCGTTAAATGGAGAGGTCCTCACCTATTGCAGGATGGTGAAATGAAACGGTTAAACAGTGGTAAAATAGGATGTTGGTGCTTTGGAATCAACTTCCTTTCTGTCTACTGGTTCGGGATGCGGGTCTACGTGTAATTAGTACTTGATTCAGTGGCGGCTCATGGGTAATTCAAATGGAGGTTCACAATTATAATTTAAAAATTACCATAGAGGTAACTATCCTGATGAAAAGTACCATTCATAATTTTGCTAATTGAGGAAAAGAAAGATGAAGGCATAGATAAAGACAAAGATGGAAACATATAACTTCATTCATAAACTTCATCTATATATGAAGTTTACTCACATTACACAAGTATGACGTTTTTCTATGAAATTGTAGTTCCATATCCTTTTGAAATCCTCGGTTAACTATTTTGTCTCCTGAGTAATATTTTGGCCCATTAGATTATTTTTTAAAACGGAAATGAAAATTGAAATTGTTATTATAACTTTACTCTTAATACAGCCACATACAAACACAAAAATAACATGTTTTTGTTTTAAATTAACCATATAATACTGAAAACACAAGAAAAAAAATAGAGACGAATTGGCAGGCAGAGAGCGAGGTAAGGCGAATTTTTCAACCGAGTTTAGCTGAGGAAACCTTTCCTACTAGCCTTTTCTCACTAACTTACTGTGCCACTTGAGATATTGAAGGCAAAAAAGTCGTATTGCAACTAAAGCTTTTTAAATTTATGAGGAAGGCTCATCCTGAATATGGTACAAACTGGAACCATTTTTATAACATTCAAATTTATTTAAATTTTATCAATTTGTGTCATTTTGTGCCATTTCTCTTATGAAAGTCTCCATTGAGAACTATAAATGCGTTAAAGAAAAACCGCAGGGTTTTCTATATGTAATATGGATTTGGATAGTCTTCGATAAGAAACCAATGTATTCACACAAATTTTTGATCAGATTAAGCACAGTTCACGAAGATATCGCAAAAGGAGTAAGAGAAATTTGCATTGAATAGAGAATAATTATAAGATTATACTTTTACTACTAAAATCCTTTAGTAGGGAAAAATTTTTAAAAGGATTATTTTTATTCCTTTTAAAATATAGTGAACCTTAAGCTACAAGTTGCACTGGTAATTCCACATAAAAGAAAGAAGCTAGAATATGTTTATAACATTTTTATTTGATAGTAAATGAAATTTTATAGCGTGAATACAGTTTTAGTCATGAGACATGGAATACACATACACGCGAGATACTTATTTTATAATACCTAGAAATTACTATATTAAATTATTTAAATACGAAAGATTCCCTTAAAAATTAGAGAAATTCTTAAAGTACAACGCTTTTTACGCCAGCCCTAATGATTCAAGTAGTAACTAACGCACGCTTCAGCGCATGTTTACCGCATATTTCTCCTCCATTTTTCGGTTAGTAGACTAAAAGCTGAGCAATTTATGTTCCATCTTCTGAAAAATTAAGTGTTTTATCTTACAGGGTTTGTAACATCTCATTAAGGAAGTTTCCACAGTCCGTTTTAGTCACGTTTGCTCTGCTTCGCTTTTAAAGCTTCTTCATGGTAAATTCAAGCTAATTAGAATTTTCTTATTTTACATTGAGAATCCCACTCATCATAAGGAAAACAAGATTAAATATTTAAATGTTATTCCAATGTAGGGAAGGTTTCTTTCATCCAAAAACGTACATTTAAAAATCCTTGGATTCAATAAATTTAAAAACTGATAAAATGTTTGAAATTTTATAAAAAAATTATAAATTTAATAATTTTGGACACATTTTCTTGTCTTTTCTTTAACTTTATATTAACTAAAAGCTTAAAAGAACTTAGTCCAAAATTGTTTTCTTAATTAACAAGATTTGTTATTTTTGACAAATTTACAAAAAAATTAAAAGAATGTTGGAAATTACCCAAATTTAAACAGTATTTTTTTCCTCAACATAAATCAAACATTTATTATAAATTTGAATACTTATAGAAATTTTGGAAAAAATAAACAAAATCTGAAATTTCGCATTTTTTATTCGAAAAAAAAGTTTCCACTTTTTTGCTTTGAAAAAAATTTTAAAACAAATATATTTTATAATATATACGTAGAGTTATTGAGCATACGATACTAATAGAGTGTTTTCAGGTGACGTCACAACCGGTTATTTTCTTTTAACTGTGTATCTTCTGTAGGGTGCGGCGTTCAGAAGGCAGTGCTGCCAGAGGCAAGCGCACTCAACAATGTCTCACATCTCGAGTGGCTGGCTCGTGATCTTTTATTTTGTAAATCTTAAATTCATGAGTTTGAATGTTTTTCCTTTTCGGCTGGCTAGCTTACGAAAACAAATTTAATCTCGTAAAAGAAATAAAGGTTTTTAGATTATAGAAGTTGTCTCTGTGAAAATACACTACACCTCAACAGACGCAACAGATGACATCTATAAAGTGGTGACCCGGTATACGAACACGCACCTTCACCACCTCCACTTACGATCACCAGCTCCAAACCACCCTCTTCGCTGTGGTTGGGTTCGCAGCGCTTCGCTCTCGGCTTCGCAACTTCACGCCTCGGGATATTCAAACATGGGCCATAGGCTCCGCACTCCCGGCGTCTCACCTAGCCGCGAGATCTCGGTTTCACGAATCCAGCCCAGCTGCAATCTGGAGGGGGAGTACTGTGGCGAGCTTACTCACCACTATAAGAGTCAAGTAATTCAAATGGGCTATATATACCGACTGAAGCGATTATAACTCGGGAGTATACTTTTGAGTCGTATGACCTTCGGATCGGTATCTACCCGTGGCTCGCACTTGCCACATCAGTTTGTCAGTTTCAAGCTCAGGTCTATAAGGCTGCCATTAAACTCCCACCCTTTTGGGACAAACAAGCGGACTTGTGGTTTTTAAACATCGAGGCTCAGTTTTCCCTCAACCAAGTTACGCAGGATACAACCAAGTACTATGCAGTAGTGGCGGCACTGAACTCTGAGGTGCTCTCATACGTCAGCGACATCGTGAGGAATCCACCCCAAGAAGAGCGGTATAACACTTTGAAAAACCGGTTGATTGTGGAGTTTTCGGATTCGGAACAGAAGAGAATCAAGGATCTTCTATCGGATACAGTTTTAGGAGACGACAAACCGTCTCAGCTATTGCGAAAAATGCGTCAATTAGCCCAGGACAGGGTGGACGATGATTTCCTAAAAACTCTGTGGATGCAAAGACTGCCCACAGAGGCACAAGCGATCCTAGCAGTGTCGGAAGGAGGGCTGGATAGACTCTCCCAAATGGCAGATAAGATTTCGGAAATTTCCCCTAGGCAAGTAGCAGAAGCTAGTGGCTACGGTCGTGAAGCACGAGTAGACAGGTTCGCAAATTTGGAGGCCCAAATCTTGGCTTTAACCCAAAAAGTGGAAGATCTGGGAAGGAGCAGAGACCGGCACAGAAGTTCCAGCAGGAAAGGGAACAGATCGCAGTACAGGCGTCGTTCGAGAACCCCGAATCGCCAAAATACTACAGAAAACTGTTGGTATCATTTCAAGTTTGGAGAAAATGCACGTAAGTGTATACCCCCTTGTAACTTTAAATCGTCAAAAAACTAGAGGATCAATCGTATGTGGCGCAATGCGATTTTGGCTGTTCTAGTCGCCTTTTCATTTTCGATCCAAGATCTCGGCAAAGCTATCTAGTCGATAGCGGTAGTGATGTTTGTGTTTTACCCTACAAACCTTCCATGCCTTTTGTAGCAGCTTCTACTTTACAATTGTATTCAGCGAGCAATGCTCAGATCAAAACATTTGGTACGAAGTTAATTCCATTAGACCTTAATTTAAGGCGGGATTTTAAGTGGAAATTTGTAGTCGCTAAGGTCAGTAAGCCTATAATTGGTGCTGACTTCCTGAAACACTACGGTCTTTTGATTGACCTCAAAAATTCATGCTTGGTCGATCCTTTGACCAAACTCACTAGTAAGGGATCTAGGAAAAAGAGCAATGTCCAAAGCGTCACCCTACTGAACGGGAACTCCAAATTCCACGACATCCTGGTTAAACATAAGCAGATCGTGTGCCCCAACCCAGGTAAACAGACGGTAAAACACAACACAGTCCATCGTATAGTAACAACTGGACAACCAGTTTTCGCCAAGCCAAGACGGCTAAATCCCAAACAGTTGGCTATAGCTAAACGGGAATTTAGTTTAATGATGGAAATGGGGATATGCCGACCTAGTAAGTCGAATTGGTCGAACCCCTTGCACATGGTCCCGAAGGCAAATGGGGAATTTCGTCCCACGGGAGACTACCGCGCCCTGAATCGGCAGACGCAAAAAGATCGTTACCCACTGCCGCACATACAGGATTTCGCCCACAACTTACACGGGATATCAATATTTTCCAAAATTGATCTGACCCGGGCCTATCATCAGATTCCAGTTTACCCGGAGGATGTGCCTAAAACAGCCATCACAACTCCGTTTGGATTGTTCGAGTTTTTATTCATGCCTTTTGGGCTATCGTGCGCTGCCCAAACATTCCAGCGCTTTATGCACGAGGTACTGTACGGGCTAGAATTTGTTTTCGTTTACTTAGATGACATCCTCATCGCCAGTTCAACTGAGGAAGAACACAGGAACCATTTAGATCAGGTGTGCCAAAGACTTTCGGATTACGGGATCCGCATTAATGTTAAAAAATGTGTTTTAGGGGTTAGCGAGCTACCATTCCTCGGATATTTGGTAAACAAAGAAGGTATTCGGCCTTTACCAGAACGTGTTGACCCCGTCTTAAAATTTGAGCTCCCAAAAACTATCAAATCCCTTCGACGATACTTAGGACTTTTAAATTACTATCGTCGCAATCTCCCTAACGCGGCAAAAGTACAGGCTGTGCTTTGTGAATTTTTAAAGGGTCCAAACAAATCCAGTAAAACAGAGATCGAGTGGACGCCTGAAGCTATTAAAGCCTTTGAAGACTCGAAAGAGCAGTTAGCAAGAGCAGCTTTGCTTTTCCACCCCGTCCCAGATGCTGCATTGGCCCTTCATGTCGATGCGTCTGATTATGCTCTGGGAGCTGCCCTGCACCAAGTGTCTCAATCGGGAATGCAACCGTTAGGATTCTTCTCCCGAAAGCTTTCTGAAACCGAGAAGAAATATTCGGCATACGATCGTGAACTCCTAGCGTGTTACGCAGCGGTAAAGCATTTCCGCTTCATGGTTGAAGGCAGAGTATTCACACTGTATTCCGACCATAAGCCCCTGGCGTATGCTTTCGCACAAAAAAGCGACAAATGTTCACCCAGACAGTTGAGGCAATTGGATTATATCGGGCAATTTACTACTGACATCAAACATGTTAAAGGGGTGGAGAATATTCCGGCAGATGTACTTTCCAGAGTCGACGCAATATCCTGCCCAAGCGTAGTTGACTATAAAGCTATGGCAGACGCACAGGTTTCTGACAGTGAATTACAGTCATGTCTAACGGACGATTCGTCTACCCTTAAATTTAAAAAGTTACCCTTATTGGATAGTCAGGTTGAACTTTTTTGTGATGTCTCCACGGGTAAGATCCGACCGTTTGTTCCAGAGGCATTTCGTCGGGCTGTTTTTCTGGCCTTCCACAACCTGTCCCATCCAGGAAAGAAAGCAACGATCAAGCTCATTACAGAGCGATTTGTTTGGCCGAAAATTAAGGTGGATTGTGGTGATTGGGCAAAATCTTGCATAGCATGCCAAAGGTCCAAAATCCATAGGCATACGAAAACCCCCTTAAGTCACTTTGCGGTACCAAGTCAAAGGTTTTCTCACATCCATATTGACATAATAGGACCCCTGCCAACATCAAACAATTTTACCTATTGCTTAACCATGATTGACAGATTTACCAGGTGGGTCGAAGCAGAGCCAATTTCGGGCATTGATGCCGAGACGGTTGCTAAAGCTCTATTCAGAACCTGGATTTCTCGCTTTGGCGTTCCTGGGGTAATAACAACTGACCAGGGACGCCAGTTTGAGTCCAGACTCTTTCGCTCGATGGTTAGCATGTTAGGGGCTAAACACGTTCATACATGTGCCTTTCATCCACAAGCGAATGGGATAATAGAGAACTGGCATAGGACTCTTAAAGGCGCACTTAAGGCTTATCTTTCAGAACGTTGGACAGAGGCTCTCCCTTCAGTACTAATGGGATTAAGAGCGACCTTCAAGCCTGACCTGCAAGCAACGGCCAGTGAGCTGGTCTACGGACAATCTATCAGGCTGCCTGGTGAATTTTTGAACCCCAAGCCAGACGAGGACGGTAACGCAGCAGAATTCCTCAAGAGGCTAAAGAGATCGTTTGCGGACCTGGCACCTGTTCCCGCCCGACACCACGGTCAGCCTAAAGTGTTCGTCCCACAAAGGTTGGAGGACTGCACCCACGTATTCATCAGGTTCGATGCAGTGCGATCCCCCCTGAGACCACCCTATGACGGACCTTTCCCTGTGATCGAGAAAGGGGACAAGTTCTTCAAGGTTCTGAGGAACAGTAAAGAAGTGGTGGTGACGATGGACAGACTGAAGCCCGCTTTTCTCCTGACCGATCCCACCAACCCCAGATTATCACCTGCGTCTCAAGTCCCTGAGCCCAGCAAGGCCAAAACATTACCTTCGTCCCCAGTTCCCGAGCTCAGCAAGGCCAAAGCCCCACCTTGGTCTCCTGTTCAGCCCTCACCCCCGCTGACTTCAAGGCATGGACGAAAGCTGACCGTCAGATTCGGCTCCTAGCGCTACGCTGGGAGGGGGGTACTGCGGCGTTCAGAAGGCAGTGCTGCCAGAGGCAAGCGCACTCAACAATGTCTCACATCTCGAGTGGCTGGCTCGTGATCTTTTATTTTGTAAATCTTAAATTCATGAGTTTGAATGTTTTTCCTTTTCGGCTGGCTAGCTTACGAAAACAAATTTAATCTCGTAAAAGAAATAAAGGTTTTTAGATTATAGAAGTTGTCTCTGTGAAAATACACTACACCTCAACAGACGCAACAGATGACATCTATAAGGGCTTTTAACTGTTGCTAAGGCCGTTGTTTATCTGTTGCTAAGGCGGTTTTTAGGTATGGGATCACGTGATTGCAAATGCTCCAATAGAAAAATTCCACAGCTAGTCATTTTCTGTAACTGTTAACCTCTGTAGGGCAAAAAACTGTAACACTTAAGTTGCTAAGGGCCGTTGTTAGGTCCGAGTCATGTGATTGAAAATGCTCTATAATGACTACCAAGGTTGAAGTGATTTGAAATAGAAATAACAGAAAAAAAAGCCTTTGCATTTTAAATGATAAAAACCTTGTTTTGAGAAAAAACCGTTCAAAGATTAACGGCCGTATTTACCACTAACTAACCTAAGGTTAACCGGTACAATTCCGTTAGAGTCCCCGCTAAATATCGCCAATATATATCCAAATCGCTAAATATATCCAAATATCAACAAATTTTTCTGACTTTTATTAATAAACTGAATAGTTTTTTTATCTAATTAAACATTTTAATTCAGGAGTTTGAAATTATTTATGAATATTTCCACTTTTTGTTGTCTAAAAGAACCAGGCGATATTTAGCGGGGACTCTAACGGAATTGAACAGGTTAACCTCGAATCAGAACTTATGATTGGTAGTCGAAAAAGAGAAACAAGTTTTAAGCCAATCAAAGTTATTGGAAAAGCTTGATTCCTAGTTAACCTTAGGTTAAGTTAGTAATGAATATAGCCGTGTTCAGAAAACCGCAGAGTTTTTTTTTAACTTAGAATTCGCATGTCATAATGAAACTGTAGAAATAATTGTAAGGGGTAGGGGTAAAGTCTGTCTGCCCTAGCAAGGCACGAGTGGCAAACCTAAAATCAGTACCCACAGCAGAAAAAGCAGTGGCGAGTGCAGGGTATCGGGTATCTAATAGAAGTGAGATAACCATCTTTATGGCTTTTTCGCCACTGTTTTTTCTGCTGTGGGTACTGATTTTAGGTTTGCCACTCGTGCCTTGCTAGGACAGACAGACTTTATATATATTCACACACGAAAGGGAAAATTCAGGAGACTTCCTCTGAGCGCTTAAAATGCAACGGGGAAAAGCCGGTCAAGCAAAAGTTCGGTTAAAGTAGGGATTAAACAGTGTTTCCCAACCTTTTTCTGTCTATGCCCCAGCAAAGCCTTTCTAAATTTTCCATGCCCCCATCTTTAATTTTTTTTCTAAAATCCTTCTTGAAAAGTAAATAAAACCTCGTAGTCCATGCCGGGGAGCAGTTTGGTTGGAAATTTTCAAATTGCCTTCCTAGAAGTTCATATTGTGCCCCACGATGGGGAACTAGATTAAAAGATCAATGACCCCCCTCTTATATAGGCCCCTGCCTCCAATACAGGTTCCTGATCCTGCATTTGAATTAAAATTTAGTTAAAAAGGGGCAAATTAATTTAAGTGCTCATTACGTTACACCTTTTTCAGAATATTATTGCATTGCATATAAGAGTTGCTGATCAATCGGGTACGATTTCCCTCATCCACGGAATAGAAAAAAAAACAGAATATAAGATACAACTTTTAACATTTTAGTAGGACATTACAAAAAATATAATTAAGAAAACCCTTGTGAAAAAACTTTGTATAATAAATAAAATATTGGAAATACAAGGTGGGATGGTCATAAAATAACGACCCTTACTTTAAAATTATCTACAGACGAAACTATTGGTAAAAAAAATCTGAAATTTAAAGTTAGCATTTCGAATAAGGGATGAGAATTTTTTTGAAACAAAAAAGAAATTTACTTCAATAATTTACTACTCTCAAGTTATCGGAGTAGGGACCTAAAAATCAAGTACTATATCGAAAAAACTTAAAACAGTTTTAAGGTACAGTTTATCTTATGACACTTTTAATCTCCTAGTGATTGATTATATTGCATTAAAGTTAATGGAATTTGATCAAACATTTTTAATAAACTCTCTTTTTGTATTAAAGAGCTAGTACATCTTAAAAACATTTTGAACACTTTTTCTTTTCTGTTATTACCTCAAGAGTCTTTAAAAGATTCTATTAAGTAGTGGAGCGATTAACTTTTTTTAGAAGGAATGAAATAACCGGAAAAAAAGAAAAAAAAATAGCTTTATAAATAGAATTAATCCATGGCTAATCTCCCTGGAAAATATTACGGACTTATTAAAGTTTCGCAACAGAACTTCATAACCTTAATTCGTTTCTGAGCACTTTTTATTTTCAGTTTATCACTTCAGTGATTTTTAGCAACTTTTTTTTTAAAGTTTTAATAACTGATTAATAGCATAACATTACGCATCACAATGAAGATAGTAATTCACTATTTATTGATTTTCTTAGGGGATTTTTTTTTGTTTACGTCAGCAACAAATGGTAAAGTCTTAAGTAAGTCATTAGCTTCTAATCTTAACTCCATGGTTAGTTGTCACATATACATAACTAACACTTGTTCTAAGCTCCGACTGAGCATGGCCAATCATTTAAACCAGCAAAACAAGAACTCGGACATCGTTAACTCGCTTGCCTAATTAGGGAAAGCCTAGCGCCTTTATGAGAAAACATGTGCTAATTGAATGTTGTACCGATCGGCCGACGGATTAGCACAGTTCAGCGCTGGGGCTTTTAGAATAGGTGCCCAGACGCGGGATCCTCATCATCATCACCATCCCTAGCATTATTTTGCAGTTAGGGAGCTCATTAGGCGGTCGTTAAATGGAGAGGTCCTCACCTATTGCAGGATGGTGAAATTAAACGGTTAAACGAGTGGCAAACCTAAAATCAGTACCCACAGCAGAAAAAGCAGTGGCGAGTGCAGGGTATCGGCCCAGATAGCACGTATGCTTGCTTCAAGTTTGAGATTTCCTGTAAATATGGTTGAAATTTCAAACTTGTAGAAACAAACTTACTTCAATCAATTTTTAAGCTGGGTGTTTCAAGATTGGAGTTTATCAAACTTAGTTCAATCATTTTTCAAGCAAGGGATTTCTTGCTTGGGTAATAAAATATTTTTCAATCATTAAAATTGGTTGAAACTCCAAGCGAATCACAAGCTTGAGTTTATCAAATTTAGTTCAATCATTTTTCCTGCAAGGAATTTCTTGCTTGGGTAATAAAATATTTTTCAATCATTAAAATAGGTTGAAAATCCAAGCGAATCACAATCTTGAGTTTATCAAATTTAGTTCAATCATTTTTCCTGCAAGGAATTTCTTGCTTGGGTAATAAAATATTTTTCAATCATTAAAATAGGTTGAAAATCCAAGCGAATCACAATCTTGAGTTTATCAAATTTAGTTCAATCATTTTTCCTGCAAGGAATTTCTTGCTTGGGTAATAAAATATTTTTCAATCATTAAAATTGGTTGAAAATCCAAGCGAATCACAATCTTGAGTTTATCAAATTTAGTTCAATCATTTTTCCTGCAAGGAATTTCTTGCTTGGGTAATAAAATATTTTTCAATCATTAAAATAGGTTGAAAATCCAAGCGAATCACAATCTTGAGTTTATCAAATTTGGTTCAATCATTTTTCCTGCAAGGAATTTCTTGCTTGGGTAATAAAATATTTTTCAATCATTAAAATTGGTTGAAAATCCAAGCGAATCACAATCTCGAGTTTATCAAATTTAGTTCAATCATTTTTCCTGCAAGGAATTTCTTGCTTGGGTAATAAAATCTTTTTCAATCATTAAAATTGGTTGTAAATTCAAGCGAATCACAATCTTGTGTTTATCAAATTTAGTTCAATCATTTGTCCAGCAAGGAATTTTTCTCTTGGATAATAAAATATTTTCCAAAGCGAAACACAACCTTGATGAAAAATGGGGCCTGATTTTTTAAAGTAGCAAATAAAAATTTTGATCCGATTTTGAGTTTTTTCTCCGTTTCCATAATTATCAATTTTAAACCCTAGTTGAAAAACTATTTCTCTTGGGGTATTTTTAAAGTTTTTTCTTATCTTTTAATACTTTAGAGAAAGAATTTAGAAACATAATTTTTACTAGCTTTGGATAATTTATTTGTAATCAGCATTGAAAAATAATCTAACCTGACGGGCTTTCAATAGCGCTGTGACGTATTCAATAAAATATCGCCAGTAGCATGGCCTAAGACGTGTATTAGAATAGAATAAAATTTTTTTATTACAAAAACACAACAAAAAAATGAAACAAATTTCAAGAGATAAATCAGACAAAAAAAGCAGAAAAACGAGCACACACTTACATGGAAAAAAAATAAGTTTTGAGCACCAAAAGAGCACAGAGCTCGTCCTCGGTACCCAGTACCAGTTTCTTTGTTACGGTAACGAAGCATCGCTGACTAATTAACTTAAATAATGTTTCTATTTCATTGTATCCTGCTATACAATTATATACTCCAGATTTAAATTCAGTTTTACTATTAGTAGTTTTAAGGGCTTAATTTATTTTATTAAACAGGTAGGGACCCAGAAACACGCGAGATTTATAAAAGATTTCTATTAGACTTTGGTATTAAATAATTTCCTTGCGAATTTCTAAGTGAAAAGTTAATAGTTTTGAATTGATAGAAAAACTTATTGAAAATGAACACAGAAGTAAACGAAAAATATACATAATTCTCTTACAGTCAAAATAGGCTTTAATAAATAATTATTTTTTGTGTGAGATAAGATTTTATTCTGCAAGTGATTAACCCTATGTAGACGGTTCGGCCATTTTACGGCCAAAACACCAACAGCGGGAAAAAATCCTGTTTGCCTTCCCCCCGCGCTCCCAGAGAATGTCGTTTCGTTATCGGCACTTAGCCCAGTCAAATGAGGTTTTTTTCAAAACTTTCATATAGAAGTTTTTTTTTCGACGGTTTTATATGTTTTCGAGGTCGCTGATTACGAATATGAAGTTTGCTGCCACGTGGGAGGTCGGCTTCATATCGAAAATCGCAAAAAATCGCAAAATTTTTGCTCTTTTTTCGATCTTTTGCTTATACATCAAAAACTATAAGTTTCTCGAAGATAATCTCAATTATAAAGTTGAAGTAAACAAAATTTCCTACAAAATGCACTACTCAACATTGATTTTCTGAAGAGTGGTTCTACCGCTAGAGCGCGCTGAAAAACAGCGATTTTTTGGCCTTTCCGCAAAAAAATGAAAAGCGCGCGCTTCTACCCTCTACAAAAGGAAAACTGTTCACGTTACCAACAAAACTTTTATACCACGTGAAAGAGAATTTAATTGCCTAAAAATAACTTACCTTACATTATTATTTTTTGAGAATGAGGGAGGGAGCGAAGCAAAGATCGGAAATAAAACTTTCGCGCCTTACAGCTAAAACGAACTCTCGCAGTTGTTAATTTCCAATCTGCGCTTTAATTCCGGTATATTACCAATAAAATTGGTTGTTTTGGGTGAATTGATGACTAAGCATGTTTAAAAAAATAATTTTTTAAATTTATTTATGAAATATTAGGTATTTTAGGCGAAATTTCAATATTTTTAAAAAAATCATAAATTAAACTATGGGAATTTTTTAATGAACGAATTTGTAGGTTTTTTGCATTGCTAAATCCGAATTTCAAGTTCATTTTCATTTCAAAAGTCACCTTCACATCAAAAAATGCAAAAAATCTCAAATTTTTGCTCTTTGGTTCAGTTTTTCACCGATTTTCTCAAAAAATTATTAGTTTTTCGAAATATTACAGTACACCAAATTAAAGTACGCAAAATTTGCTATAAGATTCACTGGTTTGTTTTTATTTCGCAAGACGCGGTGTACGCTTTAGAGAGTTCTAAAGAAAAATGATTTTCTTTTTTCTGTGTAAAGTCAAGAAACAGCTGTAATTCAGCGCGCTCTAGCGTCAATTCCTCTCATTATAAAATGAAAGTTGAGTAGTGCATTTTGTAGGAAATTAAATGTACTTTCCTATGGTATAAAATATGTGTCTGTTACGTGTATATATTTAGAGCTGTAGTGGGGGAAAGCAAGCGCTCTTCACTTTTTTTGTAGAAAAGAAAAAAAATCGCTGCTCTTTAAAACCCTCTAAAGCGTACACCGCTCTTTGTAAAATAAAAACGAACCAGTGTATCTTATAGCAAATTTTATGTACTTGAATTTGGTGTACTGTTATTTTTCGAAAAACGAATAATTTTTTGAGAAAATCGATGAAAAACCGAACAAAAAAGCGAAAATTTGAGATTTTTTGCATTTTTTGATGTGAAGATGACTTTTGAAATGAAAATGAACTTGAAATTCGGATTCAGCAATGCAAAAAACCTATAAATTCGTTCATTAAAAAATTCCCATAATTTAATTTATCATTTTTTTAAAAATATTGAATTTTCGCCTAAAATACCTAATATTTCATAAATAAATTTAAAAAGTTATTTTTTTAAACATGCTTAGTCATCAATTCACCCAAAACAACCAATTTTATTGGTAATATACCGGAATTAAAGCGCAGATTGGAAATTAACAACTGCGAGAGTTCGTTTTAGCTGTAAGGCGCGAAAGTTTTATTTCCGATCTTTGCTTCGCTCCCTCCCCCATTCTCAAAAAATAATAATGTAAGGTAGGTTATTTTTAAGCAATTAAATTCTCTTTCACGTGGTATAAAAGTTTTGTTGGTAACGTGAATAGTTTTCCTTTTGTAGAGGGTAGAAGCGCGCGCTTTTCATTTTTTTGCGGAAAGGCCAAAAAATCGCTGTTTTTCAGCGCGCTCTAGCGGCAGAACCACTCTTCAGAAAATCAATGTTGAGTAGTGCATTTTGTAGGAAATTTTGTTTACTTCAACTTTATAATTGAGATTATCTTCGAGAAACTTATAGTTTTTGATGTATAAGCAAAAGATCGAAAAAAGAGCAAAAATTTTGCGATTTTTTGCGATTTTCGATATGAAGCCGACCTCCCACGTGGCAGCAAACTTCATATTCGTAATCAGCGACCTCGAAAACATATAAAACCGTCGAAAAAAAAACTTCTATATGAAAGTTTTTAAAACGTCACTTTTGAACCCCATTTGACTGGGCTAACTGGGGAGTCGCGTCGGCGGCCCCGGTCGCGTTCGCCCGGGCGCAAGCGGAAGTGTCCTTTTTCGAGATTGACTGATTACGGGTGTCTCCGAAAATTTGTTTTCTCACAGCTCTTTCAAGGGAATCTTCTCGATGAAGAAATAAGATTATTAACAAAATTAATCATACAATGGACATCATGGTATTTTGGGATACTTAATAAAATATGTTTTGTGTTTTTTAAATTACCAAGATTGTTTTTTGTATCTCAATAACTCAATATAAATATTTGTTTTGATCAGAATTTATTTCCAAAATATGACCTCCTGGAACTAAAATGTCATTGTGCTTCAGGGACATAAAGATTTAAAATTGTCAAATATTATAAATGATTCCGGATATTTTTGGCTTTTCTTTATTTCTAGCGTTTTAGTGTAGTATAGATCTCTTATACATCTTTCAATGCAGAAAATCCAAACTCACAGAACTATTAAGATAAACAAAAGGCAAGAGAAATAGCTTTCATACAGATTTCCGGACGGTTTATATTTTTTTATGACAAAGGGAAAACACTTCTAAAGCGTTTTTGTAAAGGATAAACGTTAAAATTTATCTTATATCAAATCAAAGAACTGATCTGTTATCTAATTCGGGGTATTTTGAAAACTAAAAATGAACAGACTTGCAATCGTCTCTATTCAATAATTATGAACAGATTCGTATTCGTACATGTGCATCGAATGCATTAATTTTTGAAAGAGAATTTTGTCCATAGGTATGCACCAATCTTGTCTAATAGGACGATATTCTCAGATGCAGTGTTATTCCTAGGATTTTTTTGGAGGAGTAAAAATACTCCTTAACTTCTTTAGGAGGAGTGAAATTGAATTATAAGGAGTGAAATACAGAAATAGCATGAACATTGTACAGAGACACAAAAACCTCCCTAAGCATCAGAACAATAAATGACATAAAATTACTATGGCTGTATGAAAACACAATTAAATAGTATAAATAGGGTGCCGTGGCTTTTGGCAGTTGGCTTTTTCTAGAAGTAGGGCGAAAATGTCTTCGCTGAGATCAGTTGGTGTTTTGAGTAGAAAAATATTTGTTGATTTCCGTGGGGCCCGCGGTGCATTTTTTAAGCTAAACCTTTGTGAAAAATTCAAAGAGTGAAAATACTCCTTTCTAGTTTTTTTTAAAGAGTATTTCCGATTTTCAAGGAGTGAAATACTCTCTCAGAGGAGTTAAAAATATCTCTGCTCAGATGAGTGTAGAAAACCTAAATTCAAAGATTTCAATACTTCAATTAAGTCCGTAAGAAGAAGAATTGATAGGATTTAATTAATCCAATATCTCAATCGAATATTATTCTAATAGAAAAGTAAACTGTTGAAAGCACAATGAGAAAATGCGTTTATTGGGAGAATTTTATGGTGTAAGAGCCAGTCTAAGAGACTAAACTACAAAATTCTACAGTCGGGGCATACCAATTAATAATTGATAGGATTTAATTAATCCAGCATCTCAATCGAATATTATGCTGATAAAAAAGTAAACTGTTGAAAGCACAATGAGAGAAGATGCTTTGATTGGGGGATTTGTATGGTGTAAGAGCCTGTCTAGAGGCCATACTACACAATTTTTTATATTACCCAACCCATACATTTTGAGTAAATTAAATAACATCCATTTATTCGTCAAAGCAAGTTGTTTGGGGGATTTTTCCTATAGTCAATACCTATATCCCTTTGTGTGGATTGCACTCAAAGAGCATAATGTTAAGAATGTCAAAATAAAACAGTATAGTGGTGGTCCAGAAAAATTTTGGAAATTTACCCCTAAAAATAGTGTTTTGAACTCATTTTGTGACCCTTTAGGTAACACCAATGTGGAATACTCCTTGTAAGTCACAAAATTTTCACGGGAAAATACAGTACAGTAGATTTCAAGAACTAATTTTTAGACCCTTTGGGTTGTTTGTAAAGACACAATTTTCAAGGAAACAAACACTATAAAAATTTATGTCAAAATTTCGGGAGGGGTTTGGACCCCTAACCCCCCCCTTGGATACGGCCCTGCAGGGTGTCAGTTACTGGAAAAATATTAGATTTTAAAAATTAAGTTGCACAGCAACATTCTACAAATAGCTCTTACCATATTTCCTAGAATTTTCATACAATTACCTTGAATTTCACAAAAACAGCAGTAACTGACACTCGTGTCAGTTGTTTGGATCCAGTAACTGATTGAAATTGATTGTTTGGAATTGTGAAATTGATTGTTTGGATCCAGTAACTGACACCCCATATTAAATAAATAAATTAGTACTTTTTTCAAAAATAACTACCCATTTAGCATGATTTATGTACAATTATCAATTGCATGTTAATTAATGCATTGAGGTTTCATTAAGGCATGCATTAATGTTTCAAAAGGAAATTTTGCTTAATTTAGACTAAACAAAAATGCATTTCCTTAATTTCAGCACTAAGCCAACCTCTTAAAATCGTTTCTTGACACTAAATGGGAATTCTCAATTATTAAAAATTGATGGAAAATAAATATTGCATAAAGTTAAAAATAAATGTAAAAAAAAAATGTAAGAAAGGCCATCACTTCAGTTACTGGTGCCCTGTCAGTTACTGATGCCACTACCCTATTTCGTTATTTTTGGAAATTTATCAGAACACTTGTCACTTGCGCCCTAATCCTAAAGAACCTATAATTTATTACACACAGTTAAATTTTTGGTAATTTTCTTAATGAAATTATGTTTAACTGCAAATTACCCGCACTTTACAAAAAAACCATGTTTTAATATTTTTAAAAGCCCTGTTTTAATTGTCAAATTTTAAAAATTTCCTGATGATAGACCCCAGACCCCTTTCTTGAGTGAGACTCAAAACTCTATACACAATTTAAAACATTAATGCGATGATGTTCTCGTACTACCTCTTAATTTTCTAAAAAAGCTTCATTTAACCTTTGCATGCAATTCATTTTATAAGAAAAAAATACCTTGCTGCAGCCCTGTAAAAAGAAAAGGTGTGGAAAAGATTGAGAAACAGATTTAAATGTTTTTCGCTGGTCAATTTAGTTTCTGAAAAAATTTATGCCTTAACTGAAGATTTTGTAGTCACAATGTTCAAAAGTTTAGGTACCCCTGCAGTATAGAATGTTTATTTATCCGATTCAATGTGGTAATTGTGTAGGTGTTTTTAATTGACTTTTTAACATTAAAGATACATATTTCTTAAATTAAAAGTTTTCTAAATCAGGGGTTCCCTAACTTTTCCTTGTCACGGAACATTGAAAAAATTGAACTTTCTCACGGCACTTCAAAAATATGATATCAATGTGATGTATTATATATATTTTTATGTACCAGGTGTTTCCCAAACTTTACAACTTATTTTTTTACAGGACCCCAGTTTTATAAAATCTATCGGACGTATTATCTGTAACTATTATAATTTTTTGCTTCCTATAGTAGAAGACGGGAACTTTTCAGACCCACCCCTATACTTTTATGCCCTACTTCTTAACTACTACTAAAATATCCCTAGACAACGAAGTATTTTTAAACAGATAGCCCTTAATTTTAAAATTATTCTAATTTACTGAACAAATTACACGATTTAAAAAAAAAATAACTTTTTTCGTTTAGTCAGAGTGCAGTTTAGTTTCTGGCTCGGTATAATAGAAGCAGAACCACCTCGTAATTCGCGTCAATCGGCTTTAGATTTTTTCCTACTCACCCGTCACCCCCCAAAAACAGACAATGAGCATTACCCCACTCTACCGCTGTGTATGCTATCAAGATGTTGGGGCCATCTCTTCCCTCCTGTTTGACCTTTCTCACCCCAGCCCCCAGCCCTCCTCGGCGCCCGCCCAGTGTCTGAGTGTCCATTTCTCACGTTCTCTCGCTCGTATGCAGTTGCAGGCTTGGATTGGAAGGTGGAAGGAAGGAAGTGTCTCTCTCTGTTCGCGGCTCAGATGCAGACTGCAGATGGATCCTATGGTACTTTTTTTTATCCCTGTTTTCTCTTTTCCAGTTGCAGCCTAATTAACCTAATAATATATTTTCAGGAGTTAACCAGCCATGTTGTAAATATTTGTAGTGAATATAATTCACATTTTAATTTTCAGATGGAAAATGGGATCCTAGGAATCATATTAACAATTTTTCTGCTTTCAGTAATTTTAGAAACGTGATTTCTTTTAGGTGTCTTTTTAGATTGTACCTGTTGCGATAGGGATACAGCTTAATTAAAGAAAAGTTTCACTCATTTTTTTAATGTTTCTTAAATTATATTTTTTCTCTTTCAGTAGTTAACAAGCCCTGTTGTAGTATATTCGTCTTTAACGCAATACTATTTGTTGGCAGCTTTCAAATTCATCAGTTGTTTTAATTAGTTTTCGGTTATTTTTCAGATTAGAACTGTGAAAAGGAAAGAATATTCAGCCCTTTTTTTTTTCTTTAATATTTTAAAAGTAAGTTTCTTTCAGCTTCTGCATTTGATAAAAACTATCTTAAGAATTTTTTTGCAGAGAAGTGTATTTGAAAGGCTGTAGAACTGGTAAGGAATCAGCTGGTAGCTTCATACAAGGAAAAACAGTGTTTAAGTACCAATGTTATTGTAATTCTTTCATAATTTATTGATATTTTTTCCACTTAGGTCCGATCGAAAAAAGTAACAAAATTATTATGGTATCATGTATTTTCTTATTTTAAAAGTACTAAAATATTTTGATTTTTTTTTATAGAATTTATGAGTTATCTATTTTTTTAAATTATTTTTTATGAGATATCAATGTACTAATTACGTATTACATAAACTGTATTCATTGCTTGTGAAAATGTACTCAATAAAAAATAAAGTTTAAAAAAAAACTGAGTACCACCCGCATTATAACGCGGGAGGGAAAAGTAAAACAAAAAAAAAAAGAAAGAAAACTAAAATTGAATAAGCATTATTCAGGGTTGAACTAAGCAATAACTGAAACAAAATTTTCAAACTTGGAAAATCATTGAAATAATCAGCTAAAAAATGGGTTGAATTTTCAAGCTTAAAGGTGACCAGAAATTTCAAATTTGGAAAATCATTGAAACTTCTATCTTGAATACTGCTTACCTTTAAGCATGAAAATTCAATCCTTTTTTAGATAGGATTCAAGTTTGCCGTGTATACTTTAAATACAGCTAAACTACAGCATTTTTCAAATTTGGAAAATCATTGAAACTTCTATCTTGAAAAATGTTACCTTTAAGCATGAAAATTCAATCCTTATTTAGATATGATTCAAGATCGCCGTGGTACAACTATACACATTAAATACTGCTAAACTACCGTAATTTTCAAGTTTGATTCAGGTTTATCAAGCTTGAGCGCTTAAGTTTGATTCAATCTTTTTTCAATCTTTCTGTGCTATCTGGGGGGTATCTAATAGAAGTGAGATAACCATCTTTATGGCTTTTTCGCCACTGTTTTTTCTGCTGTGGGTACTGATTTTAGGTTTGCCACTCGTGCCTTGCTAGGACAGACAGACTTTATATATATTCACACACGAAAGGGAAAATTCAGGAGACTTCCTCTGAGCGCTTAAAATGCAACGGGGAAAAGCCGGTCAAGCAAAAGTTCGGTTAAAGTAGGGATTAAACAGTGTTTCCCAACCTTTTTCTGTCTATGCCCCAGCAAAGCCTTTCTAAATTTTCCATGCCCCCATCTTTAATTTTTTTTCTAAAATCCTTCTTGAAAAGTAAATAAAACCTCGTAGTCCATGCCGGGGAGCAGTTTGGTTGGAAATTTTCAAATTGCCTTCCTAGAAGTTCATATTGTGCCCCACGATGGGGAACTAGATTAAAAGATCAATGACCCCCCTCTTATATAGGCCCCTGCCTCCAATACAGGTTCCTGATCCTGCATTTGAATTAAAATTTAGTTAAAAAGGGGCAAATTAATTTAAGTGCTCATTACGTTACACCTTTTTCAGAATATTATTGCATTGCATATAAGAGTTGCTGATCAATCGGGTACGATTTCCCTCATCCACGGAATAGAAAAAAAAACAGAATCAGCTCTCAAGCACAAAGCACTTACAATTGAAGGGCTTGGTGGATGAAGGGGTTATGTTACATTTGGGACAGATTCAATAACCGAGATCCTCGTCAAATTTGGCGAGATCGGATCTCGACAAGTTACTACTAATACAACCTACATCCAAATCCCTGCTGTGCTGGTAGAACCCATTTTCACATTGAAATGATAATCGCCCATATTTTTCGACATTTGGCGAAAACCTCGTTTACGGAAGATTACCCGTTTTGTACATAACCCCTTCATCCACCAAGCCCTTCAATTATGGTACATGTAATTCTAATTTAATGTTGTTTGAAAAATATAAATGTGGAAAAATTTCTTTTGTATTTCTTGGACATGAGGTATACCAATAGAGCTTACAACCATTGACATTGCTCAAAATTAAAGGGAAAAAAATTAAGGGTTGTATTATACTAGCTGATATACCCAGCCATTCACGGGTGGAGATTATGGCATGACCCCTTACAAATTTCACCTATCTTTTAACCCTTAGTTTTTTAGGTAGACCAGATAATCCCGATTTTAGGGACATTATTAGATCGTTTCGAATGAAACTCTGGTACTACTGTTCTAGTTCTACTTATCCACTGAATCCAAAAACATGTGCTACTGAATCAGACGGTCAATGAACGGTCGTCACGGATGGCATGTAATTTTATTCTGATGCAGAATTTTTTTTATTTTTGTATTGCTCTACAAAAAAATGCAAAGTTTTTGTTCTAGAATGCCTGTTTAAAAAAAAAAATTAAAATTTCAAAGACCGCTTTTGCCTTAATTTTTAATATGTTGATATTAGACCGTTTAAAAAGCTTTTATTGCAATTTGTTCCAGGTGTAGGGTCTAATTTTACATACTAATAAGTATTTTTTTTTTAATTTTAACTCTACATTTTCATTGCAAAAAGGTTAAAATTTTCTGCATCAAAATCGAAAATTAACCTATAAAAATGTTTTACATGCCTCTACAGAAAAATTTTTTGGCCTTGCTTGTCATCAAAACAAATATTTTAATTTAAGATTCCTTTTGAATGAAAATGTGAGAACGTTTTTCTGCGGAAGAATTTCGTTCTCTCTTGATCTTGAATAATGGAGAACGGAACGAAATATGGTTGAAAAAAATTCTCACGAAGTTCGATTTTTGGTTTTGGGATTTTCATTCTCAGAAAACAGGTAGTTATTTTCGTTCTAAGGTTTGTAACTCGTGTATATTCTTGTTCTGTGCAAAAATGAAGATTAAAAGTGAAAATAATCTAGATATCAGATTGGTTTTTAAATTACTCAATGAGAAAAAAAAGAGAATTTTTTTTAAAAATACGGGTCAGAGCAAGGCCGACTAGTCTTCTAGTCGTCTTTCTAGTCGGCCTTGGTCAGAGGTATGAGTTTAGGAAACGCTTGTTGGGGCGCGCTTCTGAGCTCCGCCTACTTACCGGTCTATTCACTGTAGTCTGCGTTTAAATAATTAAAAACCATCGCGGGAAAACATCACAACTCTAAATTTTTAAACTTTGTTGTCTTGTCAATTTTGTTTACACAACAACTCCCCCTGCCGTGTGGGCCATTTTTCAATTTTTAGTCATTTTTAAGTATTTCTTATACATTTTTCGAACAATATGAAGTCCTCAATATAATTGTATTCTTCCCTTTGCTTGTGTTGAAAAGATAAACCTAATCTACTATGGTTAAGATAAGATAAATCGTTCTTTCAAGATTCCTATTAAACTATTTTCCCAGGTGAGAAATTCTACGATTTACCTGTTAAATTTTTATCAGGTTTCTTTATTATTTTGAGAAACTATGATTTGAGAAAGATTACCACTCAGATGCAATACTTGAGCCTCCAAAATTATCTTATATCTTTGATGTTAACCGTAGTTTTTGTTGTTTTGATAAATATTTTATGTGTGACCATTATATGCGCAAATAAATTTTAGCGGTTGCAAATTTATTCTTCTATGGTATAAAATTGGTGTCAGGGACGTTTCACAGACAAAATATTTCCTTCCCCCAGCTCCAGGTTTCCTATTTAATCTTCACTTTAGCTATTTGGGTACAGGTTTAGAAAGAGTCCGCTTTCTGTCATGTTTAACCACAGCTCAATTTATGACCGACAACCATTGAGATCTAATTGATAATATTATTATTAATATTATCAATAGTGATATTGATAATATTATTATATTATCAATAGCATAATATTGTTAGAGATCTAATAGTACGATAGATCAAGATCTCTATACTGACAACACTCAATCATGTTGTTGTCGGAGCTGTGGTTAAACATGGCAGCAAGTAGACCGTTTCTAAAGCTGTTCCGCTATTTTTGTGTAAGGCCAACAAATGGGGGGTTGGAAATTTCCATTTTGGCGAAACGACCGTAACACCATAAAATTAACCTAATATGGTTAACGATTATGATCTACATAGTTTCTGTGCAGTACTGTTTCTGTAGTGTATGAACTTTCTCTAGTTTTTTTTTTTGAACTCTAGGGTATAGCTGCGGAATACTTAAGTTTTGCTACTCCTGTCTGAGTTAACCCTCCAGATACAGTGGGAAGCATCCTTTTTTCCAATTTTTTACAAAATTCTCCTGGATCCTTAACTATATTTGTTGATATCCCTTTGAGGATATTATATAAAGAATAGAAAAAAGCTAGAGTTTCTAAAAAACTTCATCGCAGGTTTCAGATTCTCAAAAATTGTTTGCATTGTACTAGTTACTAATCCTATTTCTAATCCTAGCTGTTCACACACAGTGTCCCTGTTTTCCCCCCTCAAGACTATCTATTTTTAAATTTGAGTATACTACTTTTAAATTGAATGCTATGGCCAAAAACTCTGAATGGAACATTAAAAATATATTGTTCAAAACTTCCCTTCCAAATAAAACTTTATGCACATGGGAACAAACACTTTTGAACACAGACTATCAGGGCCGTGTTGTGGAAAAATCGCGCCCGGGGCGGATGGCGTTTTTGGCACCCCCCTGGCTTTTTTGCGCCCCCTCCCAAATATAATTTCTTTACATTATTCTCAGATAGATTCGCAAAAAAATGTTTGGGCAAAAATTTGGCGCCCCCTGAACACGTTCATCGTGGTTCCGTTGGAAAGTATTGAAGAATCTACGAAGTCCAATGCTAAAATAATTTTAAATTGCAAAATACTAAAATAATAAATTGCAAAAAAAAAAAAAAATCGGGCACAAATTCAGCGCCTTTCTTGAATACCTGAATACTGCGCCCGGGGCGGACGCCCCCTTCGCCCCTCCCTTAACACGGCCCTGCAGACTATCTATATTATTAAGTATATCAGTATTGAAAGTATTTCACACATTTAGAAATTTTTTATTGCATACAATTCTGCAATTCAATTAATCTATTTTCATGTTATTTTATAGGTTTGTTTCTAAAGTTAGTGGGATGTCTTCTTCATCCCCTAGCTATGAAAGCTCTCAAAGAAATTTGGGAGCAAGAGAGCTACTTGATTTTTATCAAAAAAGGTTTGATGAGTTATTCACAAAAGATGACAAATATAGGGAAAAAGTTGACAAACATCTAAAGGAGCTTGTTGCTGATAGAGTAAGTACACTCAACATACTTTCACTCCTTTTATGCATTTAAATTGTCATATTTATTGTCTCTATTTATTGAATTATTATTGTAGATTGTTGGCAGATTGTAGATCAAGATTGTTGGCAGTGTCTTGGATATTACATCCATACAATGCCCTCTACTTTGGAGGGAATTCTCAAATGTAAAAAAAATGTCATTAAAAATATGAAAAGTAAACAATTACATAATCAAATTAAAACAATGCGTGAACACTAAAGTTCACACATTACATTCTGTTTCCTCTTTACATGGATATGCAAGAGAAAATTCTTAAATAAAAATTGTGAAATGAAAAACATTTGCAAATTGGTTATATGAATTTCTTCAACTTGCTGGTAAATTTGCCATCCCTCCAAATACTGTTGTCCTATGCTATGGCACTTGTTGAAAATTATATAAACTAATATAGTAATTATGTATTATGTAATTATATAAATACCAAAATATTAATCCATATTTTTTTCTGCAGTATGAGCTAGAAGCTGAGGTTTTAAGAAGAGGAGAGAAAATATCAGATTTGCAAAGAGCTTTGGTTGATCTACAACTGAGTTGTTTTGAAGAAAAGGAGCGTTATCTAAAAGTGTGCGCTGAAAATGAGCAGCTGAAGGTAATGATCTTTTTGTATTTGTTTGCTCTTTCTTATACAAATGTGACTTTGTCTTTATGATAGATATTTGAATTTTTAAAGTTTTCTATAATATTTTTATGTTGTTACCTCAGTTTCTTATGGTTCTTACTGGTCATACAGCTAACTATAACATTAATGATTTTTAATGTTCTATTGTAGGGTCACTTGGGGTAAGTGGGTCCCTGGGGTAAGTGGGTCACCCCCCTCAAACTAAACTATGTAAAGGACATTTCACACTTATTCACATTTATCATGTTACATTTTGTTACACTGATGGGTTTTGCATATATTAGAGTTTTGTGTCATTTCTTTTTAAGATTATAGAACTATTGTAAAAAAATTTCCATAATTTTTTTTTTGGAGAGTTCAAGATGCATTTTTCCAAGAAGTGTTTCCAGGAAAGTTTTCACTATATTTTAATGTTTTTTCAACTGTTGTGCCAGGTTTGACTTAAAATACATACTGCAATTTGAATTTTCACAAAATCTCTTATTTAAAAATTTTTAAGAGGGGGGTCCCACTTACCCCGTAATTTAAGCAAAGTAGGGGTAAGTGGGTCCCCTCATTATGGGGTAAGTGGGTCACCCTAGACTCACCATTTTAATGTTTATTGAAACATTTATAAGTAATTTATTGAAATTTTATATTAATTTTGCGTTTTAATATAAGCTGTGGTAAGTAAAGAAAACTATTAAGTTGGGGTTTTTTTATTCACGTTGCCGAGAAATTAATTAAAACACACAGTGGGGTGGGGGAATAGTTTCGAGGGTTTCTTAATAAGTCTCCCGAACCATTCGAACCTGAAGAAAACATTCTGTAATTGTAGTGTTCCATAAAGGGGTCCCACTTACCCCAACCAACCCTATTAATTTAAATGTGAGTAGATATCTCGTACATGGATTAAGTTACAATAAAATATTTTGTACCTAAAACTTCTATACTTTATCAAGTAAGACCCACTTACTCCCTCTTAAGCTTTGCTTGCTTTCAATCAAAATAAAAACGGGGTGACCCACTTACCCCTTCCTATGGGGTAAGTGGGACCCCGTCTCATTTTTTACAAAAAGACCAGTTAATAAAAATGTAGAACATTATTTCAGAACCTAATTATAAATTTTTGTTTATGAATAGTGTCTTAAATAGATTATGTCATCAAGTTCAAATTGAACCTCTTCAAAAAAATTTTATGAACCTTCAAAAATGTACTGTTCCAAAAAGGGGCCCCACTTACCCCAAGTGAACCTATATCATTTTTCCCAACTAGTAGTGCACATACAAGAAATTATTTACTATTACAAACCCCATTGAAAGAGCCTTTACTAATCATTTAAAATTTTATAGCATGTGTCCAATAAGCATAAAACAAAAAAAAGTGAAAAAACCCCCCCCAAAAACAAAAAAATTTTTTTTTGTTTCCGGCCGTGATAGCCTTCATTGTTATATTTTTTTGTTTATCCTAAATATTTATGATCCATACCTTGAGGGAATTATTATTAAGGACATGCAATATTCTTAATCCTAAAAGTATAATATATATTGAATATAAAATCTATGATTTTGTTCAGGAAGACATTGATAAAAATAAAAATGGGATATCTGAGTGTTTTGCCACTTCAACTGTTATTAATCCTGTGCTCTTTCCAACTTATTTAAAAATTTCATTTAAGAAACATTTAAGGGTTTTAAGGAGGAAATTAATAGAGCAGCAACACAGAAAGAACTCATGTAGAAAATGGAATGCCGTGTCAAAGTTGAAACCTTTTTCAGAGAAACCAGTTTAGTGAATTGCTCCTTCACTGACCAACCATTGGTAATTTCCCTCTACTAGCTAAGGACTACAGTTCTTCAACCCTCCCCACACATCTTTTATTTGACTATCCAATTGGAAAAATTTCCCCCTAGAAAATAACAATTGAGACAAAAGTTTTTGAATTTATGATGGAGGGAAATGCTGTATAACCAATATATAAAGGATGCATTTTAATAGAAGTGAATTGAAACTCCACAAAAATGACATATAAGTGGAAAATTTGTATAAACTAGAAAAGGTGCTTTCCAATGTATCAGAGCACTTATTACCAAATCTCATAAAATTTCTGTATTTATAGTAACAGTTCACATATAGTCACTTGTACTCATTGGTTTCTCACCTACTTCATTTCTAATTTCAAAAGAATAAAAAGCTTAATAAGAAAAGCAATGTCCTGAAAAACACAAATGCAAGTTCGGAAAATAAGCATGCTGCAGCAGTTTCCGAAATTCTTGAATTTCCTTCGTCAGCGTGAAAAAAGACAAAGAAAAGAAATGCTCAGCTAAAGCCCTTAATATTGGTTCAAACACATTCAAACTCTTAAATTTATTCCTTTTCATGTTGAAACATTGTATAAAAAACATTGATAATTTTTCCTGATAACATTTAGAGTTTTTATTGTTCTTCTAATTGTAAAATATGTGTATGTGTATCATTAGTGTTTTAATATACATTTCACAAATCCTTTATACCTCAAATTTTTCAATAATATTTCACAATTGAGTTTCATATTTATGATTGTTGAGGGGTTGAATTTACTTCTCTTTTAATTTTAGCCTTTCTTAGATCTTTTATCTATAATTTTAGAGAAATGAAGAAAAACTTCATGAGAATATCCGTGATCTTCTGGATGTAACTAAAGATAAAGATCTTCGTGACAGAATAATCTATGCCTTAAGAGACCCAAGTGTTAATGTGTGCTTTAGAGAAAATAATTTTGACAAGCTAGGTAATAAGCACTGCTGTTTATAACAAGGTTTGGTATATTGTTTAACTTTTGCTTAAGATTTGCTATTAATCTATGTTACGTCTCTTTAGAATTTTATAAAAATATTTCTGATAGTATTTAAACCATCTTTTCTTTTATAACTTAATATTTCCATTAACTGAGCCTGGGAAGAAAAATTTTCAATAATTTTATTTACAGCACTGTTAGACTTAATTGTATTTTATGAGGTTTTGTTACTTTAAATGATATGTTATAATTTAATAAGGTATAAGAAAATCCTTTTTAACTTTTCTCCTTTGTAAGATTGAAAATTTATTTAGGCATTAGTTTACATTAATATTTTGAAAGACCAATTTCTATTTGGAAACATTTTCATACTGAGATTCTTTACTGTAAGTTTAGTAAATATGTAGACTTATAAAGTAAATTTAGTTAGAATAATTAGAAACATTTGCAAGAAATGTTCACTTTTACTAAATTAAACAAAGAGTTATATAGTATAAAAAACATAGTCATTTAATTAGCATGTCAATTTCTCCTTTTTTTTAATTTTGAAATGTTCCTTTCTTTTCAATAGGTAATGATGCTTCTAGTTCAAAGAAATTAACTGATGACTTCATTAAGGAGCAAGTAGGTATTCATTTACAAGATTCAATTTTTAATATGAATTTTTTATCAATTTGCCCACATAACAATTTAATATGGATGAGTCATAATTGTTTTGCCTTTTAAGCTTTTAATTTATATTTAAGGAATGGTAAAATATTTTTACATCATATCATTAAAGAATCTTGTTTAAGCTGGTAAGTTTAGGTGATATATTTTATTGCCAAGTACTTAAAGGCATCACTTTACAAAAAAGAATAGTAAACCCAAATTTTCAGAACTTCTGCATTAGCTTAGTCACTAGAGTTTGTAATAAATCATTCTGCTTAATACTTGAACCAGATTCAAATACTACATAAAAATGTGATATAAAAATAATAATTTACCTCAAATATATAATTTAAAGCCAGAAAAGGAGAATCTGCCTGATTCCATCATTCTGTAAAGTAAACCAGCAATGAAAGCTGAAAAAAAAAACAATTTAACTTTTTCATATTAAATTTGAAATGTATGCACCCATTTAAAAAATTCATTTCCCCACCTTGGAACTGAAAGATAAATTGGCAAACCAAATATTTACAGGAAAATTAAAACTGTCAAAAATTTATTTTCATTTTATAGAAAGAATATTAATCTGTACTGATTCTAATTTTTTTTTATTATTTTTTTTATCAATAAATTTTTATTACATTATAACTATTAGAAAATTACAAAAAATGGAAAACATTTGTATCACCAAGGAGGTGTGGTCACCTCATTCAGGTGAATGAAACATATTTAATCTAATAAAAATACACAATATACAACAACAAAAGTTCTAAAGAAAATAAAATGCAAACACACACACAAAAAAACCCACATATGTATAGATGAAAGTAATTAACAACATGGCAAGTGGAAATGCTGTCGGGTGAGCTTCAGGGCATAAATGAGCAAGGAAAAAAAACAAGTAAAAGTATTCCTCAATATTATCTATGGAGTATATGAACAATTTTATTATTTTTTAAAATTAATTTAAATATTAATTTCACTAAAAACTTACTGTATTGTTTCTTTATATGTATTACACTAGCTGATATGCCCGGCCTTGCACGGGTGGAGATGGAGATTTTTTTCTTAAAATTTTTATATAATACATTTCCTACCTTATTTTGAGGAGTGAAAGGTGTCGAATCAAGCATTTTAAATTCTGAACGATTTCTGCATTTACTACATGATTCCCATTAAAAAAATAACAAAATATTAGAAAATTATCCTTCCAAAAATCACTTAAAATGCTCAATTAGAACCCTTAATTAATCATGTATTCAGGATTTTATTATATCTTTGGTAAAATTTAATAAATAAAACATATTCCTGCAATTTAAGAAAAAGGTCGATATTTCCAATTGAAAGGGTTTTGAATATTAACAATAGTTTTTAGTTTGTTGATCAACTTTCTTAAAAACTACAATAGGATCATCTTTTGATTTTACATCCTCGTTTCCATGGAGACTATTTTAACAACAATGCTATTCCATTAAACTTTTTATTTAAAAATTAAACTCTCAAATAAAAATATTTTAAACTATATTTACCAGTTTTAAACTTTCAAATTTCGTTGAAATATATTTTTAGATTATTAAAATGATTTTTAAATAGACCTATATTTAGTTTTTCTTTTAAAAACTTGTTATTTTGCATTATGTTATTTTTGTAACAATGGGGTAAGCAGATCTCTTTTTGAGCAGAAATAAAGCTATTTCAGCAAAATGACTATAAAAATGGTCAGAGGATCAAGGGATCATTCTAGAGCTTCAAAACATAGCCTTAATTTTAAATTAGATGTTTTTACGTATGCATACCAAGTTTGGTGCAGATCAGAAGGAAACTTTAGATTTGTTTAGATTAGAAACAAACATATTTTGACTTTTATTATATTAGATTTAATAGACTATAAAATGAATACTAAAATGTAATAATTTTTATAGATTCAATCCCTCCAAGATAATCTGGATGATTACAGTAATTTTTCTAGAAGTAAATTTGATGTCCTTCTGGAAGATTGTAAACAAGCATTAAAAAAATCAAAAGAAAGATTATCGTCTAATGAAGTTGAATTTAGAAAACTTCAAAACAAGTATAAAATTCTCATTTCTGATTACTGAAATATTTATTTGAAAAACCTGCTTTCAAAAAGAATTTTTAATTCCCTTCTCTGTTTGATCTTTAAACTATAAAAATTTCTCAATTAATATAGAAGTTTGAATTTTTTTTTCTTTCTATTTTTAAAATTGAAGTGAAAAGTTATGTTTAAAATGTTCTGTATTAGAATTTTTTAAGAAAATTCTGTATTCTACATTCTAATTTTGATTTTTAGAAAAATAATGTTTTATAGACCTCTCTAATCTAATATTATAGAACTTTTATAAAATAGCAAGAGTATATTTGTTTGATAAGTTTTAACTTTGACATATTTTCTCTAGATTACACCAGACAGAAACTGAATTAAATGTAACCAAGCAAACATGCTCAGAATTGAGGGAGGTTATTGAAAAACTGGAGTGTAGTCATGATAAAGCTGAATCATATTCATCTAACAATGTGTTTAGGCAAGCTAAATATAACAGTGGAATAAGTCAGACAAATCAGTCCGTTAACCAGCAAGCAGACATTTACCAGTCAAATATGCGAGATATGCAGCAAATGAATCAATCCAATAATCTTTTAGGGAAATCAAAAAGTGACCGAGCAACTTCTTTAGAAAACCTGGCTTCAAGTACCAGTGTTAAAAAATCTAACCATCTTAACAATCCATTATTTCCTCCATTCACTATTGACAAAAAACAATCTAAGTCTTTCAATGCAGTTGTTTCCAATGCTTCAGACATGCACTTATCACTAGTGATGTTATCCAAGATTTTAAATAAACTTTTGTCCATTTTAAATGACATCCAGTCAACTGAGGTCTTTGTGGAAACAGCAAATCTCCCTAAAGAAAAAGCAGTAGGTTCTAAGTATGTGTGCGAAACCAACATCACTCAGTTGCAGAATTACATTCGTCAATGTACTCGCTTGACTTTTGATATAAAAAACATTTGGAAACAACTGGATAAAGCTATCAGATGTGCTAAAGACAGAACTCAGTTTCAGAGTCTGGAATGCGATATAACAGAGCTAGAGTTAGCAGTTGATGAACTTGCTGTTACCACAACAGAAGTAGACTTGATATCCATTAGTTTGTCTCGTGCTACCTTCTTCAGTTATCTCACAGGCCCAAAGCAAAGTTTTGAAAAGTATGGTGTGAAGGATGTAAATCATCATTCCAAGTATGTATCTGACTTCAAGAAAATGGAAGCCAATCTGAAAGTTGCCAAGAATTACAACACAAAAGCTGTGCAGATTATGGAGAAGGTAATCCGGAAGTGTAGTGGAGCCAGCCATGAAAGAGAATTAAGAATGGTATGTTGGGATTTCATTGAACTTATCCTTTATTTTAAGTATTTGTAATTTTTTTGGTTAAATTAATTGCAATTTTATAAGAAAAATGTGATGAGAAAGTCTTAAACATATGGTATTTTGTTTTCAAAATCATCAAAAGTTTTATTGATCAATTGTTGGGTATTGGGCAGAATAGGCTAACACCATGGTACTACTACATGCATCTAAAGTATGTTGTTAGATCTACTGAAGTTGTTATTCTTAATGTTGTAATCATTCATCATCATGTTGTTAATCATTCAAATTATTCTCCTTAATCTTTCTCTTATAATGTATTCTTTACAACCAAAGCATTTTATTTAGTGTTCCCATTTCCAAACCTTTATTGCACTTTTGAATGGAAAATTATTCTGATTTCAGAATAACTATGGAGCTTCAACTGAAAATCCAAGATATAAATTTCAAGTACCTGCAAGCTCAAAGGAAATAGACTGGGATGAGTTATCTGGAAAAATCAAACAAGGTGGAGAAAAGTAATAAAAAACAATAAACTACTCAGTCAAGTTTTAAACTTATTAATAATCATTTGCTGTAATTACATGGTAAATTTGTGTGATTATGTTTCTATATTATTTATTACTTAGCCCAGTGGTGCCTATCCTTTTCTGCCCTACGGGCCGCACTTTTTATTTAGATGAAGCTCGCCAGCTAGAAATATACCAAATTTAAAAATAAATTGCTATTTAATATTTTTCTACTCTTTCAGCCGTTTTGAAACAAGGGAACAAACATATAAACGGGCCACACAAATCCGCTTTCTGGGCAGTAGGTTGTATTCCACTGACTTCGCAAATTGATTAGGGAAGCTTTTCTAAAGGCTTCATTTGACCATTCAGAAAATGAAGGTAAAAACTAGTAAACATCAAATAAACCCCAATTTGATTTCTCAAATGATCTGCAAAGAACGGCAAAAAGAAAAATACATTTTTGAAAAAATATAATTAAATACAGTAAAACCTCATTGAGCGACCACTTCTTCTTATGACCAGTTTTTGAAGGCACCCCCCCCTCCGTTCTTCTAATGTTAAAATACCTCAATACAACGACCAGCAAAACCCCCAAACCCCACCCAGGTACCGGTATTCACAGTCACAAAAAATGATATAGCTGTTTTAAAGCTGGGAAAAGAAATAGTATCCCATTCAATAGACTTTTAATAAATTTGTTCCAACCATTCAAATACACTCTCAAAACAATCATTGAAAATATCTTTTGTTAGGTTGTTCGGGTGTGTTTTATGGCTCTAAACTGTCTCTATTATAAGGGTACTTAAGAAGACTATTGGCATGCACCCTATAATCCCTTTTTATTGCTCCCTCTAAAACAACAGGACTGGCAGTGAGTCACTTACTTGAGAGAGATTTACAAGTCCATTATTGGACAATTAACTTTGGTGTGTATCCCTGAGGCATGAAAAAGTGAGTTGTTGAGTTACTGTATTTCAGTAAGTTAGTTGGCATTTGGGGAGAGCTTTCAACATGTTTAAGAAGAGGGCGTTTTTAACTCTAGAGCAGCATATGGCAGAAAAATAAGAAACTTGATGCTGTCAGATATTTTTCTTATTTTATATACAAGTTTTAATACTTTTTTTGTATTATAATGGTATGTAATCAACTGTTTTTGTGCTTTTTTTTATCAATAATACTTTGAAAAGGTTTTGATTAAGTTCTAAAACCAATCACACACACTATCTGAGTTTAAGTGTAAGCCTTCTAAGTGAACACCCCTCTTAACGACTGATATTTCTTGGAACGGAAAAAGGTTGCTCCCAAGAAGTTTTACAATAATGTTAAATAAAAACTAGAATTATTCTGAGTGACCAGTTATTGTGTGCTGTATGATGTTTGTATTTCTTTTAGGTTTACAATGACAGAAAATTCACCAATATATTCATGTGATGATTCAAAAAATGAAACTAATAAAAAACATAAAGGCTCCAAAGATAGATCTACGAACATAATTCAAGATGCTTTAACCTCAAAGGGCACAAACCGTGATGAGTTATCAAGAAAACATGTGCATTTTGGTGAAAAGTAATTTAATTTAAGATAATTAGTTAGACTAGAACTTCTGAACAATTTTAGTATAGTCCATGATTTAAATGTTTTTTTAATTGTATCATAGGTTAGGAATGACCCAAGATTTTCCAGAGGACAAAAGTGGTAGTTCAAGAAAAGCTGATCAAACAGATTACATCAATCCTATAAGAACAGATGATGTTATAAGAAAAATAAACGCAACTATAGCTAAAATAAATAATTTAGAAAGTGGTGAATATTACAAGGATAACGAATTTTGCAAGCACTTTGGGGAACAAATTAATTCTTTGACTGAAAGACTTAAAGCTCTCTATGAGGAATTCAATGTAAGAACCCTTCATTTTTGATGACTGAGTGTATTATTAAAAAATATATCCTATTACTATTTCCTCTTTTGTGTTGTAAATTAATGTTGACATAATTGTTTACCATTGTATTTCATGTTAATAGGTGAAAAGTTTACACGAGCAATTTGCAGAATACTCATCTGTGACATTTAGTAAGCTTGAAACTTTAGCAAAGCAGAGTAGAGATGCAGTAATTGCAGCAGAAGCCCAAATAACAGTCCAAAGGACAAATGCTAAGCATCTTTCCAACAAGTAAGTAACTATTCCGAGTATCTATGGCTGAGCGCGCACGAGCGACTTTTGTCACAGTGACAAAGACAAAATTGTTGCCTTGGCTATTGAAACAAGTTAGAGTGCACGCACTAGGTGACGTGACACTTGGCCAATTGCCAAGAATTTCTTCATAGAGATCCATTGATTTCTAGTGATATTTTTGATACTAGTAATCCTGGTCGCCGTGACTTTAGTCACTCGTGCGCGCTCAGCCTATGAGTTAAAATTTTGTATAATGTTAAAGTAATTTAAGTGATACAATTTTGTCTCTGGTGAATGATGTTTTGTTTATTTAAATTTCTAATTTTAAAGCTAGAAAATATAAAAGGTGAGTATTTAATCAAAGGAATTATAAATAATTGTATGTTCATATTTATTTGCTCAATTCTCTAGAATAAACTAAAACCTGTGAATTTCCCATTTTTTTTCTAGACTGAAAAGCACTGAAGAACTGCTTAGAGAAAGCATTGACGAGTGTCTTCTTCTGAAACAGAAGTTACAAGTTTTGGAAATAAAGAATGAAACTGAAAAGATGAAATTTCGAGACCATTTGCATGTCAGACTTAACATGGTGCAGGACTTCGATGAGTTAGAAACAGCAGTGAAGGAAGTTGTTTCTTCCATAGAATCTAAAGATCCTAAGAAACCATCAGGTCCATATGAATGCATGTATTGTAAACAGGGGACTGAACACAAGTTATGTGAAGAGAAAATTAAAGAACTCAGGACAAATAATAGAAAATTATCAACTGAAATTAAGGTTTGTTTAAGTATTAATTTATCAGACACCTTTTGTTAAGATACCTAAAAAGTTTTCTTTTTAAATGCAGCAGTACTGGCATATCCTGATTTAACTTTTTTTGAGGTTGGGCAGTTCAATATTTTCCCAGTTAAAAATAAACTTCCTGCATATTAGTAATTTAAACTTCCAGGGACTTAAATACTCTTGGATCTGCTCCTATTCTGTATTAAACAAATAATTTCTACAAAATAATTGAGTTAAAAAATTTATAGTAGCTGTGAAGAAAGGTTCTAGTTAAAAAGTTTAGAAGTACCACTTCTCTCTCTTTCTCAATAAATTTAAACAATTTGTCAATTAACAACCATTTTGCTTCGAACATATTGACCTTCATTTTTAAAAGATTTTTCGATAAAAATTGGTTATTTTATTCTTGTTCAATGATAAAAAACTGGCTGGGAATTTCAAAGAGGCTGGTTTCCATTTATCAAGTAAGACTGGTTCACACATATCATTTTGGGATTGTCATAAAACTGACTTGAAGGGATTTATGCTTTAGGGTCACTTGTAAAGAAACCCTCGAAACTATTCCCCCACCCCACTGTGTGTTTTAATTAATTTCTCGGCAACGTGAATAAAAAAAACCCAATTTAATAGTTTACTTTACTTACCACAGCTTATATTAAAACTCAAAATTAATATAAAATTTCAATAAATTACTTATAAATGTTTCAATAAACATTGAAATGGTGAGTCTAGGGTGTCCCACTTACCCCATATTGATGGGACCCAGTTACCCCTACTATGCTTAAATTACAGGGTAAGTGGGACCCCCCTCTTAAAAATTTTTAAATAAGAGATTTTATGAAAATTCAAATTGCAGTATGTATTTTAAGTCAAACCTGGCACAATATTTGAAAACACATTAGAATATAGTGAAAACTTTCCTGGAAACACTTCTTGGAAAAATGCATCTTGAACTCTCCAAAAAAAATTATGGACATTTTTTTACAATGGTTCTATAATCTTAAAAAGAAATGACACAAAACTCTAATATTTAAACCCATCAGTGTGACAAAATGTAACATGATCAATGTGAATAAGTGTGAAATGTCCTTTACATAGTTTAGTTTGAGGGGGGTGACCTACTTACCCTAAGTGACCATATATTATGTATTTATTATTTTATGTTTTTCATATATATCGTATTATTACATTTAATAAAATTTATGTTATGTATTTCCAAGAATTTAACCCTTAACTAGCACATGCTGATTGAGTTGACCATTTCATTCTAAGCCTTTTGGGTAAAAGATTAAGGTTTTATGTTGTTAATTTTGAATAAAACTCAATAACCATGAGTTAATAAAAATAAACACCTCATAACACACCTAGATTATATGAAACTGAATTTCCTGCAAGGCATATTCTGTTCACTAGAGACTTAACAATACGCAAACTTCCATCAAGCTCTTAATTTCAAATGAAATATAACAAAAATCATCCTTTAACTTAAACCTTTAATTAAATCCTGACTGCCCAAATTTTCTATAGGATGGCAATCTTGGACAGTCTAGGACTGAAAGGATTAGTTTACTTGTAGGTTAGATATAAAAGGAAAAATTTTAGGGTAAAGCAGAAATAAAACAATGTCCTTTAGAACTCAAAAAATAAACTAAGTTCACTAGAGCAACTAGTTAAGGGTTAATGGTCCCTAAAAATAGTTCATTTTGTTTACTGATTATAGATAATAACTACCTTTTATATAATTTCAGCTTTTACAACAAGAAATGAAAGAAGAAAAGAAATTGAATAAAATGAGTGATGACCAAAAAAATAAAATCATTCAAGAATCATCTATAAAGATGAAATGTTTGATGGAAAATGTCCAGATTTTGGAAGTGAGATTTCTAAATATTTTCATCATGATCTTTAACTTTCTTTATTTCTACTGCTATTAAACTAAAGAGTAGTTTTTTTTCTTGTTTCAATGAAACCCTATAAAAGAGAACCAAATAAATAGACTTTTGTTGTTACTGCAAATAACAAATACATAACAATGTAACTAAATTTATTAAAATAATAGTTGGAACCACACAGTTATTCTTGCCTTCACTAGAGAAGGGTTTGGCTGTTTCTGATATTTAGCTTGGATATTACGTAGGATTAAGCCAGTTATTATGATATCATTATCAAAATCTTACAAAGAAAAATTTCTCTATATTTTTTGTACATTTTAACAGTTTGTTTGTAAAACGTAAAAGAAATGTATGTATTAAGTTGATGGAAAATTTCAGGCTAGAAATGTATCCTTGATGGAACAATTGAAGGTAGATAAAAATAGATTGAAGAAGATGGAGCGGTTTCGCCATCTAGAGATTGAAGGTTTTCAGACTGATATAAAAAACTTGAAAACTAAAATACAAGACTTGGAAAAGCAATTGGGAAAAGTAAATATATTTATATGTATATCTAAAATGTAATTTTGTTAATTTTTCTAATTTGAATTTATATTTGCATGTTAACTGTTTAGTCTAGCTAAAAGAATATATCCAAAAATCCCTTTGTTTTGAGAATTGATTTGGGATTACTTTAGTTGCACATTGTTTCTTATCCTCCGTGTCTAGTGGCAGCTAAAAAATTTTCATGAGGTTTTCTTGAAAGAAATATAAGTACAGCAAGGGTTTTTTCTGTTTCAGTTGTCTCTGCTAAATAAATGCCATTATATAAAATTATCCTTTTAATTGAGCATTACTTACAAACTGAGAAAACCTTGATGCGTCTGTAAAAATAGAGGCCCCTTATGGGCTTCTCACTGAAAAACCTGGACAGTGCTGTCTGATCTTTTTTGTTGCATGCTATAAAACCCAATCAACCATCAAGGCTCAACCTCTGGCACCATTCCAATTTTTGTCACATAAATTTACTTAACATAGTTCATTTTTCAAAAAGTTGTGTGTGTTAATTTTTCTTTATTCACTGGTGGCAAAAAAAGTATGTCTAAGTAACAAAATCAGTAGTAAAATTACTTAAAAAGTATTGCCATTATTCTGATTCACCATTAAACTTTTTTTTAATAGGTTTTAAATGTACACAAGTGGGATCAGATATGTTTACACATAATATTTTCCTACAACACCCATTTTGATTTTCAGGCTGTTTCATTTTTTGGAAATGAAAGGAAAGATGTGGAGTTTCTTGAAACCATACACATCACTACTGAGCATTCCAAGCAAGCAGCCACAGCCATCAGAAGACTGAAGGCTAAACTCTATGAATTGGAGCAAGATTTTAAACATTTATGAATGGACTATTTTTAGTATAAATTTTAGTACAAATCATATATTTAATTAAAGTTCCTTTATAGATGTATTATCTCTTAAGGTTGTAAATATTAGTGTTCTTCAAATATATTATCCTATGTATATACCTATGTATTTTAAAGCATGGCATTCTTTACCATATAATTAGACAATTACTAAAAATGTGTCCATTATATCTTCCAAATACCTTTAATTCTTAAAGTAAATTGTTTATACCTGTACCATGTTATGTGATTGAATTCATACATTATATTCCCTATTAAATATCTTATAATTTTTAAAATTACTTTTAGCATTGCTTACTGGATACTCATGTACATAAGATTACAGAAATCAGTCTAGAAATAGATGGCAATAGCTGAATTTCGGCAAAGGAATTCCACAGAGTCATAGGCAGTGCCTAATGTCTTTGGCTAAAAAATAAAACAAGATATTTGCTAAAAAGCATAATTTGTTACATAGATGTTTTAAGTTATTGTGGTCACAAAAACTGCCCAAGCTAGGCTGATGCCAAGACATAATCACCATCAGCCATACCTTTATTTTTCCTTATTTGTCATGAGATAATATAGTAATAATATTTATGGGAAATATTTAAATAAATTTTAAATATTTCCCATAGTTCATAATCAGGTTAGCCTTTATCAATCTAGTAAGCCATGTTATTAGTAGCTTTTTTTATCTTAAGTATAAAATTTATGCTGCCTGATGTAAAAAAACTATCATGGATGTTGGAGAATCTGATGATACTGATGTGTAAGATTTTACCATGACCTTTTTGCTAAACTATTAGAAACTATGAGGTCATTAAAAAGTGTTTTATTTTTATGCATTTTAGCACTTTATATTTAAATTTTGTATGGACTATTTTATTTACAATGCATGCATTGATATATTTGTACATATTTACTGGAAATAATTGTAAATGAATAAAAAGTGAATTCATTTACATTTTCTTGCATACTAAGTTTTTCTTAAGGATTCCACAGATGACCAACCTCTGTTGTCAACCAGGTTGAAGACTTGGTTGACAACTGAATCATAAATTATCTTAAAATGATCAAATGAATGTTTCTGTTACTTTAAGCACTTTAAATATAAAATTATCTTTCATTCAATTTTTCTAGTGCTAAAATACATAATTTTTCATTTTTAAAATTTTCTTATTAACAAGTTTCAATTAAACTCTGCCCACCAAGAATTTGAAGTTGAGGACCAAATCATCAACCTAAAATTTATAACATCAACTTTCCTACAGGCGGGCAACTTGGTTGTAAGCATTGCCCTTTTAGAAATAATTTAAACACCATTAAAATAATTTTATACCAATTTACCAATAGTAAAAAAATAAATTTTGTTTGACTCTAAAATCAAGAAACTTAGAATTTTAAGGTAACCCATTCTTTTATGAGTGTACTTGATGCTATGCACTCTAAATTTAATAGATTATTTAATCTTTTAGTCTCAATTTTTTAGGAAACAGTGACCAATTGAAAAAAATGAAGGAAAAATGGTAAGTAAATTTGCTGCATAAACCTTTTTTAAACCATGCCAAAATCTAATCTTTAATATTTTATTGATATTTTTATTAGTAAGCTATTGTTTGCTTTTGAAAAATTATTTACTGATAACTTTGTTTCAAGTCAGGTATACAACAATTTTTTTGTGCCCTAAAATTAAATTGTTTAGAGTTTAGTGGATAAAGGATACTTATTTTGATTTTTTTTTCAAAAGTTTTCTCTCTTATGACTTAAATCAAAGCTAAGATGTCTTAGCTTAATATCCCTTCTAGCCACTGCAAGAACAGAAATGGTCAATGCTACCCATTCCTTGATAATCCTTGTAATAATATGTTTCCTACGTAGAGGCTCAGTGAATCAACTAGCTGTCTGAGACTGAAAAATTTACTGAACATTCCAAACAAAAACTGCTTTTCTAATCTTTCATTTCATTTCTGTTGCTGTTGTCAAAAAGAAATGATTAGAGAGAAATATTAAAAAAAACATACATATATAGAATTGTATGCATGCCAACAAACTAAACCTTGCATCTAGTTCTATCATTTCATCATCTAAAATCTGGCTTTTGTGATATGACACAGCTGTTCCAAAACTATGTCAATTTGAAAGATTTAATTGATGTTTTCAAAATTTAACTAGAAGCTAAGGGCAGCTAAGGGTACATGTTCCAAGATCCCTTTGCTCAGGAGCAATAAACTGAGTTTATGAATTGAAATACCCAGGGTGAAAACATTTCTTAATATGATATTCTTTATTACAGGGGTCTCCAACTTTTTTTAAGTAAGAGATTGAGAAAAACCATATAGAGTTCAAAATTTCTTAGGTAAATTGAAATATGCGTTAGTTGTGAACATTTCCCCCGAAAATATTAAATCGCTTAAAAAAACTCCACGAATTTGTAAGTGATTATATCAGTTTTGTAGGGCGCATGACCCACTGGGGAGGGGGCAATTTTATAAAATAAGGCGTGTCGTAGCCGGAAAACAATTTCGGAGGGGGATATTGGTATATTAAGGAGAGATATATGAGGTAGTATTAGTCCTTTTCTATGGTCAAAGAAGGAAAATTTCTAAACTTTAAGGGGAGGTGATTACATCCCGAAGTCCCCCCATTGGCTACGCATCTTGAACAGGAAGCAATGAAACATTTTGGGAATTCTTTAAAGAAATGTTAATCATCTTAAAAATTACTATAATCGAGTTGAAACACAGTTTTTAATAGTGAAATTTCAAAAAAAAATTTTGGGAAAGGAATCTCCTCTCTAACTTGTGAAACGGCGTAGCTCACAAAACTTAACAATTAAAAATCCCTGTCCACGGGCAAGGCAGACTCAGCCCTTCATCCCTCCGGGGTCGATAAAATGAGTACCAAGGTTACTTGGGGAAATCAAGAGGGGGTTAGCATCAAGCTAGCCACTCCTCAGCTGACTGTGACTTTCAAGTCACACGTTCTGTAACAGTTCAGCTCATGGTCTCATCCAGTGAGGCTAGTTATACTGGAGTTTGAAGGTCCAACGACCTAGGTACTCCCTCAAAAATCCCCCTTGATTTTTTAACAATTAATGCTCTAAGGTTCGGATTGTACCTTTTATAAATTTTCTAAAAACCCACATTTACCCTCTAATACATCCATGAAATTAATGTCAAAAAATGCTTCGGGGCCTTAACTCTGCCTGCTGGGTGTCCAAAATGAATTTTAAAATAATCTAACATTGTTGCAGCCTAGGAGGGAGCTTCTGATTCATTTTAACACAGAAAAAACGAAGTTAATACTTGAAAAAAAATCGCATTTCGGGATTTTTTATTAAATTACTACAGAATTTAATTTTCAAAAGCTCGTTTGCTCTCTTTAAAATTAAAAGTTCAATTAACCTTGTTGATTGGACTTAATTATTAAAATAAACGATTTTGTTATTTCGTAGACTGATGATAGTAAAAATTTAATAGGTGTATTTAATTAACACGTTTAATCAGCACATTTAATCCAATGCAGTAATTATGTACAAAAATGCCTAATGAAATTTAACGGATGCTTAATTGGACTCTTTTTAATAAATTAAGTAAAAAAGTTAAACTGTTTTTAGTTGTTTTTGGGAATTAGAATATCCCCAAATTTCTATCAGAACATTTTAACACATTACATCATGAGATGAGATTTAACAATGGGGAAAAGAAGTAAGAAATAAATAAAAACGTGTCTTTGAAGCAGAGGCAACCCAAGGCAACCAATCACTTGAAAGCCAAATATAGCAGCCAAGTTCACAATTTTATCAACTCAACTCGTGTCAATCAATCGTTTGCGTTTTGTTTTCCGCAGGAGCTTGTTTGTGTCTAGAGTGACTGATAGATTAATTTTACCAATTAATTTATACCAAATTATCATGTATCCCAATTTAACGGAAAATATGAAGACCCTCATGAGGGAAAAAAACGGCCCACAAGCCGTGCACATTTTTGACATGGCGGTATACTTTGACCCAAGTGAGATTCGAATCTGGATGTTTTTGCCGGTGATTTCAGATCGCACCCAGCTGAAAGTCGCCATTCAAACCCTGCATATCCACGAACTCGTGGTGTACTCGGAAGGAACAGATTCTTTCGTCGTTAATGATCAAGCTCGATCACAGCGAATGGCTGATCTGAAGCGTACTGGAGTGGAAGAGACGCTTTTGGAAAGATCGATCTCGTTTCTCAAAATGGTCAAGCCGAGCTATTACCAACACTTCGTTTCGACGAACCAGCATGCCAAGCAATATCCCAGATTTCTGGAAGATTTGGGAGATCTGCCTGGAAATATGCTCAGAGGCATGATTGACGCTAAAAAATATGCGGTAGCAGTTGAATATGGTAAAGAGTGGTCAGAGTTGCTGACGGGAGCGCTGGACGAATGCCATTGGACTGTATTGCATCTACGATGTAGATTCGGACTTGCGTTGTTGGAATGCGGTAAGGGTGATGAGGCCGTTAGTATTGTAACTGACGTCTACCAAAAAACTTGCAATGCTTACGAAGAGGAAGAAATTCGAGTTGTATTGTCAATCATGGCTGAAGTGATCATTAGATCAACTCCCACTTGTAAAAAAGTATCCGAGAAACAGTTGAGGCAGATTGTCTTCTGTGGAAAAACGGCTTCAGACTGTAAAGAGAATTCAGATCTTGATAAGTGGATTCGTTATGCCAATCTGATAAGTACTTATGGTTTAACTGAAGAAGGGATATCGATCTTAGAAGATGTTATTAAATGCAGAATGCAGATTTTTGGTTCAGATGATGACTCTATTTTCGATGTGATGCAAGCTAAAGCTAAGCTTCTGACATCAGAATCTAAGTTTCCTGAAGCATTGGAGATTCTCCGAAATGTATACACAATAAGTGAGAATAAATTTGATATGTATCATAGAAAAACCTTAGAAATCCTGATCGACATGGAAAATGTTTTTATCTTGCAAGGCGAATACAGAGAAGCCATGGAAATCTTAGATGAGGTAGAGTCCCGTACGAGAATATTTTGTTACGAAGAAAAGGAAATATTCATGATGGCTAGACTCGAGATGATAAGGATCCACTTGTTGCGGCGACTCTTCGCCAAAGGTCTAAAGCTTTGTTGTGGCGTCGAGGAAAGACTCGTCGATGTGTATGGGGAGTTGCACCCACGGTGTTTCAACTTCAGAAAATACGTGGGGGAAATTGTGTTGGGGCTTAACCAACGCCACGAAGCGCTGATTCTCTATAAGGAAATCCTCGAAGACTTTGAAAACTCGTATGAAGTTGAAGCGGATCTACATGCTCTTCGATCGAGAACCGAATCCATCGAATCCGGACTGTTCAATGCCGGTCCTGGAACTCTGCACTGGTGTGCCAAAAACGGGGATTTAGCAATGGTGGTCGATCTGATCGCTTCCGGACGGGACGTCAATGCCGAGGACTCGAACGGCATGAGGGCGCTGCATTACGCTTCGGAGTTCGGGAGGGTGGAAGTGGCCCGCGTGCTGCTCAAGAACGGGGCGAACTACGCCATCGTCTGCAAAGAGGGGTGCATACCCCACCAGTTCGCGAAGAAGGTAGAGATGCTCGTCCTGCTCACCAAAGTGCATAACTTCTTCACGGCGGTGCACGGAGAGGACATCCGGACCGTCGTTGAAATGGCATCGAGGGAACCCTGCGTGCTGGGGGCGAAGAACGTCAACGGGGTCACCGCCTTGGGTCTCGCGGCCGGTCTGGGTCACGTGGGAGTCTTGAAGATCCTCCTCTCTTTCGACTGCGATCCGAACGTCACTGGGTCCTTCGAAACCTCCCCTATTTTCGTCTCCCCTCAGTACGGTCACCGAAGATCTGCTCGGAAGACGAACCACCCCGGAACTCCTCTGTTGATCGCCTGCCTCTACGGCCACGTGGAGATTGCCAAGGCGTTGCTGAAGAAACTGGGGAAGAAGGGTCTGGAGGCGCAGAAAGACGTCCCGAAAGACACCCCCTTGCACGCTGCGGCCAAGGGGGGTCACCTGCCCATGGTGAGGTACCTCCTGGCTCAAGGGGCAGTGTACTGTGCGAGGGACTTCGAGGGGCAGATGCCGCGGCAAAGGACCGAGAACGTGGACGTCAAGAATCTGTTGCGGTTCATCGAGGGGATGTTCAACGATACCAGGAAAGGAAGGCTGGATGCGGTGGACGCGAGGTTGAGGGAGATGCAAGAGGGGGAGGTGGAGGCCGTTGCAGGTGCCAGAAACGACCAGGGGAAGACTCTTGTGCAGGTGGCAAGAAAACCGCCGGTGGCGAACAAACGCGGAAACTCTCAGCTGGTCAAAAAGCTCACCATGAAGTTCAAGCGCAACTCCAAAGTGTAAGAATGAACTCTTCGGTGAGTCTTGTTTTTTTTTTCCTAGAAAATTTCATTGGCTTTACTTGGAACTAATAATAACCATTCGGTTGTATACGTACTGCTGTATTACGGTTTAAGTTGAATACTGCATTCATTATTTTTTTGGTTTGTTATTTTATGAAATATCTCAGAAAAGTGTTAGTATTTATTATTATTTAATATGAGAATTTTTATTTATTTTTACAAGAGATGTGTAAATAATCCTATAGTATGAGACCGAAGTTGTAGGTATAAAAGCTAGCGGAAATAAATCTATCATTATCTACTACCACTTCTTCTACTTATTACCTACTTAGGTATTTCATTTTAAGCTTTGATAAAGTATATAAAATGTTTAAAAGGGTGGAATTTTATTTTGTGAATAAATAGATCATTATAAAATTAACAACCAAACATTTGTAATACTTTGATTTTTCTTAAAACTGATCGTTTATCATCGTATATAATAGATTAGCAATGTGTTTTTTTACTTTTTCTTCTAATATATTTAAACAGTGCAGTGTGTGATACATTCCATCTCCATATTAATTTCAGATAATTTACTAATTGTTGTTTTTTATTTACTTTTGTTTTGAATAGTCAATTAAATTTTATGGAACTTTAAAAGTGGTATCTTCACCTAGAATATCATTGATGGTAACTTTGATTTATAGATTGAATTACTTTATTGTTGTTTTTATAAATAGAAGTAACTTCAGATTACTAAGTAAGAATCATAATTTTGTAATGTTTAGTGAACTTGGTTATATTTTGTTAGGAATATAAGCCAGAATAAACATATTCATAGCAAGAAATATGATGTTTTTTTGCTTATAAAAAGCTATATATATATAGACCATAAATGTCTTTTTTACATTTGTAAAACTTTTTCTAAAGAATATAATCTTATTCGTTAAATATGTTTTCAATGTTGTTACCAAATTTAATGCATATGGTTTAAGCAAGTTTTATGTTAAACTATTAAAAAAAATTCTCGGGAGTGACCAACTTCCATTTGGAATAAAAGTGAATTAAAAGAAATATCAGTGGCCAATGGTGTAATCTTCAAACTAGTACTATTTCCTTAACATCATTTGTCTGGGAGCCATTTTAGAAAAAATAACTTGTGACCGTTTTTTTTTTAGTATTTAAAAGAATAACATTCAGGAAGACCATTCAAACACACTAAAAAATCTTATTTTATAAATTAAAAAATTTCGGATTTTGTTTATCTTTTTATATTTTTAAAATTTATCAATGTCGGAAACATAAGGAAAATTTTCTGAGATATTTAGTAGTCATTTGCTTAAAAAAAGGGCTGTAGAAAACTTTTTATATCAAAGGAAAAAAAAGGTAAAAGGGATATACTAAAAACTTGCCTTCATTGCATACTAATACGTATTATTTAAAAACTATCTCGACAGTTTTAACTCGGATCCAAAAGGTTCTATCGCTTAGTTTCTCAAGAAAAGAAGAAAAACAAAATTTTTAGATTTTAATTCGAAAAATTAAATTAAGTAATTTACAACTTACATAACTTCAAAAATTAAAAAAAAAAAATGAAATAATGAAATTATAGTTTCTCTTTTCTCCTGAAGAAACTAACTAATAAGCGATTGGATCTTTTGACTCTGAGGTACATAATAAATTTAATTCAGAGTGAAGTTCGGTTGTTGTCAGACAGGGATCAAAAGTGACATCATGACTACTATCACACGTCACAATTTCTAGCTTCTCTAACCTTATGAATCTAGGTGGATAGACATAGACATCCCACCTTTATGTGTAGGTACTCTAAGAAGATTGCATATTTTTCCTCTTTAAATTGATTATATTTTAGGTATAGTTTGATATTTTCCTACTTGTAATATGTATATTTTTTTTGCTCTAGTCACTTAATAAACGTCAAATATACGTCAAAATGGGTATAGGTAATATTGAGATATTTTTACATTGCAATTTTATATTTAAAACACCACATTTAAGTTATTTTATAGTGTACTGTTTTAAACTCCAGATTAAATAAGTTTTCAACAATTTAATAAACTTTTATCATTATTCATTAACTGAATTTAGCTAAACCAGCATGTCCCGTTTTATTTTTGCCAATTTAGAGGGAGTATATATGTTATGGGCAAAGTGATTAATATGCCCGAAGTGCGGAGGCGGGCAAAGTGGTAAATTTCATTCATAAATTCCACTGAATTTATCACATTGCCCGGGGATTATTAATAATTCCCGAATTTATCACATTGCCCGTAACATATATACTAGGGTGGTCCTTATTTTTAAAGTTTGGAAATCTTTATGCGTCGCCCCCCAAAATTGTTCCATCATACAAATAAATGATTTTTGCAAAATTTTAGCTCAATCAAAAAATAATAACACCCAATAAAATAATAATAAAATTAATAAAATAATTTTATTTAAAATATTAAATATTTTATATATAATAAAAAATATTTAAAATTTATTAAATAAAATAAATAAAATAATAAAAAATAATAACACCCCAGGCCTTAAAGTTTCAAAAAAGAGCTGATTTTTTCAATTTTTTTTAATTGAATTTTTTTTTGAGCTGAATTTTTTTGCATGGTACAAATCGTATGAACACCCTCAAGGGAGTTTTTCAATTCCCCATGAGTGAATCGCTTTTTTTGTTAAATTACATAGAATGTTAAGGGACTTGCCAACATTTCGAAAATTTTTATTTCTTTCTACATGATCAAATTTTATTTTCTGCTTGAAATTCGGCAGAAATGTTTATTTTGGGAGTTGGAAAACTTTAAATTTACTTAATAAAATTTCCTTTCAGAACTTTTTTTTATTTAATTTTTTCCCCATTTTTTTGAATTTTGAAAATTTTTTTTTAAGAAAGGCAGTTATGTTGCACATCAAATGAAGATAATAAAATTACAAACAAAATGGCACTAATTTCAGGTTTTTAAGTTGTATAGTTCTGGAGTTATTAGCTTTTTTAAAATGCAGAAAAAACAACTTTACAAGCGTTATTTTTACTTTAAAAAAATTTTTGCTACCGAAAGAGGGGTGATAGAAGAATGGAATCTGGAAAATTATAACTATAACTATGTTAGATTTTCATAAAAAAATCAAGAAGAATATGGGAGGGTTTAATCTTTGTTTTTTTTTATGTTTTGTAAAAAAAATCAGCACTTTTTTTGAAACTTTAAGGCCTGGGGGGCACGTGTTATTATTATCCGAATGAGCTTAAATTTTGCATACATTATTATTATCTATAGTGACACAAAACTAGGGGGCGACACCAACGGAATTCCCCCCAAAAAAATTTACCATACAAATAAGGACCACCCTAATATATACTGTATTATCTTTAAGAACATAATTCAATACAGTAAAATGGAGTGTTTTTTCACATTAAAAGAAATAAAGTTGTTAAACAAAACAAATTTATAAGGTCAATGGTTTATATTATTTTAACACGTTCAACGTTCAACTGTAATAATAAACCGTTTTCAAAGAGTTTATTTAAATTTTAAATATTTTTAAAAAATATTTGGGCAAAGTTTCCCTGAATTGGGGTAACTCAACCAGACCTCAAAAATCGAAAATATAATGTATTGAGTCAGCTTAAGTCAATGCTATACCATTTAAAATACTTTTGATAAATTATCTATCAATAATAAAAATCTATTCCATCTTCATTTCAAGCTTAATTTCTGAGAAAATCAATCAATAAAAATGTATTATACAATACAGATTTTTTTAGAGTTACCAAGCGAAATTTTCAAAGCAAAGGAATAGATGAACAGTAAACAGTATTTTAACATCCTTGGTACATATTTTGATTAATTTGATTTTTTAAATTGGAAGAAAAATCCATTTTTTCAACAACAACTGATATTTCTTTGAACACCAGCGATTACACAGTAATGATACCATACCTATACAGTCTACACCATATATTCTTTTTAACTTATAATTTAAACATTTTTTTGTGTTAATAATTCATTTCTTCTCCAGATTAGTCGAATTTTTCTTTATAAACTCAAAGATCATTTAACTTATTTCAGCTCATACCATTCGGCCAAAGTTACTCCAAAACGTGGGCCTAAGTCACCCCAACGAAATAAAAATTAAATAATTGTCAAACAACGAAGGGAATTAAGCTATTGACATTGAAAATAGAAGACTTTTTAATTGATTAAAAAAATATGACCTAGCTGTTTTGAATCATGTTAAGATTAAGAAATGGCGCATTAATAAAAAAAAAGAGGAGAAGCAGTAAGAAGTTCCAAATCGGCTAGCTAAACAGGATGAAAGACAATTTTCCTTATATTTTAGTGTTTAACTATTATTCATGCGTTAAAAAAATTAGACAACTACTGAAAAAAAAACCGTTTTGAGGTTATAATTTTTTCATACTACCTCTTAATATTTTATAACTTATTTAAGTACTTGCTACATAAAATTGTCAAAATAGTATACATTGCCAAAATACCTTTTGAAAGGGTATCATCCCAAAAATTTAATAATCTACAAAATGCTAAAAAACGATAAGAAGACTGCTTTATTTCATGCCAAAAGAAGCGCTAATGCAGCGAAAACAGCCACCCCCTCTTATTTCCGGCAACCCAACCCAATCCATTTCTCCATCCAGCAGAGGAGCCCACAATACTCACGATCAAAAGCTTGCTCCTAACCGATACAGATTCTCCTCCCTACACCTAAACATTAGGTTATTGTTAACACGGAGGATCAAGTATTTAGTTAAAACCACCAGGAATGTGCGAAGAATCTCGGTTTCAGAGAGTAGCCTGTAGAAAGTGAACGTTTCTCGTAAAGCAAGATGAAAACGAAGCTGAATATCTCCGTATGGCTTTTGTGCTTAGCATGGGGGCTGTGCAGTGCAGACGAACTGCCCACTTGCTTGCCGGTAGGTGATGTTTATAATGTGTTTGGATACATTTGCATGCTTTTATGCGTTTATGTTTTGTTATTTTGATGCGAAAATATCGATTTGGAGAGCGTATACTCCATTACCGTCGTCTTGTTGCCATTCATTGGTTTGAAAGAGCTAATTTATTTATCCTCTTATAAATTTTTGAATACTTGAATGTTAACATAAAGGTTTTTTTTTTAGTTTAAAGAAGGGGCTTATATATAAATTATTAATGTGTCAACTTTTAACCATTGCTTAGTACTTAGTTGATTTACAAATTGAAAGCAATTTGAAATAAATAAATATGAAATTAAATTAACATTATTTATCTTCCTATTTTATTTTATTTTTATTTCTTCCATTTTCTTTACAAAACCTTTTAATTTTTTAAATGGTATTAAACCAATTATAAAACTTCAATTTCATTAATGTATTTCTACATTAACACTAATCACGTCATTACTGAAATATGTAGGTTTAGAAATTTATGAATTGCACCGTATATTTAAAGTTATAAAACAAATATATTTAATTAATTTCTAAATTTTAATACTACTACCATACAAAGCAATGTTAAATTTAAATAAAAACTTAATTCTGATACTTTCTATTAGAGATTATTAAATATATTTTTAACATGAATAGGTAGATTACTATAAAGAAGATGTTTCAGTACTTTTGAATTCAAATGAATTCAAAGTAAATTTATAACTTTGATCTTAAGTATTTGATTTAATTTTAATATAGAATTTAGAACGGATACATAAATTTTAAAGCAAAATTTACTATTCTGACACATTTACATCTATTACAGTTATAAATTAAAGCACCAACAATATATTTAATCATTTATATTGAAAATTACGCAAATTCCAAAATTTGTCATTTACCAACAGCGTACTTAAAAAAAATTGTTTTAGCGTGGTATTTATTACTGAAATCGATTAGGGAATAAAAAAATTTAAGAGGATAACTGGATTCAGGAGTTAAATTATTTTTGAGAGAAACATCAGAATAAAAATTAATAACAGTATTTTTGAATAGCATTTAAATTCCTCAAATATCTATTTAAAGAATTGGGTCAACATTTTCCCATTCTTTTTAAAAGTCTGTTTTTTCCCTCCCAAAGAATTTAAAGAAGAGTAATAACATATTATTATTATTAAATAGAAATATAAAACATAGTTGTTGCTGTAGAAAAGTTGTCATGTTGACAGCTAAGATATGTATTTACTGAGATATTTTTATGTAATACGGTGGAAAACAAACAGAACCGGCTTACTGATAAGCCTGAAAACGTTCATGATACGTTGGGGGAGAGAAACGTTGAGGAGAGAAACCATAAAGATTCTCTCCTTCTCATTGTTGAAGTCGACTTCCTAGAATGTTATCTTATATGACTAGAGAAATAATTATTTTTAAAGCTGATATTAAAGATGTAGAATTTATCCTTCATCCTGAGTATCATTTTGTAAAAATCTTAAAATTAATATTTTTCCGTTATTTTGACGAATGTATTGTTTCCCTTTTGGTTTGATAAAAACCCTATAACAGTTAATAAATGATTGAAAATAAAAGAATGCATTAAAAATTAACACCTTCATTGCCTTTTATAATGTTTACAATAAAACATAGGTTAAATACCAAACACTATTCATTTTTAGTTTCCTAAAACAACGTATAAATTTCTTGAAAATGTTTTTACAAATATAGTTTAATATTGTTTAAATCTTAGAATTCGTTAGGCATAAAACAATTTTGTTTCAAACTTAATCAAGAACGATATCAATGTCTTTTTTTAAATTTCATCATGTAATTGAAACAAATAACCCCATATGATTGAATTTGTTCTAAATTTCTATCCTAAAAAAACAGGCTAAAGTAGAAAATTTAAAGCAACGGTTCTTTTTGTAAATTTCTAGTCCCTTTCAAAAACACAATGCAATAAAGTTACTAAACTAAGGAGCTATCATATAAGATTTTTATTGAAAATCTAGTGAAATCAGATTGTAAACCACTGAGGCCTGAATGCAGCAGAGTTAACCGTCTATGGCAATGTTCCAGACTGTTCAAGCTGCTCAGAGATTACCGAAAAACGGCTAGTCTTCAGTCTCTGGAATTCTTTGGCCGTGTGCTTGACTAAACAAAAAAAATGTTGCACTATAAAGACAGCTGTGTAGTTGCATAGGGCAAGATCGATAAAAGAGTGATTTTTCTCACGACAACGCTTTTGTTTCGTCATTTTAACTGCAGAATGCATCAATTTTTTAGCTGAGTACTAATGATACAGTTTTTGATGAATCCGAGCAATCTATCCTATTTTCAGACACTTTAAGACAATGATTGATTTTTTTATTACCGAGTCAAATTTAAATAAAAACACTGATGAGAGTCCGAAAGTTTTTTTCAAAGTGTCCCCAAAAGTATTTTTTTATATCGTGTCCTTTATTAGTTAAAACCAAAACAACACACTTTACAATCATTTGGTATCCATACATATAATTGTTTTAAAGAATTTCCAACGTTTTAATCAATAACCAAGTTCCTATACTAAAACGACTCTTGTACCTTCTTTTTCTTATACCTACTCGTAAACTGCAGACGTTCTTAGAGACAAAGACAAGAATTTTTTAATAAAGGAAATTTAAATTTTGTCTTTTAAATAAGAAATGATCCTTTCCTTTGGCCTTTCATTTTAAAAATAAATAAATTTTCGAGCTATCGGCTACAATTAGCCGGACGCTCGTAACAAGAAGTAAAAATAAATTTTAAAATAATATATTATAAACCAGAAAAAAGAATCCATCAAAGATTTGAAGATAAAATATTTGCAATTCTAGAAGATACTTTTAATAGTAAATTCTTATAATTTCACAATTAGCTTTTTAAATGGTCACGCTAGTTTTTAGCATTGAAGTGAATAAATCTTCATACATTCCGCGGTCACTTAAAAAAATCTTACATTGTTTACAACCGTTATCATCCCTGTTTAAATCGTGTTACCTTACTCCTTCTTTAGCGATCTCAGAATCAAAAAGACCTACTTGAACATTTACTAGCGCGATTTTGTCTTTCCCAAAATTATCTCTTGAAACCAACTTCCATGGAATTTCTGAGAATAAACTATAGAGCATTTTCAATCACGTGTCTCCGATCACGTGATCAAGCTGGCTTGGAGGATAGACAACTTTTCTTTAACATTAGGCTCCCATAGAGAATACGCGCTGCATTTAGTTTTTATAAAATAAGTTCATTAAAAAAGATTCTTTAGGCTCGGTTAAAGACCGGAACGAAATAATAATAGTTATTGAAGGTAAGTGCATAAGTTTTTGTGTTTTAGTGGTAAGCTAAATTTAGAAAAAGACTTATTACGAGGTGACATGTTTTTGTTTACATTTGTTAGAACAATATGCGAGTCCGATACATCTGTAAAATATTTATAATATGCTACTGAAACTAAATATTGAATAATTAATAAATAATTAAGAATTTTAAAATATGTTAGTAGCATTGCGAATGGTACTTGCAATAAGAACATTGGCAGAAATGGTTTCAGCAATTAGAACACTGCTAAATATAAAATGTAGTATTATTGAACGACTTATAATATGCAGAGATGCCATTTTAGAGTAAATAAAGGTTACTTTTAAGTAAACTTTGGAGAAAAACATAAAACATCCTTATTTTTCAAAATTCACATCAAAAGTAAACAAATAAACGATGTGCATCCTATAGTTTTCCATCATACTGTCTGTCATCCAAGCCTCTGACGTCACAAGCCTGTGACGTCATGTGCGAATGCTCTATACCTGCCTCTCTAGATGAAATCTAAGAAGAAGAAAATAGAGTTTGGAATTCAATATTTATCTTGTCGTGTTGCCGAATCCGAAGCAGTTTTCTAAAAAGAGAGTTCTCTTAAAAGTATCCCGCTGTAAATATTGACTTTCTAACGCTAAGTAATTTTCGAAAACCTTGAAATGGGATTCTTAGAACTTTATATTTTGAGGCAAAAGGAAAAAAATGGTTTGGTTTGGTTAGTAAATGGGCCATGTTACACATTCTGGTACTGGAGAAAACTTTCAGAGAGAAACAATCGAAATCTTTAGAGAATGTGCCAAATACAATAAGCAAAGGGATCTTTTAAAATATCTTAATCGTCTTCATCTTTATTAGAAGGTGATAAACTACAAAAGAAACAAATACTATATTATCAATATAATTTATTCATGTTAATAATTTTCTATTTTGCAACCGTAGATTTATACATTTATCAAAATCTAATTTGAATTAAACTGCGCTGATTTTGAGAAAATGTAATGCAATTAATTTGAAAAAATTGTTCTTAAAAGGTAAAGAAAACAGTATGTTTTAAAAACATTGTTTCGCAAGATATAAATTACAAAAATTCATGGATATATGTAGCTCGATTTCCTTTAAATGACAATGTTATAAATATATTTCAAATAAAAAAAAAGAGTTTTTTACATCCCAACTTGTAATATTTGTTTTCTTACACTTTTTAATATCTAATCTCTATCAATGATTTTTAAAGGAAAATCTTTTCGTATTAACTTTTTTGAATATAAACCGCATTTTTAGATTTGGTAATATAAGTATCTAGTATAGCAGTTAACGTAGTACATCCAAAATATGAAGAAACACGAGCCGAAACGTTAGCAACATTACAGTACGAAAATAAAAAAAAATATAAATTAAGTTGAAAACAGAGCCTTTCAGCAATGTTGGTTCCATCAACAAGTGAACCCTTTATCCCTCCTTAAATTTTAACTTTTGATCAATAAAAATGTCGTATAACTCCCATTAGTGCTGGTAAGCATATACAACTCAAGGGTTTTTTTTTAGTTTCAAAACACTTTAATGTTCCTCTAGACTCTAGAGAGTTTATATGCATAGCGCATATCTATGTAGGTGCATGATAAGTTGAATTACTGTTGCAAGTTTGTTACGGATATGGTAATGAGGGTTTGTAATCAAGTTACTTAAATAAAGGGATTTAGCGCCATTTCGTTGATAACATTAATATTTTAAATGTATTACTGTTTCATATTTTCCTTTAAATATATTAGTACAGAGGAAGGTAAATCAGGATTTATGAAATAACAAATGTATAATTTTGATGTAAAGCTACATAATCTAATGAAGGAGCCGATGTTTTCCAATTAACGTTTCCATAGAGACAAATTGTAACTTATCTTCGAAATCACCAACATCCGGACTCCGGATTTCCTTCTCCATCCTCTCTAACTAAGCTAACTTTTAATGAAGCGATTGCACTTTTTTTTAAGGGAATTGCACTGCGGAGTTAACAGAAGAAGTAAGTTTAATAACTCTTTGAAAACAATACTAAAACTATTGTCAAAACTGTTAGTGTGGTGAAAGTGTTTGTTTAAAGTTAAAATTAACTACCTTTATCTGTGTTGATAGGATTCATAGTTAATGTCATCAATTAACTCCATAAAATCTTTCAAAGTTGACATGCAATACTAATGAGACAGCAAAAATTATTCAAAGCACCCAAATTCTTACAATTGGTTTTATTTATTATATGCAAGCTTTTCCACTGAAGGAATATCTTTTAAAGTTTTAGAGGTAATAAAAGGATATGTGCTTGTTTAGAGGAATAATTTTTCTATAAATATTTCAGATTTTTATTTGTTTCGATGCATTAAGCCCCTTTAAAGATATTCAGTGATGGAATGCTTATGAATTGATATAAGATAGGTTAGCTATCTTTTAAAATAATTAAGAAATTAAAAATTACTGTGATAAAATCATAAAAATAACTTTCGAATTTCACCGGCTATTTAAAAACAGATGCAAATTCTTAATAAATCTTGTATTTTTGAATCCATTTTTACATTTCAGTATCCATTTATTTTACTCCAAATTTTAAAAGTAAAAGATGTTTGTAAGGAAAAATGAAAATATTTTAAAATTTTAAAGGAAATATTTTAGGCGTATGTTACCTTGAAAAATTCAAGTATTGATTTAAAAATCAATGTTACCTTTATACCACAACTGTCAGACACTAAAGGTTTGTCTAAGAATTTTAAGACTAAGAAAACGCACAAAGTGATTTCAGCTGTTTATTCTAACAACAGCTGCATTCGCCTTTGTCAAAACTTTACTAAGACAACAGGGTGAAAGTCCTGTTCCATGTCATTTAACGTCGATTGTAGAAAGCAAGCCAAAGAATGATAGAGCTTAAAACTATATTAATATAATAAATTGTTATAGTTTATAGTATGTTATTTTATTTTAAGGAAAAGGCCAAAATCTTAATACGGTGGGTCTTTTTTTTTACAAATCCTTAAAACCATAGTTTGTTTGATTTTTATTTAATTTACTTTTTTTTAGTTAAAGCCTCAAAATTAGTATTTTACGAAAGTAAGAGTCCCCCGTTGATACTTTTTAACCCCCCTCCCACTATTCTTCCACTATACTTCATAAAACTTGAATTAAAAACTGAAATTTAGGTTCCTAATTTGTTTTGCTCATTCTTTTAAATACTTTAATACACTTGATATTCTTTGAAATTTTATTACAATTGCAAAAGAAGGTTAAAGTGATATTTAATAGTCCCTTTCTTTGTATAAATGTAGCGTAATTGAAGTAATAATTGTAGTAACCAAATTTCAGTAATTATTGTAGTCATCTGAACAAAAGTGGTAATGGTTAGTATTTATGAGCATCACAAATTATAGGTTTAAGGTGCGTAAGGTAAAATATATGGGTAAATTATAAAGTTTATTATTAAAAAAAAAAGAATTATTTGGTGATTTCTGCGTTAAAAGTAAGAATTCTTATTGCCTTATCCGCTGCTACCTGACCAACGGTTAACCATCGGCTAAAGAAGGATTCCACCGCTCAGGGTCAGCGATAAGTTCATTTTATTTCTTTAGCTGCTGGTTAACCATTTATCAAGTGGCAGTGAATAAGACAATATTAGAGAATATCTATTATGTGTAATGTCTTTTTCAATTTTTGATGATGAAATGTTAGTAGTACTTTTATATTATCCTCAAGATTTTGTAAAAAAAGCTTTTAAAATAATGATATAGTATTAATTAAACAAAATAACTAACATTATTTCGGTAGTTTTTATTTTAACATTTTTTCTTAAAAAACTTCAAACTTCAGTTTAATAGATAAAAACTTTATTAAGATGTTTTCTAAATGAGTCTACCGCTTAAACAAAATACTGCTTCCTTGGTTTTACAAAGTCCGCATTCTTAGAGTGCCCTTTTGAAAAAAATAATGAACCTCTCCATACTAAAAAAGCTTAAAATATCTTAAATTATTCCCAACAGTTTTTTTTTTCATTATAATTTTTTAAAAATAGTAGAAAATAATACAATAAAGCTATCCTTTGGTAAATCTGTTCTACCTATACAATACTAGTTTTATAGCTTCTGTTTTCTCATTACACATCCCATCAAACTACGCGCATTTCTGTGCACATGTGTGTACCCCTCTGGGGTTGATATCCGCAGCTGTAGGAAATGTCATTACCGCTGTGTATACTAAGGAGAACTTTGTGCAAGCAGGAAAAGACAATCGCTTTTCTTCGTGCCACCCATCAACTGCCCCTGTAACTCTAGTTTTGTGCCATTTTACCAAAAATGGGAGTATTTCGATTCGGCATACCTTTTATATAGATTTTATATAGTTACAATAGTCTATTCTTTTGTAAACTTATGTCTTTCTTTTGTTAACATTATTATTTTTTAAACAAGTTTTCGTTTTAAAAATGCTCTTAATTTTATATTATTGAATTATTAGTAAAAATTTAAAACATTATTCTTTTAAGTAGCAATCCGTAATACAAAATAGACATATTCGCAAAGATAATATTTCCCCAAATATTTGTTACAAATAATATTTTCTTGTATATAAGAACACATTTAACGTAGATTTTATTATATTTTAAAATTTGTAGTTTTAATTCAATTATCTAAACTAGTGGGAGATTTTTTTAGTGAGCTGTGTCTGTATTTTACTATCATCCAACATATTATGAATTATCAACATTCATGTTAAAAATTATTCACATAAAAATGTGTATGAAACGAAGTAGTTGATGGAAAATTCTTCTAAATCCCTTTTGAAAAATCTTTCAATGTGTTAATGTGTCTTTGAATTTCATTAGGTTAAGGGTTTGAGATCAAGTTTAAGGGTTGGTAGTAGACATTTTTTCATCAGATTAAGGCAAAGAAACTTTTACTACCTACCAATGTTAAAAAAAGACATTTTGATCTGTTTTTTTTTTTTGTTTTGTTATCTCTCATTCTTAACAGAAAAGTTTATTTTTACATTATCATTATTACATTTACATTATTATATAACTTTTTGGAGGAATCATCCAAAGTGACAAGTGTAAATTGTCGTTTCATATCTTCACTCCTCCGATTTCCTATGCAAATGTGGGATTCTTCGGTGATGAGGATCACTCATGATGAATATTTAGAATTCATACAAGGGCTCGGTGCATGGAAAAGTTTGGAAACCCTTAGCCTAATCTTACACTAATGAAAGTAAAGGTGGTAACAATCTCTACTCTTGGTATCCCCAAAAAAGGAAGTTTTGATTCAGAATAATTCGAAATTTAAATGCCAATCACAGACTTCGAACTTTTAAGACATCTAGTTAATGTTACAAAACTTATCAGTCCTAAAATCTCATCCTAAAATTTTTTCCACACCCTTCACAGTAGACATGATATAGCCTTCAACCTAAAACCTTTATTCAAGAAACGTGAATCCAAAACTCTAAAGCCCATCACGAAAAGAAGGGAGAGGGGAATACTACCATCATGATCATTATTTTCACCGGCAGCTGTTTCATTATTGAAAAATGTGTCTATTCCTTCGCCTCTCGGACAACATGCGGGTCGTCTGCAGCAGTTTTTTTTACAACTAAACATTTGTTTTGTCTGGAAAAGTTCCGATCGATTGAGAAACTTTCAGGTTGGCTGATGCTCACTTTCTGAAACTTTAAATTTCTTATACTATAGTACTATCTGTGAGAAATCTGAATTTTAAGAGAAATAAAAAGAGGTGAAATATTTTCTGTTTCTGATTTTAAAACTTGACACATACCCAGATATTGCGATTTGATTTCTAAATGGCTCAATTTTTTGAGGAAGGGATTTCAAATAGGGCATGATAATGCCAATGCCTATGTATCTAACATTCCAAAATTCTAAGCTTTGCAAAAAAAATTCTATATGTTTAACATCGATCATACAATCTTCTTTATGTGAAAAATTTCGTAAAATTTTCCCATTGATTATTTATTTGTTTTCTTCTTTATTTATTAAAGCGTATATGAATAAATGTTTTTGAAGGAACTACTTATATTTCCCGAATCTATAAACCTTTGAAAGAAATTTGGAAAAAGACATCTCAGTGGATGGCCATGTTACGATAAGAACCAAGGCGTCATAGGTGTGATATTTCAACCCTCAATGCTGTTATATTTATCTTAGGTGGGTTTTTTTTCGGAAAATACAAATTGTGTGACAAAGATAAAAAATAAATAAATATCATACATGTGGAAGATTGTTAGTACATTGTAGGTACATTTCACGACTTCTATTGTATTTGCTTTACTCTCGTAGAGTAAAACATCCTCACTGATAGATCGTGAGTAGTAGGATATAATAATTTCACTACACCATTCCCAACTACCGTCGAAATGAATTATTTCTGAGTGTGATAACGAAACCTGGCAATGAGCAGCAGGTGTCCATCGTTTTCGGGGACGATAAGGGCCTCTAATATCCTCTCACCACAAACTTCATAACCCTCGCATCAGGAGCAATGAGGCAGCAAACGACTTTTTATCTGGCGTTGCGGAGTCTGAACAGAGACTGATAAGGAAGCTGCTGGCCGCGTACGGAAACAGGAACAAGAGGTTTTGATTTTCCCTCTCTCGCGGCAAGGAAAAGAACAACGGGATCGCGATGCGAACGATTCCGTATTCGGAGATAGAGAAGTGCTGAGGTGGGGTGATGAGGCGGTTTCGCGTTCTTTTCTGAGAGGTGGAGGAGGAATGCCGAGGTATCTCCCCCCCCCTTTCGAACACTGATGCGGATATGCTGTAACGCTTTTGTTGTAACGCCTTGTAACATTGTTTTGGAATTAGAAACTTAATTTTTTTTTAACACCAGTTCATCACCATCATAGAAAATTTTTAAGAACTATAGACCTTTGAAGGAGGGTGACCTTTGGAGGAAAAGATTTAATTTTGAAATTGAGAGACTATTTAAAGAAAAAGATATCCTTAATTATGTAAAAACAAAGAGAATACATTGGCTGGGACACCTCGAAAGAATGGAAGAAGATAGAGGCACCAGAAAGATTTTCAAAGGCCAGTGCCAAGGACAGAGGAAAAGAGGAAGACCAGTTAAAAGATGGTTGGATGAGGTGGAAAAAGACCTAAAAATTCTAAAGGTCCGTAATTGGAAGCAAAAGGCTAGAGACAGAATGGTTTGGAGGAGGATTGTTAGAGAGGCCATAGTCCAGCACGGGCTGTAATGCCAGGGAGTTAGTTAGTTAGTCATCACCATCATGAAAACAAATATTCTCACTATACTTCAAGGATTATGATTAAAGTATATTTCAATTAAAATGCGTTGTTGTTAGTAGGATTTAAAAGTTTTTACTTTTAATAGTTTAGGTTAACTAACTCGTCATGCTTAGATATTTTTTAATGACATAATGGAAGTTGTGTTTTTATTTTCACTTGATAAGTGATAAATGCTGCCAAATCTTGTGCTAAGCATGACTTTCATATCTTTCATTTCATACCTCAAAGTAACTTTATTCTTTGAATACACTAACCCTGTATTAATATCTAACCCCTACCGACAATAATAACTAACCGTCTTTTAATAGAAATAATAACTCCTAACTTCAACAGTTATTTTATTAATAATATTCCCAAACTTTAACCACGATATACCTTTCTTAGAATTTGAACGAAATTAGGTGTGACTACCTCTCGCCGGGTATAATACAAAATTCTCTCTGAATTTCTAAGAGAACACTATTAACAATTTGATAAATATAGTTTTTTTACATATTTCTCTACAAGTATTTCGAATTGAGAAATTCAGTAAATGGCTTTCCCATAGTGCCGTATGTATAGTTTTAAAATTCCTTTAAATATACTCTTTCCAAAAGAAAATAATTGATAAAAATCCTTTGTTTTCAGGAACATTTAAATGTTTGCTAAGCATTTAAAAAACGATTCTTAAAAAAAAAATGCAGCGTTGGCAATATTTGTGTGGAAGTTTCTTCAGTTGAGTGGGTGGGACAAACGCACGCTAAGTCAGGTACTTTTTGCACAATAACGATAAATATGACACTGGCAGCTGTGTGAATAGACCTGCATGTTATAGCAGCTGTATTAAATAATAGAAAGCCTCTCAAGCTATCGTCAAAGTAGACGCACAGCTGGTTGGTGATAAGTGTTTTCCAGTTGAAGAGATGGGTGATTGAGAGAGAACATTCGAATTTTGTGAATGGCTCTTTTACAATTAACCGGAAGGGTTCAAGATTCCCCTTTCCATTTCTTGTCAATTTTCTATTTTATCAGTTTAAGATATGACTGACAAAAGTAGATTTGAAGTCGTTGGTGAATTCTATTGGGAGATTAGCCGGTTTTTTGTGCCTGGTGCTATTAGTTAGTTGAATCTTAATTTTAGAACTCCGCTTCACAGTATTAACTAGTTAGTCAGGGCACCTGAAACGAAACTGTCAACGATTAAAAAGATTTAAAAAAGCATTCCTGCTGTGGGCATCAGTTATTCTATTTTGAAATTTCATCCTATTTAGGTCTATTTCGAAATACAGTCTATTTACCTAAGGAAGACCTACTCTTGGTCACTTTTCAATGAGTTCTGCAATTAAAAGTTTCTTGACACATTTTCTATATTTATATCGGCACACATAGACGACCACTTCATTTAACTTCCTGAATTTTATCTCTCTCTACAGTGTCCTTAGTTAAAAGGTTCTTATTAGACTTATGGATACGAAAGCAAAAAGTTCCCCACACTAGTGCAAAGCTTAGTAGTAAAAAAATCACTAAAATGTAAAAGCTTTTTATATCAAGCATAAAACGGATAAAAAGACTAGTTTGAAAAGACGCTTCCCTTGACAGCTAAAGCTACTCTTATCATTCTAACCTCCTCCTTAAGACTTTGAACCCAACTTAATTCCAGTCAGTTAATTCATCCACCCCAACATTTTCTGCAACTAAAGAACAACAAAATACAACACCTAGAGAGCTACTATAATGCCCATCCATGTTACAATAAACCAGGGAAGAAGGGCAGAAAACCGTTACTGACGTTCAACGCTTCCCCAGGAATCATGGAATGTTTCAATAAATCAATAGCAGGGTAGGTGCTATTCCCTGACACCTCTGGTGGAACCTTTTTGTTTGTTATTTACTTGTTCGATCACCCCAAAGCAATCAGTTATCTGGTAGATAGTGTGACACTTTAATTTTCCGCTATTTACTCGCTGTAAATGAAGATCCTCGGTTTGAAAGTGGTCGTTTTAAAAGCTGTAATTGTTGTATTTCTTGGTCCAATAAGTTATGGATACATCTAAGTATTTCGGGTTAAATGATATTAATTAAATTATTATTAAATTAATCTTTACTTATTGGGATAGATTTGTTTTTATGAATGTTTTACTTTTCCCTTTTAAATTTTTTAAAATGTTTAGATTTATAAGTAATTTATTTGGTTTATTATATGGATTTAATTGTAGTTTCATGATTTTTAACATCATTAATTATCATGATTTTAGGTTGAAGTTATTTTTGTTTTGAAGACGTTCTCTTATAGTCAACAGGAAAATATTTCAATTTAGAATTAATACTACCTTGAACTTCTTTCAAACTTTAAGCTCCTCTCGTTATATCATATTTTTACCGTCTAACTAAACCACTTCAAACAGAGGGATTTTGATACATTTATCACCGCAAAAATTTGAAAGGATCTTTTTTATTGAAAACTATAAAATAATTTCATGCTCCCTGCCTAGATATTTTCTGTGTGTGGTTATATAATTATATTTTACAATATTTATCATTATATATTTATCACTTATCAATATTATTTTATCAATATTTATCACAGTTATAATAGTGAATAATTGCTAAACAAAATTATTTTTACACCATTTAAGAGTTTTTTAGACTTCTTTTTAAGCTTCGTAATAAGCAGGTACTTAGTATCTTAATAAGTTAATAAGTGGTTCTTTGTACTATTTTTAAACTATTCTATTCTTAAACAGCCCAAACATAGTAAATTTCAGCTAGTGCATGATAAAAACTTTAATTCTGGCACCCATACGAGTTGAATTTAATAAGTTTTTTAGCTAAAAATTTTAAATGCTATGAACATGCTACTATTTTTCAAAGTGCTTTTAATACATTTTCACTCCATCTTTCTTCGGAACATATTATTTATCTCAAGTCCTTTGTGAGAAAGAGACGAATCCACGTGGGGATTATGCACTCTGTCATCCACAAATGTCAGATCCTCGTGCCATAAATCTCAATAACGCTGCCTTATCTTGAGGTGGCAGTGCCTTGGCCCTCTCAACCATACGGAAGAGATAGGAAATAGTCGCAAATGGCTGCGAGCAAAACTAAGTATGCCTGTGGCTTAGCTGTCATTGATTTATTAGTGTCAACAGATCTTTTCCAGAGCTTTTCTCTGGACATCAGCCGGAGTGAAAGTAGGTTTCCTGTTTTCTAAATAAAAACTAGGAGATTAAACTGATATTGAGAAAGAACATTGAGCTTTGAAGGCGATGAACCTAAACTAAAATTTAAATTAGGTCGACTTAAATAAAAAATGTAGTAAAAGTTAAAAAATATAGAATAAGTAAAGGGAAAGCAAAATCATTATCATTCTAAAACATTGTTTAAACCCAGAAAATAAGGAATGAAATTATTTATGGATGTCAGTTGCGAATCCAGGTTTTTGTCTAGGGGGGGGGCAAAGGTGCCTAAAACATTTATACTGTCATGACTTTCTTGTTTTGAAAGGATTTAATGTTATAAAGGATTTCTCTTAAAATAACATCATAAATTTCGTGAAAAAAGAGGAAAAAATGAAATTATTGGAGGAATTTTTACTAAAATTGGAAGAATTATTTAATTCCCCCTAGGGGTCTGTAGTCCCATAGCCTCTCCCCTTGGATTCCCCATGATGGGTGTTATAATATCAGCTTGATATGCTCTAAGAAATTTATGCTTTTTAGTTATAGATTCTTTTGGAAATTCCAGAAAGGTTTTTATTTTTGTAATTGAAAATGTTTGTTTAGCATCAGCAATTAATTTATCTTAATTGTCCAGTGATTTTTGATAATGCTATTTTCAAAGACGTTAGTGATAAATAGTAGAATAATTGATTTTTTTCATGTTCACTTTTGAGATGCAAAGCAACATTTAAAAAAACTCGATTATACTACATATCATAATTTTGAAAAAAAAAAAAAGAAATAAACGGTGAATTTATTTTTACTTTTGTCTTCAAAAAGGGGGAAAAGTATCTTAATGAATCTTTTTGTATTTAATGAGCCGACTTTTTTGAGAAACTAGTAATCCTTTGGGTAAGAACTGTCACTCTAGAAACCTGTTTTTTTTTTTCGAATATTAATTGATATGTCCATACAATTATCTAATTGTAATTGTAATTAAAACCATATTTAAGATATTTCAAAAAACATTAGGTATAAGATACCTTTTCTTTTTTTCTAAAACTTAAAAACTAAGCATCCCCCATGATATCTCAAAAATATTTTATCCTCATTAATATTTTAGAATGTATTGTAACTATAGAAATTATTTCTCATACAAAAACTTCCGCTAGTACCTATAATAGTTTCCTAGTAATACTCCTCATCAAGTCGTTCTAGTTCAAAAACAAAATAAAATGTTTTGCTTTGATATCCCTGTTTTCTAATTATTGTTACACGATTTGGTTTATTACCTCTCATTATTTCGCATACTAAACACATGACTTTGTGCAACGGCTGTCTTTGTTTCTTAATGAGAGTATAGGGGTCCATCAGCACAGATGTTCCAGTCCAGTCAATGTCCTCCCGCAACCATGTGACACTTGTTCAAATATTTAATCAGCCCATACGGAGCAGTGATAAAAAGAGTTTCCTTCTGGATATAAGATTTGATTTATAATTAAAGCCCGGAAAAGAGTGAAGCGTTGAAAAAATCCTGACTTCCATCTGAATGCAGAGCAATAAAATCTTTTGTCCACAAAATGATGGAATTATCAGCTAAAACACATGTTCACGTTTTTTTGTGTCACGATGAGTACTTTCATGTGTGATGATTTCCTCTTACATGCTTTTATGTTTGAAACAGGGGAGTTATTATTAGTTCTAGCGTTTATAGGATTTCATTCCAAAGAATATTATTTTCGTTTCACAATGGTATTTTGAGGAAATTTTAATTTAATGATTTATTTTTAAAAAATTAACTTCAAAACTTAAAATGATAAAGTTTGGTGAATGCATAAAAATTCTCATCAATTTTTTCTATTTCTACTTTGACACATTCTTATTTTAGCCAAGGAAATTTGATATTTATGTTACGGGCAATGTGATAAATCCGGGCATTATTAATAATGTCCGAAGTGGAGGTGGGCAATGTGATAAATTCAATGAAATTTATGAATGAACTTTATCACTTTACCCGCCTTCATGTCGGGCATTATTAATAATGCCCGATTAATCACTTTGCCCGTAACATTTATACTGCTAATAAAGAATATCAAATAAAGGGTTTTGAAATATTTGATTCAGTTTAGATTTTTTTTTATGTTTGCAAGCATTGCACTAAGTAAGCTGAATTGGCAATACTTTGTCAATATGAATTCATACAAATACGCAGTACATCACTTTTGAAAATATTTATTATTCCTTAATCTTTTTCGGGTTTTGTTCGAAATCCCTCCAATCAGTTGCCCGACAGGTACGTTTGCCCAACATCATCATCGTCAATGCGATACAACGGGAAGAGAGGAGGGAGAATTGTCGGGCAAATGGACGTGTCGGGCAGTTGAGTGTCGGGCATATGAACGGACCCCATCTTTTTCCAATATAAATCTGTCAATATTGGCCTTTGTTTAAAATAGCGGTATATGTTGGCATTATTTCCAGGTATTGGTTTAAGCTGGGTCAATATGGCTTGGTATTCTTGCAGTATACTATCTGCCAGTTTAGTTAGCTGGATTTAGGATAGATAACGACACCGCAAATGATGTTTTTTGAATCCATGTGTTTTTGGATTTCATAATTAAGAATCATTGATTCAAAAAACATCACTTGCAGTGTCTCCATTTACCCTAAATCCAGCTAACTAAACTGGTAGATCGCATACTGCAAGAATATACCATAACTTAATACTTTTCTTTATTCAATTAGTGTTTATTTAAGTAATATTAATTTTTTTAATCATTAAAAAATCTAAAAAATTTCCGACATTATTAATATTTACGATATTGGACGATATCGTTTTGAGCATTGATCGAAGTTTCTGTGCTTCCTGGGATGTTGGAAAAAAATATCTTCAGGACCTTCTTGTCCTCTTCGCCAACTTGAGAACCCCAATTTTTTTTCTCCATGAACTTGGACCACAAGCGACACCGAACTACTTGACATTAATTAAATCCCCCCTTCCTCTTCCGTCCCTTCATCGGAATGAGCCCCCTCTCACTTACCTGCGCATTATCCGGCGGAAGGATAGTCAAACGCCGACAACAATACTCTCAACTTAAAAAAAGAACTTCGACATCATCGTTCTTTCCGGTGTTCCGTTGCATTGCATCCTGGGAGGGGGGGGGGGTCTTCTTCGGACCCTTGAAGAGAGAGAAGGGCGTCGGCAGGTGAGTGACTTTTTTGAAAGCGGAGGGGAGAGAGAGGAGAGTGCCGCTCCGGTTGGGAAGGTGGCCTTGGACAGTAGTGCTGGTTTCGATTCTCTCGCGGTCGGTGGTCGTGTGCTAAGATACGGGTGAGGTGAGAGCTGTGGGTAAGTTACCACCTTGTGTGTTTATCGTAGGGGTGTCTGTCTTTTTGATTGAATGGATATTGTATAGTGGTTGATGTATGAAACTGGGTTAGGTGTAGTGATGGTAATTGGATTGGAGTTGGGAGGGATTTGATGGTGAAAAACTGACACCTTATCTGTCTTGTTCGCCTTTTTCCTTTGCTTAGTTTGCTTCATTTTGTTTGCATTTTTAGAAAGGAAAAGGGTTATGGTAAACAGAATAAGAAAATTAATGGTTTAATATAAATAATAAAGTAACTATTATAGACTGGAAGTGTAGCTATTCGAACATTGAAAAAAAACTTGATATTTTAATTCAGAATAACTCTAAACTGAAATAGTGACAAAGTCATGGAATTTAAAAGAAATTCATAAAATATTTGTGACATTTGAAATAAACTATAAATAATTTTGAGCATTCCGGTTTGGAACTTTTTTGAATTCACAAGAAATTGCAAACTTATCGAAACTTTGAACTTATTTCACTCATGGTAATAATTTTAATCTTACTAAAATTTTTTGCATTTTGATTTTGAAAAATTTTGCTTTCTTTAGTTAAAAAAAGTTTCATTGATATCTCTAATAAGTAAGGCACTGAAATATTTTACACTCTGAAGTTGTTTTGGTTTCCTTGGGTTTAGTTCAAGTATTCCATTATATTTAATAGTAATTTCTCCTTATGATATTCAACTGTGTCCTTTCTTTCCTGTTCCTCTTCATTTCTTAAGTCACATTATAATATTCATCTCTAAACGCATTATCTCTTTTCAGAAGATCCTCTCACTTTCCATCATCTATTCCCTTTTCTTTTCCATTCCCTTCCCCTTTTTTCCTTTATTTAAAGTCTCATTCACTTTTACTGTTCATCCTGAGTGATTCACTCCTGTAAATTGATAGTTTGCATAGAAAAGTGAAGGAGTAAAGAGTGAAACTCCGATTCACACTTTTCACTTCGGATAATTTCTCCAAAATGAATATCAAAAGTGATTTCTGAAGGAGTATCTTAAGGCTTATTTACACTGTTTCACTTTTAATGTGCATCATGATGGAGGAGTGAAGGAATTACACATTTGCATAGGAAATCGGAGGAGTGAAACACGACAATTTACACTTGTCATTTTGAATGATTCCTCTAAAATGAAAAGTCTGAATGAGCCTTTACTTTAAGGAAAACAATCATTTTGGTAGACTAAAAAACCATAATCAAATCATGCATATTTTAAAAGTTCACAAAATAAGGAAAAATTCTATTTACCTCCCATATTTTATCTACTTGCATTTAGGAAATGTTATAATTTTCTTCACCTACAATAAGCGTTTAATATGCTATAAAACTATTCTAACTATAACATTGTTCGATTAAACTTGATTAACAACAGACCACCCAGATTCGAACTGGTCGATTTGACTCGTTCGAACACCCTTCACAAATACTCTCCTCCCTAGTCTTGAGCAAACTGTGGAGGAAAGTCAACAGTCCCTGTTTATCGCCATGGGAATGACTGTTTGCGGTCCGATGTCCTGCTACAAAGGGAGGTCCCGGAGAAGTCCTATTTCAACAGAGCCCTGAAAACGAGTGAAAGTGTGAGGGGACCAATTCTATAGACTGGTTGTCTTCGGTTAGGGTTTTGGTCAGTTGATGAAATGGTGGCAGCTGTCGAAAGAACTGGAATTAATTAAGGTATATTCAATAGTTGTTTTGAGTGAGTAATAGAATTGAAATTTTCATTTGGCGAATGGAGATAATGCTTGGTTATTTTCGTTGTTTCATTCACTGTGAACCTATATGGGACCCTCCAAGCTGTGAAAGATAGGTTTTTGTGGGCAAATGGTTAGGGACAAATATAAAATTCCAATTTCAATTAGTATCATGTTTTAACGTAATTATAAAAACTGGGTAAAGCTTTTGTCTTTGAGATGTCGTCTTCAAAATAATACGACAGTTACGAAGTTATTACTGTCGCATGAATAAGTTATAAAGCATAATAATTGGCCATGGCATTACCGCTTTTCCCCAACAACTAGACCCTCTCTTGTAATTTTTTGTTAGCTAGCTGTAATGGACTCTAACCGCCTATCTGGTTCGAGACTTCACGGAACCAACACGTGACCTACAACTGAGCTTGCAATTGGTTACCACAGATACTACACTAGTAGATCTACTAGTATAGTATCTGTGGTAACCAATTGCAAGCTCAGTAGGTCACGTGTTGGTTCCGTGTGACGTCAGACGGTTAGAGTCCATTGTTTCGTTTGTGAATTCAATGTTTAATTTAAAGCTTTAAGTGTTTTTAATCACCCTCACGACGTTATCTTGATACTGTAATTCTACAGTCATACACCCAACTGTTTAAAACCCATCATCCACTTCATCTGGCAACATTATTTGTCAATCCTCATAGTCTCATGAGTACGTTTGTGAGCCCCCTTTCCTATACGTGATTCTGAATCGTCTTGAATTACGACTTTTTGAGACACTACACAACACAGCATAAACAAGGAGTTGTAAACGAAGAATAAACTGTGTAGGGAGTTGACTCCAAATATATCCGCATCCTCCCTCGATCTTCCACCACCAAAAAACTCGAGCATAACCCACATCCGCAGCACTATTCCCTGGAGAAAAAAAAGGCGTGTGTCGCATTTCCGACATACTGGGCTGGAGAAAACAATGCCCCGTCGGGGTCAGCAGACGTTAATCAACATCCCGTGCAGCGCAGGAAACTGCACCTCGCGCGCGTTGCGATTTCCGTCCCCGAGCTGAGAAAGGCCCCCTCTGCCCCCCTCAGGAAACTCAAGAGGAAGGAACATTATTTTGCCTTTTCCTTGACACAGAGCACTTAGCGCCACGAGTTCTCTGTCACTTCGCTGCTCTTGGTACGGGAGGCAGGTAATGTGAGAACTCTGCTGGTTTTATTATTGTTGTTATACCGTAATTTTATGGATTTGTATTAGAATAGCGGTTAGAATCTCTTCTGGAGGATAGTGTTTGTTGGTATACTCAATTGTGGAATTTGGATTTGTGTAGATTTTTAGAGTAGAATTTCAGTTTCTTTGGTATTTCTTTATTATTTAAATGCATGAATTTATTGATGCATGTTTAGGAAATATAACTTTTTGTATTACGTTTCCTAAACATACATTCCAAATATCTTGATGTAAATCAAAGACTCGAAAGAATGGAATGTAATTTTTAGCATTCCATTTTTCTTTCTTTGCAGACATTTTTTCCATGATACTTTTTTATGTGTATTGATCATTTTTAGATTAGTTAGTGAATGAAAAAAAATTTTTTTGGGTGCGTAAAATCGGGAATATCCTCCCTGCATTGAAAAACGTTTAAATGAAAATTTTAATTTTTAAACATTTCTTATTCATGGATCCCATCGATATTGTGCACTATACAACTTCAAGCACAATTTGTTTGAATATTTTTTTTCGCAAAAATAAAATTATTTAAAATACCGAAACTTACTTTTAAAATTTTTGGAATCATTTTATAGATATAATTTTAGATAATTTATTATTATTTTAAAAATATAATACTACATAATATTAGAGTTGCTATAAATTTAAATGGAGGATCTAATAAATAATAGGAGATAAATCTGGAAGAGTGATACAAGCTCCCATGTATATTTGGGGTGAATCCATTTTGTGCAAGTTCTTAAAACTTTCATCCACTTCGTTAACCCAACAATTAATTTTAATTTTCGAATTGCACCTTACTTAATCCCTTTCACTTGTCTTAATTAACCCATCCAATCGTCTTCGATCCCCCAGCTTCAGAAACGTATCCTTGAAACAAGATATTTTGCTACAGGAATAATTTCTTGACTCGAATCGTATTCAAATCTCAACCGAAAACTCCTTAAAGCTACGTTTTCATTGATTTTCCCCCGCTGAAGCTAAAATTAGAAGATCAGTGGCTAGGTAAAGGGATGTTAATTTGTATTCACAAGGTTAGTTTTGTCCTTTTGATGCATTTTAATTCCAGGGTAGAGGACCACTTTCACTGCTCACGATCAAATCGTTTGCTCAACTTTTAATGGCAAATTTCATCGATAAAAGGGAAGCTAACCTCCAAAAAAGAATCTGAAAAGTGTATTTGACTGGATAAATAGTTAAAAGTAGTTTCATAAGTTGTCCTTGGAGAAAAATTTTGATGTTTTATGTAATTTAAAGTGAATAGGATTGTTTTGAAGATGTGTTTATTTCATAATGTAATTCAAATTATACTTGATAATTACTGACAATTTGAGTAAATAATACCAGATATTGATGTTAGATTTTTAGAACATTTTTGTATGAAAGGGGACTATCCTACTTTATTATACTCTAGAAAATGAAATCATTTTAACTAGCTTAGCTTAAATGTATTTAATCAAATCCATCTTTCTACGTTTTCCAAAAATGCGTTGTACGTTATAATGAGCTGACTTGCCATCAATACAGAACTAATTACGACTTTAAAAGGATACTTATCGCTTACATTCTAGACGGAGCACATAATTTTGCTAAAGTGATAGTTTATTAACTGATTTTTTTTTAGACAGATCTATTGATTTCCCTTTGTGTAAAGAGTATGAGCTCTAATACCAGGGCAGTGAACCATAAAATGGACTATTTCACGCTTTTTGGTGCTACTATGGAAACGCTGTGTGACGAAAGACAGATGCGACAGGACACAACGCTGTGGGACAGAGAGGGGACACATGAGTGAAGCTTTATCATATTTGTGTTCAAGTCATTCTGTTAACTTATAATTATCACGTTAACCACGTTAATGCCTTTTAAACCCTATTTCTACTCGTAAAAATGTTGAATTCCTCCTATATTAACATTTATAAGATTAAATACATAAATATTTTACATTTTAATCTCTTGAAAAGTAAAAAGAAATTCGAAAAGGCTGATTTAGATAGGGCTACAGAGAAAATATCTAGCTTTTGATTAATTGTATACTATTTAGAGCATGTAGTAAAAATCCAATTAAAAACTATTTCTTGTTTTGTATATATGAATGCTCCAATTCAACCTCATCATAGTCTTTTACCGAACATTTCTGTTGCGTGTTTTGTTATGATGATTTAGTTAAAAAAAATACCAGCAGTAATAAATTACTTTGAATATGAGTTTAATCATCCGTCTTGATAAAATTATACATATTGCAAATGCGTGAAACACTGTTCCAACGCTAAGCAAACAAAATAATCGATCACTTCTAATCAAAAGCGTTTGGAATGTATTGGGATTATGTTGCGATTGTGTTGTGGGAGGAAAAGACAGTGTCGTAGAAGTGTTGCTAAAAATTAAAGAGGCAGAAAATTTATAATAACACTGTAATACTTATAGTTTTTCAATCCAAATTTAAAAAACACTTTCAGATTCTAAACACATTTTACAACACTATTTTTAGAATACACTTCTGGATAGAACAGATTTCTAATACTTTTCAAACATATTCAGAACACTATCACTACAAAATAAAATGTTCTACCTATCAACAGAGCAAAAGTGTTGTTAATTTGAGGACAAAAAGTTTGATCACCCTAAATCCCCTAAATTTATAATTGTTACCCTAAATTCTATCGCTTTAGGGTAAAGCAATGTGATTTTTTCAATCAGGTGTTGAGGGAAATTTCTGTTAAAGAATGCATAAAATTTTACGGCTAAATATTAAAACATTAAGGGCGTAAATTTTTAAATATTCAGTCATGAAATTTTATTCATTCATCTACTTCCTTCAGCATTAAATTTTGCTTATGGAAAAAGGATGTATGGAGAATGGACACCCAAGGGCTTGTTTTCTCAGTGAAGTGTTACTATAATATCTCTTGAATTTTCTTTTACCCTTGACCTTGAGTACCTACTTGAAATAAGTGATGATAAGACACGTTTTTGTGTGTATAAAAGGTTATTGAATCAGGCTGTTCAATTTACTTACTGAATTGTAATCGAGTTTGGTTCAAATATTTTAGTGCAGGATATTTTTTATTTTATTTCTTTATATACACTTTCATAAATGGAAAATGTCTCTCAGATGTAAAACAATCCAAAATTTATAATTCATTTTGTATTTTGGTGATGATTAAAACTTAACTAATATGACTATCAGTTGAACTATCGTATAATAAATTGTTATAAGACATTCAAACTCGTTACTGTTATGTTCTAGTCCTAGTGTGTTCTTCATACTATATTCATTCATTCTATCTATATTAATGATGCTATTTTGTTTTAATAGAGGGACTACCACTATGAGTTCACAGAATGCGACCAGAGTGGAGGAAGGTGGAGAGTATCCGTACCAAAACCCCTCACGTGCGTAGGGGGTGCCCCGAACCCACCCACTCGGGTCAACGACTGTCGTAAGTTGGGTTTCATTTTATTAAGTAGGGGCTTTTCTCATATTTTACAGATAGGGGTTATTAATTAAATATTTAAGAGTTTGCATGGCTAAGAAATTAAATCCCTAAAAATATTGCAAATTTTGATGTATTTGAGTTTTTATGTGTGGATAGAAGTTAACAATAATTTTTGAATGACTTTTTTAAGGAGTTGTTTAACTAATTTTTAAACGTAACTATCGAAAAAAAGCAAACTTTGTGCTAGTTTATGTGGAATGTGTATGATTTTTAAGTGAAAGAGTAAGGATAAATATTGTATACATCTTTTTTTTTAAATTAAATTCAAATTAATTTTTAAAATCCCATTATATAATTTATAACCATTAATAGGAGGGCTACATAACAAAAACACATCTATATCTATAAAAGCGAAATACCACTGACTGACTCACTGGTAAGTGACAAACACTCAACACGAAATCTCCGAAACTACTGGACCCTCAGGCTTGAAATTTGACAGAGACATTCCTCTCAGCTATGCGACGCGCACTAAGAACGGATTTAAAAATCGAATGACTCCTTCCCTGTTTTTCGGCGCTTTTTCTACTCCGTTTTTCCCATTGAAATAGCATTATGCATTGTTGAAATGCGTGAATTGCAATAGGTTTATTTCTCTCTTGAGGTTTCGTCAGGCCTCATGTGATAAAATGTAATTTCATAATTTATAACAAATTAAGACGAAAAACACAGTGTAAATTTCTATTTCAAAATTATAACAATTTTCAGGAAACATATAAATTCAAATAATTAATTTTGAAACAACATTTTCCTTTATTTGTAATTTTAATTTTTTTCTAAAATAAATATATTTATGGAAAGGCATAAATATATTTATGGAAAGGCTAAAATAAATGGTTTCCATGGAAACAGAGCTGAAATTATTTCATTGTTTCATGGGGCATGGTTTACTAGACTTATACATTCACTAAATTTTTATTGTTAAGTACTAGATAACAGTTTTTACTAAGAAGTTGGCTATCATGATAAAAGGAAAATGAGATTTATCAAGCATTTTATTATTTTGATAAAAATGTTTTTATTTTTGGAGATGTAGGATCATGCAAATAAAAATGGATTTTTTATCATTTTTGAATATAAAATAAATTAGGTATAGTTAAATATTTTGCTTTGGCGGCGGGAGTTGTTGACTGAATTACACATAGGGATTATTTTTTGATTAAATTAATATCATTTTTGGAAAACGATAGAAACTTCATATACGGTTTGTAACATCCTGTTAGGAAATTATTCCCAAGGGGCTCAAAGAGGGTTGTGATTTTTACTTCCTAAGTTTTAATCAAGGTATTTATAAAAACCGAAGCGTAATTTTTGAAAAGGACATCGGAAATACTTCATAGACATTTTGTTTAAGCTTTTAAACTATAAATTTCAAAAGACTGATGATTTCAATTGGATTTTTCTTTTACAGCCACAGTAATATGCGGGACGGGATACGTTAGGGTATATTTTCACAGTAAGAACCGGGATGAAAAAGACGACGGGGATGACGGGATGATAAGTGATTGCTAACCACAGGAAAAGAAAAACCATATAAATCAATAAACCTGATGATTTAAATTGGATTGTTCTTTAACTGCCAAAGTTAAAAGCGGGGCGGGATGAGTTAGGGTATATTTTCAAAGTAAGGAACCGGGAAGAAAAACACGACGGGGGTGACCGGATGATAAGTGACTGCTAATCCAGAAAAAGAAAAGACATATAACTTGATAAACCTGATTATTTATTTCAATTTGATTGTTCTTTACAGCGAAGGTAACAGCCAAATTTAAATGCGGGACGGGATGAGTTGGGGTATATTTTTACAGTTAAGAACTGGGATGAAAAAGACGACGGGATGATAAGTTCCAGACAAAGAAATCCAGAAAAAGAAAAGACATAACTTGAAAAACTTTTTAAAATATTTATGAATTAACTCAACCCGTGCAAGGCCGGGTAAGTCAGCTAGTTGTTAATAAAACCAAAAAATTATTTCGTCCCTTTATTATCCCAAATAATCACGTACTATGCATGGTATTAGGTTAAGTGCTGTAATGTTTTGTAATACAAATGTTACAAGGGTATAAAATCTGCGCCATCTGTGCCAAACTGCTCCAAAATAGATACCTTGCTCCAATCTGCTCCAAAAAAAGCAAAATTTTCCCATTAATGAGGGTAAAAAGTAAATTATCACAGTAAATTATAACTTATAATTTACTGTGATAAATTATTAGTTACCCTTATTAACAGAAGAGTAAAGTAAATTAAGTGTGCAAATATTGCTAAAGAAGCTGAAAAATTTTATTATAATTATACAATATTTTCAGTAGACTGGAAAAAATTAAGACAATTTCTCTTACTTTTAAAAATAACCTTTCTGGGAGCACTAAACAGAAAAACAAATTGCTACATCTCTGTACTATTTCTACTACTAAAATACTGCATTTGGATCTCTTACTAATATGGGAATCTTTACTCTTACATAGTAATTCGAATACCCATTGAGTACAAACTGAGCTCATTGAATGAATGAACTGAAAGGAGTTAAAACAATAGTCTATGAAGTAAATAAAAAATAGAAGTAAATGATACGATTTTCTTTGGTGAAGAATAACAATTACAGTATCAGGTTCATAGAAGTTTGATAGTGTATACTTACCATCAAGTAGAGCAAGGATATAGTTTATTTTGTGGAGCATCAAATTAGATCATACGAGTACTAAGGTTATTTTTGAGGAATTGTCGAAATACAGATAATCTTTAACCATTTTACGGAATCTTATACCACATTATACATAATTTATTACAGTCCTAAATATTTGAGAGATATTCTTTTTGTTTTGTATATTATTTGTATCCATTCCTCAGCTTTTCTATACCCTATTGAAAAATTTTTAGAGATGGAAAGGTAGTTTTCTCAATTCGGATATTTTACAAAAGGCATTTTGTGAATAGTTATTACAAAACTTTCCTTGCGCCTCACATTTCTCACCCTTATAATCCAAAAATTTAAAAATATTTTTTCTTGCAATTTTTAAATGAGTATGATTAACATGTTGAATGATGAAATATTTTAACGAAAACCAAAGGGTAACTTTTGTAAAATTTATCCTGTTTTTTTTTCAGGTATCTCTTGCGACGCGGGGACATATTTCAACCGATCATCGCTGGAGTGCATGCCCTGTCCCCCAGGCAGCTATTCTCTTGGGGGTGGGGTGAAGTACGACAACTGGGAGCGCCTCCCCCTTGGGTTCCACGTCTCTGTGGAGTCCTTCGAAAGCAACTTCAGGCTGCTGCACAACTTTGCAGCTGATACTAACATCAACTGCTCAGAGTGAGTTCAAATCTAATTTTTGGTCTAATTCAATGAAAGATTTTACGGCTGCATTCACCACTAACTTGACCTAAAGTTAACCTGGAATCAAGCTTTTTCTGACAACTCTGATTGACTAAAAACTGAATTCTTTTCACCAAATACCAATTAGAAGTTTAACCTTAGGTTAGGTTAGTGATGGTGAATACGGCCGTAAGTATTGTAAAGAGTCAAACATTATCCCTGTTTTTTCTATTCAAAATATTGGCAATAATTGTAAAGTATTTGGGGAGGTCAAATTAATTAAATAAAAATAATCTCCTATCAACCAAATTTTAACCCAATACTCAAAGTCATTATTTTTTCCGCTGTCTGGTTTAAAACATTTTTGTACCAGACTCTTTCAAAAGAAATATCTTTATTTATTTAGATGACTAGCATTTTCAATTTTCTTACAGTTTCAAAACGACGTAATCAGTCATTGAACTAAACTTTTCATTAGTTATTTTAGTTTCTTAAGCTTATTATACGTCTGTGGATGTTTCAGATATTTGTTAAGCATATTTTTAACTACACGTAATGCATAAAGTTGCGAAAATTAGCCAGCTGTTTTAACTAATTCAAACGTCTTGGGCTCCCAATCTGCTAAGAGGATAAAAAATTTTGCAAAATATCTCTCGAATCTAAACGAGCTGCGTGTGTTTGGCGAACTATAATTTAACTATAGACATTATACTTGTTTTTACGAAAAGAAGTCTAGATCTTTGAACCCAAAAGGTTTTATTTTCAGACACAAAACAAAAATACGTTAGTTAAGGATTTTATCGAAATACATGCCAAAAATAATGCAACATCTAAAAGGTAAACCACTCCCAAGGGGTCGATACATGAAAAAGTTTGGGAAACCCTGATCTAAAACATCAGAAAACTTAGGTATACCTTTTTTATAACCAAAGATTAAGCCTTGAAATTTAAAAGCACGGAAGATAAAAATGTGTAATACTTTTTTTTTTTTTGAAATGAAGAAACTCATTTAAAGTTTATTTCGGTACACCACTGAATATTTTGGTTCCCTTCAGTCTACATTTTTAACTATGTTCCTTACTTATTGTAGGTATGGATGGAGAGCGAAGAAGTCTTTCATTTCTTCCCACGGAGGTCCATGCGCTGCCACTCTGACCTACTCCGTCAAACTCGTCAAGCCAGGCGTCCTCATATACACCTACCAGTACACAGACCCGTCGATTCTTTTCAACTTTGAGGTAAACGGATTCAAAATCATGAATCAGTAAAACGAATTTTCATGACAAATACATTTACTCTCCACTTATAAGCCTACAATATAAGTTTGGTCTGTTAATCCAAAAATGACCTAATATTTACACTCTGGACAAAGCTACCAAACTTTCAGAATTAGTTCATTGAGTCACAACATAGCATTTGTGCCTTAGCATTAAATATGTGTTTACACAACACATATTTAAGATGGGGATCCATATGAATTAGCAGCCATTTTGTATTTTATGGGTTCCATATCTTGGATTAAAGGACTTGCTGTATCAAGATTCACTGGGCATATAACCATAAACAAAGTATCGAAATATATGTTTTTTTTTTGCGTCAAGAAAACGAACAGAATAGGACTTTTTTGAACTATCAAAATAATAAATTTGGTAGCTTTGTCCACCGTGATAAACGTTTTAGGATAACAAACCAGACTAAAAATAAAATAATATTAGATGTGTAGTTTAAAAATATTATCATTTATATAATATATATTTTCTGCCGTAGAAATTTGAAAAATTATTTTCCGTAAAATTTTGAGGGTTGGAAAATCATGAGGAAGTCCCGAAGTATGACTCGATATCATCAGGCTTATCAAACTTATTTGTAAGATTAAATCAGTATATTCTTTAACATAGTTACAAAAATTGACTATACTTCAAAAAATAAAAATTTAAGCCCAATTTATAAGTTACACATTTCAATAAAATAAATATCCACATAATTTGGAAATATAATTTCCTATTATATTTTGCCCCACAAAACTTAATGCTGGTTTTACCACTAACAAATTCCCGCAAAAATCAAGCTTGTGAAAAAGCTGAATGCGAAATAGATTGTATTATAATTCACAAAAAGAATTCATAACCTTCTTCAAAATAATTTTATTGAAAAAACACTAATAATAACGTTTGTTGTGTTTTTAAGGCTCAAAATGATCAATGCCAGTCTATAGATGACGTTGAGAAGTACAAATGGCCTCGAATAACAGAAGAAGCAAAATGGAGGACATCAACGGTACAACTGAAAGCTGGTCTGAATGTTTTATACTGGAAAACAGTCGGAATGGGCTTTTCAGACGTCGTCCGAAAAACAAAGCCCGTTAGAATAAAGAAGATCGAGATAAGTGGTATGTATATTGAAGTTATTTTACTGAGTACGAACTGGACATAATAGGGCATTGAAATATGAGGTTAATAAATGATATACCGCAAAAACCAAGCAAATTGCATCCGTTCGTAAAAAAGGGGCATATTTCATATGTTTATCTCGCCTTTCCTGCAGTTCTGTACATATACAAAATACTAATAACTCTATCCCATCGCTCTTGAGCATCATTTTACTCTTCAGCATCTTTTTTCTCTGGAGCCTCCTTGCTCTTGAGATTCATTTTTTCATTTTACTCTTAATCATCCTTTTACCCTTTATCATTCCTTTATACTTCACCATCTCTGCTCTTTAACCTATCTCAGCTCTTTGACACCTCTTTGCTCTTGAGCCACTTTCCGCTCTTTAATATATCTTTGCTCTTGAGCCCCTCTCTGCCCTTCAACATTTATTTGCTCTTTAGCTTCTCAATGATCTTCATGATCTCTTTCATCTTGAGCCTCTCTCTGCTCTTTAACATCTCTTTGCTCTTGGGCCTTTTTCTGCTCTTCCTCATCTTTTTTCCTCTTGAGCCTCTTTCTGCTCTTCCTTATCTCTTTGATCTTGAGCCTCTCTCTTCTCTTTAACAAATCTTTGCTCTTGGGCCTCTTCCTGCTTTTAAACATTCCGTTATTCTTCGGCATCTATTCGTTTTTCAGCATTTTTGACCTTGAGACCTTTTGATTCACTTAACTTATATCGCATGCATGGCTGCCTTGTACGGATATCTTAGTTTCACTAGGAATGATCTTTAATTTTTTTAAAGTGGAGCACCTCACCTTTTCACGGACGACTTTCAACGATCTCACGGACCACCGGTAGGAAACCACTGATCTAGAGGACAAAGCTTTTCGTTAAACATTCTCGATTACTTTTTTTGTTAGTTTGGTAATTAATACGCCTAGTCAGTAAGCCTATAGAGTGTTTTCAGGTGATGTCACGACCAGCTATTTTCTTTTAACTGTTAACCTTCTGTAGGGCTTTTAACTGTTGCTAAGGTGGTTGCTAGGTAACGATATATCTGTTTCTAAGGCGGTTTTTAGGTATGGGGTCACGTGATTTGCAAATACTCCAATAGAAGAATTCCACGGGCAGTCATTTTCTGTAACTGTTAACCTTCTGTAGGGCAAAAGACTGTAGCTTTCTGTTGCTAAGGCCGTTGTTAGGTCCGAGTCATGTGATTGAAAATGCTTTATAGGCTAATTTGCAGTTGTACTTCCTTCTGCAACCATATTCCCTCAATTCCAGGCGTGGCTTACACTTCTGAATGCTTTCCCTGTGCGCCTGGATACTACAGCAGTCTTGGATCCAAACTCTGCACTCCTTGTCCCGAGAATACGTATTCTGAGGGAGGAGCGTCTGACTGCACACCATGCGACTCAGAGACGCAGTATTCACGTAAGTTTTTTTTTAGTGTTTTAGGTTGTTAATGGAAAAAACACCATTATTGTAAATAATTCCACAGAGACTTTCAGTGTATCCTAGATAATTACTGGGTGCCCAGTTTCTTTGGCTACTTGTGTTTCACCATTACCTTCAGTTACAATAAAATAAAAACTGTAAGAACACAATAACAAAAAATTAAAATATTTTACTTGTTTGGCTATTTCTTCAAAAACGCATTAAGGTGGCTTCTAGGAAAGTTATTCGCTATCATCAGACAAATATACTAGCTTATTCATTATTCTGTTTTTATCATTGGGGTAATTTAACATGCTTCTGTATCAGTCTATTTGAAGTATTTTTCAATTTTAATAGCCAGCTTGATTTTAATGAATAAGACATCTTACATCCTTTTAAATTTAAGGTGGTTAAAGTGTTAATGACAAAACTAAAGAACAATCTCATTCAAGACATTCTTTTCATAATTCTTCCTCGCCCACTGCAGCCACAGGGTCCGCGAAGTGTCTGGAGAGGCCCCCCTGCACCCGCCAGGACTACTACGAACTCCACTCGCCGTGCGACGACATGAAGATGACGCAGCTCATCTACAAGTGGGTGGAGCCGAAGATCTGCCGCGACGACATGCCCCACTCGGCCACCCTGCCCACCTCGGACAAACGGGTGGCCTGCCCCCCTTGCAACCAGGGCATGGAGTACTCCAACATGTCCATGTGCACCTTCTGCGAGAAAGACCACTTCTCAGACGGATCAGAACGTAAGGCCGGTTCCATCTTTGTTTTACATTCATTAGGGAACAGCCAGTGGCGGATTAATGCAATTTTGTGGGTGGGGGGCGGTTAGATGGAATATTCAATTTACAGTAGGCCCTCCCTGGGAGATATTTTTTTTTCTCAAATAATATCTTTAAAACTAGCAATGTTAAGCTGTTTCGAGACTAAAGACTGATAAAAAATAACTTTAAAAATAAGGGAGAAGGGGGCACATTAATTATAAAAAAATTTGGACGTAAAAAAATTTATTAGCAGTATCGAAATCCAAGTAAAAAAGGGGGGTCTGGGGGTTCTCCCCCAGAATTTTTTGGAAATTTGAACCCTAAAAACAGCATTTTAACTCGTTTTTATCCACTTAGTCCGACTTTTGGAGGGGAGGCTGGCCCCTTTAACCCCCCTTATATACGCCTCTGGGCCATGGCATGGTACGGGGGATTTCCCCCGAAATTTTTTAAAGTTTAACAAGCAAAAAAGTTTTTTTCGGACACTTTTGAAGGGTATAGACGTCCTCGGTAGCATGGCTAATCATAATTATAACACCAAAAATAGGGTCTAAAAAGGTTCTGGCAAGGCTCAATGGGGGTCCGAACCAGCGGACTTCCCCTCGGATACGCTACTGAATATGAACTTCTTTTCTTGTCATCATAGAAAACGACTAATTACGCTATAGGCAAAGAAAGAAGAGGGGGGGGGGTCCGGGGGTCCTCCCCCGTAAAATTTTTTAATTTTAGCATGCTAAAAAGTGTTCTAAAACTACTTTTAGGGGATTTTTCTCTGGGGGCGATCGCCCCCTCCGCCCCCACCTTTAATCCGCCCCTGGGAACAGCATCATGAGACCAGTTGCCTCTTCGTTTGAAAGTCAAAATAGTTGTTTCCTTGAACTGGATTTTTAAAGGTTTCGGAAAAGGTTGGGTGGGGAGATTTTGGTGGATTCCTTACCCGAATTTTTTACTAGTGGACGTCCCCTACCCTGCTTTTCAGTGCATTTTAAAGGATTTAACATTATTTATTATATTCTCGTTTTTGTAACGAAAAATCAATTGTGTGCGCACCTGCTCTTACCCTCCTTTCGCCTGTGTTTTAAGTGTTTGAGTGTTGAGTTTGGTATAGATGAAGTGATTTTGTTTAAGATGATCGTCCATTCAAAATAACACATTTAAACTAGTTAACCCAGAGTCTATTTTAGTTAGAGTTGATGCAAAGGTGATTATGTGGTTAATTGAATTTCCAGTCAAACCTCGCCGTTTTATGGGCCTGAAATTTAATGAACTATCATTTTGAGTGTTGATTAAAAAGTTACTGACATAAAATCTCAAAAAATTACGCAAATCTTTAAACTCTAGATACCTTACGTTTGTCGCATAAAACCCAAAACAAACAACGAACCAACCTAGCGTTTGTCTGTGACTGGCAATAAGCTTATTATTAGATTATCCCTTTCGCAATCTCTTTCAACATTATGATTTCCCAGATTCTTGAGTATAAAGAGGATTTCAGGAGTGTCGTGGTGGCTAAGAAACGGATTGTGGTTTTTGCAATGTTTATATATACGTGAGATCTTCCTTTTCTGGTTTTGACTACATTATTGCGTCGTGTTTTCAATAGAAAACTTAACACTCCCAGAAAAAAGTTAATTTTCATGGTGTAAAAAGCTTTCAGATTTAAGACTTTCTGCCGGAACAAAATAAGGAACAATTATGTAGGCTTAAAAATGCATTCTTGATTTTATAAAAATTAGTTCCCTCCAAAAAACTACTACTTTTTCTTTGATTTTACCATCATATACAAAAATTGTGGGAAAAATAATAAATGCACTTTTCTTTTTTTAGCTTGCAGAAAATGTCCACCATCTACGGCACCCAACTATGGTCTTTACTTCAAATGGTGGCACGAAATTCCTCCAGGAATGGTCTCACGATGCATGACGATTGAAGGTACTTTTGAAGGTATACTTTTAATAATGTAGCTGTTACTCAATTGATTTTAAAGTGTTTTCTGGGTTTGAAAAGGAAATGAAGTAGCTGCACTTTAATGTATGTACCTTAAACTATACTTTATAGTAACTATATGTATTGTAGTACAATATGCCCGGAATAACATTAAATTATATATTCAGAACGACAGTGGTATGAGTCTAAAAATACCAAAATTAAAATAAGAATGTATTTGGATTTCTTTTAAGATTCTTTATTTAGTGTAATAGTAGCCGAAGTCAAAAGTTTAATGGTTGAGCAGCCCTAAAAATTCCTTCTACGCAATAACGACAGAGGAGCCGTTATAGAGATAATTTTTCTATTAGTCCAAACTGTGTTAGGGGGATTTATATACCACTGTCATTCTGAGCAGCTTAAATGGTACAACTTCGTAACCATGAATTAATTACATTGGATGGAATTACAAGTTGTTTTCAAATTACCCATATTAAGGCTATTTGCTTGTAGAATACTGTCACAAAGGCTACTGACAGCCTTATTATATTATCTGCTACCTGACCAGTGGTTAACCAGCAGTAAAAGAAGAAATAGCCAACTCTGATTGGCAGAATCCTAGCTGGTTGACCGTTATTCAGGTAGCAGAGAATACGGCCGTAACAGACGTAATCTCCTGAACAGAGTTCACAGATCCCTTATCTACCAAAACTCAACAACCTTCGCTCTGTTCACAGAAGGGGGCTGCATGTCGAACGCGGTGTGGCACCCAGCCGGTGACCACATCCGCACCACGTCCGGCCAGAGCCTGGACGCCTACCTGATCCTGTCGCTGGACGTGCCCGGATTCCGGACCAAGGAGCGCGTCATCAACGGACAGCTGGCGCCGATCGGCACCGTCAGCTTCACTTTCGAGCTCATCTGCTCACAGGCTTGCGTCTTCGCCTTCATGGTGGTAAGAACAGGTTTACCTCAATACACGTTGATTAGAAAATACATCACACACACAAAGTTAGGGATACTTTAAAAACCTAAGTCTCTATTTTGGCACGTTTTTATTAGTTGCTTTTAATCTTGTCTGTCTGTTCGGGTGGAATCTAGAAATTGATTTTGAATTAACTTCCCGATGAGGTGGAGACTCGAAATTTTGACCACAGAACTAAAAAACAGAAAATAATTTATTAAATAAAAAAAAACTTTTTAAAAACCACGTTTTTAAAATGCACTAAAAAGTATAAATTAATTTTGTCTAACTGCTTGTAAAACGAAAACGTGGGGCTCATGCAATAGTATTTACAGCTGCTACTCTATTGCCACTCTATTTACTAATATATCCACAATAAATAAAAAATAAGAAGCATAAAGAGTGCCGAGAGAAGCTGAATTAAATACTTAATGCATGAGCCCCATGTTTTTCGTTTTACAAGAGGTTCGAAAAAATTATTTTATACTTTTTAGTGCTATACTTTTTAAATTCTTTTTTTAATTTAATAAATTATTAAAGTTGTGATTTCTCTTGGCCTATTGAATCTCTCATTAAAGCCGACGACTGGCCTAGTTAAAGCATCTGACTGTGAATCCGTACTCTGGGGTTCAAATTCACGTTTGGCATGGGTGTTATTTTGTGTCCTTGTGTATGAAGAATGAATGTGCCCCCCCTGTATAAAGGGGTTGTGCCTGCGAATGTGTGGCATGGGCAACAGTACTTCACCTCCGTGGCTTCGGTTCACAGGTGCCCACTGGGTAACGGGAAAAAGGTACTGATATCGGTATGTCTGGACGAATGGCTTCGGTCATGGTGTGTGTGTTTTGCTCTGCTATTAGAAAAAAAAATCTTTCATTAAATGATATTTAGCTTTCAGTTCGAAGTTTCAGATTATTTTAACTTGTTTTGTGGTATTTCCAGTTTATCCCAGTTGAACAGTATTAAACAACGTACACTGATTTTTAAATGTTTTTGACTCACACTTAACACAGAAATGTAGAGAGTAAATGCAACTCACTCAAATCTTTTCACCCAAGTCATCACAAAATGCTTGAATGAAAAGGACAATCTGGTTAACAAAGCTCTTTACCTTTAATTCAAGAATATTTAAAAATATTAAAATATCTGTTCTTGAGTTCGAATATTCCACTCTTGAATTTGAATATTTACTATAAAGTAGAAGTACCCTACTGTGATCGATTCCTTAACAATCGATTCTTAAAAATACCTGTTTGCCTCGTGATATTACTATTTTCCGAAAGCTATTGATCTCAACTTGGCCTCGAAATTTATTTACACTATTGATAGATGAATACTTAATGTGGGGTTTTGGCGCTTACTCAAAAATGTCACAGACCTTTAGATGATCGATAGAAGATGCGATTCATCTTTTTAATAAGTTTTTGTATGAAACCTTATCAGAACTTATGTTAAAATAACTCTGAGCTATTACTCACTAGAAATTAATATTGATAAAAACGTAAAGTTGAAGAAAAATTTAATTTTCTCATGAGTTTCAAACTTGAAATAGGTAGGAGATGTTAGTTCCCTACTTACCATAAATATTCCAGAATATTTTTTTGAAGTATTAAAGGTAAATTGGGGGGGGGGGTAGATTAAATAAATTCAATACGACATGTAGCCTTAGCATAGAATCTCGTAATGAATTCTTAAAGGTCTTGATTGAAATGAAATTGTAGCCCTCTTTGTCGTAGTTTCTCTGGCAGAATTTTTTTAGGAGTATAAGGGTGAAATAAGAAATTTTTGGTATGCTGATTAAAAGAACTATCTTTATATATCCACTATCGAACTCTTATACCTAATCAATTTCTTCCAGAGCTCCAATAGAAAGCCGGTCACCGAAATTCAAAGCTGGACTGGCAGAACTCCAAAACAACACTTCAGGTACTTTCCCCCTTCCTAATCCATTATTCACCATCCATAGAAAGGCACTGTTTTATATATTGGCTTCTTTTTCTTCACAGCTTCGATATAATGGTGGACGACGGGTACACTTTCAACTGGGTCTTCCAAAAGCTGGCCATTGGGGAGAATGCCACGACAGATAGCCTGCTGAACGATATGGTCAAGATATACGATGTTACGGTGCTGAATACGATTTCGGGCGGAGCTTCGAAATGCGAGCTTTGCCCCCAAGGAACGGAAACTCAAGGGTAGGCTGTAGTTGCTTAAGAGGGGGGATATTAACCTTAGAAAAATAAAGTGAAATAATTTTTTGAGCAGCTGTAACTGTTTGTTTAATCAATGGGTCATTTTGTAAATTTTACAGACCCAAAACAATTAAGAAATCTAAAAAGAGGGAAAGGGTCATTAATATATCTGAGTCCCATGAGCTGTTTCATGATTATGCTGCTAATTAGCATATTTTCACATATTATTCTTGTTTCTATCTTCAAATATAAGTGGTACTTTTTTTAATATTAAATCAACTACCAACCTTGGAGTTTGTGGTGAATGTTCTTGCTTATAAAGAACACTAATTCCTTCTCATTTATAGTTTTGTTTTTATGATGATAAAACTTAGTCACCAAATAAAGATATCATACCATAAAGGCATACTATAAAAGGGTATCCAAGCTATATCAATTCCATAATTTCTTTCCAACAGGCAAATAAGATATTCCGGGCTTTATGAACTAATTTAGTGAAAGAATTTAAAACATCTGTTTATAAAGCAGAACCATACATAAGTTTTCTGAAAGAATAACTTTCAAAAATAACAACTATTTTTGGTCCCATCGTCCCACCTGCCCAGGTCTTTTGGACCCAGAGAAACCAAACAACTAAACAACCAATCCATCTACTCCAGACCAGACAAAATACAGAACACTAGCCAATTTACAAATCCCAAAAACAGATATGGCTGTTCTATAGACTCACGAATTCTTGTCCCTCCAGATTGCTGTACCGCTGCATCCCGTGTCCGCCTGGCTACTACTCGAAGGGTGGCACGGAGTGCTTCCCTTGCCCCTACAACACCTACCTGTACAAGGCGAACCCACAGGGTCCAGAGTCCTGCCGCTCGTGCGGACCAGGACTTCGAAGCGAGGACGGACAGCGATGCTACAGCGACTGCAAGGTCTACCTCTTCGATGGCACCTTCTTCGATCTTACCACCCTGCCACCGTGAGTTAGCCACCATTCAATAAGGGATAGTAATAGTCACTGCTATATGTAGATTCAAAACTAATACATGTAATAAATTAACTGCTCGCTTATTAGGTGTTTTTTTACAGAAAGTCTAAACAGGTTAAAATGTGTTTTACAGGTTCACTGAAGTCAAAAGCAGTCCATTGTTCACTGCAAGTGGAACTCAGTATTTTCATGCGTTCAATATATCCCTTTGCGGTCAAGGAGGAAAGCCTACTGCCACATGCGAAAACAATGTGACTTATCATGTGAGTATGGGAATTTTTTCTCAGTGCACGCTTTTACAGTAGTAGGTATTAGTTTGGGTTTAGAACGTTCACCAGTTTTGTGAAACACAATAATGAAGTTTTCACTAGTAAAACTCAAGTGAAATTAATGCCTTAAAGTGCTTAAAGTCATATATCGCTACCTCAGAGCTACAGCGAGACATCTTCTATGGCATAGAAGATGTCCCACTGTAGCTCTGAGGTAGCGATATGTTGATAAAAAACTTAGACCGACATAATAGCTTATGTACTCTTATGTCTATAACGATACTTTTTTCTTATAGTTGACATAAGGCCAAAAGTTATGAACTAAGTTCTCCAATAAAAGAAATTCTAGTATACTGAACTTTTTTATGCTACATCAAAGCTTTTCTGTTGCAGTCTTAGTTCTAATTAAGAATAAATCAGTGGATTTCTTCTTTGATGCCTAATTGCTTCTATTTATTCTCCAATTTTTAAGACTAATTTGGTTTAAGACAGGTGAAAGGTCTGAAAAAAAAGAGAGATATATGGAATAATAATGGGAGAAAATAGTGAGCAAAAGGCAAAAATGCTGGCTGCATCCTTTTAATTTGGAGAATGGGTGGTTAAGAAAATAAAGTGGCGTCAAGGTTTAAAGTCCCGATTCTTCAGTAGATGGCAGCACCACCGTCATTATACGCAGTGTATTGATTTTCAATGAGGTTTCGTTTCCCTTTTGTTTTTAGATTGAATAAATAGATAGATAGAGAGGCATTTCAAATACTGTAGCGCAGAAATGTATCCATTTCTATTTATAGATGATTTTTGAAAAGATCAAATAAGAACAGTTTGAATATCGATCCAGGATTGACTTTATTTTCGATAGAATATATTGAAGAAAACGGTTGAGTCCTTTAAATTTCCTACGATATTCATTTTAGATGGGTATTCAAATAAAGTGAAACCAGAAGTAAATGTGACTGTCTTATTGATTTGTGTGGGTTACTTGAATCTAGAATTTTATTCTCGAGTTTTAAATCAACATATTACATTGTCGGGATGCATTATTTTCACATCAACGTTCTTCCGTGCCCGATTCCTATTTTGAATAGAATCGGAAAAATAAGATAGCATGAATAAAACTCATCATATGAGAAAAGAGACTAAAACTTCAAAATATCCCTTAAATTTGTATCAAATATCTGCGATTAAAACGTACGCGTTTGACAGAAAGATCGCATGATGCTAAAGGAAGTTTCTAAAGGTTCTTCATTTGATGTGTAGCAATTCTACCAAATCCTTGAGAAACACACTGTAATAGTTTTCTCTAATTTTTATTTTCTATGTGCCTATATCTCACAGAGGAGAATCGCTTATTTAATAATTTATTTTTTTTAAATAGTCGTTGGACGCTCCTTCAGAGGAAAAGGTCAAGGTCACCTCTTTTGTGTGCCGTGCAACAGTTGTGCCTTCTCAAAATATGGAAGGTCGAGAATCATTAGTGACTCAATCTGTGAGGTAAAATCTTTTCTATTCGGTAAGAATTATCTAAAAATAAATGAAAAAAATCCTTATTCACTTTATCGTTCAAAGTTCTATTATAAAATTGAACTTATTAAAAAGCAACTCCCATATCAATTTCGTTTGAGTTGTAGATATATGAAAAGAATAGAACGTTAATTATAAAAAAAATTATACTTAAGTATACCTATCTAATGAAAACTCATTTTTTTTTCTTTTCTTACAGCTTAGGTGACACTTTGCTTGGTATCACGACAAAGCACAAACTGGAAAACATTCAAGTTGCAGAGGAATTTATCAAAAGTAAAATTTTATCTTAAACATAAATTTTAGAAACAAACTAGTACGAGATATGTTTGGGAGTACTCTTTTGTTACTTAAAATTTAACGTTGAAACAGTGAGTGTAATTAATAGAAAAGTTAACATCGAAATAAATATAACTTAAAAAATCTATAATACTCTGTAAGTAAAATAAAATAAATCTAACAATAGTAAAAGAGTAAGAGTGAAATTTTTGATTGACTATTGGTCTTGATAAATTTTATTGCCATTTAATGAAGTAACATTTTTCTTAGGTGCTGAAGGGCAATCTGATATACACTTTTTCTACAGTTCTTCTGAGTAAGTACTTCATATCCCTTGAAAGTTCATAAGTGGGTAGTAATAATTAACATGTAGAGGTTCATAACTGAATAATTAGAAAAAGAATACCAACTTCATTACTTACTCAAGCTTTTGTTAAGTATCAGTGAATTTCACTGGCGAGTAAAATATTTTTGTATTGGGCGACAAAACTCTAATTTCCGTCATTATCATAGCAATATGAAAATGTTTGAGTGTTTACTGGATTAATAGATTGAAATATTCTGCTTCCCCACTGACGAGTTTATTGCATAGATTATTTAGCTTAGATATTTTGAATAAAAATACCTTTTTCAAGAATTTTTTAAAATTAATTTAATTTTAAGTTATTTTGCTTAGTTCCAGTCTTTAACTTTGAAAGAGAGCCTTTTTAATAACACGTGGGAAGTATTCTTTCTCACTAAGTTCTTCTAAGTATTCGAAGGAAATGGACAGTAAAATTGCAATTCAAACAATTGGCACCACAGCTTTCGGAAAAATTATTCAATAATTCAATTGAAGACTGGACTTCAAAAACGAGCTAAGTGCCAAAACTAAAAAAAAAAATGAGTTAGACCCGAAAAGCCAATCTTAATGCCATCACCAATAACCTATAAATCCAGCTAAGTGCCACGACCATGATTAGTAGTTCAAAAAAAAGCCCGAAAGATGACTTCTTTGTTAAGGAATTATGATGCAATAGGTCTACTTTTTCACCTTTTCTAGACTTAAACACTATCTTCCATTTCACTTCTTTATGCAATTTCCTTGAAAATATAAGAAAGTTTGTTTTTGAGGTAAAACAATTTTGAATACCCCTTCCCAATCGTCACAAGTTCTGGCACCCTCCCTGCTTTTACGGGAAGAAATATGAGTGCTCCATTATTTTCTCCTACCGACATGTCATCTATCAAAGAGTCGGAATCAATCCACGGTCTTCCTATAGAAATTTCCTGCATTTTGCCTCTTTGTAATGCAAAGGTGTAATTTCTAATGTACTTTTGCTCTGATCTAGGAATACGCAATCGTGCAGCGAGGGCCGCACCATGACCATCACCCTCCGCTGCGACAGCAACTTGGAAGGCAACGGGGTGATCTCGCCCCCCACCGCCTGCTCCGACGGCACCTGCGACGGCTGCAACTTCCACTTCCTCTGGAGGACGCGCCTCGCCTGCAGAGTGTGCACGGAGAGCGACTACCAGGTGACCACACTCTACTTCCCTATATTCACACAGTTTGGTCAATTTCTGAACAGATGCTTTTAGCGCTATCTGATAGGGGCGAAGGTCACCATCATTCTAAAGATCCCTAGTAGCACAGCTCATAAGAAATACGTAACTGCTTCTAAAAGTAAACGAAATCTGGTCATACATGACAAAAATTAAATGAATATTGAACGTTTGTGCTGCTTGGAATATCGCCGGATAGATATCCTTCTCAGTTGATTAATATACCAGCGGTTATAAATATTCACCCTTTCATCCCTTCAGTGGGTCGATAAACTGAGGACCAAGCGTGCTTGGGAACTAAACACTGGGGTCCCGCGTTAGGCTGACCACCTAACCGGGACATATGCCTTGCACCCCCACGGTCATGAAAACGAAGATGGGCATCGTAGGCCTTGGCCCACTAGGGCTGTTGCACCAATGAGTTTAGTTTTAAGGTTCTCTATTTGAATTGGTAAAATTGATATTAAATCTTGTATGCTTTATTAATTCTTCCTTTTGACACTGAGCAAGGCTGATTCGATTCACCCCTTGGGTAACTAAGAACCGATCATGTTTGAAAACTAAAGAACACTGGGAGTCCGAGGTTAGGCTAGCCACCTTACAGGGACAAACACCTAGCACCCCAGGGTCTTCAGTCACAAAAAACGCAGGGCATCGTAGGCCTTGGCCCTCATGGGTGGCTGTGCCGAAAAGTTTAGTTTTGTTTAGTTTGACGTATCCGTTTCAGTTCTTATAAGACTGTATTGCTGTTTAATTAATCGAAAACTTTTTTGGGTAGTACTAGAGTCTTGAATGGGTCCGTGGCATGGATTGTTTTTTCAATGATTCAGAAAGAAGTTATGAAAATAATAATTTGTGGTTATTTACTCTGAGAGGCTTGTTAATATATTGTTCTTGTTTTGTTCAATGGCTCAGTTTTTGTGTTTTTTATGCTCCAATCTCATGCATCTTTGATGCATGGGAGCCAATGATGTAAAGTCAAGTGCTTTTGCAATAAAAAAAACCTCTGAGAGGCTTCAAACAATTTGTGTTTATCTACTAGCTGATTTAGTTTAGAAGAGTGGAAGCTAATTTAAATCCATATCCATAGTTGGTTGGTCTCTTTTCGGAAAGTCATTGGACAATCAGTAAGACTTTAGAATATCCCCATTGGACCCGACCGACAAAGTTATAATTTATGGACAGAAGGGACTAGGAAAAAGAATGTGTGACGTTTATTAAAATATTATGGACACTCTGTATCGTGAATACAGCCAACACTGATATCCTAAATGGTTTGATCCCAGTTTGCAATTGAGCCACCCTGCATTCAGAGATCCTCGTAACTTGAACTAAGGGTTTCCGTTTCTTGCAGATCGTCCGCGGGGAGTGCCTCCACGGCAAGCAAGTCCTGCACTACATTTCTCCACAGGGCTGCATTCTGCCGGACGGGTCGGAGGAGGCGGCCTTCCGCAGGACTGTCAGCTGCACAGTCATCCCTCAACAGGTGCAGCTGCTCATCGGGGCGGGGGTCAGCATCGGCATCCTGCTGTTCGTGCTGGTCCTCTACTTCTGGAAGAAGAACAGGAAGTGAGTTCTTGATGTATTGCTAGTTTATACTCAAATGATTCGCAAGATAATGTAGAAGATTCATTATGACGTTGAAGCCAGACTGTAGGACTTTAACAGACAAATTATTTGATTAGAAAAGTTGTTTAGGATTTTAGAAATTGATTTCATAATTATAAATCGGTATGAAAATTAGATGATAAGGAGAATGTTATAAATGTTGTAATGTCAGAAGTAGAATTCCACACAATAGAATCTGTAACGAAAAATCAACGAAATCAACTGTCAACGAAAAATTAGTTGAGTAGAATTAATATTACCATATTCAAAGTATCTAAGTAAGATGTTAGTTTAATGCTTTTTCGACTAATTGTAAGAGGAGTTTTTCATAATCTTTTAGATGAAAAGCTCAATATTTCAACTATAGAGCATTCGCACATGACGTCACTTGGAGGACAAAATCAACGTTGCTAAGGCTGTTATTAGGGGCGGGACATAGAAGTATCCAATAGCAGCATTCACACATGACGTCACTTGGCGAATAAACACCGTTGCTAAGGCCGTTGTTAGGCAGAGTCATGTGATTGAAAATACTCTATTCTAAAATGTTTTTTTTAATGTGAAATAATAAAGGTTTAGAAATCCTAGTCTAGTTTTTAAAATTAACCCTCTTTAAAGCTCAATAATTTTTATTTTATACTTTAACTTAACATAAATATTTTTATATTACTAGCACTAGATGAATTGCAAAGGGTTCAACACTTTATTTTCATGAAGTTAAAACTTTTCGTATCCTAAAACAACTTTATTGGAAAACTGGGACTTTTTTTAAGAAACTCGAACTCTCTTTAATGCTTTTTAATCCCTAAATAATCAACAACATAATTTTAATTACTATTCATATCTCAACAAAGCTGTAAAATGAATATCAATAGCCGGAAATTGATATTGGGTAACGTAAAAAAATCAAGACAAAATAACGTAATGGGAAGAAAATTGCGACAAAACGCAAGTTACGGTAAACATCCAGTTTTCCGAAGGTCCTCCATTCACACTTTCTCTAAATATTAACAAAAGAAAGGTCGATCATTCATCCACCGAATGCACTCACTTCCTATCTAAAATTGAGAAATAATGTTGCAGGCTCGAATTCAAGTACATGAAGCTGATGCAGTCCGGGCCTTCCAAAGACTGCGAAGAGCTGCCGGCTGCAGAGAGCTGTGCTATCGAGGAAGATGAGGAGGAACACTTCGACAGTGTTGCGTTCAGCGACAAGAAGAAGGGGATCCTTGGCAAGTTCCGCACAATTAGAGTGGGCAGCAACAATAAGGTGAATTATTGATCAGTTGTCTCGTGTGTTATCGGTTTTTTTTTGTGTGTGTTTTGCCTCAGTCCCGTTTTTTGAAGTCCTGACCCGTTTTGTTTGTTTGCTGCTTGGTAATTTATTTTGTTGGGGTTTGTGATTGAAATTATTCCGTAGTAAAATATTTAAAAAAAATAAATAATATCAATAATAGATAAATTTCATGCTTGATATGTTTTAGAGGTTTTTTTTAAACAAATATTTTGGTAATGAAGTTATTTTTTTATTGATTTTTTTTTCTTAACTCGATATCTAAAAGAAATAATCTTATAGAATATTAAGAATAAACATTATTTCTTTTCTTAGTTTCATATGAATAATTATTTCGTTATGAGAAAGTTTCAAAGTTTTAGAAAGCCTAGAATTTGACTAGTGTCTTTTTTTCTTATAGAATATTAAGGATAAACATTATTCCTTTCTTTTAATTTCATAAGAATAGTTATTTCGTTATGAGAAAGTTTCAAAGTTTTGGAAAGCCTAGAGTTTGACAAGTCTCTTACCTTCTATAAGCTAATGAAATTTATCATATATTAAAGTTAACACGACATTTAAAATTTTTTTTGTTTAAAAAAAACATATTTTAAATCAATAATCTTGTCTCACTCATGGTATGAATCCACATTTCACATTCTATAAAACTTCAAATGTTTCAGTTTCAAAAATGTAGGAAGTTAGCTTTGTTTTAATATTAATTTCTTTAATAACATTAATTTAACAAATATAATGCGGAAACATTAATTAGATTTTCAATTAGTTTATCAGACAGTTAATAGTTGTATGTTTTAATTCAAAACGGGAAATTAATGACTAGATTATCAGAAATAAAAAGGCATGATCATAAAATTTATTTCCCTTAAGAAAGTCCATTCACTAATATTATCTTTGAAGAAACTCTTTAAATTTGAAATGTATTTTTTATGCATGTTTCTTTTAAACACTTTAAAACTTTTGGTGCAAAAAGAACCAAACCAATTCATTGCATACCTATTCAGGTGTATGAGTGGGAATCAGAGAACGAACCGCTTGAGGGCTCATGGACCCCAGCAAACTGAAGATGGTTTTATTTCACGTTCGAAAAGCCGTCCATAGATAAGGTACTACATTTAAAATTCCATTTCTACTGCTCTTGAAACGCTGTTTTTATAACTCACTTATCATTATCATTATCGAGAAAGAAGCGTCGAAAAGCATTAATTATTTATTGCCAGAGATTCAGAAAACTTAATTGCTTTGTACACTGCTTTCTTGAACGGAGTTAAAGATTAAAAATTCGGCATTGAAATTGGCTTTTAAATGTATACGCATTAACGGGTTAATGATAATGGTTCATAATTACCTCTTAAGTGTTTGAAATCACTGCATGTTTTTAATTACTTTGTTTTAACTTTTAATTTGCTTTTGTAAAAGTGATGATTATTTTATATTTTTTTCCTTTTGCATGATGATATTTAACATTAATTTAAAACAATGAGTTTGAAACGCATATTTAATTAGCCCTTTGCGCTATTCTATAGATAAAAAATAATATCTAGAGTATTTTGTGTATTTTTTTATGTGATACAGTTACTATTTTTGAAGTTATACGTTTTAATTAAAGTGTGATCTGGTAAACATTTTAAAATCTAAAGCATCTCTTATCAATCGAGAAATTTTTTCGAACATAATATGAAGACATAAAAGTAACAATTAATAAATAATAGCACAATTTTTTGTTGTAGTAAATTGAATTTCAACAAAACACTCTTATTATAGCCTAATGATGCTGAATTGCCATTTGAACAGAGAAAACTCGTGAAAAAATTTCTTAATAAAAATAAATTCTAGTTATGCTGTTAATTTATTAATTTCTAAAGGCTAATGCTTGCTGCTTCACAATTTAAGAATAAAACATTATTTGAAATAAAAAGTTAAGAAATATATTTTAAAGTAAGTTTGAAAAAATCTGCTTCATACCTTTCACTGTTTAAGTGTATTTGCCGATATAATTAATGCATCAATATCCATTTTTTTTTATTTCAGGAAAAGCAGTATAGAACTGTCTATCTTGAGGAGGACCAAACCGAAAACGAAACTTAAATTAAAGTTATTCCAAATATATTGTGATGTTTTATTTTTACAGATATAAGGTTATTCTCTGCATTTAAAATTGTAAATTTAAACAATATTATTGTTGAGACATCTGAGAGACCAGCACCGTTTAGAAAGATATTTTGTTGGACATCTGAATAAAACCATCAAATAGAGTTTTCTCCGCATACATCATATTCGTTGCCTTTTCTCTAAAAGTTTTGAATTAAGAAGATTGCTTCCTCTCTTATAAGATCTGTGGAATCCGTAGGCGTAGAATATTTTTAGAGATAGGAATTGTGTATACTGTTATAGAAACTGTATTCATCATTTGAACTGTTTGTATTGATAGAGTAGTAGTTTTTTAATGCTGTTTATTTTTTAGGGTTTTTTAATTGATTTTTTTATATGTCTTTGGTTACTATTTTATAGATTTTATTTTTAAATGTCTTTATTTTCTCTTTAGTGAGAGCACTCAACTTTTAATACCAAAAGAAAAAAATATCGATAACTCTGAATTGATTGAGATATGAACAACTATAGAGATTATTAACCTAAATACGTGTTTCAATCGTCACAAATACTTTAATTTAAAAAAAAAAATGAAGTGTGATTCTTAATAGATAATTTTGGCTCAAATGAATTTGTGATTCAGAAAGGTGCCAAACATATTTATCAGTTGAGAAAATCATTATAATTTTTTTTCAAAAAGTCATCCTGAACAAAATTTTTATTAAAGGATTAACTGTAACATTTGCAATCATTTTCAGTTAATACTAAAAAATAAATAAAATTATTTTGATTTTACAGAATAGGAGAGTGTTATAATCCATGCAATATTTTTATATTGATTTATTAGTAGGTATGAATGTGTAACATTTTGAAATTTAAATAAATTTCAAAACCATTCAAAAGGTGTTTGAAGTTTGTAACAAAATTATTGTATTTGAATGTAGTGTAACCTACATTTATACATAATTTGTAAATATTCCATTATTTTATTTAATTGCGTGTAAAATTTTTCATAATTTGTGAACAAACATTCCAGTACTCCTTGTAAGTATCATTCATTCTTAAAGTCAGCTTGTTCCATTTTTTTTTTCATATTTTGCTGTGGTTTTGGTATTTTAGTTTGTATAATGTGTTTTATGTGTACTAGTAATGATTTTATTATAATTTGTGTTTCATACTTATCATACTTTGTGATAGTATTCTTTAAAATTTGCTGTTTTTTTCCAATTTAATTTTCAGATTTTTCATTTGATTCAGTTTTAAACTGAAGAAAAGGCTTTATTTTCTACGTTTTTTTGGTAATTGTTTTAAATTCAGAAAGTACCTTAATTTTACCATAAATTTTCTATCAATTTGATTTTTTATAACATAAAGATTAATTTGTGAATAACTTAATTTGATATTTAAAAAATATTTATAATCAAACAATAATTTACTTCTCAATTAATTTTTAATTCAAAGTAAAAAACATATAGTAGAAAAAAAAAGGTTTTTCCAAAACACAAGCAATAAAGATCAATATTAAATTTTTGAAGAATTATTTTAGAGTAAAATTAGACTAATTCTGTAAATATTTTGTATTTTGTTGAAATTTATAGCAAACCACAAATTATATCATTTTATTCCAAAAATAAGCTTTAAAAATACCAGTTTTTATTCTATTTGGATTTTATTCTTATAAAGTAAATAAATTTAAATGATATTATTTTTAAGATATACAAGAGAAAATATAATTCTAGCTCACTCTCCTGAGTTCTGAAACAAAAACATTGCGTTGGAATTTACGCAATTTGAGGTATGCATTTGTCTGTCTGTATCTTTGCTGATGTATGTTTATGTGTTGTACAATTGTAAAAAAAATTAAAAAAAGCACACTGAAGCTTTTCTAGGGTGAGTGGCTGTCTAGTCAGAAACGAAAAGTATTCTTTTTCTGTTTGTTCTCTCCTGTAGTTGAAAACAGATTCTAGATGAGAATGATCACTTTGCTGCTTACTGAGCGCACTAGACGCAATAGTAACATTAAATTGAAAATTACCTGGAATTGTGGGGAAATAAATAAATAAATGTCAATGTATATGTTAATGTTTTTGCCTTGTATATTTTGAATCGCATTCTTTGAATAAATTATTGACTGTGTAAAATGTTGTTTCACATTGATTGTTTTTCTTTCTTACTTCTTCGAAGCAAGACATTTTTATGACTATTAAGAGTTCAAAAGACAGTGAAAATTTTGAACCTAAAATATAGGACTTTTTAATCGCATAAGATTTTCATAAATCTAAAGTATTTAAATAGCTTCGTAAGCAAGATTAGAGAGAGACCTGCTAAAAAAGACAAAAAAGTAGTTGTGCACGATTCCTAATAAGAAAAATAAAAATGTTGCACTTTTTAATTCATCTTATGGACTAATGCAGGCATTAGATTGAACTGGAGTTTTATGAAGCTATGTTAGATCACAGAGATCAACATAATATGATCATTTAATAAAGCTCTTATTAAGAACTGTAAAGTTTTACATAAAATGTTATTCGTGCCATTAAAATATGTAGTTATTATTTCTTAGAATGTCATACGAAGTATATTTTGAAATGAAAACTTACTGTAGAAGCTACTTTTTTAGAATGATTCTATCTTGTGTTTTGGCCCGTTTTTTTGTTTAGCCATTACAGCTCAAAACTTACTCCTGAAACATTATTTTTTTTTAGTTTGAGAAGCGTAATAATTCATCAAAAGTTAGAAAACTCAAAGTTTTACAGTAATATGAATAGAGATATGGGAATAAACAATCGGTCTTAAGAAGTTTTCAATCAAACTGAAGCCATACCTAAATTTTTATCATGTATAGAAGAGAAGAGAATTTATCAAACATAAAAGAGTTCGAGGGTCATGTTATGTATATGATATTTGAACAACCCCTTCAGATAGATAATCAGAAAAAGTATCATTTACTGGACTAGTCAAAAGCTCGTTTCAAACCTCCGTTAATAAAAGGCTCGTTACAGATTTGGAGGCTTTCCAACGTCCGAAAGCCGAGGCTTTAACTGATTGTGTAGGATTGTTAATGATCTTTTCCGCACATGAAGTTCACAATCATTAGCTTTAGGAATGGACTTTATGTTATTAATCGACAATTTTGCTATTAATAGCCTGTTAATGAGATCAGCATGTTTCAGTTTGGTGTTAATTGTCTTGGGCTCACTGGACGTTGATTGTGAAGTTAGGGAATCGTTGTGATAAATGATCTAGTTGAACTGAAAAAATTATCTTGTTTGCAAAAGAAATAATCAAATTCATTTTAGATTCTAATCTGCAAAACTACAGCTCCTAGAAACCGTATTCCCTTTGTTTAGGAAGACAATTTTTATTGCATTTAAAACTCATTACGACATTGCTTCAGAATTACAAATAAAACAGATTGAAAAGACAATTTCACTACTACACGATCAGGGGATACTTATCTACAAATATGCACAAGGAAACAAAATATATCTTTTAAAGACCAAGTTTATATTGAATTTAAAATCCATTACGACATTGCTTCATATTTTAAAAAATTTTAAAATAAAACTATAAACTTTGAAACTCAGAAATTGAAGCTTTCATACAAACCTACTAATATCACTATAAGGGGAAATAAAAAAAACATGTTTGACATTTCCAAGAGTGGGGGATTAAGAAATATTTTATAAATGATAAAAGAAAACTTGATTGAAAAATTATTATTATTTGTTTTCTGTGGCATCCACAACGCATTTTGGAATTTGTATTTTGAGTACAAGCAGGAAAACGTAATAGATCTTTGTTCATCTTGTAAGTTTTCTTTTCAATTTGTTCATCTGGCAAGTTTTCTTTTCAATTCGTTTATATTTTGAACTTCACACTTAAAAGTTAACTCTGTGAAAAGTGGGTATGTTTCTATAGAAGAATTTTAGTATTTTTTAAAATAATTACATGCAGTACAATAGAAAAATTAAATCGTGAATTTACATGAAAAACATTTGACCCGTTTAAATTGAATTCAATTTTCATAGTTCATTAATGCAATCATTATTGAACATCATGAATTATCATAATACAAATCAAATGTGATCATGTGGATTATGTTTTGGATAAAAAATTCAATAAATGTAAGCAAGTATTAGAATTGGTTATTGTGCAATATGAATAAATGAAGAAATTGATTGTACTGTGTATTAACCTCGATACCTTTTATACGTTACGTGATTTTTTTAAACTAATAATAAAAACATTAAGATTGTTTTTTGGCAGTACTTTTAAAAATAAATCTTGGAAAAACTTTCTTAAAAATTCAGATATAAATGATTTCAAAGTTTTTTTCCCCATTCTAGGTAACCTTTATTCTTTCTTGATCATTGTTTTTTTTTTAAAAAGCACTACTTTTACTAATTATGGTAATCTCCGATTTAAACTATAGCTCGTATAAATTCTATACTTGGCATAAGCTGAAAAACCCGCCCGGTTTTTAAGTTATTGGAAATTGATAGTGTTCGGCAACTAGTGGTCAAAAAGTAGTTAACTACCAACTACTAACTAGTCTGGAAAAATCTAGTTGCAACTAGTAGTTAACTATTTTTTCCTGGGACTAGTTGCAACTAGTAGTTAACTATTTCCCAAAGTAGTTAACTACTAGTTAACTAGTCTATTTAATTTCATAACCTATTTTTCCCCCAAAATTCTAATACATCTTTCTTATCTATATCACAAAAAACTTTATGCTTCGCTCAAAACGAGCCTTTATTTCTGGTTATGGTATCTGAGTACTCTACCATGACATTGTAGTTATAAATAGCAGTGTAATTTTTTGTATATTTTGATAAAAATTTTAAATATTTTTGAAATTTTAAACAAAAATTTTTTTTAAAGTAGTTGAAAATTTGAAAGTAGTTTCAACTAGTAGTTATTAAAAAAAGTAGTTCAACTATTAGTTAAACTAGTTTAAACCAAAAGTAGTTAAACTACTAGTTAACTACTAGTTGATCGGTAGTTAACTACTAGTTGCAACTAGTTCTAGTTAACTAGTGCCGAACACTAGAAATTGATGATCCATAATTGTCGATTGCTAAAAATTTGATTTAAAAAAATTAATACAGATGGATCAAACATACGGATGGATTCTTAACATACGGATAAAATTCGTATAGCGCAATCATTTTCTTAAATTCAGACAACTTTTTTGCAGTTTTATTTGTAAACATTTTCGTACTGGTTTATCTTATGATGACATTTAGAACTATTACAAAACATAATCCTGGTTTTTTAGGATATTAATTTTGTTTTGAAATCATAAAACGTTTCTATAGTATAATATGCTATTGATCATCATAAAGTATGACTTAAGACCCTATTTTATGCTGTGTTATAATAAATGTCTGGTACGCCAGATCAAACAAACATTAATATTACGTCCATCTGGCATGATACCAAAATTTCTGGCAGTTAAGGGTAAATTTTGTGTTATACAACGCTGTGGAGATGTTCATGCATCGGTGGCACAAGAGTCCATTGATTTCATACGAAAACACTTGTGCTCTCGAAGTTGTTATCGCCCTAAAGATGTAAACACGGAGTGTCTATTTATGTGAAGCGAGGGAATGTTTGGAGACAGAATAAAACAGCGATGATTTATCGATGGAATTTCGCGTCAGAAATCGCGTAAAAGGTAAACAGTAAAGGTCTGATAGTTTGAATGGGGTTTTGTGGTTAGGAGTCGCAAAAATTTGATGAAGGTGTTTTCGAAGAAACTTGACTATTCAGGCAGAACTGTTCCAGGAATGGAGGTGAATTGTTTTGCCGTGAATGTTTATTGCCCTGAACGCCATCAACCTTGAATTTTTCGTCATTTGATGGCATGTTTAGCTCTTACAACTAAGAAATTAGTATTTTTGCCTTTAGTTTTTACTTAAGAATAATTTGAAATTAATTTATATTCATAATAATAAAATAATTTATGTAGAATATCCGAAAAAGAGTAAAAATAGCTTTTAAAAAAGAATATAGAAAATTTTTATTTCCCCACTTTTTATTTTTTTAAATTTTTATTAAATTTTTCCAGAAATGCAGTTACGTATTATTAAGGGAAAATATATATCAATCCTTTACAAAACATCACTGTTTTAAAAGCAATTTTATCCATAAAATTTTATAATATCTTTAAGAAAAACCCCACAGTTAACTTAAAGAAACTGATAAAAGTTGAACATATTATCTTTTGTAAGAACATATTCGATAAAAAAAGTAATTAGATTCTTTAGATCCATTTTGTATCCTCTTAGTTACTAGCATAAACTTTCAAGAGTGTTAATTTTTTTTACAGAATGTCTTGTAGTTTTTTTTTTAAAAATGAACCTATATATTTTTAATTTTCAACAATATATTCATTAAATTTTGTAAAGTTAGATTTACACGAAGATACAAGAAAAATCATTAAAATAACCAAGTTTAAGTCTACTGCGATAGTGTATAGTTTTCTCTGATAGAAGTGTCGAGATTTCTTATGACATATTACTTTGTTTCTCTTATATTTTTACTTAACGATGTCATACCACCTGTAGTAGTTTGAGAGTTTCGTCATCAAACAGGTGCTTGGGAATTTCCCATATCATTCGAAGTTAAACCACAAGATCATGAAATTTTTTTCATTCTATTGTTTTAGTGCAGTCTACATGTGGTAGCCTCTATGAATTCGTCTATACTATACGAAAATATACAATAATAATTTGATAAAAATCATTACTTTTTTCGTAGTAGCTATCCCAAATTTCTGGTTGTTATACCTATTTTATGTGTGGGGAAGTGAATCTTATGGTTTTATCGTTTCAATGGTGTTACAGTTATTTAACTTGTTAACTTCTCTGGGCTTAACTGATAGTATTTGAATATATGCTTGCTTTACTAAGGATAAATTTTTATTCGCTTTAAATAGGAATTTTATAATATCACGGGCTTTTTGTGTGTCCGTACACGACTATAATAACACGACTTTTAAAATCCTTAGAAACTTTTATTCAAACAATCTAGTTTGAAAACAAATATAAAGAACGACCAGAATTTTAACCTTATTTTAAATTTAAGAGTTACCCAAAACTTTTTTTATTACTTTCTATAAAGGAATGCAAAAATCATTGCCAATATGCACCTGTCAATTTTTTTTCTCAGTCAGTTATTATTGTATTTCTTGTACCATAAAAAGAAGACTAAGTTTCTAAAATCTTGTAATTGTGAAAAAAATAATGTAATTCTCTTGTATTTATTGCTTGTTTTAGTGTTATATGCTCCCCTTTTTCTTTCTTTTATTTTCCCTACGTGTATCCTACCATCTGTACTCCCTTTTCTTTCCTTTTTATTTTTTACAAGTAGTATACTTTGTCGAACTCAATCTTGAAAGTATAAACGTGATAAGTTGAACCAGAAAGAGAAGAAGCGATACAACCGAACCGGGTGTTCTAGAAAATTTCGACATCCCCGCCTCATTTGATTCCGCGGTCCCATTTCAATCTTCGGCAACCACCTCCGTGTCAAAGGTGATGCCCAAACTCCCTTTTGGGATGGAAATGAAAAGAGCAAGTTCTTCTCGCGTTCCTTAATTGGCATTCATGCGTCTTCTGTTTATGGAAATGAGACACAGCGGGGTCCTTTGTCTTCGAATGGACGACTTCTGTCAGCTCGTTATCGGCTGCACTTCGTCCGACACGGCCCACGCGATCTGGCAACGGGAGGAGAAGTCTGGTAGCCGACCGTTCCTTAACGGTTCTTGAGGTTGTGATTTATAGATGGAAAAACTTGTTTCCGTGAGGGATATGAAACGGCAACACTGTGAATGCTGTTTGAGCTACACATTTGATACATCGTATTTTGGCTATGGTTGTTAACAAAGCAAATGTATCAATTATAAATTCTCTGTATACCTCTGTAGGGTTGGTTGGGGTGTGGAACCCCTTTTTGGAACAGCACATTTTTGAAGCTTAATAGAAAATTTTTGAAGTGGTTAAATTTGAAATATTTGACTTATATTAATAAACAAAAATATATTGTTAGTTTCTAAAATAATGTTTTACATATTTGAGCTTTGAGGACATATTTTGGGTATCAAATTGTCCGGATTTTTTTGAGGATTCCGAGTAAACCTATTAAATTTTTTAAAAACATTCTAAGTTTTAAAATATTTTCATTTTTTTAGATTGCAGATAAGGTTGCAGTTAATGGCAAGCAACTGTCAAACAACTTATTACCTATCTAATCACAACGACCAACGAAGCCATATTTGTTATTTTAATAAGTTAGAGTAAATATATATATTCAAACTTAAAGAGAGTAATATTAATTCATGAAGATATTTTTTACCTGAGATTCAGTTCATATTAACAGATTCCTTTGAAATGCAATTATTATCGGGCATAAATACTAAATATTTCTATCATTTATTCCCGATTCCTCAGTCAAAAACCACTAGTGTAGTTCATTATGAAGCAGGAAAATACCAGGAAAAGCTTAACCAAGAATATTATTCACGTTAGTCACCAAACGTTTTTTTTTTAATTTGATCAATTCTACTTTCTTGTTTTAATAATGCGAATCCATTGTTGTTGAATACTGAATCAGATATTTTCAACAATGCTTACTTTTAAAATTGTTAAAGTCATTGTTATGGAGTACATGTTCACTAGGAATTGAATCAAAAGACTGCTATTCAACAATACTCCATTTTAATACATAGAATGAAACCACCCTTTAAGAAATATATGTAGTACAGTGATCTTTTGGTTGTAATGAAGTTTTTTTTTTAAAGTTCTTTCTGTAATTTGATTTAATTCTTATTAACTTTTTTGTGATTGTTAGGGAAAATTTTACCCTTCAAAAGTATCTAAAAATTAGCCAAAAGGGTCAAAAATATATAGTAAAAATGTTTTGTTGATGAAGCCAATAAATCTAAGCTAATAAATCTAAAATAAGAGAATCTCTCTTCGTTTTCTTCTTCATCAAAATAGATCTAGCAAGTGCAGGCTCCTACTTTTGGATCTACATTTGCAATTTTGATTGAGCTTTTCTCTGTCGATATCACACATTATCCTTTTATAAAAAATATTTTTGTGTCTCAACTTCTCTAAAATGTGTATTATTTGTAATGCATAGTATATATTTTTTCTGTTACTTTTTTGGTTTCATTATACAACCGGGTGCCACTTGTTTTTTTGTTTGTTATACTGGACAGTGGATTATAATGGCCAACAATAGCGGCACACAATAGTGGCTCCCGATTGTATAATAGCACCACTTTTTTTACATTAATTTATAAATTCCATCCAATTCAATAAATCATCAATTGCATTATACACCACTTTCTTTCGTATACAATCCTAAAAGCAGTCCATTATTTCAATTTCCCCTTTCACAAACACTCCAAACTTCATTAAACAGTGTGACAACAAAACATTAATTAAAAACCCAACACAAAACCTTCCCTCAACGTACTTGAACGAATTTTTCTCTACTCAATTAAACCCTCCTCCCCCAATACCATCCTCAACAACAAACCAACTGAGAGAGATAAAAAAACCCACTGCTGGAGCACCCTCAACTTTTATTTCACCCGTAATCACGAGAACTTTTACTCTTTTCGGAAGAAGAAAAATCGAAACTTTTTGCTCTTCCGACGTATCTAGTGGTATTGTGCGAGTTCCTATTTCCACTCACGTCCCTGGAACGCGGGAGAAATCACTTAAGGCTTTTGATTTTCGTCGAATGTTAAGACCTTTCTGTCAAGTGGGTCACTGACGAGATAGAAACGAGGGCTCCCCTTTAAATATTAAGGGCTAATCAGTCATTTTTGGAAGTGGAATGAAAAAGATTTGCCCCTCGCCGCTTGCCATTATTTCGATAATGATACTTGAAGCGGGAGATTTCCCTGCCTGGGTGGGTTTGAGCTTTTTTTTCGGAGTATTTTCAGTTCAATGTAGAGAATGATTTCCTGATTGCTGGTTATTTATTTATGATAGGGATTTTTTTAGGGTTTCTTTCAAAGCTAGTTGCTTCATTCTTTAAAAACGTGTTTTGGTTGAAATGGATCAGTGTTGAATATACTATTTAGTTACGAACCAATTACAATTTTTCTCATCAAAATTTTTAAATATCTAATCTTATACTAAGTGTAATGTTTTTATTAACAAACCAAATCTCTTTAAATTTCATCATGGGTAAAAGCATCCGAAATAGTTACCTAATTTAGTTTACTTTTTTAATGATCTGAGATTTATTTTCTTTTTATTTGTAGAATAATTTTATGGGCTTCAATATTTTAAGATTACTAAGTTTTTAAGGTTCAAGTTCTAAAGTTACTGAATCTCCACTGGAGCAGTGGTAGTATGCTGCCTTAGCATGCAGCAGTTTCTGGATTCTATCCCTGGTTGTTGTTTTATATAAAAAAAAAACATATTTTCCTAGAAAATTTCAACCAACCAATCAAATCGGGCTCTGTTAAAAATTCCCTCTATTTACTAACTTCTTATTTAGTCGATATTCTCTTTGAGGCTGTTAAAATTATTAACTGTAATCAAATAAGATAGTAGTGTTTTTTCACTAGATTTTAACGCGAACTCACACGAACTTACTGATTAAGTATTGTTAGACAGTAATTGGTGTTGTCGGCTATTTTGTTGTTACTAGGATATTATATAATTTAAAGATATTTCTGAAGATTACAATTTTAAGTTATTCAATGTAAAAAAAAATCCCTAGGTACGTTTTGAGTTTATTTATTAAAGAATTTCTTAATGTACAGTGTTACGTTCGTGTCTTAAGTACAAAATACAGATATACTAACCTAATATTTACCTTTGAATGATTTCAATACATGCCACGATCTTTGCAATTCTAAAAGCTTTGCGTTTTAAGAATAAGCAAAATAACTTATACACCGCGATCCCTTTTTCCAAACACTTTCACAATAGAAATTTAACCCCCGAATACATACAAAGGAATAAATAGCAATAGTTAAACTCCGACCGCCGAAATTGATCCGAAGCGATAACCCAGAGTCATACTTTGCAGAATACTAATAAACGCCAAGGTTTATTTGCTCCAGTTATCGAAAATCCGGCAGATATTTCTCCAGCAGCTGTTTATCAAGTCCATTCTCTCTCTCTTTCTCAAAGAAGTATTCTTTCCCTGAGCTTTCGCAGCAGGATCTAAATTAAATTCTTCGCGAGTGTAACAAAATCCGGATCCAAGGAGGTTTTTCTCTTGGGAAAGCCCCCTCATTTCCATATTGGAAACTTTCTCTCTTCTCCTCCATACAGATAACATAAGAAGTGCACTAAGAAGTCCGCCAGGACATTGGAGAGGGGATCTTGGAAGAGTTGTAGCAACAATTTACTTGGATTTCGAGGGGTTCTTAGAGAGCAGGTCGACTTGGAGTGTTTTATTGGGCCGGACAGAGCCTTTTGGAACTAGGAGAAGTTTCTCTTTGGGATAAGATTTATGCAATTTATAAGGTCACGTATTGCTTATGCATTGGAAATTTTGGATAATTTGAGGGATCTGGGTGGTTTTATCATGATAATAGAGTTACTGAAAAAGCAACCTCTTTGGTTTGGGAAATTATGTTTTTATACCTAGATGCATATTCTTTGGGAAAAATATGCTGAAATTTATTTGTATACAGAATATTGAAGGGAGGAATACCCACGTAGTATATTATGAGTTTTCCCCCCTTATTTTTAAAAGTATTTGACTAAAAACAGTAGTAGTAAATCAGAATAATAACTTTGAACTGAATTTACCTCAAACGAAACTTATTGATTCATACTTTATTTAACTGTCTTATGTTATTTTAAATAAATATATATGTTACGGCAATGTGATAAATCGGGCATTATTAGTAATGCCCGGGCAATGTGATAAATTCAATGGAATTTATGAATGAAATTTATCACTTTGCCCGCCTCCACTTCGGGCATTATTAATAATGCCCGATTAATCACTTTGCCCTTAACATATATAAGAGAATTCCATAAGGTCTTATGAATACTTTTCTCATCCCTGGTAAGGAGGTAAACTATGCACTCTTGTAATTGTACTTAAAATTGAACATTTAATTACAGTTAAATAATTAATTTTAACCAACAATTGAATCACGTGATTTAGGTCTCAGAGAGGAGACCCTTTTCGTGTCCTTTAAAGAGAAAATAGAAGAATTAAACTTAGCTTGTGAACTAAAATATAATTAAATACCATGCCTGAAAGTTTTTATTTTGAAAACTATCCAGAAACTCTTTATTTGATTTCGTTTGCTTCAATTCGTATTTATTAAAATAAATATCTCAGTATATTTCTCGAGGAAAAAAAGGGTGATTTCAAACATGAAAATGTATCTGCAAACACTCTAAAGGGTCTTGATTCGAATGACAAAAAAAATTCTTTTGACGCGATGCTGAGTTCGCCCTTTGTCAAATGGAAGTCCTCATTTGAACAAATGGGAAAAGTTAATAGACGATTGCTGAACAAAATTTAGGTAGTAGGTATATACATGTTTCTTTTTAACTCCCTAAACACATAAGGCACAACTAAAATAAAATTACATCGCGATAATACTTTAAAAAGCTAAACTTTTAATTGGGACGAAGTTGAGAAAATTGAGAAAGGTGTTAATGATGACATTTTTCACACAAGTCCTTCATTGTATCATCACATATTATGTTAGAAAAGGCGTCCTTGTCAAGTTTTACTACATGCTGAAATGCAGACAATGAAAACTACTAACAACCAGGTTGCCGGAAAATCTCACAATTAATACGATAAAGTTAGAAGAAATACCATAAGAATGTCGGTAGTATATTAAGATGCCAGCTTCCTTAATTATGCTACGCTATTTAATGACTTCAGAACTGAGCTTTTTCACAAGTCAAAAGTTCATTTCCCAACTATCGGGTTCCCTAATTATTCTTATAACAATAGTTACGTAGGTGTAATTAAGATCATTAATAGAGCTGTAACTGACGGTTTTGCGATAATATTACTGAGCGAAATGAACAGGCGTCTTTTTTTTATAAAACGTAGACCCTTTGTCACCGGTGTCACCATTCATAAAATTCGGTTTTAAAGAAGGAAAGGTTTTTCAAAGTAAATGGGTTTAAGCTTTCTCGTTTAAGGAAATATATCGTCTCAATGAATCATTTTTCGAGTTTAAGTTTGATTTAGTAGAAGTTAATATCCGAAGGATTGAATATTTACTAATATTAATTTAAAAATCCAGAATTATTATAATGGATTTACCTATAAATTAAAAAAAAGCTTATGCGTGTATTTTTTATTCTGTTATAATCATTGTTATTATATATATTATGCATATTACATACCTTACTTAACTAAAACTTTTATATAATCTAAACAGGTTAAATAGTGTAAACAGGTCCACAGTAAAAAACTGTTTTGCTTTGTAAATGCTGCAACTTTTTTTGTTGCTAATTTATAATAAAGATTGATGGATAAAACAACTACTTACAATTCTCTTGTTAAAAGGTTTGAGTCTGTTTTAAATTTAAATATAGTGAATATAATTTGTTATTACTATCAATTATTATTGTTTGCATAGTCATTGTGTGAGTAACTTTTCCTAATTCACAAGGAAGTATCCCCTTTTCATTATAACATAAAGCTCATTGTCAAATATTAGTAATCAATAGATTTTAGCATAAACTAGCAGAAGAGGAAAAACAAAATGTTTCTTTGTTACTATAAACAAATGCATGAATATACGCTCTGATTCATGCTCTTAACTAAAACCTTTTAAAGAAAGCGATTCTTGGGAAATTCTTAAGAAGTTATGCTTCGATGTTTTCTGATACAGTCGCACTTTTTTAAACCCATGTATTGATTTAGAAGTAGATAGAAAATGGGGGTTCTGCCACATTGCGAAGGTGCGAAGGAAATGCGAAGGTGCGGCTCTGCGGCTCGATTGCGAAGGTGCGAAGGGAGATTGATAAAATGCGAAGGTGTGCAGATACTTTGCGAAGGTGTGCAGATACTTTGCGAAGGTGGGCAGGTACTTTGGGACTCCTACACATTCTACTAGATTGCGGCTCCTGCGCATTCTACTAAAATGGGGCTCCTGCTAGATTACGAAGCTAAAACGGGAAGATATTTTTTTTTTAATTACAAGTTACCTGCTCCGGTAGAAAGGGGCTCCCTGCCCATTCTACTAAAATGCGGCTCTAAGACACAACCAACAACACGAAGTTAAATTGGCACTCTACCACTAAAATGCGAAGGTACTTTGGAGCTCTACCACTAAAATGGGGCTCCAACTCATTCTACTAAAATGGGGCTCCTGTGCATTCTACTAAATTGCGACTCTTGCCCATTCTACTAAATTGCAGCTCTAAAACACAACCAACAACATGAAGCTAAATTAAGATTTTCTGAAAGTTAATTTACATAAAATGATAAGGTTAGAAATTCTCAGGAGATGTTAGTCAGAGTTTCCCGCGTTAGCAAAGCGTAACGGTACTAGTGGACAGCCTCCCCTAGCATTTCACAAAGAGGGTGTAACCTATGACATCAGGCTGACAATCCCTTACCTTTCACAAAGCAATACATGTGCTGATAACCCTTGAGAGAGATACCGATTGCATCTTTTCCTACAATACCAAGGAATTCGAACTCGGTCTTGATACGTTACCCTATTGGTGGATTTATATTCTACAATGATTAAAAATTACTAACTACATTCACATTAGATAAGATTTCGAATATTTTAAGCAATTTTTTAAATGAAATATACTTTTTATTACGAGTTGATTTTTTTTTTCATAGAATGATAAGAACATTTAAGTTAAAAATGATAGTTACGATTGCAAAGTTAATTTTCCCTATGATTTAATTTAAGATATTACTTATTTTATTCGAGAAGACACTTTTTCTAGTTAAACATGAGAATATATGATTAATCGCCTAAAATTAAATTATTCAATTACATTTTTTTTTTCTGAAAGCATTAGGAATAAGGTGATTTTTGTAACAAAATTGTAAAGAATATACAATTTCCCAAATATTTGGGGGAATTTCTATCCTTAACCTTTTCTTTAAAGTGAATCTTTTACACTACATGCTTTCATTTTTATGAATAACTATTATACTTATTAAACATGTAATAATTTCTCTATACCAAAGAAAACTGTTTTGAATATTTTTTATAAATACTAACAAATTTATGCATACATTTTACTATGAATAACATAAATATTATTACCCATTATAAAGTTGAGACAATTTTTCTAATGCTAATATTATAGTTTGAATGCAACAGAAGTTAAAAGCTCTAACATGAAAAAAAAACTTTACAATAAAATGTAAGAAAAGAAACAACTTAAACTTTTAAACCCACAAATCAATGATACTATACCGGTGATACATGCGCTACAAGAATTTTCCCATTTTTTAATCCTTTGAACACCATTAAATATCATTCACAAGAAGAAAAGAAACAATATAGAATAAAGAAATGATCATATGAAAGGAAATCTTTTTCCTCAAAATTAAAATTATGGGTGTACTACATCCTTTCACATATGAACTATGACATTAAAATTAGTAAAACATAAAGAGGAAACATAACACAAAAAGGAAACACATATTGAAAAAAACATAACATATTTATTATTGAAATGAAAAGAAAATGTAAAAACGTTGATAGAAAAAAAACCTTATAAACTATATATCTAAGAACTTCACGAAAAATAAGGACGAATACAGAAAAATAACTATTACCTTTGAAAAAATAAAGAGAAAAACTTAAAAATATAGCAAGAGGAAACATTAAAACACTGTAAGAAACTAAAAACATTGAGAAAAATAATGACAAATGCAGAAAAATAACTTAAGAATTTGAAAAAAATAAAGGAGAAAAGGTAAAAATATAACAAGAGGAAACAATAAAACATTGTAAGAAACTAAAAACATTGAGAAAAATAATGACAAATGCAGAAAAATAACTAAAGACTTTGAAAAAATAAAGGAGAAAAGGTAAAAATATAACAAGAAAAAAAAAATTTACACTGCATAACTTAAAAAAATGTTAAAAATAAATAAAAACTTTGAAAAAATAAAAGACAAAAGCAGAAAAATAAAGGTTAAAACATTGAAAATAACTAAAATCGTTTGTAGAATTGTAGAAAAAAACTTTAAAATATAACAAGAGGAAACATTACAACACTGCAATATGCTAAAAACTTTGTGAAAAAACGAAGACAAATATAGTAAAATAACTAAAAACTTTGAAAAAATAAAAGACAAATGCAGAAAAATAACTAAGATCTTTGAAAAAATAAAGGTTAAAACATTGAAAATAATAAAGAACATTGGTAGAATTGAAGAAAAAACTTCAAAATATAACAAGAGGAAACATTACAACAATGCAATATACTAAAATTTTTGTGAAAAACGAAGGCAAATACAATAAAATAACTAAAGACTTTGAAAAAATAAAGACTAATACAAAGACTAATACAGAATAATAACTAAGAACTTTGAAAAAATAAAGGTGAAAACATAAAAGAATTACAAGAAAAAACATTACCCTGCTGCATGAAACTAAAAACTTTACTTAAAATGAACTAGAAAACGAAAAATTTTAAAAAGAAATGTTATCTTATGCATTATGAAACTAAAAATTTTGTTGAAATAAAAACTTAGAAACTCTAAAACTGAAGACTTTGTAAAAAAATAACTAAGAACTTTGAAGAAATAAAGGTGAAAACATAAAAGAATTACAAGAAAAAAAAAACATCCCACTCCATGAAACAAAAAAACTTTACTAGTATAAAACGAAAATTTTAAAAGAAATGAAAACTTATGCATTAAAGCTAAAATCTGCTGAAAAAAAATAAAGACAAACATAGAAAATAACTAAGAGCTTTTGGTATAAACGAAGAAAAACTTTTAAATAATACAAGAAATAAAAACTTTGCTTACATAAAACTGAAAAATCTCACAAGAAATAAAAAAATCACACTGTAAAACTTAAAAAATTGTTAAAAATAAATAAAAAATTTGAAAAAATCTTACAAGAAATAAAAAGTTACACTAAAAAATTAAAACTTTACCAAAAATTAAACTGTAAAACTAAAAATTTGTAAAAATAAGTAAAAAAACTTTGAAAATATTACAACAAATAATAAGTTACACTGCAAAACTTAAAAAAACTTTGTTAAAATAACGAAAACTGAAAAATGTTACAAGAAATAAAAAAAAATACACTACAAAACTAAACTTTACCAAAAATTAAACTGTAAAACTAAAAAAATTGTTAAAAATAACTAACAACTTTGAAAAAATCTTTCAAGAAATAAAAAAAAGTTGCTACAAAACTAAAACTTTACCAAAAATTACACATGCATTAAAGCTAAAATCTGTTGATAAAATAAAGACAAACATAGAAAATAACTAAATACTTTGGTATAAATGAAGGAAAAAAACTTTAAAATAATACAAAAATAAAAACTTTGCTTACATAAAACTGGACAATTTTCTAAAATAAAGACTGATATCGAAAATAACTAAGAACTTTGAAAAAATAAAGATGTAGGTATGTACACTGTAGGTATGAAACTAAAAAACTTTACTTAAAATGAACTAGAAAACGAAAAATTTTACAAGAAATGAAAACTTATGCATTAAAGCTAAAATCTGTTGAAAAAAATAAAGACAAACATAGAAAATAACTAAGAGCTTTTGGTATAAACGAAGAAAAACTTTAAAATAATACAAGAAATAAAAATTTTGCTTACATAAAACTGAAAAATCTCACAAGAAACAAAAAAAATCACACTGTAAAACTTAAAAAATTGTTAAAAATAAATAAAAATTTTGAAAAAATCTTACAAGAAATAAAAAGTTACACTAAAAAATTAAAACTCTACCAAAAATTAAACTGTAAAACTAAAAATTTGTAAAAATAAGTAAAAAAAACTGAAAAATATTACAACAAATAAAAAAAATTTGCTACAGAACTAAAATTTTACTAAAAATTAAACTGTAAAACTAAAAACTTTGTTAAAAATAAATAAAAACATTGAAAAAATCTTACAAGAAATAAAAAGTTACACTACAAAACTAAAACTTTACCAAAAATTAAAATGTGAAACTAAAAATTTGTTAAAAATAAATAAAAACTTTGAAAAAAATATTACAAGTAATAAAAAAGTTAATACAAAACTAAAACTTTACCAAAAAATAAACGGTAAAACTAAAAACTTTGTGAAAAATGTATAAAAACTTTGAAAAAATATTACAACAAATAAAAAATTTCACTGCAAAACTAAAAAAAAAACTTTGTTAAAGTAACAAAACTGAAAAATATTACAAGAAATAAAAAAATTCATACTGTAAAACTTAAAAAATATGTTAAAAATAAATGAAAACTTTGAAAAATATTACAAGAAATAAAAAGTTACACAGTAAAACTAAAAAAACTTTGTTAATAATAAAAAAAATTTAAAAAATAAGTAAAAACTTTGAAAAAATATTACAAGAAATAAAAAGTTACACTACAAATCTAAAACTTTACCAAAAATTAAACGGTAAAACTAAAAACTTTGTGAAAAATATATAAAAACTTTGAAAAAATATTACAACAAATAAAACATTTCACTGCAAAACTAAAAAAAAAAAAAAAAAACTTTGTTAAAGTAACAAAACTGAAAAATATTACAAGAAATAAAAAAATTCATACTGTAAAACTTAAAAAATATTTTATAAATAAATAAAAACTTTGAAAAATATTACAACAAATAAAAAATTTCATTGCAAAACTAAAAAAAAAACTTTATTAAAGTAACAAAACTGAAAAATATTACAAGAAATAAAAAAAATCATACAGTAAAACTTAAAAAATATTTTAAAAATAAATAAAAACTTTGAAAAATATTACAAGAAATAAAAAGTTACACAGTAAAACTGAAAAAAACTTTGTTAATAATAAAAAAAAATTAAAAATTAAGTAAAAACTTTGAAAAAATATTACAAGAAATAAAAAGTTACACTACAAAACTAAAACTTTACCAAAAAATTAAACGATAAAACTAAAAACTTTGTGAAAAATATATAAAAACTTTGAAAAAATATTACAACAAATAAAAAATTTCACTGCAAAACTAAAAAAAAACTTTGTTAAAGTAACAAAACTGAAAAATATTACAAGAAATAAAAAAATTCATACTGTAAAACTTAAAAAATATGTTAAAAATAAATAAAAACTTTGAAAAATATTACAAGAAATAAAAAGTTACACAGTAGAACTAAAAAAACTTTGGTAATAATAAAAAAAAATTAAAAAATAAGTAAAAACTTTGAAAAAAATATTACAAGAAATAAAAAGTTACACTACAAAACTAAAAATTTTGAAAACTTTACTAAAATATAAAGACTAATACAGAAAAATAACTAAGAACTTTGAAAAAATAAAGATTAAAAGGTTCTCATGTCCCATATAAATCAAGAAATCTTTATATACTTTCTATGAAAATTTCAATGTGTCTTATGTAAAGTGTTTCAAACTAGAAGTTTTTTCCCCCTTTTTTAAAGTACTTAACTTACTTTTGGTTAAGAACATTTTTTATTAGATATCGTCGTTAGGTCTACGATCACCTCCATTGTGAACGTTTTTTTTTTATTATGAAAACTAGGTGGGCTGAGAACCCCTTCTATATGAAGAAGGGAAATTAAAGAATCTTGCTTTAATTTGTTCCAGCACACCCGTTTTACATAATAATTAAAAAAATTGTTCGCAATGAAGGAGATCGTAGACCTAACGACGATATCTAATAAAAAATGTTCTTAACCAAAAGTAAGTTAAGTACTTTAAAAAAGGGGGAAAAAACTTCTAGTTTGAAACACTTTACATAAGACACATTGAAATTTTCATAGAAAGTATATAAAGATTTCTTGATTTATATGGGACATGAGAACCTTTTAATCTTTATTTTTTCAAAGTTCTTAGTTATTTTTCTGTATTAGTCTTTATATTTTAGTAAAGTTTTCAAAATTTTTAGTTTTGTAGTGTAACTTTTTATTTCTTGTAATATTTTTTTCAAAGTTTTTACTTATTTTTTAATTTTTTTTTATTATTACCAAAGTTTTTTTAGTTCTACTGTGTAACTTTTTATTTCTTGTAATATTTTTCAAAGTTTTTATTTATTTTTAACATATTTTTTAAGTTTTACAGTATGAATTTTTTTATTTCTTGTAATATTTTTCAGTTTTGTTACTTTAACAAAGTTTTTTTTTAGTTTTGCAGTGAAATTTTTTATTTGTTGTAATATTTTTTCAAAGTTTTTATATATTTTTCACAAAGTTTTTAGTTTTATCGTTTAATTTTTGGTAAAGTTTTAGTTTTGTAGTGTAACTTTTTATTTCTTGTAATATTTTTTCAAAGTTTTTACTTAATTTTTAATTTTTTTTTATTATTAACAAAGTTTTTTTCAGTTTTACTGTGTAACTTTTTATTTCTTGTAATATTTTTCAAAGTTTTTATTTATTTTTAAAATATTTTTTAAGTTTTACTGTATGATTTTTTTTATTTCTTGTAATATTTTTCAGTTTTGTTACTTTAATAAAGTTTTTTTTTTAGTTTTGCAATGAAATTTTTTATTTGTTGTAATATTTTTCAAAGTTTTTATTTATTTATAAAATATTTTTTAAGTTTTACAGTATGAATTTTTTTATTTCTTGTAATATTTTTCAGTTTTGTTACTTTAACAAAGTTTTTTTTTTTTTTTTTAGTTTTGCAGTGAAATGTTTTATTTGTTGTAATATTTTTTCAAAGTTTTTATATATTTTTCACAAAGTTTTTAGTTTTACCGTTTAATTTTTGGTAAAGTTTTAGATTTGTAGTGTAACTTTTTATTTCTTGTAATATTTTTTCAAAGTTTTTACTTATTTTTTAAATTTTTTTTATTATTAACAAAGTTTTTTTAGTTTTACTGTGTAACTTTTTATTTCTTGTAATATTTTTCAAAGTTTTCATTTATTTTTAACATATTTTTTAAGTTTTACAGTATGAATTTTTTTATTTCTTGTAATATTTTTCAGTTTTGTTACTTTAACAAAGTTTTTTTTTTAGTTTTGCAGTGAAATTTTTTATTTGTTGTAATATTTTTTCAAAGTTTTTATACATTTTTCACAAAGTTTTTAGTTTTACCGTTTATTTTTTGGTAAAGTTTTAGTTTTGTATTAACTTTTTTATTACTTGTAATATTTTTTTCAAAGTTTTTATTTATTTTTAACAAATTTTTAGTTTCACATTTTAATTTTTGGTAAAGTTTTAGTTTTGTAGTGTAACTTTTTATTTCTTGTAAGATTTTTTCAATGTTTTTATTTATTTTTAACAAAGTTTTTAGTTTTACAGTTTAATTTTTAGTAAAATTTTAGTTCTGTAGCAAATTTTTTTTATTTGTTGTAATATTTTTCAGTTTTTTTTACTTATTTTTACAAATTTTTAGTTTTACAGTTTAATTTTTGGTAGAGTTTTAATTTTTTAGTGTAACTTTTTATTTCTTGTAAGATTTTTTCAAAATTTTTATTTATTTTTAACAATTTTTTAAGTTTTACAGTGTGATTTTTTTTGTTTCTTGTGAGATTTTTCAGTTTTATGTAAGCAAAATTTTTATTTCTTGTATTATTTTAAAGTTTTTCTTCGTTTATACCAAAAGCTCTTAGTTATTTTCTATGTTTGTCTTTATTTTTTTCAACAGATTTTAGCTTTAATGCATAAGTTTTCATTTCTTGTAAAATTTTTCGTTTTCTAGTTCATTTTAAGTAAAGTTTTTTAGTTTCATACCTACAGTGTACATACCTACATCTTTATTTTTTCAAAGTTCTTAGTTATTTTCGATATCAGTCTTTATTTTAGAAAATTGTCCAGTTTTATGTAAGCAAAGTTTTTATTTTTGTATTATTTTAAAGTTTTTTTCCTTCATTTATACCAAAGTATTTAGTTATTTTCTATGTTTGTCTTTATTTTATCAACAGATTTTAGCTTTAATGCATGTGTAATTTTTGGTAAAGTTTTAGTTTTGTAGCAACTTTTTTTTATTTCTTGAAAGATTTTTTCAAAGTTGTTAGTTATTTTTAACAATTTTTTTAGTTTTACAGTTTAATTTTTGGTAAAGTTTAGTTTTGTAGTGTATTTTTTTTTATTTCTTGTAACATTTTTCAGTTTTCGTTATTTTAACAAAGTTTTTTTAAGTTTTGCAGTGTAACTTATTATTTGTTGTAATATTTTCAAAGTTTTTTTACTTATTTTTACAAATTTTTAGTTTTACAGTTTAATTTTTGGTAAAGTTTTAATTTTTTAGTGTAACTTTTTATTTCTTGTAAGATTTTTTCAAATTTTTTATTTATTTTTAACAATTTTTTAAGTTTTACAGTGTGATTTTTTTATTTCTTGTGAGATTTTTCAGTTTTATGTAAGCAAAGTTTTTATTTCTTGTATTATTTAAAAGTTTTTCTTCGTTTATACCAAAAGCTCTTAGTTATTTTCTATGTTTGTCTTTATTTTTTTTCAGCAGATTTTAGCTTTAATGCATAAGTTTTCATTTCTTTTAAAATTTTCGTTTTATACTAGTAAAGTTTTTTTGTTTCATGGAGTGGGATGTTTTTTTTTTCTTGTAATTCTTTTATGTTTTCACCTTTATTTCTTCAAAGTTCTTAGTTATTTTTTTACAAAGTCTTCAGTTTTAGAGTTTCTAAGTTTTTATTTCAACAAAATTTTTAGTTTCATAATGCATAAGATAACATTTCTTTTTAAAATTTTTCGTTTTCTAGTTCATTTTAAGTAAAGTTTTTAGTTTCATGCAGCAGGGTAATGTTTTTTCTTGTAATTCTTTTATGTTTTCACCTTTATTTTTTCAAAGTTCTTAGTTATTATTCTGTATTAGTCTTTGTATTAGTCTTTATTTTTTCAAAGTCTTTAGTTATTTTATTGTATTTGCCTTCGTTTTTCACAAAAATTTTAGTATATTGCATTGTTGTAATGTTTCCTCTTGTTATATTTTGAAGTTTTTTCTTCAATTCTACCAATGTTCTTTATTATTTTCAATGTTTTAACCTTTATTTTTTCAAAGATCTTAGTTATTTTTCTGCATTTGTCTTTTATTTTTTCAAAGTTTTTAGTTATTTTACTATATTTGTCTTCGTTTTTTCACAAAGTTTTTAGCATATTGCAGTGTTGTAATGTTTCCTCTTGTTATATTTTAAAGTTTTTTTCTACAATTCTACAAACGATTTTAGTTATTTTCAATGTTTTAACCTTTATTTTTCTGCTTTTGTCTTTTATTTTTTCAAAGTTTTTATTTATTTTTAACATTTTTTTAAGTTATGCAGTGTAAATTTTTTTTTTCTTGTTATATTTTTACCTTTTCTCCTTTATTTTTTCAAAGTCTTTAGTTATTTTTCTGCATTTGTCATTATTTTTCTCAATGTTTTTAGTTTCTTACAATGTTTTATTGTTTCCTCTTGTTATATTTTTACCTTTTCTCCTTTATTTTTTTCAAATTCTTAAGTTATTTTTCTGCATTTGTCATTATTTTTCTCAATGTTTTTAGTTTCTTACAGTGTTTTAATGTTTCCTCTTGCTATATTTTTAAGTTTTTCTCTTTATTTTTTCAAAGGTAATAGTTATTTTTCTGTATTCGTCCTTATTTTTCGTGAAGTTCTTAGATATATAGTTTATAAGGTTTTTTTTCTATCAACGTTTTTACATTTTCTTTTCATTTCAATAATAAATATGTTATGTTTTTTTCAATATGTGTTTCCTTTTTGTGTTATGTTTCCTCTTTATGTTTTACTAATTTTAATGTCATAGTTCATATGTGAAAGGATGTAGTACACCCATAATTTTAATTTTGAGGAAAAAGATTTCCTTTCATATGATCATTTCTTTATTCTATATTGTTTCTTTTCTTCTTGTGAATGATATTTAATGGTGTTCAAAGGATTAAAAAATGGGAAAATTCTTGTAGCGCATGTATCACCGGTATAGTATCATTGATTTGTGGGTTTAAAAGTTTAAGTTGTTTCTTTTCTTACATTTTATTGTAAAGTTTTTTTTTCATGTTAGAGCTTTTAACTTCTGTTGCATTCAAACTATAATATTAGCATTAGAAAAATTGTCTCAACTTTATAATGGGTAATAATATTTATGTTATTCATAGTAAAATGTATGCATAAATTTGTTAGTATTTATAAAAAATATTCAAAACAGTTTTCTTTGGTATAGAGAAATTATTACATGTTTAATAAGTATAATAGTTATTCATAAAAATGAAAGCATGTAGTGTAAAAGATTCACTTTAAAGAAAAGGTTAAGGATAGAAATTCCCCCAAATATTTGGGAAATTGTATATTCTTTACAATTTTGTTACAAAAATCACCTTATTCCTAATGCTTTCAGAAAAAAAAAATGTAATTGAATAATTTAATTTTAGGCGATTAATCATATATTCTCATGTTTAACTAGAAAAAGTGTCTTCTCGAATAAAATAAGTAATATCTTAAATTAAATCATAGGGAAAATTAACTTTGCAATCGTAACTATCATTTTTAACTTAAATGTTCTTATCATTCTATGAAAAAAAAAATCAACTCGTAATAAAAAGTATATTTCATTTAAAAAATTGCTTAAAATATTCGAAATCTTATCTAATGTGAATGTAGTTAGTAATTTTTAATCATTGTAGAATATAAATCCACCAATAGGGTAACGTATCAAGACCGAGTTCGAATTCCTTGGTATTGTAGGAAAAGATGCAATCGGTATCTCTCTCAAGGGTTATCAGCACATGTATTGCTTTGTGAAAGGTAAGGGATTGTCAGCCTGATGTCATAGGTTACACCCTCTTTGTGAAATGCTAGGGGAGGCTGTCCACTAGTACCGTTACGCTTTGCTAACGCGGGAAACTCTGACTAACATCTCCTGAGAATTTCTAACCTTATCATTTTATGTAAATTAACTTTCAGAAAATCTTAATTTAGCTTCATGTTGTTGGTTGTGTTTTAGAGCTGCAATTTAGTAGAATGGGCAAGAGTCGCAATTTAGTAGAATGCACAGGAGCCCCATTTTAGTAGAATGAGTTGGAGCCCCATTTTAGTGGTAGAGCTCCAAAGTACCTTCGCATTTTAGTGGTAGAGTGCCAATTTAACTTCGTGTTGTTGGTTGTGTCTTAGAGCCGCATTTTAGTAGAATGGGCAGGGAGCCCCTTTCTACCGGAGCAGGTAACTTGTAATTAAAAAAAAAATATCTTCCCGTTTTAGCTTCGTAATCTAGCAGGAGCCCCATTTTAGTAGAATGCGCAGGAGCCGCAATCTAGTAGAATGTGTAGGAGTCCCAAAGTACCTGCCCACCTTCGCAAAGTATCTGCACACCTTCGCAAAGTATCTGCACACCTTCGCATTTTATCAATCTCCCTTCGCACCTTCGCAATCGAGCCGCAGAGCCGCACCTTCGCATTTCCTTCGCACCTTCGCAATGTGGCAGAACCCCCATTTTCTATCTACTTTTAGAGAAGGAACTCAGCTCTTGAAATGTGATTAAAAGGTTAGGTTTTGTATGTACTTAATGCAAATGAGTTTAAATGATAGAAGAATGTAATCAGATTTTTTTTTTAAATTACAACCGCTGTCAAAAGCAACTTTTAATTTTATCAAAGTCCTGTTTTAGAAAAATTACGGAACTTCTTTTAGGGACAAAAGCTGTTGATGTTAACTAATTTACAACATTATTTCTACTTCAGTAAGTCTGTAATTGTAATTATTACTTTTTATTGTTTCTTCGTTGTAGTTCTAGATTTTTTTAATAGTATATTACTGAATAGGTAAATCCTTTTTAATTAAGGGGAATTTCAAGAATAATTGTTGATTAAGTTGAAATGAGCTTCAAAACTTTTTACTATTCAAAATAAAATGTGGGGCTTTTTTATACTTATCTTGAAAGGAAATGTCAGGAAAATTATTATGAAATTTCCAGGAAGAGCTTCAAAATGATAAGCCGTAAAGGCCATTACGTCATAACACACTAAATGTCTGTGGACCATAACTAATTAAATTTTGAGTGTAGTTTAATCACTACTGTCAAAATGAAGAATAAAATAACAAATATAAAAGAGTCTTGATTGTGTTAACCTCTAAGTTGGTGTCAAGCAGAATCATGTAGTATGACTGCAATGGATTTTCAGAAGGGGAAAGCAAACAGCTCAAGATAAACTTTACTCCTTTTGATGGCGCGACAAACCTAAAATGCACTCGACAGAAGCTTAAGGAGAAGTCAAAGGAACGAAGGGTGTTGATGTTTCGAAACTCGACGTCCGAAAACACGATTGACTTCCCTGCAAAACTTCTTTCCTCCCCAACTCCGAGTGATTGATGCAGATAGAAACAGAAAGCTAAACTTGTAGGGAGAAAAAGCCTCGATCCACGGAAAAATGGCCACTTTTTCCAGACTTCATTCAGTTTTATATGACACTCATGCAGAAAAGGAGGGTAAAAAATGGAAGAGGGAGAAAGAAGTGGATGGGGGAGGGGAGAAATTTGGACGTGTTTTGGACGCGGGACATTTTTTGGGCCTGATTGATGGATTGGAGCCCCAGTCAAATCTGTCGCGAGTTTTTCCCCTCTGCTGGGGAAGAAAAGGGGAACTCGCTCGGGTACTCGAAATTAAGGCACTCGGGTCCCCTTTCGTAGATTTTTTTTCTTGTAAATGTCGGGGAAGATGTTTAAAATTATGAGGATATAAATCTGGCTTTCTTGGGGGATGTCAAGATTTTCGGAAATATCGTATTTTGGTTGTACTTACAGGGTTTTCTATTTTGATTTTATCTTTAGTTTGAATCTTTTAAAATTTTAGTGGTTAGATAAAAGAAAGGGGGGTTATCGTTATTATTTTTTTTTATCATTTTTTAAGTTAAAATTCCTGTTAAACTGAAAAATTTCGCGGGTAAAATGAGTACTATGTTTTAAGAACATGACCAGTCAAGTCTATCTCCAATCTGTCCAATAAATTAAAAAAAAAGTTTATCTCAATTGAAGATTGTTTTAACGTTAGAAACGTAAATTAGAAGAGTGAAAGCTGTTTTCAATTTTTGATCCCAGTTAAAAAACGAATTTGTTTAAAAGAATCCAATATAAACGCTACCAAATCTATAAACAATTATTTTTTTTTACAATCCTAGTTTCATTATGACTGTAGACTATGTAACTCTACCATTTTTAAGCTGCAAAATTAGCAAAACAACAATTTGCAATTATGGAAGTAATTATATTGACTATAAAAAAAATAAAATGTTTTACTTAATTTGTATTATTTTTTTAAATTCTTTAAATTGGGGTCAAACACGAGTAACGTCCTAAATTTTTATTGTGTTCATTAATTTAATTGCATATTTTAATCAGTTTTTTTTGCAATATTTAGGAAACCTTAAATCTGCTAACTTTGGCGTTGAAATCTGCAAGGAGATTTTTAGTGGGATAGATTACGAAAAAGGCCTGGAAAAAATACAAACTATTCAAGTTAGTTTGAAAAAGTTGATCTTTATATGCTAGGAACTTTAATTTATTTGCTTATCAATTACAATAAATATACAATACCAACTTATCGCATCCCATTGTGTAAGCCAAGATATGAATATAAAGAATATTCCTATAGGAAAGCACAGCCCAGAATTACTGAGACATTCCTGCCATTGGTGAATCGCTTGACAGGGCGTAATATATCTGCGTAAGGTATTAATAACTGTCATCGTAGGTGACAGATCTGAAGAATGTAACGATATCGGTAATCTGGATAACACGGTGAAAGAAGTAGCTTGTCAAACTTTTTTCCGCATCACTTGACACTTGTCACTAAGGCTAGTGAGACAAGTCTGGAAGTCCGAGCTATTTTCGGCAGAAGAACTGAAAATTAATTTATTCTTTGAAACTGAAAATAAGCTTTCAGTCATGGAATTCATCTGTTATTAAAAATTAGAATCACTTCAAAAAATCTTTCAATGCGTTCTTAGTTATTTTTGGAAATTAAAAAAAAAGTGTGAAGAAGAAAATTCAGTTAAAATCTTTTCCACAACAATCTTTAATACGAACTTAGGTATGTTTCTTAATTTTTGAGGGTCTCAAAATATAACTTAAATGCGTTGACATTTTTATCTCATTAAAAAGTAAATTTTATATATCAAATTTACTTTAACAACAAGAGTTAAAACATTGATATGCATTTATTGAAAAATATTTTAAATTAATTACATTTCTTGAAAGCAAAAAATTATTTAAATCTTGAATGATTTTATCATGCTAAAAAATGTGTCTGATAGTATTAGAAATTCATTTTTAATTTATTGAAGAGTTGTAAAAAATGAAATACCTTCAACTTTACCATTATGGCTCAGTAAAATTGAGGTTATACAAGTTATTAATTATTTTTAGTTCATAAAATATACCTCATTACACTTTTAAGGTTTATATAAGAATGTCTGGTATTAAATACTGGTTTCGGAGAACTACTCCTATACAAAAAGATACTTAATAGCATTCATACATTTCCAGTCTGTAAGCACACAAATTACTTATGCTCTAACAAGCACAATTTTTTGTAAAGAAAAATATAATTACGAGAAAAAAATAGAGGGATTTAATTATCTAGTTTACTGACAAAAATTTTATTCGTTATAAAGAGTAAGCTAATATTAAATTTTACCTTTTGGCTGTATGGGAATTAATCTTTCAAAAACTGAAAAGTTGAAAAGGATTTCCTGAATAATATTGTATTAAAAAATTACATTCAATTTCAATATGGTATGAAAGATATTCCATGTAACATGCTTTAATGCTCATATTTTTTACCGATCTATCAGTAAAATCAGTTTAGCATGAGAACAGCTTCAGTAAAAAATTCAAATAGTTAATGAATCTTGAAACGAAAATAACCTTTTATCCACTAAAAAGAAAAAAATGTAACTATAAATTTAGATACCCAGTTAAAAAAAAGATTCATAATTCATATAAAATTTCGGATAAAGCATAGTGTGCTTGCGAAAATAATTAATTCTATTTAAAGAGTTTGAAAGAGTCAATGGAGTAAAATGCTACTGAAAAACTTGAATGTAATTCATTTCTATAAATTAGTCATGAAACAGAAGAAATTATAGACTTATTGTTACCGAAACAGAACAATACCATATCATTCAATGAAAAAATAGCTTTAAATCAGTAATTATATCCGTTACTGGGTTAAGAAATGAATTCATGCCTCATAGAAAAATAGTTTTTTTTCTTTCGGTTGTAGACTTGTGAAAGAAGTAAATATACTCCGAAAGAGTTGCACAAACTTTTGCCATCCATCTTGTATTTTATTTCTGTGGCAAGACAACAAAGAAGGGACGATGTCTCTAATGATAGATTGAACAGAGTGTGATTACAGCACTAAGGAATACTAAGGAATTCTTTGTTGGCCTACAAGACTTTGTTGTCTCTCTGAGAGCAAAAAGAGCAAAAGGGTTTAGATCTAAGAGCAAGATATAAGAAGGCCACACTTCTTATTGATTTCACTTTATAGTAAACGGGTTTTACAGAGATTGAACAAAATAGAGTATTTGCGAAATGTGTATCAATAAAAAAAATTTTAGTATAGTAATTTATAATTACTAGATAATTGATCGAAGTAATAAGTTATTTTCTTTTTTAAGTATGAATACAAATATGATATTCGGCTACTAGATTTAACAGAAGCATTAACTGAAATGTATTACATACATAATGAAAACTAATGTTTCAAAGTCATAGTTTTACATAAATTGTGCAATGTCATCATCTTAAGTTTAGGATAGGGTATAATACCTCCTCAAAATGATCTTCTAAAAATTTGCTATCCCTTCTGGTGATATTATTTTCTTTTATATCATAAAAATTAAATCAGAAAAAAAGTCATAAAATTATATGGGTACACTGTACCTTTTAACTTATCATTCTTTAAAACTAGTCTCATACATTATAGAAAGCATTATACATATTTTATTAACTTCATAATAATTTGTTTCAGGGGTTTGGTTGGTTTATAATTTTTTTATCATTTAGGTTCAAATATAATGTTTTGTATCGATTTTTCCCAAATGTTTTCTTCAAATAGAACGGTCACATAAAAGACCTCAAGAACTGAGGCAGAGTTTTGAGACACAATCTAAGTTCCTGAGTTATGATTTCTTAATATCAGCTATAAAAATTCCCTAAGGTTTTCAGAAAGCTGACGCATGTGAAACATAAAATAAAAGAACTATACCCGAAATTCTTTGAAAAATCATTTCTTTTATTTCCTTCCAAAGCCATTCCAGATTTCATTTCGGTAAAAGTTCAGATTTTACCTTAAGCACACACTGGAAAAGCCATTATTGTAGCAGAAAAAGAAATTCTAAACCAATCTAAATCAGTCTAGTAAGCTGATTTTCATTCAACAGGCAGTTAATGGGAATCATTTCTTATTCCATGATTCATTTAAGACAATTCAGTTACTTTTTTTTGTAATCCGCGTTAAGCTTTTCAGAAAGATTTTATTAAAGTGTTTCAAGAATAAAACACCAAAAATGGCAAGCCTTAAAATAAATCAAATGATGGAGACGTAGTATTCGAAATAAAAATTGTCTGTGTTTCATTTATTAATAAATGCACAGAGCACATTCCTCTATTTAAACCCATCATACAAGACTTTAAAACCATCATACAGATTTAGATAACAAAATACAATTTTATATTCTTCATTTCTATGTTTTCAAAGACTAGATGATTATTTTTTTATTGTTAAGCACAAGCTTCCATGAGTTATAACTTAATTTTAATAATATTTTTAATAAGGTTTGGGTTTACCTAGCTTAAGTTTTGATGTTCTACTGTTTCATGTTTTCATTAATCGGAAGACCTGATGCTTTGAGAAGCTTTAAATAAGATTATGATTAAGCTTAAAAACAGACTTGTTACGAGCATTAAATTGGATAAAAACTTTTACCTTTACTTGCTAATTATTCACATTAAAAGTTAACAAAATGTAGTCAATTCTAAGTTGATACGAACTCTTGAACGTAATTGTATAGTTTTAAATCACATCTTTGGAATAACAATAATAATGCCTTATTTATTTTCAATATGAGGTCTTTTCTTAGGGGAATTGCCAGAGAACTATTTCATGCACGGTAATATTGCACTTATTTTCTTTTTGTTTATTCGAGAATTTAAAGTACATATGATTAAACCATAGAAAACAATTTGCGTGCGTGTTTCTCCCGATTCCCGAAAAACACCACAATTTGTTTTTATTATTAAACCTTAAAATTATTTGTAAACATCATAGAGCATTCGCACATGACGTCACACTTGACGACGTGGAGGACAAAAACAACGTTGCTAAGGCTGTTGTTAAGTCCGAGTCATGTGATTCAATAAGCTCTATTGTCTAAAACATCATTTTCTTGATCTAGTTTTTCTGAAAGAAAAAAATTGTTATCAGTTCTGATTTATTTTTAAAAGAACTGAAATGCATTGCCAAGATAGTTGAATATAGGCTTGTTAATTATAATATGATTTTTCTTAACACGAACATCACTAGCATCCCATTTTGACAGAGCCATCGTTAGCATGTTCAATAACAGATGTTTTTAACAATCTTTTTCTCCCGCTTCTATTTCCATATCTAAGATTCGTCTCAGAAATATCCGAAGAGAAAAAAATATTTATTTCGATTGAAACCCTCAAAATCGATACGCTTTGTCTGACTGCTCATTCCAGAAAAGGCGTATTTAATTATAAAACGTTTTCTTTTGTAAAAACGATTTAGAAAAAAAGTGTTTCGTGCAAAAACGATAATGCGAAAGAATGGTGGAAATTGTAAAAGGAATTCATTTCCTCCAAATAATGCCAGAATTGAAAAGGGAAATTGGTGTTATTTATGAAAAGCAATTATCTTTTTGTTTTCAGATTATAAAGTTGGAGGATGTCTTCTTTATTCCATTCATTGTAAGTTAAACAACTTATTTTGTGAATATTTAACTTTCTCTTTCTAGATTTTTTATTGGGGGCTTTCTTCAAGGAAGTATGTTAAATCAACAAATATGTAGACTTAAATCTCAAAGTTGGTTATATGGCTTATACCAGGTAACTTAAGTAACTGAATTATGCAATTTGGAGAGAATTGTTCAATTTCCATGTAATAAATATCCAAAGAAATTTTTATGAAATAGTTTATGTAATGAAAAGTAATTTTAAAAACTGTTTATTAAATAAACTGTTTCCTTTTTCTATAAAAGTTAATTTTGATATTTTACGTTTTTTGTATTGTAAATAATAAATTTACTTCAGTTCAAACTCTAAAAAAATCAATGTATCAGTGTTATTTCAAAACTACTGATACAACTCCAACCCTATCATTCAGTTTAAATATCAGTGATACTTCAAATCCTTCATCAAATCTCAACCGACAACACTCTACTCCCACAGGGCGATACGAAATTATACACAGCACTAATAAGTCAACAATTTATGTACGCCATATTGAAATGAAGTTCGTCCATGAACAATTAAAAGCACGTGACGGTCAATTTGGAGAGTGATTTACCCTCCCACCGAGCACAACAGCATACGAGAGCCTCAGAGCGAGAGAGCTCTTTGATTATGCGCTGACATTTTCAGTCATATCGAATCTGAATCATTGTAGGGGTTGTCGGAGTGGCTTCCAGGGGTGGAGTAGTCGGGAGATAAACGACCCTTCGGTGTTCTGGAAAAGCTGTGTTGGAGAGCGATCTTCTCTGACATTTGTGGGAGTGTGTCTTTGATGAACTTGAAGTGCAAATTTGAAATGGTGTGATTTGGTGCTATGTGTTTGGAGGGTTTAGCAATGGTTATGGATTTATTTAAATGTAAGCATACAGGTAGTTTAAACTTAATTCATCATCATGCTGTTTTTTTTTAATTTACTGGATGTAGAACAAAGTTGTTTTCTTTATCTTCTATCATTGTATATCCTATTTTAACAACGTATATAAAACATTTGAGCAAGATGCAGTATATTCCCTTTCTCTCTAACTCGTTTAGGCAACTTTGTTTAAACAAAACAGAATTTGGCTTTTTTTTTAATGTAATATTTTTGCAGTTGGTTATTTATCGATGATATGAAAGAAAAGGACGCGAACTAAAAAAAGAATTAAAGTTTTTAGGTTAAATTCTTGGGGCTGATTCAGCCCTATTAGCACTCGTGGATTTGTCACTGCTGAAGGAGAGTTCAACAAATTTATATGGCAAAGGAGTGAATATAGTCTTTAGTTAACAGATGAGATTTATAAGCAACTTTCAGGTCTTTAGAAAAATTCTCAAAATACTCGTTTATTACTATTGCATGAAAAAGCCAACTTTAAACTTTTCTTAGACCTTAAATACTAATTACTAATGTATAATACCTCAATACCTCACATAAAATCTTAGTTTTTAATATATAATACCATCGGATCTTCCTTTGATATTAAATTTTATTTTTGTTGGAATTATAATCAATTGTTGAAAAATTGAGAGATGCATCTGAAAAAAATTTAACATTACAAAACTTGAAAGTGCACTTAATTTCATTAACATCTTTAAACGAACACGAAAACACAATTCATGATACATAAATTTACTTATTGAATTTAATCGAAAAATATCAGTTCAATTTAATTTCATAACTTACAATTTGAATTGCCCATTTTTATAAATAAATGTCTGAAGGCAAAAAAAAACTTTTAAATTAGAAAAGACTTTAATTCCTTTTGAAAGGGAGCATTTAATGTTTGGATAATGATTGATGACAAGGAGATCAAAGTCCCTCCAAAATTGATAAAAATGTCTGCAGTGAGTGATATTCCTAACATTACACGACAAGATTGATTTATTTTTCAGTCTGATTAATAGGCCACAGAAAAAATATTTGTCGGTGAGTGATTATTGTTGGATTTTAATCAAGGAAGTTGCCTAAATCAAAAACTTTCCTCTAAGCAAAAATGACTTTTGAGCTAATTTTTTTTAAAGATTACCATGTTCTTATAAAATTGGGTAATAAATGAACAACTGGAGGTAATAAATAGACAGTTATTTCTTTCTCATTCCTACATTATTTCACTAGGAATTCACAAGGGTAAAAGTGTATGTCAAACGTTTGGGTACCGAAAATAAGGTTAGTAGGGAGAAAGTATAGTTTTTAAAGCAAAACTACTGCGTTTTTTTTTTAAAGTATTAAAATTTCTAATTTTTCTGTGCAAAATGTTTGTATTAACATATCCTAATGTCCTAATGATATTTACATAATATGTTTTGTTTGTTTTGTGTATTTCATGGGCTTGAATATTTTAGTTTTCATCACCTTAAAGGAGAACTACAGTGTATGTTAATGTAGTTTCAAAAAAACAATTCTTCATTTGAAGTAAATAAAAACTATTTTATGACTGAGGAATATCGCTTTTTATTTTCATACTCAAAACAATGATGTTTCAGAAATTCAGATGCTTCAGAGTACCTAGACCACCACAAACCTCTTAAATATAGTTGGATATATTTTTAAAACACCTGAAGTTAACTACAGGTAAGAACTAACATAACAATTATGTGTCATTTTTATTAAATTTTTTAAACATACTTTCACCTTCAGTAAAGCTCAAACCCAGCAAAAATATTTAAATATTGATTGTTAGATAGTTTAACATTTTCTTTACTTTTAAATAAAACCTTTTCATTGAAACTTATTGTAGATATATACAAAAGTTCGCATGATATAATTGAAACTAACTAATGTAAAGAACAATACTTTTTTAGTATATTTTTACTCCATAAAAGGACGATGATACGTGAAAAAGAAAAATATATTTAGTGAATATGTATGTTACGGGCAATGTGTTAATTCGGGCATTACTATTAAGAATAATAAAAGCAGAAAAACAACGTTTCCTTTTGCACATTTAATTAAAAGATTTAATAAATCTAAAAAACAGACATGTTTCGATGGTAACATGGACCCTCTTCGTCAGTGTGACGATGTGACTAAACACACTGGTGTTTAGTCACATCGTTTTTTTAGTTAAATGTGCAAAAGCAAATGTTGTTTTTCTTCTTTTATTTGCACAGCTTGCCCTCTATATTTCATTATTAATAATGTCCGTATATTTCGGGAAAAGTTATAAATACTCATTGGGGAATAAATGTCATTGAATTTATCACATTTCCCACCTCCACTTCGTGCAAGCAAGCTGTTTATGAAGTAAATTATGAAATTGATTTAACTAAGGAGTTACCCTTACGTTTAACTCCGAAGAATCCAGGCCTATTCCTTTACCCCCTTTGGCAACAAATAAGCAGAGTAAAATCTGTAACAAAACAAACTTGCGTGTGACAAGCAAGATGCATTTTTTAAAAGCGTGAACTTCACTCTTTGAATATTTATCAAAGAGAAATGCAATTTCAATGTGAGGAGGACCCAAACCGATCTTAGATAACCCTGCCTCCCGCATCCCGGCGTAATACGAAGCTGCTCGCAATTTTCCTTCCGTCAACTTTCGAGCACGACCGCCAAAAATAGCAACAATAACTTTCTTCCGCGTATAAGCCTCAACTTTTTACTCGGGAACAATATTATTTTTCTCCTACATTCCAGAAGAGAAGGGAGAGGTCTTGATACGTGTCAAAACCACTTATACTCGCAACCTGAGTAATCATGAACGCGATCTGTGTGTATAATTTAAAAACTGGCTGAAAAAACTTACGGTGGATGTTTTTTCTTCCTCTTTCCTCGAGGGATGCTTCTTCCTTGAGGAGAAGAGATAAGGGAAAATATTTATAGGAGGGGGATGGGAGTCGACAGAACTCGTGATTCTTTTATCTGATGATCGTAATTTGTACTTACTGTAATCGGAACCTGGGAGCAGTGGATGAGATAAGTTGGGCACGATTGGTGGATCGAGCTTCGTGAAGAGTCTTATCTGAGGAGTGATGAGTAGATTTAATTATGTGGAGGAAAACTGGCTGATTCGATGAGGGAGGTCTAAGGTTTCAATCAGTGGTTCACAATTCGAAGAAGTTAGCGGACCACTTAGTGCAAAATATTTTCATTCACAGACCCTCTGTATTACTTAGAACCGTTCTCCCTGACAAAAGGGAAAAGTTAATTGGCTATTTTAAATTATTAGAACCTCGTTACAACGACCTCCTGATATAACGATCCCTGCGTTACAAGGGCCGGTAAAAAAATAAGGATTGTTTTATCACAGTGATAATTTTATTCGATATAACGATATGAGGGGTAGCTCTAACAAGGATGTACTTATTTCAAGAACTGTATTGTAATTATACTACTTCTCAAAATGATAGTGAGGAAGTGATAACTTTTCTTAACCCTCTATGTGAACATCTGGGATATTCATCAGAACGGATTTTATCTCCCTATTTCGATCGATTCACACTGATTTAAATTCCCTTTATCTACTTTTCAGCATCTTTTTGCTCTTAAACTTTTCATGCTTTTAAGCGTCATCTCCTTATCCTTGAGCATCTGTGTGCTTTTCTCCATGTTATCCTTTATGAGTGCAGTTTTAGTACCTTTTAAAGTTTGTTCCCTTCTAAGAAACGGTTCCCTTTGTTGGTATCCACTACTTGCATAGAAGGATTCCCAGGGAATCATGAAAGACTACGTCATTCCATTCGTTACAAAATTCGTTATGAATTCACAAATTGAGTTCGATATTACACGTTATAATTGTTGCTTCAAAATTTTCTAAGAAATCTTATTCTTGTATATAATATTATTCTTGTATTAATATCACATTTTATGTTAAAAATTGCTGTTAATTTAAGCATTTATTGTAGTTAACAAAGCTAAAAATACAAAGAAAAGTTTAATACAAAGAACAAAAGTTTGAGTGAATCCGAATCCGATTTTGATACTATGCCAGTTTGAAGATTCAAAAGTATATATATTATAGCATTCTTCAAAAAAATAATTAGAATAGTAAATATTAAAAAACTCGTTTAGTTCCTTAGTTGTGAATGGAACCTATAATATATTATTTCTTTCAATATAATGATGTATTAAAATTATTATTCTGCTAAACTAACTGCTTAGATATGGAGAAAAATTATTACTAATGATATTTGCCTCGACAATTGATTACGTTGTTTTAAACCTTTACTAACCCTCTCTCCTATATCCATAAATTTCCATCTTAAAAAGATAAATGTAAGACGAGAATGAATCCCTTTAACCACACAAATTAATCCAGCCAGAAAATTACCCTAACCATTGCATTTAGCGCTTCCCTCTCTCTCGATACCTTATCCCACTGAAAGCTCAGCCAAGCACACTTCCTCTAAATAGTTTAGAATTATTGATCACACCATTTCCATCATTGGAGTTCGCCATTTATCAGCAAACGGACACCTTGAGGCAGTCGGCTAAATAAATCACCCAATTTCGACAGCCAAGAAAATTCCGTGCCGATGATGACGAACTCCCAAAATTTAAAACGAACTGGCGCCGTTTATTTACTTGTTCTTGGGACAATGAATCATGAGTGATGGCGGGTCTTTTAATTAGGTAGACTCAATCTTAATTGGGAATCAAATTACTCTTTTCCTCTCTGCCTATTTATTTTCTCGCGAAGAGTAAGTCATATTATATTGTTGTTTGGGTTTAATTATATGAGAGCTGGGCATTTTGACGCACATTTCTGTTATCGTTGATATCGTGGGGATTAATTAAGTTTTTAAACATTTTTCTTAATGTGTTTGATGGTTTGTTCAGAATAAAGAATGTTCCAGACTAATGGCATAAGGAAGACCATTATTAGATTAATACAAGAAGAAGGCAAACTGAGCCTTTAAGAATAAAATGGGGCGTTTAGAAAGTTTGGGAAGCTTTAAAAGTATGTACTGGGGTTTATATGGACCAACAATTAAAAAAAATGATTGTTTCTTAAGTGTTAAAGTAATAAAAGGAGATTTGAATAGCCTTTTCCTTTTTATTAGATAAAAGCAAGAAATATTTTGGGAACCTATAAATAACTCAACACAGAATAAATGTTAATTAAGAGCGAGTTTAAAAAATGATGATACAATTCCAGTACTTTTCTAAATTAAAATTAGTGAGTTTAGTTATCAAAATTCAGATTTATTAGGTTTTATTAAACATTCCCATCACATATTCAAAAAAATGTTCATAACAATTGTCGGAATTACCAAGATTATTACTAAAGAATTTAATTTTCGTAAGGGTTTTTGTTGGTTTAAAACTTTAATGACCATTAAATTAAATTGAAACATTATGTGATGAGAAAATAATGGTTTTGAGATTGGGAAGAATTACGACACTTCAAGTAAACGAACATAATGATGTGCCCCAATTCATAGTATGAATCGCCAAAATTTTCATTGCACTAAAAAAAAAGAAAAAAAAAACCCACCCTTTCAATGGTGTCACTCACAGGTCTCACCTGTACTGGACACTTTTAATTAAAAGCGTTTTGATTGTTTTTCGATTGCGTTGCGATCATTGTGATAGTGCCGTGTAAGAAAAACATAGTATTTAAAAAGTGTTACTAAAAATTACAGATCCAGATAATGTGTTATAATAGTGTTTAGATCCAAATTTAAAAACACTTTCAGATTCTAAACATATTTTACAACACTATTTTCAAAGCACATTTCTGGATATAGAACACATTTCTAACTCTTGTAAAACATATTCAAAACACTATGCCAACACAAGGAGGTCATAAAGTGTTCTACCAAACAACATAACCAAAGTGTTGATAATTCGAGGACAAAAAATTATTAATAAATGTGTTTACTTTTCCGTAGAGCGTTTGCAGTATAAGTTTTATTAAGGATATCTAGTTCGACCTCACTGTGATGATCACTTAATATTAATTTCACTTCATTACAGCAAAATAAATTACCTCATCATAAACAAATAACTCCTTTCTAAAACTAAATAAGATAAAACCGTATAACTATAGGAAGATTCCACAGCAAAAAAAATAATTCATACTTAATAACGCTAAATATTAGCTTCCTTTCTCTAGTCTTAAGCACTAATTTCTTTACCTCCGAAACTATGTCCTCTCAGATTAATCACCCTAATCCTCCGACACCACTTAAAAATCAACCCCAATCTTCGTCGACTCTTAAAAATCCCACCACTTAATTAGAACAACATTAAACACACTCCTAATTACACCGAGTGCGCCTCCGAAAAAGAAGAAGAAGCCCAAGAAGAAGTAGGATCCTTCTCCCTATCGCTCCATCATCGTCATCCGCGTTGACAAGAAGTGACAACCGATCCTGCTGCAGGTCACTTTGCAGGAGTCGCTTTGTGGGTCCTGGGATGCTAATCGTAGGAGGAGTTGGGCTATAGGTAGGATATAATCGTGTTTCGGTTCTCGGTTGGAGGAACTCGATGGAATGTGTGATGAGTTCTGAGTGTGCTGAGTGCTGGCTGCGTGTAAGGTGGTTGAGGGGTTAGTGAGGTGACTTAGGGGGTGAATTGGTTTGAGATGTGTGGGGTTAGAGGAAGAGGGAGGTTTGAATTTTCATAATTTGTTTTGGGAGATGGAATTTGGATTGTGTTGGTTATTAAGTTTTAGAATGGTGCGACACCATGAAAGTTATGATGTGTGTGATGGAAATGCTCGTTAAATGTAGTGTATGGTTTGAACTTGACAGTTCACAGTGTATGTGTGTGAATAATGAATGTTTCTATTTAAAATAGATTATGTCAAAATAATAATGTGTTACATTGAATGTAAATGAAAAACTCAAAAAATTATTTTGGTTCAAGAGTATTATTTTATATGAAACTTTTACTAAATTATTTTTTATTCTTGTTGCATACTGTAAATTATTTAGGCATATTACATTTTTATCCAAAGCTACTCAAAATTATAATGTGAATAAATATTGAGCCCGTTTAATTTTGAAACTAATATAAGAGTATTTAAATCATGATCTGTTCAATACCTAACAGTTTTTTTCGAAGGTTCCCAACATTTTAGGGATTCTCCCACTTATTTAAACGCCTGATAAATGTTTTTAAAAAATTCTAATGTTTCAATTTTGTTGCAATTAGTTTTTAATTTTAACATAAATTAAAACACACTAACAACCAACTACTATAATCAATACACATTGTTGCAGGGCGAGTAGAACTCTAAAAATATACGAAGTTGGTAAATTTCACTTTGATTGAAAACATACTCTTTTGAAAATAAACTCCTTCATAGCTAAAACTTATGTGAGACGCTAAAAGCAAATCCCTCCTCCAAATAACCTAAAATGGTGCCATTTCTAGCATCACCAAAAGACATAAAAAAGAAATGAATGCATATCAGTCATAAACCGGGCATTCCATAACCCGTCTCCTCCACCCCGCAGAAAAGGCACCAAAAACCGAAGATGCAAACGAGCGGGCATAAAAACTCCCCTCAAATCCCCCGCATTAGCAGAGTCAAAAATCCGAAACGACACAGGGGCGAATTAAACGATCTCGAACGGCACATAACGAAGTCGGTATTAGCGAAATGAAAGTAATTCATTTATATTTGTGAGAAATGCGTTCGTTTGCTTCGGCTAATGAAATCAGATTCGCACCCCTCCTCCCCCATGAAGATCATTCTTCCCTCGGGATATTTCCGAAAGGAGGAGGAGAAAAAAATGGAATGGAAAAAAATCATGCCAGGGAAATTCCGAGTTTCTTCGGACGGGAGAGTTCCGACTCTCAGACGGTCGCTTATCGCCCTTTTTGGCAGTGTTGGCGAGGGAATTTTTTTTTTGTTATGAATTGGAAAGTGAGATGATCTTGGGGAAATGCCGCTGCGGTAAAGTCGCCGGCGCCGGATAATATGTGGGACCTTTAAAGGACTGGTACTGATTGAAAACACAAAGTTTTAGTTTGGTTATCACAAGAGTTTTTAAAAAAAAAAAATCGATTCTTGATAAAGTTTTTAGTTAAATAACGGAAAAACAGTTTTTTATTTGTTTATTATTGGCTACATTTTGATCAATAAGTAAAATATACTGTACACATATAGTAATTGTTCTTATTTTGAAAAATTAGTATTTTTTTTTATTACACGCCTCATCTTTTCGGTAACATATCTGAAAGGACTACGAGGTCTTTTCCGCTTTTCTATATTTGTATTTACGTAATTTGAAGCATTTCAGTATACTAATACTGAACAGGAAGATGATTTTATTTTGTAACTCTAAGCATTTAAAGACAAGTGCTTCATCTTGCCTCGTTTTTGTTCCCCTTCTTCTCTTACCCTACTCCATTTTAATTTTATACTTTCTTTCTCTCTTTCTAGTATTATCTCAATTTATCTTTCTAATTTTATCTCTTCTTTTCATAATTTTTTTCTTCCTTATACTCTCTTTCTCATTCACTTTTTTCCGTATATCATCTCTCTTTGCCTTTTCCTTAACCTCATTCTCATATCCTCCTCTCTGTTTGATTTTAAATCTTTCTCATATCATCTCCTCATTTAACGTTTCTCATTGTCTCTTTATATTCGATCCCTATCTCTTTCTTTCTTATACTCCCTCCTATCATCACTCCTCCTCGTATCCTCCTATATTCCCTCTTTTCCTTTTCCTCAACCTCATTCTCATATCCGCATCTATGTTAGACTTTCTCATACTACTTCTCATATTATCTCCTCATTTAACGTTTCTCATTATCTCTCTTTACTTTATATTCGATATCTTATCTCTTTCTTTCTCAAGCAACTCCCTCGTATCATCTCTCCTCTCTTTATCCAAACTAAGTTACCAGAAGAAAAAGAAAGAAGCAAGCATGGAACTAGCATAAAAGTTACTAGTTGTCCAGTCTACACAATACAGACTACACTTCAGATTCGTTAAGAAATCTAGATATAGGGGAAATCTATCTATCATCTGAAAAATATTTTCCCAACGAAATCACTTAAACTACTATTTCATATGATAAAGAAATCAAATTAATCACGAAACTACAGTTTTATATTTTTGCTCCATAATCAATCAGAATTATATGCCACACGAGCTTACAATTATTTTTCTTCTCAGTGCTCTGGAGTGCCTGGAACCGAAACCGCAGCCAAACCCGTCGCCATCCCTCCCGCCAAGGCAACCCTACCACGAGCCAACGGCAGGCGAGCCAGAGCGCTCCGCTCACCGCTAGCAGAATGGCGTCTCCCGCCGCGCGATCCAACCGCCGACCGGCGAACTAGCCCCGTGGCCCACCGGTCATGCTCTTCTTGACCAACCTCTCGTGAGTGACCACCCGGAATAACAACAGCAGCCATGGCCGAAGACGACCCCAAACGGATTATCGAGGAGAAGGATAAGCTGATCAAGCGGCAGTTTATCCGAATCGAGGAATTGGAAAGTGAATTGACCGCTTTGAAGGAGGAGCGGGATGCCCTGTTGTGTGACGTGAACAAACTTCGCTTCGAGCTCGAGATGAGCGAGCTCAAACGCCTCAAGGATGTCAGGTGAGTTTTTTTCTGTTTGTTTTGATCAGCCGGCTCTCCTCTGTTGTGTTGTGTGGATCGAGGGGGGTCGTTTTTGATGAGAGTTCGATCTGTCGAAGGACCCCCATCTGTGGATATGTTTAGTCTAGTGTTTTTTTTGAGTGTGGAAATTAACTTTTAAGAGAGGTTCGTTAAGGGGTGTCAATCTGATTTTCCAAAACTAAAGTTGAGTGTGAAAATCTGTAGTGATCAAAGGTTGTGAAGAAAACAAATTTTTTTTTTGAAGAATTTTAATTTTTGTAATAATCTAATGATAGTATGCGTTTTGTATATGCTAGAAGCATTTAAAGAGAAATGCATTGAAACTTTATTTCTTTCTTTTTAGTATTATCTCAATTTATCTTTCTAATTTTCTCTTTTTCCTCCTCACTTTCTTCATCTTTTATACTCTCTTTCTCATTCACTTGAATGTGGAGATATGATGTGTTGATATGTGGAGAATACCTATATTTTTTATGTGTTATGATTGTTTTGGTTGCAAAAAATGTAATTTAAGACACTTTGTAAATATGTCTCAGAATACTTTTTATTTAACTCACATAAAAAGTTGATCAACAGTAGTGGAACTGTGTTTATTGTAATCTAGAATTTAGTACTTAATTTTTGTTGAAATTGGATTTTGGAATTTGGGTTGAGAAATCATGTGCTGATATAAAAGAAATGAATATTTTTAATGTGTGTATGTTCTACAAAAACTATCAATTTGATGCATTCAAACTTATCAAAATAGGAGGTAGTAAAGAACAGTTATTTTCAAAATTAATCTGAAAAAAAAACCCTAAGTAGAAAGAATTTGAAACTACTAAAAACTAATCAACTAAATTGAAACATTAACTTTGAGTGCATTTCTTGCATTGATTCGTACTTTCATTACTTTAATGAAAAACAAACTGGAAAATAATATTTTTCCTGTACATTGTATCAAATAATACAATTCAGTGCGGTAAATACTAGTTTCACATAAACTGTCAAAATATTCAAAGTATAAATTTTATAAAAGGAATTCCTCATGCAAACTTGGTACACCTCTTTATAATCATAACCCCTAATATTTTTACGATTCAAAACTTTATCAAATTTTCAAACTAATAAATATTTTTGATTTGATTTTATTTTTTTGTCTATCAATGAAAAACTTATATTATTGTACTAACTTCCAATATAGTTTCTAAAATTTATGGAAAACAGAGAGGAATATAATGTACTACTTGGTGATAGTGTTTTTTGATAATATATAAAATATATCTTGTACGTGTTGAAAGGAAGTAACCGCATAAGAGGGTAAACTACTTAAGATATCAAGGAAGGAAACATTAATGGTTATCCTAATTACATGGTTTTTCTTTTATGATGGGTTAATTTATCCAATTTCTCTATTTTTGAAAGGCTTTATTTTAATATTGAAAAGAGTTAACTAACTACTCTTATTCATTATCTTTTTAAGTATAGCTGAAAATTAAAGTTCTTCTGAATTGTTTGAATTAAATTTTACCACATTATAAGAGCCTCTGGGAATTCGACAGTATTGAAAAACTAAAATAGTTATCGTTTCGAAATTGAAGGCTGGTTTTATATCAATGTCTGGAATTGAATGAAATCTCTTTCAAAATTTCATTTGTTCGTTGAATGCGATATTGATTCTAGGATTTTATTTAACAAATTTCCGTCAAAGCTGGTCCCCTGATTTCTGTTTTGGAATTCGATACAACATTACGTATTGCTCAAAGGGAAATTGATCTTTTGTGGGAAATGTCACAATATTTCTCCTAACACTTTGACTGAAGGATTTAAAAGTGGAAAAATAATCGCTTGTGATCCTATAGTGAAGTTCAGAAATTATATTGGAAGAATTTAAAAATGATGATTATTATAAGTGAATCCTGTTAGAAGAAGGGAATAAGTCCAAAAAAAAAGAGAAAATCGAAAAAAAAAAAAAAAACTGTATAAATAATGAATTTTTGTTGTATAACCACCAAATTTTTACTGGAAATTCAGGAACTTATTTAGAAAAAAAGGGTAATCTTCGGAAAAAATATAAGTGCATTAAAAAGTATTTTAAAGTTGAAAAAAGTGCTAAAAAAGACATGCTAAACCCTTTATAGGCAAAAATATTTTCTTAAGGCAGAAATAAAATTGTAATATACATGCATATGCACAGGTTCTGTAGGGTTTTTTAAAATTCCCTTTCATGGCTTTTATTTGGAAACAACCACGTTTATTTGGAAACGTTCGCAAATTTGAAAGATTTTTAGTGTATTATGTAGTTTTGTGTTTTTTTAGTTGGATAAAAATAAAAAAAAACTTGTAAATTTGCGAACTTTTTATTTTGTGAGGCCTGAAAATGTGTTATTTTCAAATGCTAATATCTCCGCGAATATTCACGATATTTTCATGAAATTTTTTCCATTGAGTTTTTTATAATATTGGTAACAATATTCGTGCTGAAGTTTTCACTCTACTATCTCTTTAGTTTTTTTAATTATTTTTTTAAACTCTTTTATTTCGCCGTTCATGGTCCCTTACTTAGGGGTAGACCTTACTTCCATGACTCTAGGAGACGTTTTTCCCAAATAAAAGCAGTGAAAGGGACTTTTGAAACACCCTGTATATCGGATGGGATATGTATACTATATATATCTTGGAGTTGCATTCTCATAGAACCTTTTGTAATAACACCATAACTTTCATAAACATCCGTGTTAACTACACTTTAGTTTCAAACATTTGAAAGAGAGGAGTACTTTTTTAAAACCCAAATCTCTCTTAGAGTACTGCATTTTTTGCTATTAAGGTTCCTATTTCTTGATTAATACTATGAACATTTTTCTACAGTGTTTGATTACTGTTGCAATATACTTACGTTCCGTTTGAAAACACCCACACAAACTCAAAAGTGATTTACTGAACTAAAAAAACTAGTCCTTTTTAACCCAAAACCATACTTCGACTCCAGGGTCCTCTGGCCTGGAATGAAATGTTGACCCACCCCTTGTGACGAACGAGCCTACGCCCCCGTGGGCGCCCACAGGTTGGGGGCACGATCCCCCTCTCCATTTTATCTCCGAAGAATGCTCTTTAGATCAATTCCATTTTCTTTTCCTTTCCCTTCGCTTGCCCCGTATACGTGGGCGGACGGCTCTGAATGCGAGAGAAACTCGGTTTTTCAAGCATCGAGCCTTGAATTTATGGCGGTCTTGTAAACTGATGGAAAAGGTTTCGGGTTTATGTGTGTCAGGCCGCTTTTTCCAGAGGTGGGGGCTATTAGAATAGAGATTTGGAGCGATGCATTTTGTTGGAGATGTAGTATATTTTTGTGTGTTGGGGGGTAGAGAATGTATGAACCTGGTGGGAGAAGGGGTGACAAAGACGGCCTTGGTGTAGAAGGGGTACGTGGTTTCGGTAGTGAAGAGGACATAAAGGACTGAGGGTCTATTTTTTAGGATTGGTGTCGGTGTTCAGGTTTGGGCCAGATGCGAATCTAGGGTTTTTGTGAAATAGGGAGGACTGAGGTCCAAAGGAGTTTGTATCACCATGACTTCTGTGTTTTAAAAAGGTTAAAGTATTCTTTTCTTTAATATTAGCACTTTATCAATTTTATATTATTATTACACTTTTCCCATGCAAATAAGCGAAAGTTAAAAATGGTGTATAAATTTTTTTCATTAAATCTAGAAATCGGTTAAACTCTTGGGATCTTCAGTCCCTTAGCCCCCACTGGATTTGCCATTGGCTTTGACATTTTTCAGGGCATTTTAGTTCGTCATAGTATTCTTTTATACGGAGCAAAATGGGTTCGTGTAAAAGTTATCCTACTCTCTTGGTCAGCCCTAAAAGCCCCTTTCTCTGAAATGGAACAGTATTAGACACATTTAAATTATGATTTTAAACTTATTTTCATTGGTAACGCTTTAATATTTTTGGCATACTTACAATGAACTATATCAAAAAGAGAAGTGAATGAAAAAGCTTGACCTATGCCCCATCATAGCCGCAGAATACCTGATAGATTTTCAATTTTTTTCATTTTACTTACTTATACTTATGACATAATTTAACATTTACAGCATCTTCCTGTTTCCCCATAAGGTACTTCCCTCTTAACTCACACAACCTGCACCGTCAGTCAACTTTCGAGACGCAAGTTCGTCTCCAAAATCTCCCCAAAAACCCTTTCCGCACAGCACACGTAGACCATCCCCCGCAATCGTCCCTCTCCCTCAAATTAAATCCGGAACAGTTCATTACGTCGGGAAAAAGACCAAATTTATGTCTCTTCCCAGCATTTAATGCGGTAACGAAAGGCCCATTTCGAGACCCTAATCCCGTAATCATGAAAAATTTCGGCGGAACGGGGCGCTATCGGTGCGCCCTCCATCAAAATTAGAAGCGCGCCCTCTTTTAAGCGGGGCGCCCCGACGGAATGCGACGTTTTTTTTTTTCTTCCTCTTCTCCTTTTGGAAATGGATACGGCGACTGTACGTGAGATGGGTCGGAATGGAGAGATTATTCTAAGCAGAGTGGACCCGGGCGATCGATTATGACATTTTTCACCTGGAGGGAGGAGGGGGTTTTTAGAGATTTTTGCCGCGTGCGAGACGGTGACATCTGTTTTGGGTGTTTATCCGCCTTAATGCTGTGGTGCGGTCTTTGGGAGGTCGAGTCGAAGGTTTTGTTTTATGAGTTTAAACTGTTGTGCCGTATAAAGCAAAAGTTAGGAGTGTAATCGCATATTTGCAATTCTTAGTGTAACCCTCGTTATTAGTATTGTCTAACTTGTGAGAGAAAATTATCTGAAGATACTGAATATAATAAATGGTGTCAAAAGAATTACATTTGAGTGAGTTAGAAGCCAAGGGGTAGAAGCGGCAATACTTTATAACTTCTGACTGTGTACGAGGTGGATTGCCTGACTGCACGAGGTTTTTTTTTACCATGTGCATTGTGCATTCTTGATAAGAAGGTTTACTTTCCCTTGGCTTTCAAAAGTCTTAGATATGGTACATAATATCAAACCTCCCAGAAATTCTTAAATAAAATCAGTTTTATCATCGCTCGAAGTAATCCTTTCACTCATTGTCATTTGAACCCCTTGGCTTCTCACCTATTATATTTGATCAAATATTATGTTCCCCTCTTTGGAGAAGGATATGGTTTACATTTACAGACATTCAAAATTTAAATGAATATAATTAAGCTGTTTTTAAAAATGGTTGCCCCCTTCAAGAAAGTTGGAAAATATTATAAATTTCAACCTTTTTGTATGGGGTCTGTAATTCACTTGACCAATCAGATCAGAAAAACATATCTTAGATATTGATGTCTTGTTTTACTATTTAACTAATGATGATAAAAAATATGGTTACTACCTCCGCGTTATATTAACCTCAAGCCACCTCTAAGTTTGATATAAATCATGAGAGATCTTTCATATGTTGTGTAAGGGCGAGCGCGCACGGGCGACTTTTATCACGGTGACAAAGACAAAAACAACGTTGCTAAGGCTGTTGTTAGGGGCGGGACATAGAAGTATCCAATAGCAGCATTCGCATATGACATCACTGGAAGATAAAAACAACGTTGCTAAGGCCGTTGTTAGGTAAAGTCATGTGATTGAAAATGCTCTATTGTTTTCTAATGATATTTTTGATACTAGTAATCCTGGTCGCCGTGACTTTAGTCACTCGTGCGCGCCCAGCCTAACTCTAAGTTCAGGAGATAATCACTATCAATGATTCTCACTCATGAATCGGTGAACTAGTAACGCCTCTCTTGATCCTCTCTAACTATCAATGTTGGTAACCGTTAAAAGCCCTTTCTATTACTCCTTTAGTGCAAATGATCTAGACGGTCCGTTAATACCATGTAGCCTGCACCGAGGGCTGGCATTGAATAATGGATCAAGGGTTGATAGATTGCTGAACCATAAATCAGAGAGAAACATTGATGTAACAAATCAGGGATGATCAAGATTTGGGGACTGGTCCACCCATATTCGGAGGTCCTGGAATCACTTGAATGCGACATTTGTTAGTCAGGGCTAATGAAATCTCAGCATCGTTCTCTCTGTGTGTGAAATAAATCGAACGGGAAAGTGGAGCGGAATTGATGGTTGTCTTTGATCCTGAAATGGTGATTCTCCTGGTAGAGAAACTAAGTCTGGGTTTATTGAATGTCCTTTATAGGGAGTTGGAGATTCATTAAATTAGCTAGTGCTGGGTCAATGATGTGAGTATTTAGTGTCTTGTTGGTGGGTTTAGAAAAGATTGCTAATCTTTAGCGTTTGTAGCTTGTTTTTAAGAAATATTTTCTGGGTATTTTCTGGTTATTCAGTTGTAGACTTATGTAGTAAATAAAGCATTATAAATTTGTGCCATGCTTTTTTTTAAATCGCCTGCTCGACAAATTGGTTGTACGGTTAGAAGTCTTGAATAAGTTTTATTTTAGAGGTATATCTTTCATGTTGTGTTTAGTGAGTGAACATTGACGTAAGGTTCGTTGAGAAAGGCGAAGACTTTTTCTCCATGTTCCTTGTTCCCTTTCTGCATTTCCTGCTCACATTCTTTGAAATCATTGATGTATCTTTGATACAGCTGATGATATCGGTGACTCTCTTTCGTGCCATAGTCTGTTGAACTTGGTGTAAGCCTTTCCACTTCATGAGGATTGGTAAAAACATTGGCATTTAATTATTTCTCTCCATACAAAACAAAACATGCAAAATTACCACAAATGCTCATTTTTTGCAGATGCATTGCAATTTTGCTCCAGTTTTCCACACTCGTTCCTCAAATTAAAAGAACTACCGACGAGAGTCGAGAAAGAACCCATTAGCAAAATCTAGGCTTTGACAAATCGCCTCTTTCGCCATTAAATCAGTTAACGCGGAGGAATGTCGATTTCCAGTGACATTTCGAATCGAACCTAATTCGGAAACGCTAAATCATGCATTTTTCACAACTAACGTTTTCCCATTCCCACGAGCTTCAGTCCCGTGTAATCGGCTGCTGTGTAATTGTTTGACCTCGTTTTTGATGTCCACACGCGTGTTCGGGACTGGCCTTGCGGTTTTAGATGCTTGGGTTGGGGCTGGCCTTTATGTGACCGTATAAAGTGAATTTTCCTTGTCGGAAACCCTTATAATAATATGTGGTTTTATTGAATAGTTGATGTGAAACACAGAAGCATGTTTATCTACTGTGGCTTATTATATGTTTATGTATCAATGGGATATGAGGCTTATTTTCAATCATAATTTGGGAAGGCTGAAAAAGAAATTCAGTGTTTAGTAATATCAAAATGGTTTTGAAAGTTACCTCAAAAGGATTTCAAGGAAAATATAAAACATTGTTTGTAAAGATTCATTTTTAAAACTTTTTGTTTTAAGAGATCAGCTAACCTTCTGGTGTATCCCTTAACCGACAAGTAAGCTTTAATTTCTTATGATGTGGCGCTAGTTGGTATATATAATATGTGTGTTAACCCTGTTGTTTTGCAAGATGGATTTTGTTATAGCTGAGCTGGTTAGGTTGTTTGGTTTTACATCACTAGGCCCTTATCAGGACATATAGCGCCAAATAAGTGCTGGTTAGGAGTCTCCTGATGTCTTCAACGAGTACCAATACTTTCGGTAACTAAATTATGGATATATTAGTATGGAAAAGTCATGCTAGCCAATTGTCTTAGATGTTACTAGGCTGCAAGAATATTAAATGAAAATTGATCCTCCTCACTCCTTTTGGGGATCTCCTCACTCCTTTTGGGAAACACATCTTATTTTTTTTTAAACTGAGGTATTTTTTAGATTTTAATCACTACTGTTTGCTAATCTGGAATTCGTGGATATAATTTGCTTTTTTTTTTGTTTCGACTTGCAAATTCTTAAACCCGTTTCATTTCCTTACAATTATATCATGAAATATTTATGAAAACGGCCTTATACCCTTGAATACAATATGATAATGACTAGGTTTGTCCCTTAACAAATCGATTATCTCAATAGCAATGCTTTTTCCTCAAAGACAGTCCCGTAAACCTGGAGTAGTAAACACGGTTCCATCAGTAATGGCTCGCCACTCCCAGAGCTCTGAATCCCATCCCGTTTCCGCAAAAACAAAGCGAAGGTTTTTACGAGCGAGACGACAACAAAAGCGTACAACAAATAAAACCTGAAAGTGTTACGCTCTGCTCCGCCGAACACCACTGCTATTTTTTTATTATTTTCGCGTCACACACCTGCCGTGCAACTCAACTCCACTCGAGAGTCGGAGTCGTTGACACAATGTGGTTATAACCCGGCCTTGACCCCGCCCTCTAATGGAACTTGGATATTCTTGGGATCATTTTAATTGCCCCTATTAGGGATGTTAGAGCCTTTGCTCCTTGCTGTGTTAATTTTAGATATAATGGTTTGTACTCCGTGTTGAGGGGACCCCCCGAAAGGCCAGAATTTTTTTTACTATAGAAAAGGATTAAATTTACCCCAAACTTTTTTCTGGCTACGCTATTGTACCCCATAATGTGTAATTTTTTATAATTAAAGTGACTTTGATATTTTTATATCTAGAATTTTAGAACTGTAATTAATCTGTCTGTAATTATTATCGAAAATCAAGTTCCACGCTCCATGCTCAAACCAATTAAGCATTGTTTTCTCTGTATACGCATTTACATTACTCATAATATAGTATTCATTATTATATGTTGGTACACCCATATTGTATTAACTGTACCAACAATAAATGACCTAATAAATTGATGAAAACTTCCACGAACGGAATAAGCCCCTTTCTTTAAGAAATATTAACGAAGGACCTTTTTTATTATTCATTTAGCACCTTCTCACTTACCTTACCTTAAATATACAATCCTAGTTGTCTATTTGAAAAAAAATCTCTTTCATGGTCCAAAAAAAGTCCACTTGATTTAAAAGCATTTAAGATCATTTTCCGGCACAAAAGAAGGGGCAGCCGAGGCGAATAAATAGATCCAAAATTCCTTGTAGTATTTCAAAAGGGAAGAGAACAGACGTTATACTGTGGGAAGCATAACGATACGACCCTTTACCTTTCTGTTCTTCATCCACTTATTTTTCCTAATTTTTTTTACCTGCCCAGAATCAGCGAGCGAGCGCGGCTTCCCTTTTGTCAACCGGGTTGTAAGGGTCGGGAAGAGGGGTCAAGGGTAAGTATTTTTCTCAGGGTGGCGTTCAGCAAGTTTTTTTTCGCAGTAGTTCGGGAAGTGTTGACTCGGTCAGGTGAGTTTTTGGGTGGAGCCTCTTCCACTTTTTTTTTTGTTCGACGGAGGGTGCTTCTGGGGTTTCGCTCTGTTAACGTTAGGGCGCATTTAGCTGATCTATAGCGATGGTATTCAAATTTAATAAACGCTTTTTGCTTTTTATTTGGTTGCGATTATCGGAAAGGGAAATGCTTTTGAAGTTGCCTGAGTATGTGAAGCTTATATAGAGAATCCTTTCATTCATAAACTTAAATACGGGTATGAATTAAGTTCGTACCCTAAAATACGGGTTGAAAAGATATTGTCATCTATGTTAAACACCCCTCATTTTCCCTCATTCACCCTCGTAAATTCAGTTTGGCAATGCATCGTAGAATGGATAAATTCCAGGATTTATTTTGGGAAAAACCTTTTTTATATGTAGCTATTTAGTTCAGGAATTTCCATTATGATTAGCAATCAACAGATATTCAGATATAATATCTAGAATGTTTCTATGTATTAAATATAATGTTCGTGTTGGCTTATTTCCTTAAATAACTCCTTGCGAATTACTAGTTTATAATGAAAGTGTATATCAGAAAAATTGAAGGGGAGAGCTTGATGAAGAGAAGATAAAAAAAAATTGAAGAAGTGAGAGAGATGAGATGGAAAGAGAATGTTGGGAATGGGAATGGGGATGGAGATGGGATCAAACAAAGATCTCCAATTTCAAGATAAATTCAGGAAACTTATTCATAACGAAATTACAGTTCTCCACGAATCTCTCTTCACCATTCCATTTTGCAGCTGCCGAAAAAAACGAATTTTAAAATTGGAATAATTTCTAGACGAAACCGAATCATCCTCCAACAATCGGGGTCAATTATCCTCTGGCCTTCGCCCATTTAAATCCAACTCCTTTTGCGTTCCGCGTAATCATCTTCGGGAGACATTCCCTTTGTTTATCGAGCGATAAACACACCCTAGAGCTTGAAAGGGAAATAATAATGAAAAAAAAAAGGCCAGGTCACCCGTTTCGTCGTCTTCGGTTTCGCGCTATAACTGCGCTCTGTTTTTGAAACGACAATGAAGATGATAACGCACACGCAGGGACTAAACGATCTGGTCTGGTTGAGTTTGGATGTTGAAGAAAGGACTGATGATGATCTGGAAGTTGTGGTCTGGTTATCAGATTTTTGATGTGGTTTTTTGATAGGAAGATTTGTCTGATTTTTTGAGAAGGACAAAGAGAATATCCGCCACTACAATATTTCGTTTTGAACCCCATCAGTTGGATAAAAAAAAATAATCCACCGAACAAAACGTTTCAAAAGTTGTTTGGAAGTTTGTTAATTTTTTTAAATATTATGTAAAACTACGTTAGGGAGGTCTGGGTACCCTTCCCCAGAGAGTTTTTTTTTTTTGACATTTTTGACACTTAATTTGTTTTCGGTTACTTCAAGGGCGATTCACTTTTTTCATTGCCCTCCCGGTGGATCTTCTGGCGCATTTGTCGTTTTTATGGACCTCGCGCCATTAAACACCAACAAACCAACCAAACAACCAACCAAAAAACCCGGTGCATCTTTTTTTGAAACAGAATGTGTCAAGATGAAGGGAGGGTTTTGGAGATATAACATCAAACTTGCCAGAAATTTTAGATAAGTATGGCGTTATAACGCCATACTTATCTAAAATTTCCTATCACCGTTCATATTACCGTCATTCCTGGTTAGCTCTCTTAATACATCAATAGTCTTAGCATATGAGTTATTTAAGGGGAATTAAGGGGGATTAAGGGGACTAAACCTTTGGTTTTTCTCATTTTTTGGGCGAAAACTACATTTTTTTTTGGGGGGGGGGGCGTCCTCCTACTTGAAGGACGTTAGAAATAATCGCCAGATATTTGAAGGAGTTACACAACCTTTATAAATAATCTTTACAGAGAAAATGGTCATCTTGCATCTCATCCCATGATGTCGGTTTCGCATCGGCAATTATCTTAATAGACGCTTCGTGTCTTCACCTTTTGACACCTGCGATTGCTCGGTGCGTGAACAGAAGTGTGCCACGGGCGACGGAAATCGGGATCAGCAAAGACAGCCACTCGTGCCGTCTTGCTTTCTCAAGTGAAACGTATATTTACTCGCATCGTAAGAAGAGTTAAACGCTGCCAAAGAATATATATTTCTAAATCCTTTTTTTTAAATTCTTCCATGCTAAAAATAAATTCCAAATAGTTTTAGTTTTTTCTCCGAATTTTTAAAATTTTTGTTCGCTATGTGCGACTTCTATGCTTTGAAATTGTAATGCATTCCTACTCAACCCTAGCTTATTCTTTAATTGATAAACAGCATTTCTATATCAGTATATCTATGGAGAATATTTCAATGCATTCAATGTATCTGATAATAATTTCTCCTTTTGAGTATTTTTACTCGAAAAAATCAATATAAAAACGAAAACATCTCAGTTTTAGTTAATTTTTTCTAGTCCAGGAATATTTAATTCAGCTTCCAGATCAGGGCAACCGTTTTCCCGCAAAATTATCGCCAAGCCTCGACTCTTTCCATTACAATAAGGACTGGCACTTCGGCAAAAATGTGTCAAGAAGAACCGCTTTGTACATTATTTCGTGTCGTCTTTTTATTTCCCCTCCTCTTTTCTTTGCGAAGGAGGAGGAGAGGGCGTTGATCAAGTTGTTTTGACACAGGGGATTAAACCTGAAGGTGTCGAATGATATCGCACTTGCCAGAGTTATGACTTGCAATTTGACATGAATCGATCTTGTTATTTTGGCCGGGTCTCCTTCGCTTTCATGGAAAGGCTTTTACTTTTTTTTTTTTTTTTTTGAATGGATGCCTTGGGATAAAAATTCGATTACTGTTGTGGCATGTTTAGGACGCATCGATTTAATGGACGGTCGACTCCATAACAGTGAGGAGAGATTAATTTCTGTCTTATTCTTTCGAGGGTTGTTGTTATTATGAGATTTTTTTTTATCAAATAAAGGTTAGCTCATAAATAAGGCTAAAGCTATTGTAGAACAGTATGAACGATGGTAGGCCAGCGTATTGGCGTCGTCAGCTCCTGAAACAGTGTTAAATGATTACACAAATTCAAAATCAAATTTTCTATGCTTTAACCAGTGTTGTAGTTGGATTTTTTTTTTTGGGGGGGGAGGGGTCCTTTTTTATTTTGCTAGAAACAAAATATTTTGTAGGGATGATGTCTCCCCAGTCTCAGCACTTACTTTAAGATATTCTAAATTAAATCGTGTTCTAAATCATGGGGGTCCATCCTTCTCTAATATACGCCACTAATCTTAGGTGACATTGGTAAATTTGCACCTTCCTTTATTATTAAAAGTTAGAGAAACGCACATTCAGCAAATTTTCGGTATCCCTCAAATTAAAAATATTTTTTTTTTAAAAACAATGTTCCTATTTATTGGGGAGAGGGACCGTCCCCCCTGTTTCTCCGGGATCCACCCACGCCTGTTGGCCATGTATGTAAGGGCAGTTGCTTATCCGTGCTTTGATTATATTATTCAGTTATTTGGGGATTTTGCATGTAAAAAGTGTTGTATACTTAACTTTACTCTATGTTAGCCATATAAAATTTTTTCTCTAACTGTCAATTTCTTTGGCTATTATTTTAAGTTTATTTATAATTTATAGTAAGCGATTATTTGTTTCGTAATTACAGTGAGTGGATTCAAAAGCTTTTTTTTTTTACAATATTTATCTCTTTTATCGGGCCAGTTAGTTTTCCATATCGGCGAAACTTCACGGTTTTAAATTATATCTCTTTTTTATTTCCTTTGGACATGTGTGGTAAATTTATAATTTAGTTGTTCTTTCAAAATTTTCAATGTGCTTTATGAAATGCTGAATAAAATACTAGTACATTTTATCTAGAATAGTTAAATGGTTAAACTTCCATTAGTTTTCAGCATTATGGCACCCTAGTAGATGGAAACTGTATTGAATCAGTGATGCATCGCCCCTCTCTAAATGGAGCACAGACGTCTGGTTTAAAGAACAGTAGTTTATGAAAAATTAGAAACGGATAGTTTTGTGTTTAATGGATGGAGCAAATCTACCATTGTATGAAAAACGAGGATTCAGAATGAAATATTTCCACTCTTATGTACCTAAATTTTGTTAAATGGTGTTCCTAGACTTTGTTTTCAACCTAAATGTGTCAGTAATTAAATTTTTCAAGTGTTTAGTTATGTATGTAACTCATTATTTTAACGAATCCCATGGCTTAGACTATTTGATGAATGGAACTCTAATATATAATGTATTTGGAAACAGTCTGCAGTTTGTATTCACTTTCACTAAAATGTCTTCAACGTTATAAAAGACAAAAAATGTTTTATAAGGACACGTCTCAAGGCAATTAGATTAATCAAAACCTGTTGAAAACCTGTACAATCACGCCTGTTTTCTCTGCTAATGATCTGTTGAGTCAACATGATGAATTTCCATTGATGAAAGTATTGATTATTTTTTAAGACCCTTATCCCACTTCAAAGCGGAGTTGGAGACCTCGATGTAAACACATTTGAAGCGGACATTGATTAGATTATCTTGTTTATTATTACTGGATTTCGACCGGGATTCTGAGTTTAAGCAGGCATGATGACATGATTTTGGAAAGCCTGTATATCTTCACATGGCGTTTTTTTGAATTTTCTGTTTCGTCTCTATGCTAGGAAATCTGCATAGTAATTTATTTGCTAACCCTGTTAGTAAGATACGCCTTTTGTCTGTCATAATGTAGACTGTATAATACCAAAAAATATATGGATTTGAGAAGCCTGCTGAAATTTTGGAGGAATTCTCGACTAAATTAGTATCCTGACATTGCATTGTTTGTATAGTAAACAAAGCTTTGAATAACCGGGAAAGGTTTCAAATAAAATTTCTTAAAAAGTTGCCTCACATTAGAGAAATTCTACGCAGTTTAGTGGTGAAATCATTTAATAACCATGTAGGGAGAATAGTTTAAAATTATTATTTAAATAGTCGTCGTTTTTCGTTTTAGTCTGAAAGTAGTTTTCTTGATAATTCTTTTTATCACGTTTTTGATAAACAGATGAGCCCAGCTGATGCTCAAAAAGCATTTTTCTGACATGCCATATGTCCTGAGCACTACTTGAAGAATATAAATCGTTGATAATTTTTCCACCTAAAATTAACTTTTTATGACTGTAGGAAAATTCCTTATATGCAAGGATGAGATAAATGCATTTGTTTTAAGAAAAAAAAAACCTAGTTTTTCTTTTTTTTCTTGCCCATTTTCTCCAGACTTAAGTTCAGGCAGAAATGGTGTGGACAATCAAACTGTTCTTTTAAATGAGTCACACCGGTTAAATGAGGCTCGTCATGATGTCTGAACCTTCTTTCTTCAGCTTTTCTACTCCTCTCTCTCTATGCATCCTAAAACAAAGTAGCACATTGTTGCTTTGAGAAATTGCTCCATTCACAATGTCTGAATATTTTTTCCTTTAATTCATTTACATCCATCTGTTTTTGCACTTAATAGCCCTAAAATGCCTATGCATAAGCTCTAGTGCCACTAACTGCTACTTTATTTTCTTTCATTAAGTTGTATTCCATATCACTTAGTAGTCTCTTAACACATTGCCGAAATAATTTAATACTAAATTAAAATGTGTCCAGTTGCGAGCCTTCACAATCTGTTACTATTAAGATCCTTTATACAGCAAAATTTAAAAAATGCAGAGGATTGTTTAAATAAAACTTCATACCTTATGAGGAAAAAAAACCATAAATGAATAATGGATAAAAATAACCTTTAGTTCATGATTGATGAAAATAATTTATTTCTTAACTAGGTATTTTTTTACTTTGATTGAAGTTGAAAAAAAAAATATTCTACTTATAAACTTAAATTTGTTTATAAAGAGCCATTATCTTAAGTATGAATTTTTAGAGGGTGCATTACTACTTAATTGCTTCGCTAAAGGTCCTCTTTACTATGGTAAAACAATTTTCTACTATGCCAATCGTTGTTTCTTGGTTAGTCTTAATGTAAAATTAAAATGTAATAGTCAACACTGTCTGTCTACAAGTCAATAAACTTTATAAACCCATAGATACCAAAGATATTTTCTTCCTAGCGAATTTTCAAAATGACTTGCAGCAACAATCCCTGCTGATGAAACTGTCAGCCCTCAGTTATCTCAAGAATATTCATTCCTCCCCCATATAGCGACTCCATTGGGGCATGATTGATCGAGCAGTTACGGAAACAGTTAGGAAAAAGTTATGCCCATAACGTCGCAGGGCGGAACAGTGGCGGGGTCTCTAAAGGCACTTTGGCGGTCGCCTGTGGAGTTGTAATGCTAATTGGCGAGTGTTCGCTTAATTAGGGAGAGGATTTATTGGCGCTGACAGAACCATTTTCTTTGGCGCTGGGGGTCTTGATGTGAGGCCCCTGGAGCGTGCTCAGGGGTCTGCTTGAAATTGAAGAGGGGATTTAGGCGTTTGCGACGGATTGATATTTTTATTGTTCACTTAGTACTTAGTCATTATTTGTAGAGATTATATTCAAAAGTCGGTCAGTGTTGAAAAACCGAACTCAAACCTCCACAAACTATTTACAGCAGTTTTTAAAGATGTGTTTAACGGTGGTCTTCATGAAAGGTTTTTAATGAAATCTGAGCTAAATATTATGCTAAGTGTCATCATAGTGGACTGTTCCTATTAATAGATTGACTATGATTCAATGATCTAATTGACTATTTAATGATGTAGTTTAAAGTGGTACTTAATATTGTGTATGTTCAAGCATTGTATTTTCAAGTAAAATATATTTTTTAAAGGAAACCTAAAATTTTTAAAAAGCAGGGTACATTTGTTCTTGGGAATTTAAATTATCATGTTGTAATCATAATCCTGTCTTTGGGTCAAATTTACTCTAAATTCCGTCATTTGTTATCAGAAATATTTGGCTAAAAGTCCTGGCCTTAAAAATTTGGATTTATAGATTACAAAAGAGTAAAATTTTCTCCTTCTTTCTTCTCCCATTCCCATAACATACATCAGCTGGATTCTCTACCATGGATGGATAAACATTTCAAAACCTAGAGTAAAAATTTTAAAATACATTTATTTACCTCTTGTTTGTTTAAGATCATTGTTCAGTAAGTTCTCTCGCTACAAATTTTTAAGTAGTACAGATGCAGTTTTCACTTAATTAGATTCAATCTAGCTTTAAATAGAAACTATTATTGGAACCTCCAAGACAACTGTAAACACAGCTATAGCAACCAATCCAAGTTACCCCGTGCCAAGATCTTACCTCGTAATCAGATATCACACAACGACATCGCATTAGATACTCTGTGCCAAATCGAGAACTCGGCATTTCCCCAGTGTATAGCAACATCTCTATACACAGGTCTGTTTTACCAGCTTGTTAAGGTTTGACGGATGCGACGTTTCCACCGAAGAGGGCTCGGTTGACACTCCGCTGGGATAATCGAATCGTGCGGGGGTTTGGCGGATGACATGTTGGATCTCATTTTCCGAGGGCGTTCGAGCAGAGTCGGATGACTTCCTATGGAAGAGGTGGGATACAAAAGGATCCGTTCAAGACGGAATGATGAGCGCCTCTGTTTACTGATAGGGGTTGTCAAATGTGAAGGAAGGGACTTCTCAAGTTGATGGTTCTGTTCAGTAGTCCGGATGCTGGATGGATATTTGCGGCTTATGCTGTCATCTGTTTTAATACCCCTCATTCTCTAATAATGCCAACTATATAGCTCTCCATTAATAAATTTATAACCTAAATGTGTGCTTACCTGATGTTCTTCTACGTATTTTATAATTATTTAATGAAAATTAATGGAAAAGTTTAAGTATCCTTTATTTTGTGTTTATTTTCAATTTCACTCTATTTTTTCCTCTACTTTTTTCCCACTTTATCATCTTTCGTTCGTTTCACTTCATCTTTTTTTTTAACAAACTTATTATTCATTTTAAATTTCCATTGTATATTTGCTGATTATGACACTTACACGACCCATAAAATTTAAGCTTTTGAAAAAAGAAGTGCGGAGGAAATTTTTGTATATCCTTTTAAGTATAGCAATTTTATTATTTTATTGCTTATTTGCATTTCTTATAACTTTTGAACAAATAAAATATTTTTTTTGTAATACTCTTGAGATGAACACTTTTAACTCATTGATTAATCGCTGTTTAGTATTAATAGTTGTTTCTTTTTATATAACTAGACGCATCAAAAATCGATGCACATTCATTAATTTTGAATTAATTCCTCCGTAAAAATATTGATCTTCCAGAAGTCAGACGTCTAGTCAAAGTCATACGTCGTGGATCAAAGCAAACGTGTTTCTTAATTTCCTTGTATAAATATTCAATCATTCATTTATTTGAGTTTTTCCTGTTATTGATTGTAAAATCTCTATCCCTCATTTCGTAATTGTTTAATTTTGTTACATGTACTACTCTTTTATCTTTTTCCTTAAACGGATATGATGGTGTGTAGCTCACAGTCAGCGCTCCACAAATATAATTTTTTTTTACATACCCTAAGTATTATCAAGTTGGAATCCCATTTTTTATTATATTTCCTATTTAATTTTTTACATGCTACGAGCCGAATACATAAACTGTCGATATCTGATTAGCCTATAATAAAGATCCAAGAATCATATTGTCAGAAGAAACATATCTCTCTTTTCCCTTTTTCTTTCTCTTTCATCTTCTCTTTCACCAACATCATTATCTTTTCCTCTCGTGTGTTTTCACTTCACATCCCCATCTTCTCTTTCTTCCTTTCGTTTCATAACGCATTTTTATTCTCATTGTTAAGTACACTCAGTCTGCTCTTTCTTTCATCTTCTCCCTACCTAAATTCCTTACTCATCGTTGCTTCTGTCCCGTACCATTACTCCTTCTTTCTCCCTTTTTCATTACCCCCTTGAGGTTCCTGTTTCTCTTTCCAACTATCCTCTCCACTTTCTTCATCTCCTTTCTTTCTTCCCTCGTCTATTACTTTCAGTTTGTTTTCCTCTAAATTATCTCCTTATAACTTTCGTATGAAAAATTTAAGCATATCTCAGTTCTGCATCACTTTTTCTCTTTCATGTTCTTCTCCATCTCATTCATATTTCTCAAAGCACATTTCCATTTGATCTTACTTGAATCTACTAACTTATCTCCATTCCCATTCCTTCTCCTATTCTTCTTTTCGCACTCCCTTCCTTCTCTCTTATCTTTCCCTCTGTTTTGTTTTCCTACTTCACTTTTAACATTTCTTAGTATTTCTACTCCCATTCTCTCTTCCTAAATCTCTTTCTTCCTTTTCACCTCTATATCCCTCATTTCTACACGTTTAAGCGGTGTTTCCACTAGGATCTATTGCGTTACGATGGCAATCCGGGGAGACCGACTGGACGAATCACAGTGAGACAGCTCAAAACAATGCCAATTTTCTCGATCCCCGATTCGTCCATTGGTCTCGCCTTAACGCAACACATCCGGATAAGTGGAAACGCCGCCTTAAAGAGGTTTAAATTAACAGAGCGGTGGTTAAAGACAATCTCCCGATTTTCCATTGTTACTCCAGCTTAACCGCAGAGTGCTTGAAGACCTCAGCGACGCTCCGTTGATCTCGTTCTAAATTGCCCGAACTTTATCCCCTTCGCCCTGGCACAGGCGCTCATTATTTCTAGTTTATATACAAACTCCCCCTAAAACTGATCGGGCGAGACGGGCGAACCCTAGCGGAAAATGAGAAGCGCCCCTTGCCAGGCCACGCGGTCTTGAGCAATGGAAAACGACAATGCCTTTGCTTTTCCCATTGCAGCAGAGATCAAGCCCTTCGTTCACACGAGGGTATGGAGGAGGCTAGAAAAAACAAAGGGGTTCTAAGCCAAGTGCGCCTAGCTAGACGTTTTTACCTATTGAATGCAACCAGTGGCGAATCCAGGATTTTTGTCTGGGAGGGGCTGAGTTTCAAATGTCTTAACTCCTATTATACAAGACTTTTTATATGGTACTAAAATATACTGCAGAAAAAAAACTGTGATCAATAGTAAATAAGGTACAATTTTTTTAACTGAAAATAAATTTTTTAAACTTTTACTTACAATGATCATTTTTTAAATTTGAAATCATTGCAATAAAATTTGTAATTCTCGGCTCTTTTGGCTTAATTTATCCAGCACTTCAATAATATTTATATCAACACCATATAATTAATTTTTAAATTCATAAATTAAATTGTGGAAATTTCTAGTTTATTTTTATTTAAAAATTCACCTTCACATCAAAAAATGCAAAATAAATCTCAAATTTTTGCATTTTTACGGATTTTTAAACTTAAAATTCGGATTCAGCAATGTAAAAAACATATAAATTCAGTCACTATACACTTCCATATTTGAATTTATGAATTTAAAAATTTATTGAATTTCCGAACTGGGGAGAGTTTGTTTTGGATGTAAGACGCGAAAGTTTTATTCTCCCCCTTCACAAAAAATAATAATGTAGGGTACATTATAAATAGATAATTAAAGGCTCTTTCACATTAGATAAAATTTGTGTTGATAACGTGAATATTTTTCATTTTGTAGAGGCTAGAAGCGCACGTTTTTCACTTTTTTTTGCGTAAAGACCAAAAAATCTCGGTTTTTCAGCGCACTCTAGCTGCAGAACCAGTCTTCAGAAAATCAAATTTAAGTAGTGAAGTTTTGTTTACTTCAACTTTGTAATTGAGATTATGATCGAGAAACTTGTAGTTTTTGAAATACTATACACAAAAATCTCGAAAAATGTTGCGATTTTTGAATATGAAGACGACTTCTTAAATGGGAGCAAATTTGATTTTCGTAATCAGCGCCCTCAAAAACATAAAACCGACGAAAAAACCTTCGATATAAATGTTTTGAAAAAAAACCCAACCTAATTGATTCTGCTAAAAAATATCTCGGAAAAGTAAGTCAGGGGCTCCCTATAATAATCATATCTACTACCAAAATTAAAAAAATAATAATAAAACGTTATTGCAATTTTTAACTGTACCAAAACTTGGATGTCTTGGTTCTGGGGGGGGGCTGCAGCCCCACAGCCCCCCCTACTGGATTCGCCACTGAATGCAACAGGATAGTTGATATAATAACTAATAGAAATTTCAGATGAATTCCGAAAAGATTTGGAATAAATAACTAGAATTTTATAATTTTGAAATTTATAGTATTAATTTAAATTTCATATAAAACATGAGTATGCTCTTTTGATTATTTTTCTAGGCTGGATAAAGATACATATTTGCTTGTAAGTTGTAAGCTTTAACGAGTTAGTTACCTTCGTATTTGGTAGTTATGTAGATTATTAAGTTATTTGAAATACAAATTACACTTAAGATAAAATTCCCTTTGTGTCAAGAGCAATAAAAGATAAAAGGACGACGTTGAAAGGACACAAATATAAATGGGAAAAACCTAGGTTTTTCACATCAATATTTGTGTCCTTTTAACGTCGTCTTTTAATCTTTTATTGCAAATTACACTTACTGGAAAAAAGACGAACTTGTTTATTTGTCTGAATGGGTTCAAGGTGTAAGAAAAAGAGAAGTTCTTACTAACATTAAGAAAATATCTAAAATTTCAAACATTATTAACGAAGAATTATTTCTTTTACATGATTTAAGGATAAAAAATGAGGCATGGAAGAATAACAACTGCAAAATGCCAAGTTTAAATTATGTTCTTAAACTCAAACTATAACTCACACATTATTAAAAATTTAAACACAGACTTTTCTCCAAGAGAAATCGATCTTTTTAAATTTTTTTTAGAGTTGTGTGACTATTTCCATTACTATATTGAGTAACAGAAGTAAGAAAAACGTTTAACGCATTGACTGCCAACTAACGTAGGTTGTTTACTTGCCCAGTCGTTTAGCTGAGTTTTTATTCTCTTTCCTGAGGCCATTTATTCCTATTTACACTGTTATTATGACTGTTATGCTACGAGTTTCTTTGTAGCTATACAACACTGTAAAAAAATCTTGCAACTTTCCTTGGAAAAACTGGGCAGCTGGGTTGCCCATTTTTTCCTAGTAATGTTCCTGAAAAATAACAGAAACGTTACGGTAAACTCAATCAAAAATACCAGTATACCAGTATTTTACGGCAATGTTCCTGTTATTTTCTAGGAACATTACTTGGAAAAAAAATGGGCAACCCAGCTGCCCAGTTATTCCTTGGAACATTCCAGGATTTTTTTACAGTGAAATATGGCAAATAATAAAAGGACGTGGCAGTCAACGTGTTAATTTTAAAAAATGATTGGTTCTTGAAATAGCAACGTATAGTTTTATGTGTACTGGGTACTTTGTGTAGGACCCCCTTAGGGGTTTCTCGCGCTCCCAAAACGCTCAATGCAAACTTAACTCCGGATACCTTTCTCAAAAGACCCAAGAGGGGATGATGGCGCGGGATATCCGGGGGTCGGATAGTTAGAGGGGATTTATAATTGGGCTTAGAGGCTTTAATTCTTGTTATTAGCATCGGACTCGGGGGCTGTAACTGTCGACTCTAAGCGGCTTAATTAGGACCGGAGTTCCTTTGTGAAGACGCAGTAGTTGTAGTTGTTTTTAATTCGAATGTGAGGGAAAAAGGACGCAATTACGGCCGGATCGTTTGGCGGGGGAGGGGGGGGGGTCGTTACGACATCGGGATATCGCTCCCGTTTTTGAAATGACGGATGGATTCCGGGAAATTGTTTTCGGAAATCGAAAAGGGATGTCGGATTGATTGGGGGGTCTTTGAGATATCGATGCGCGCGCTTTGGCATGGTTGAGTTGGGATGTTTTTGCTTTGATCTCTGTTTAATTAGCGCTTTGTGATGATGGTAATGCAGGGGTGGATTGGCTGTTTTTCGAAGAGGGATTGATTGTGTTTTAATGATGGTATCTTTCGAGGGGATATTTATTGAAATCGATTATTGGTTGATCTTTGGTTAAGACGGCTATTCATTGAGCGGTAATGGGAACATTTTCAGTACTGAAATTTTAAAGATTTTTGTAATTAAAGATAATTTTCTGTTAGATGGATTCACATAACATCATTCACAAAGATTCCAATTCAGTTGTTCTTTTTTGGTTCCTGTAGTGATATTTTTAATGATGGTGATAGGAATTTTAAAAGTGTACATTAAAGCTAAGAATCAATTACACTAGTGAAAAGTGTACATTAAGGCTTAAACGAAGAATAATATAAATACGATTTAGGTGTAAGATGGATAAGGTTTATAAGGTTTTATTGTTTTCGGTTTTTAAAATTTCGTCGTATTGTCATTTTTTAAGGCTAAATATATGGAAGAAATTGACAATCCAACTATCGAACCCTAATTTAATTTTGTCAAGGGAATAAAGTGTAATATGAGAGAATCTGTGTGTGTGAATAATCAGTGCTATAATTACTTAAAAGATATTATTATGCATTGCAATCACTAGAGTTATTAAACTATTGTTTTTTTACCAATCCTTATATATTTAGTTATAATAAGCTGTACTAATCCATCCAATTTGTCGTAAATTAAAGAATCATCGCTACTTTCTGGGCATACATGAAACGTAACGGAATTTTTTAATTCATTCATTGATTATCTTTGCTCAGGGCTTTATAACAAAATATGCATACTACATTTATGACATCAGATTAATAATTACTTGCATAAGTTCGTTGCGTTTTGGGTTATTTCATGCAATGTCCTTACTGCCACTTTTAAATTACGGAATGAGAACTTTCTCTGAAAATTATGTAACAGACCCTGAGATCATATTATTTGACATAAACGAAAATATCTGAAACTATTCCGAAAAACCCCCTGCTCTCGAATATCCCTGCATTCCCATATTATAACCCCCATTAATTCCTCCACCCTCAACACAAATCCCTCCCTCCCCAATCAATAGCATAGAGCCCTATCACTCCCCGGCAGCAGCCTGCCCTACTCCTAATAAGGAATGTCGAGAGGAGCCCTGTTTTTGTTCGGAAGGAAGTGACACTCCGTCCCCGGCCGGCAACCGGAGATGGGCCGCCGAGGTTAAGTGTCAGGGGAGCCTTTTCTTGGCCTTGTTTGGTTGGGGGGCTTTGTGCCTGCTGTTTTGCTCGATCTGGAGCTGTTTGGGGGGAGTTTCATTGAATTTAGATTGCTCGAACTTGCGAGGCTATTGCTCTTTAGAAACTTACTTTCGCGAGATTGTCTTAGCAATTTCCTGCAAAGTCAATTTTGTTAATTAGACTCTCTATTTGTTGTGATAACAGACTCCATTAAATCAACGGAGAAGAAAGTTCATTTTAAGGACCATGCTCTAGCAATTATAAAGCTTAGAGGATTTATTAATAGGAATGTGCAAACGCAGGATATACTGCTATTCCTAGAGATTTACTCATTACTATTTCGGAAATGCCATCACTAGATAGTTAGAAGTAAATTACATTCGCTTCATTATACACATAGTCTGCTTAATCGGGAAAGGTTCCAAAGTTCACTAATGAGTTGTATGAAGAGTTAGCAAGGCTTTAAATTTGCATACCGTACTATTATGGCTAGAGAACTGCAATGAACTGTGAATTATAAAAACTATTATAGAAGTTGATGTTTGCTAACTACATAGAAAAAGACGGCCTTCAAGATATTTGTTTACAGAAGTATAGTATAATCCCATGTAGGCTGATTAATTTATTTTTAGGGTGCCTGCGCCATTAGGCAATACTTATAAACGTTCCTAAAAACTATGTTATTCTAGTAGGAAATAAAAACTACGTATTTGAACAAAATTGTATAAATGTATTAAGATGATGAAGATGTGAAAAAGTCTATGAAATGTAAGTGCTGCTCAATGAACTTCAGTGTTCAGTGACCTCTTCATACATTTATTGTCGGTTGATATAGTTGAGTGGTTTTAGAAATGTTGTTTTCACGATAAACAAACTTTTTTTAAACAATGTATTCTTGGTCAAACCACGGCTTACTACATACTACTATACAGGCTAGCCGAGTTTTGAATAATGAAAACCATTTGACAACTTTTCCTCCAAACAATACCTATAACGTACTATACGTATTGTATAAAGATTTAGTGCTTTGCCAGATTTCAGCTATTACCATCTACATTTTTAATGATTTCCGTATCTCGGCTAGCCTGTACTGGTTAATACGACTTTTCTATATTACTTTTCATAGAAAACGCGTTACTCTTGGGAATGGATCTAACTCACCACTTCGGCCTACCTTTTAGTTGATCAACCTTTTTTCGCAACACACTTCGTACTTTTTCCTCGGAATCTCTCCCTTTGTTTACAAGCAAAAGGGCCCCCGATGACCCTCTTGACCCACTCCCACAAAATGTCACGGCCACTGTCCTAATTCCCGGCGCGAGAAAATTAGCCATTCTGGAAACACCGAAATCTTGGCCGGCCCCCAAAAAGGCCGACCTCCCCTCCTCGCGACATCTTGGAACAAAAAAAAAGCTGACATTCGGCGGCGACGGCCGACTATTGATTTTTTGCGCCCCTTTTCACATGCCTTTCTATTACCACAAATAGGCAAAGGCACCCCTTTGTCTTTTTGTTTATTAGGAGGAGGGCTCAGAGCGCCAGGGAAGCAAGTCTGTCGTGACATGACAGTCGTATTGAGATGTCGGGAGCTGATTTTAGGTTGGCAAGTCGTGTTGTTGGTAATCGCCTGAACAGAAAGACGTCTTTCACATGGAACAAGTTTTTCCGTAATGCGGTAAAAATAATGTATTGGAGCATTGTTGTCACTTCGGTGGTGGAAATGGAATGGGTGGGTTAAGAGAACTGGCAGTCTAATCCAGTTTTCAGCTGATGTTTGTAGCTATATATTTTTTCCGTAACTCGATGTGTTTCCTGTCTGTGTTCTTCAATGAATTTTGTTAAATCTTGAGATAAATATCCAGAGTTTATATTTGAATTTGCACGTTAAAAAAAAAGAGTATTGAGAAGTTCACTTCTCTAATAAACTAATAATGAACTTTCCTAAACTTCTTGAGTACGTCAGCTCCTTTTTTTTTGTTAACTCTGCATTCCCAGACCATATTCTTCTCTAGTCTCCCTAAAAAGGGCCAACTACTCTCTTTCCACAAAATCAGACTTGTCCCTCTTCTGCTCATAACCACGAGCATCTTCCTCCCCCGATCCTTTCTTTGTTTTTTTTTTGTGCCTTCATCATTTTCATTGGGGCCGAGGAATCTAGGGGTGAAAGCGATCCAGAGGGCAGTGGTCAGTCAGCCCCTGCTGTTTATTCCGGGCTTGAGCGATGGCCGCTCCGAATGGGCTTCGATTTCGGCCCCTCTCTCCCCTTTAAGTGGTATTGAAAAATCTTCGCTCCTTTGGCGGCGATCCGTTTTTATTGCTTTCTCATCCGATTTTATTTGTTTGCTGCTGGGAGAGGGTTTTAAATTTCCGATCTCGGAATTGGATATTCCTTCAAACTTTTGTGTCCCTCGAGAGGGAAGTTTCATCTATCTGATCATGGGTTTCAGTTAATGCGTTTGTAACCATCCTCTTGTTTGTTTTTTTTTTTGTTCAATGATTGTCCTTTAAATTTTTACCGGATTGGTCATTCATATTGATCACATAAAATGTCCTCCACTATGTTGGTATTTGGCTTTTCCTTTTTCATTCACTTTCGTCTTTGCTTTTAGAGCGGTGTGTAGATATTTTTAAGTTGCTCGTACACCTTTGGACTGCACAATGTTTTACAACACAATTGATTTTACACTAACTCTATAGCTATCAATCTAATCAATCAAAGATTAAAGTTCCTTTTAATCTTTGTCTATTGTTTGACGCGATTCTTACAATTTTGAGGGTCGATGTGGCCAGAGAATCATAATCTCCTTATACTCTATCCAAAAGAATTATATTAATTCCAAGTGTAACAGTACCCCTTGAACTTGTTTAGTGTGTACATTTATACCAGGTCTTCATGACTTTCGTGCATTTTATGAAAATGTGTGATTGTATGGGGTACTTACTCACTCAAGAATTTTTTTCTATCTTAACCAAACCACGATAGTCCAAGTGAGAAATTTTAAGGTTGCATTTCGCTTGACTTTTACTTGAATTGCTCAAGCATTTAAATCAAGAAAAATTCAAGCCGAATCCAGTTAAACTCAAGTCATAGATCTAGCTGAACTCTACCTGGATGTGCGTCAAGTGCCGAAGTTGAGTCGGGTTGGAACACTAGTAAAAATCTGGCTTATATATTCCACATTGAAATCAAACTTGAATCCTGAAGTGCATTTCAGTTTGATTTTTACTTGATTTAATCAAGCTAGGACATATCAACCGGGAGTTGTCCTTGAATATAGCTTGACTTAGGCAAGATTGAAACATCCCGTGAATATACAGGAAAAATCAGGCTGGAATCCAGAATGTGATAATAATTGTAAATAATTGTGTGTGTAATTGTTTTGTAAAAGATCATAGTAACTATAGGGGTTAGAAAATAAAACTCTACCTCTTGTCCTCAAACATCTTCAGCCATATCAATACACTATCTTGGAAAAAAAACACGAAGACTGACTTAAAAAATTCAAGACATAGCTTGAAAAATCTTTCAAATCATTTGTATGGCTTAAATAAAAGTTCCACCACTAAAGAGATTCTACCTTTAAGCAAACCTTAGGATTCGAGTAGCGATTTAACCCGGCTCTTCTAAACACAATCCAAAAAGCCCAAGTGTACGCGGTATGCCATATTAAATTTAATCCGCTTCGTCCTCGCTTTTACTACCGATAAAAGTCAGATTGTTTTACGGCCCGTTTTACGCTTCCTTTCTCGCTGGCCGAGTGCAAAGGGAAGCGTAATCACTGTTTGCTGGGGACGGACTTTCCATTGTTTTATCGACCCAGGGAAGGGGTGCACCAGTTCTTTGACCTCTGGTCACTAATGGTTACAAATTGGGTCGCCATCACCCTTTATGCCCCTTGAACCCCGGGCTGCCCGTAATCGGGTTTGCACTCTTGTTTTGGGCGGCCCCTAAATGCATTAGCGGGTTATGATGATGGCCGATTGATTTCGAGGGATGGGGTGTCATATCTGGACCTCGGAGGAAGATGATCCTGATTCCGAAATGTTGGATTCATTAGAGATTTCTTTTTACTAGGGTCGTGTATTTTGGTATGCAACTTATTAAATGGATTCTCTCCTCTTCTGAGAAACAAATAGCCAGATTGAACTTTCTGCTGCTATTCTATGATGTTTGTCGCCTTGTAAAAATGTTAATAAGAATTAAAAGATACTCAGATTACAAATCACTTGTATTTTCATCTTATGCAAAAAAAAACCCTCGTAAACCACAATTACTACTAACTTACCATTTTAAATTTAGCTGTTATCTTTTTCCATGCATGACTCCTCTAATTCTGGACTTTAAAAGGTTCATATTTCCAACAAATTGTTGATAGAGTTGTAAATGAGTAAAGACCAGTTTTGAGAAATATAACGTGGTAGAAAAAATAGTTTTCTACCTTTATAACTAAATAAAAGGGTGTGAAATCTTTGATTTACGGTTTGCGCTATTTACCATGGTGATTGTCAATAAGACCATTAGAAATGATCAAATTGACCCCGTTTTTCATTTTACAGTTCAACCCTATTATTCTGACTCTGATAGAAACAACATGATTCTTATATGATGATTGAATATGCCGTAATATCACTTAAACTTAAGGTCAATTCTCAGATGGCTTGGAATAATAATGTAACAATCCCTTACCCAAGCTAAGAAACCATGTCTGACAGTTGTCATCTATTCTAAGTACGCTGACTCGTTATGATCTCCAAATATCCATATATTACATCATTTTTCTTCTTAAACACCATCTTAGTTTTTTTTAACTGTCAATCGTAGTTATCCTAATCCTGGGAAGTTTTTATTCAAGATTTGAATCCTGTATGACTCTCCAGTGCATTGCCTCTTCGCCAATGGGTTTTAATATTCTCTAAACACTCGGATTCGGTATCCGGTTCATCCTCAATTATAATTAGAGAAGGCACGGTGCGTGAACGGTCTGCAGAGTTTTTCCAGACGGCCTCTCTTTGTTCCGACAGCTCGCGTGACACAAATTAAATGTGTCATTGGCTTTTCTTAACACGCCTAGATTTGACTCTCTCATCTCTGAAAAAAAATACCTCTTAAAGGGATGCTCTTTGAGAACGTGAAGTTTTAGGTAACAAAACTAGTTTGATAAAAGATTCTGGTAAAGGAATCATTGTGCAACGAATTGTTACTTTTTTTTTGTTTTGTATTACTGAGAGATGATATAAGTTGGCAAAAATATTTTTTTTCTGTCTGGTGGCTATGTAGTTATTTTTTTTAAACTCACTAAATTAATTTTTATCTCATTGAAACCATTTTAAGTAAATCTTATCTAATGTTTCTATTTTTTTAAAATTGAAATCGTATAGTACATAAAAAATAGTCAAAATTTTGACTGAAATTTTCTTGTAGAAATATCAACGAGAACGTTAACAGAATATTTGTTTTAAAAATTTGGTTATTGTCAATAGTCATCCATCATTCATGACTAATCCAAAATCTTGAATATTAAAACTAATTAACTTAGCTAGTCATTGATAATTCTACCGCTTAGTCACAACCTACTTAATTTCACCTGCGTTAGGGTTACTGAAATAGCCCTTGGCCTAAATCTCCCTCACGACTAACATTTCAAATTTACTACTAGTTAAACCAACTCAAGACTATTTCCTCAACTCACAGGCTTACGATACACTCTAATAGTAGTAGAAAACAATTTAACACCCGATACTTTATCGTTTCGATTTAACCGTCTTTCGTCACTGATGGATCATGCGGCTGTACGAGTGTCCTGTCCACACGCAGAGAGAACAATCAAAATTTAGCTTTTTTCCTGCAGCTGTTAAAATGAAATGACTCATAAGAAGAACATCACGAGATGAAAGACGCTGAACCGCCTCGCGCGCGTGAAAGCTTCTCGGCGTTGAATGGGAAAAAGATTTTTTTGCTATACCTTGTGATGGTGATATACGACGAGTTTGACTACACCTAACAAAACGTGTAGTATCTATTAGTTTTTTTTGGTACAGGAAGGTTCACAATGGACGTATAACCATTGTTATCATTATCAGGGACTTTGTGTGAAGTCAGAGGGAAACTTTCAGTACAAGTTATAGTGTTTTAGATATTATGACCCTTAAAACTGTTATTACAAGTTAATTTTTACTTTTACTATATTTTTGAAAAATTATTTTTGATGAAATTACTTTAAAATTTAAAAAAAAATATATCTAAATTGCAATGGAATCGGTAGGAATGAAAACATGCGAGTCACTGTACTTGTACTGTTTTCATTCTCACCTAGTAAATAACTACATCGTTAAGTTTAAAAAAAAGTATTCGACTCTTTTAAGAAATTTTGTCTTTAGCGTGAAATATACTTATTGGGTATTGAATACTTAAATTTCTAGTACTACATAAAGTACTTACTTAGATCCTCTAATAGTAGGCATTTAAACATTTACTGGACTTACTATCAGATAAATATTGGGTACCTAAAAGTACTCAATTCCCAAGTATCGAACTCCTAATGTATCCGTTCTGCTCATTACTAATAAAAACTCTTGTTTGTTTTTGTTGGACAACTTAAGTTGTACTCAGGAGATCCACCATTCCCTGGATCTCTCTCCATTCCCTCTAGCAGCAGTCAAAAACACCTATCGACATCCCATCAACTGCCTCACCCCCATCCCTCGCCACGTCCTTCTCGTCGCCCCTGCCGAATGGACTCTCCCACATAACTCATCCTCCTTCTTTACGACCGACCGTCAGCTGGTATGCGCCCCACAACACGGGGCACCGCGCCATTAATATTTTTTAATACTCCTTTAATAAGGAGGCGCTTTTTTTCTCTCTTCCTCCCTCGGCTGGGTGTGCCCCGGCCGGGGCGTCATTAAAGGGGTGGGGCTGCCGATGACAAGGTGTGTGTCCGAAAGGTTCGAGGTGATTAGCTGTGTTGGGAGGATTCTGATGATGGCTAATTGGGAATTTCACCGTGATACATTAGCATTAGCAAATCGGGTTATCCCCAGTGTGTTTAGGGTACATTGATGGGATTAAGAGTCAATAGATATGTGGTCATGTGTGTGGATAAGGTAAAATTTCTTTTCTATACGCTCGAGTTCTTTATCATATTTGGATTTGGACTTGGTTGGTTTAGTTCCATGCATGAAAACTTTTCTCGTGTTTCGATCCTATCGAAACATGATCACAACAGTTTTTTTTTCTGAGGAAGTGGTCTTAAAAACTGATAAAACTTATGGACTATCTTGATCTTGATTGAAAAGTGAGCTTTTTCGGTTGAACGAAGTAGGAAATTGTGTAAGGTGGTTCTTAATGAGAAGAATTTGTCTCAAGTATTGATCCAAAATCTCATATTGAAAGGTGGAAGTAAGGACAATACCGTCAATAAGTTGAGTTGAAAAATGATTTTTTAACCCACGACACAGTATGGAATACTTATCCACTGTGCTCGAGAATCCTGATACTTAACATCTTCATAAGAATGATGGGAAACTTTCGTAAAGATTATTTTAAAAGCTCTTAACTTCACTAAAATGTTTTGAATCTGTAGTCGTGTTTCATGAAGGCATTATTTCTCTTAAAAAAATATTACTTCCCTATGCATCTTAACTTCTAAACTCTGATCCTAATTTACTGTGACTCCATCGAGGGTATTTAAAAAAACATTCAAACAAACAGGTTAAAAAACATGCAATGCATTTCTTCAAACTTCCTTTACTTTTTGGGAATAATTTCATGACGAATATATCGACGTCATTTCATTGGAATGTGATTTCGTAATGTGACAACTGCTCTACAAAAGAAAAAACAACCAATATATTGATCATCTTATTTCTTCCATTTTAAAACGAATTATTTCCGATTCTTCCTAAACGACACGTTTTTCACACGTGTCCTATTTATACCACACCCCGCAGACATACCCCAAGCGCAGCAGGGGGAGGAACCCAAAAAACATGGCAATTCTTTCCGCGTTAGATCGTCTGCACACTTATCGTCTTTGATGGCACATTTACTTATCAATCACCCCAACGAAGAGGGCGCTAAAAAGCACCAGACGAAAACCGAGCCATCAAATTCCGCTCAAGCCACTTCGACAATCCCACCCTCTCTTTCGAACGATCGATACAGTTTGGGGGAGAATTTTTGAAATTAAAGGAGGGAAAAAGACTGGGGCATGGAAAACGTCGCCAAACATCTGGCGTGCCGGGAAAAGTCCGGTTTTTGATCGGGAAAGTGTCTTAAAGCTGTGTGTGGAGTGGTTTCGTTCCCGTTTTTTTTTTTTCCCGGTGCGTTCTCCCTCTTCTTGTTGTTTGTCGAAAAAATCCGGAGACGACAACGTCGAAATTCGCGAGATATGTATAGAAGAGTGACAGTTGACGATGCAGTTCGCGATTAAGTTCTGTGTCTGGATTTGAATGTTTGGAAGAGGAACAGGCGGTCGGTCGGAATTGATTCGCTTTTTGTTTGGAAAAATAGCGTTGTGCTTTTTCGATATTTTTTGATCATAACTATTTAAAATTGCGTTCATTTAAATTTTATCCTCTTTATATTATAATATTAATTATCGGGCTTAGCATGTTTGGAGAACTATGACCAGGGTTTCTAAACTCTTGAAATTGCTTACCATTGAAATTCTCTTAGTAGTCTTATAGTTGTTTCGTAATTTTGATTGGTTGAGGCAAAAAAAGAAATACTTCCTAAAATTTCATGTAAATCTTAGATTAAACTTTCAAAAAAATAATTCTTTGTATATGTAAGAAAGGTTTGACATGAAGTTTTGATAGAAATTTGCGCTGTCTGGACGTCTGGAGAAGAAAACCCAATAATTGAATTTTTACCTCATTAATTAACTTTGTTGAACTCATGGTCTGATATTTCATCTAGAACTTTTGAATAGAAATTCGTCTTTCATATTTACTATTGAGAAGTACCAAGTATAGTCAGAAATTGATATTTCCAGAAAATCCATATTGGTTTCATCTCTAATAACAAGAGTTTTTGAACGTGAGGTTCGGGATTCAACTATAAGGTAAAAGATAAATGCTATGATGACTATTATCGTAAAGCTTATTAAATGGTGACGTCGAAATGTGACGTCACTAACGACCCGAATCCTTGCAGCTGCTCGACTTAGGATGAAATTATCCATGACATTTTCTCTGACGCTCCTTTTTATTTCTCTACGGCGTAGGGATCTGAGCATATATTTCCTTTATTTCAAAAGAAAAATCGGCCATAGATCTTGCAGGACATCAATCACGTCTTTTCTAATCTAAAAATAATCGTCTCTTTGCTTTTTCAATGAAAAAGGAATTCAGTCGGTACGTCTGGTTGAATTCTAAAGCTGAAAAAGACTTACTTTAACTATTTATGTTTGTTTGTTGTGCCATTTTGCATTTGACTGCTCTCTCTCTGATGTGTTTACGTCTGTAGAATATCCATGAAAAAGCTAAACAGGTGAAATGTTTGTATTAATTTATAATGGAGACAAGTATAAAATTGTGATAAAGATCAAACAAAACAAAGTCTGTTCACATCAGATCTGTGCCTAATGATTGTTGCCGTGTTGTAGGTATGCATGAAGGGATTGAAATACCTAAAAAATAACTTTTTGAAACCATTTGCCAAAAAATGGAGGCCTTTTGAAACCTTTGGTAAGGAAAATAGTTAAGAATAGAAACTAAATGCGTTTTTAATATTCACATTTTATAATTCTAGGTGGTAAACCTTGATAAAACATTGGCAAGATATTGTGGAGATGCAATATATACTTTCAAATAAATAATAACACCTTTGGTTGACTATCATTTATTTGAGAGTAAATATATATAGGTACATCTGGCATCTTTGAGATTCGAGCTACCGACTGGAGGTTACTACATTTCTACAAAGGGTTAAGACCTTTAGATGTGGTGAGGATTTTATCTCCGTTTTGGGGATTCACCACATGTACATCAATTAGTACATTGGACATATTTATATTGTACTGTAGAATTAGACTGTAAAGAAACACATGAATAATAATAAAATGACAATAATATCAAACAAACATAATTAAAGCATCAATAAAAGTGTGTGAGATAAACTGAGAGCCAAGCATACTCGGGAAGTCCACACTCGGATAATCACGTTTGGCTCATAACTTAACCAGGACATGGCTTACACCTTGGGTCCTGGGTCACGAAAACGATTATGAGCATCGTAGACCTTGGCAAATCCAAAAGCCCTGCATGTGCATATCCCTGAAAGTTTAACAAAATATATACGTGCAAATAATCTATTATGGATGTTCGGTAAATATGGTCGAAGGAAGACCATTAGGTCTTGATGAAGGGATCTGGAGAGCCGAAATCGTCTCACGGATCTATCTATATCTATATAGTTAGTGAGGCAAGAGAAGATGCATCGTGTCTTTTTCTCTCTGTTTAGATTGCATAATAAGTATCATTTAGAAGAGACATGTTTATCATAGCCTAACAAGTCCAATGAACATCGCGTGAACGAGCAACTCTCTCCAGACACACGTCCGAGTTGAACGAACGTCTTCATTACGGCTCCTTCCAAACGATTGTCCCCAATCGAACACACGCGCGGGAAACGAAACCCTCCCGATCAATAATAATGAATGAGTCGTACAGAGCATATTAAGCGATTTTCTAATCATACGCGTCCATCCCTGCATCTGCATCTTTCTGGCTGTATCATTGGCCGGAGCGATAATTTAAACGCTGCCTCCCCCCCCTCTTTTCTCCAAAGGAAGGATCCATTTTAATTGATTGAGAGCGAGGTAGATTAAGTTTACCAAAGGGGTGCAGGGGGTCGTTATTTGGGAATGGATTCGGGAGGGGTTGAAGTCAATATTGATGCCGCCCGTTTTGTTTGGGCCTTATCTCCCTCTCTTCCTTCTGCCGGGATGTGTGTGTCTGGAGTTAATGCAAGAAGCTGAGATTCCGCGCCTTGTTTTATGTTTATCCGTTTGTGTTGGGGTCTTAATTAGATGCATTTAAGGGGATTCTGTTGGAGATGGATGTCTCCACTTCTGGACGTTGCACGCTCTGTGTCGGTGTAGAGTTGGAGCACGAACTCCTGGTGTAATTAAGAGTAATCCGTGCTGTTGGACTTTGTTTGCTCCCTGAAGAGGGATTGTGTTGCTTGTTGTCCAACTGTATGAACTTTTCTAATAGCCTAGTTACACTACGTCTAGTTGTGAGATTGTTAAGAAGTTGAAATTCTGGCTGTGCTTCTCTGTCGATACATCATTCGTTATGTGCAAGATATTTCGAAAGGTCTATTTATCCTGGAATTTGTCTTGTCTGGCGCATAATATCTTGATATGGATCATATCCTGAATTTAACTAGTTCTCTGAACCTTTACTCAACAATGAAGACTCATTAGTTGAAGGCACGATGACTGTTAGGTAAAGATCTTTACCTAAAAAAAGAATAGAAGTATAAGAAAAAGAAGTATTTGGTTGAGTTAATGATGTAAGGTTTGTAAATTGTTGGTAAAATATTCGCATGTAATAGAAGGACATTCCCCCTTCTTCATTATTTGCCATAACCCTTTAACTACGTCTAGGAAATTCATGACAGTAAGATTTAAAAACATCTTGTTTATCCTTATCTGTTTAATACATTACTCCAAGTATTTAATTACCTATAAAAAACCTTTAGCATCTTTGAAAAGCAAGAAGAAGTTGGGTCACGAGATCACTGGTTTCCAAAGCGATCCTTTATGATATAATTGATCTTTATTAATTTTATCGAATGGAATGTTAAAAAACTGGTTAGGATACTATAGAGAAATAATAAGATTTATGTATAACCGAGCTACCAAACATATCTTAATATATTTTTGTTTCCATAGAATAATTAAAATTATCGTTAATAAACTGAAATGATAACTTACTGTACTCTTTTGTAACTTACTGTCCAGCTTCCAATTTTATAACGAACCATCTGTTATCCTCTTTGAAAACGTTTGTGAATGCTTATTTTTCTTTGAACTCCCTCTGTATAATTTCAAAGAAAAATAAGTTTCACACAATAAAATGGAAAAATCACAGTGAAAAATTTTCCACAAACAGCTAAAAATATTTAAAAGTAAGCAGTGTACACGACAGAGAAATACATTTATGACGATTGTTTATTAGCAACAATGGGCATAATAATTTCCATTGATTTTCACTGATTGATTCTCAAAATATACCAATGCATCGTTCATTACATTGTTGAAGATCCTTTTGTTTTAAGTTTAAAATACTCTGATCAGTGTTATACTTATTGTTGCTTTTATTCTTCAGGTACTTAATTATTGGAAAACTTTGTTTGTTGTTGCTAATTTAAAACATTAAAAAATTATAACAGTAACTTCTCCATTTTCATTGGGGTTAAACATATTTTTCTTTGAAATAATACAGGCCCAATTTCATAGAAAAATATGTATTTATGAGATGATAAAACAGGTAGTTTGATAGCTTGACATGAAATGGAAAGACGGTAAGTTGGAGACTAAAATTACCTAGTAAGGTAACATTGATAATTTGTTTTCAGCTAGTTCAAAAAAATCTTATTAACCTGTAAAACCAAAACTCTATTCCAAAAGGCTAAGATTCCATAATCGGGAACCATCGCCAACTTGGCGATATTTTTTAATAACTCTTTTTAATATTTTTTTAATAATATATTTTTAATAATAAATATATATTTAATAATAATATTTTTTAATAATTTTTTAATTACGCCAAGTTTGGCGACTTTCCTTGGCGATGGTTCCCGATTACGGAACATTAACCCAAAATATGTTAAAGTAACTTTATTTGAGACCTTTTCACTAAATGATCCAGTTTTTCCTCAGTGCTTTTCTGTACCCTCTCATATAGTATTTTCAACATTTCGATGTTTGCCTTTGCATATATGTGTTTATATTTTGAAAATTATTAAAGTGAGTGGTATTTGCTACTGTAACAGGGACCATTTTTAACCTAAAGATATTTTTCTGTGATATTTGAGTCTAATACCAATCTTGCTAATTATCGATTCCCTTAAACAATTCCTGGACAGACCCTCTTTAATTTTTTTGAGACACACCACCCTCATAACTTATTCTTTTGAAAATGTTTTGGTTTAATATTTCCTTCTCTCAAGATCTTTTACTTTTTTATTTTTACTCGTGCAATTCTTATATTAAATTTAATCATTTTGAGATTTTAGATGGCAATTTGACTTACGACTTATTAACTTTTTCATCCTTTTTGTTCCGCATTTACTTATTTATGTACCCTTACAACACTTTCCAAAACTAAAACATCATCACATTCTCTACAGCAGTGGACACTCTTTAACTTTCTTTTAACCGAAGTCCTCAATAAAACCCCACACGAAAAAGAACCCGATTCCCGACTTCTCCAGCAGCGATTCTCGTATAGATTACATTCCTCCGCTTCAAGCTGCTTCAAAAAAAGGCTTCAAACCGAGTAAATATTTCTCGCAAAGCTTCCGGGCATCGGATTTCCACTAAAGCGAGAAATCTCTTGCCCAGCACACTTAAGTACCTCCATTCATCTCCCAGTACGTGGCCGCGGACGTAGAGCGTGGTCCTGCCCAAAGTGTCCGGCCCCCGGATCGAGAGCCATAAAGGCTGCACTCGCTTTTTCCGCCATCTAGCCCCGGGAATCCGGCAAGTTCTCCCCCTCTCTCCTTTTCGGGAGCGGTCTGGAGGAAACAGTGGATGGAGATGGCGATGGGAGTCCATGAAGAAATATGGGCGGGTCCGGGGCATGGAGTTTTTGTTCCGTTTTTATTAAAATATTGAGAGGAGTTATTCTTGGTATTTGTTCGGGTGCTTATAGGCGTGGCTCGGAAATGATGTCGCGAAGAAGGGTTGATATTCGCCTGCATACTTCCTTGTAATGCCCTTTCATTTGTAATATTTATTATTTCTTTCCGTATCCTCTATCAAAGCTTTTAGAATCCAAATCGGATCTCTGAAAAAAATTTCAAGAACTAATTTAATAATTCTGTTTACTTACGTTGATGATTGCCTGGATAAATTGAGCTAGTTTTTGATATTCAAGCATAAAGTTTGTCTGATTTGGATGCTAAAGATGCGTTTTCAACTGGCACTTTTAATGAACCTTTCTAATATCCTGGTCTTTAGTATAGTTCGTAGTGCTTCAATGGTTAATTCTTTCGTTCTTGACCAAAATATTTAGGTAAGGTCCATTTTGAACTGTATTAAACACATTTCAGGAGCTTGTTCACAAAATGATTCCTTCCGTGGGAATTGGGGATATTAATTTTATATACTCTTGATTCCTGAGCCATTAAATTCAAACTATACCAAATAATTTTACTCATTTAAGACTGCACTTAAGATCTTAAAGCTTTTAATTAATCCTCTTAATGTTATTGCGCTCACTCCTGTAGAAATTCTTTAAAAAGAACATGATAAATTATGCTTATTATAAACTAATTCAATATGATATCTCCTTGTTTAAAAGTATACATTACATGTCTATCAAACTCGCATCGCTCCAAATATTTCTCCCAAGGCTTGCTTGGATGAGGGATCTGATAAGATTTTTCCAATAATACTCCTTTCTCAGAAGAAGATAATTACGAATTTGTACCCGACCCCCCCTTCCCGACCACGAGAGAGGGGAGCTTGCGGATCTGTGTTAGCCGCTGTTGTAATTCGAGGGATCCATTCCTTTCCGAGCCACCGATGCAAAAAAGAACCCTTTGAATACGCTCTGATGACGAGAGCAAGATGCTGTGTTCGCCGCTCCAAAAGAAGGGGATCGAAACAGGGCCTTTATTGTCGTCATTGTCGATGTCCCTTATATTGGGTGAGGAGAGGTTTGTTAATTGGAGTGAGGATGCGTCCTTTTTATTTGGGGATCGGATTGCTGCGCAGTCTCTTATTCTGATTGTACAAAGCTCACCTTTCAGTTCCAATTACGCCTTTTTCCGCTGCCGATGAATCGCGTTATGTCTGCCTTGTTGCGTCAGCCTTTTGTCTTGCTGATGCATATTCATGTTATCTTGCTGCTGAGAGAGGTTGGTTGTTGTTGGAGCTTGATTGCGTTCACTTGTCGTTTGATTCGTCGAATTAGTTTTCTGCTTCAAAAGTGAGGGTGTTTTTGTGTTGCGTCTTGTAGTCGCATAATCCGTCCTGGAGGGTTTTAAGAGGATTTAACGACATCTTCACGATAATAGGTTGTCAAAATACTGTGCCAAAAGTCCAAAATGATAATTTCTAGTGTTTCCCAATTTTTTTTGTGTATGATTGAAGTTTTTCTACCACTTTGAAAGAGCCAGTAAAAATATCTTAACATACACTTACGCAGATTATATTGAATTTTACTAAATTTTGCTAGCTTCTATAGTCGCAAATGTAATTTTCCTATTACTTTATTAGAGGTTGTGACATTTGCATGATAAATCATTGACAAAATGACAAAAACTTGGTCGTCTCTGGATCTAAATACTCATATTTGGATATGGAGCCTTAAAACACTTATCAGTCAAACAACCTATCTGAATGATAAATCCTTTTGCGCCTATCACTTAGTAAAATAGGTTAAATAAATTTAATATAGCTCAATATGACCTAACATGGTTCTTAGGCCATAAAACGCTAAAAAACCTATAAAGATTACTAAAAATGATGATTTGTTGATCTTATTTTTAATTGACTGGGACGATAATATGTTTCTTGGAGTTAAGTTTCATATTTTAAAAGGGGAAAATTTCATCAGTATATCTATTAAATATTTTCTCTTGAATGAGATGTCAACATTTTATCCATTTAACTTAAATTTTAAAGTTTTTAATTAAGGGGAGAGGTTCATTCAGGGAACAACGAGGCGATTCGTAATTATTTTGATAGATGTAATTACAAATTAATTAAAAGTTCTTTCAAAGGATAGCGAGATGATTCGTAAATATATAGAAATAGCTATAATCCAATTAAAATTAAATTTGTACTAAAACATTTTTTGTTTTTAATATTATTTTCTACTACTCATCTACCATAACTTATTAAAAACGTAATTTTCTCCGATTATTTTCGGTCTTAGTTTGTAAACAAACTGTACTGAAATAATGAAAATCTATTTCAATGTTGTGTTAGAAATTTTCTATTACAACTGTCTCTCCTTTGAAGAAAAAAAATATCATAGCTTTAATTCCTGAAAATATTAAACCCATTAAAATATGTTTCGATGATGAAACAGCCAGCTTATATATAATTATTAATTACGCTGGATATTGGAGGATATGGGATTTTATTGATTTGAACTCAAATCTATATTATTGTAACTTATGGATTTGTGGTCGGTCACTTAATGGGATTTTAAAATATTTATTTTCTTTCCTAACTATATGGTTTAGTATTTCCAAAAAAATTTCTTTTTTCTGTCCCACTATTTTTTTTTCAAAACTTGATACTTTTTAAAATAAAGAGGGGGATGTTGAAGACTTATTACACTATTACTTAAATAACTATAGGGAGCTACCGCCCCCTGCTCGCTATCGCTGACCAACCTCCGTAAACTTAGTACGCAGGACCTTTTCGATTGCTTCTCAATCCTTACAAAACCCAGCTCAGTGAACTTAACTTACTTTATAAAACAAAAAAATTAGCAGAAAAAACGTCAACCAACTTTTCAAACATATGTCACAGGTCATCTTCATATAAATACACTCTCTTAAAAGTTTGAATATTTATTAACTCTAACTAATCAATAATTTAATAAAAATGTTTTTCTTAAAAAATATACAGCACGTCTATTAATAACGATTGTTAATCAAAATTCTGAAGAAAAAAAACGTACACCGATGAATATTTTAAATTCAATATTTTACCGCGTAGTAGCTCGTTACCTAGAGTAATATCATTCATATTTTTGTTTAAACCCAGACTTGTTAAACAATACTTTTTATGCTATTAAAATAATAAGAGACAAAACCAATTACGTTTTTATTATTTTATTGTTTTATCATAAAATATGACTTCAATTGGCAGTTGTGATTGGATGTTAGTAAGTTGTTTGACAGTATTTACTTTGTAACTGCAACCTTACCCGTAATTTAAAAATGAAAATATTTCAAAATTAATTTTTAACAAAAAACAACACATTACTGCCAATTCAGGACAGTTTGATACCAGAAATGTGTCATTCGGTTCAGTAATTAAAAAGTTTTTCGTTGGAAACCTTTCACCAAAAGTGTTTTTTTTTCTTCTTTTTTTAGAATAGAGAGAAACTTAAATATGTGGAATGTCTTCACTAGTGTGGTGTTATCCATGTGCATGTAGTATGTATTAATTATCAGATAAAAATTAGATAAGAAAAAGTTAACGCTATACAAAGTTCTGTATCAATTATATGATGAGCAGTATTATTTTATAAATTAAACGGTAAAAGCAATATCCACATTTTACTAAAACATAGTACCCATCCGTTAATCTCATTCCTTATTGATTGATTCAGTACAATAGATTTTGAATGAGTCGGTCGAGTCTTTAATGTATCAAAATCTATCAAGTTAACTCAAGATACAAGTTTGCGATTGCTGCACTCATAGAATATGCCTACGCATCTCCAGACAGCCATACCGCTGTCTCATCCAGATTCATCTCTATACAAATTTCGAAAATATTTGCCCACACATCCTTCAACATTTTCCACAAATCCTCCGAAAAGCATATTTAACCAGCTCACGCACAGATTCAATTCCCAATCTCGGCCAAATATTAGCTTTAATCTGGAGCAGTAATAAGCGAGCTAATTCTCTCCGCGTTGCGACAGATTCGATGAATATGACACAGGACTTATAATATTCTTCTAATTCCGTCCTCGTATGGCGCGGAACCCCTAATAGTTTCCCTCATAAGCGAGTTGTAATGGCGTCTCGTTTAAATCTCATTTCCGATGCAATAGTGCTGGGTCTGGGGATCGGGGATTCTTGATGACTCGATTTATCTTCATGGAGGTGGGAATTTTGTTTAGTGCCGGGGGACCGGTCCGTCGGGACCGTAACTCTTTTAATTTGAGAGAATTAAAATTCCGTTTGGTAAAAATGGCTGCCGTTTGAGAGAGTTTTTAAGAGTTGGAGAGAGACTCTAATGTGGTAATGTGTTTTGCGTGTATCTTCGAGTTTCTGTGGGATTTGTCTGGGGGGGTTTGCGGGAGTTTCGGTTAAATTTACATTTAATTGACTTGTGTATAGCATAAAAGATAAAGAAAACCTTATCCTTAGACTGTTTTATCAGAAAAGTAACTTAAGCTTATTTTTTTGTGTTTATAAAGTAGAAATCTACTCTTCGAGTAGGATGTGTTCTTAAAATTTTCCCTTCAGGTATTAAGATAGAATTTTAGTTCCATGTACCTAACACCACGCAATGTTTCAAACAATAATGGAATTAAAATGCCTCTTCGTGCTAGAAATTCATTGTGACAACTACTTATTATAATTATGCATTTTTTGCAATGAACAAACGATGCCAGTGTATGAGGGAAAAATTTTCTTACGCAAATTTTAGGACTTAGGGTAAGAAAACTACGCTAACGAAAAAAAGTCCTGCCTTTTGTGTATCTAAAAACCACGTTAAAGCAAAGAAATGATACTTTTAATAATTAGTTAATTATTAATGTTCTAAAATTGAATTGTTTTTTGTTGGTGACAACTTGAGATTAAAATGAAGTCAGCTTGCTTTTACTTGAGACTTATGTAGTCAGGTGTTTATATTTGAGAGATAAGTTAGAAATGAGTTTATAATTTTTTAAGTGTAAATAGATTGTAAATAAATGTAATTTTTATTTTCTGGCATCCGTGATTAAATAGAGTAGTGACAAAAAGATATTTTGCTGCTACACTAGGTACTATCATCCTCAGCATTTAATTTCCAAACAAAAGCCCTTGATTTTATATGTATTAAAGTTTTTCTTGTAGGTCCCAAACCTCAAGTTCAGTTACCGTAAACATATGCATCTGATAATAGAAACGGAATTTTTTTTCTCCGTTCTCGAAAAACCGTTCCATATGCCTCCCCAGCTGATTTTCTTCTCAAGGGCCTGCTGATAAGCCGGAGAGGAGTCTGCTGCTTTTTCCAGAGAATTCTTGTCGAACGATCAAAACTGATGGGCATTCTAATTAAGATAGGCCTCGGAAGTGAGAGTAAATTACGCAGCATCGCTTTTGTGCTGGCCGCCATTTTTCTCCCTTAACGAGCTTTTCTTTGCATTTTGCAATTCGGCCTCTGTCGCTTTTGGTGTCCGTAGTAGACGCCCCCTCGCCTTAATTATGCTCTGTGATTTTGTTTCATGGAGCTATTTTTGGACCGTTTTGGCCTTTTATTCAGTCTCCTGCCAGTTCTTGTTTAGGTTCTGTAGCTTTTATTTCGTCCTGATGCTGTTAACCCGGAAAATCTTGAATTTATTTTTGTTTTCAAGCTTAATTCACGTAAATTAACATACTTTTTCACGTATTTTGCAGTTTTTTCTGCTATACAGTCTTAGGATCTCTCTATTTATAAAAATTCAAAAACATTTTTATTTTTAAGGAGGACAAAAAAGTTTAAAGTGAAATTTGATTAACCTTTATTAAATTTGATTTAATTTCTGATTTCTAGTTATAATTATTTTTGTATCTAAAACTCGTTTCACATGGCAAAGTATAATTTGAGATTTATAATAGGGAGGTAAGAAATTAAAAACACATTAAAAATTTCCAAGCTATTTTGACAGTCAAATATTCAGATATTGTCGGTCGAATATTAATGGTTGTCAATTAAGTTAGTTTGCAATTTTGGGCAATATTTCCAACCTTGGGCGTTTAAAACTGCTTAGCGATTTTTAGCGGGATAAATAACAGAAAACCACCTGAATAAGTAAGAGAAGGGATCTCCCCTTTAGGAAGAAATTACTACAGCGTATAAAATGTGTTTATTTTAAATATTTACTAGCTTGGTGGCGCAGTATGATCTTGCTTAATTCTTGCGACATAAAACAATAACACTAACCAAATCAAATATTTACTTTATTATACTACAACCTTGTGTGGAAATTTTACTTTCCATCTCTTGGAGTAATTTTAAAAAATGGGTATTTACATAATTGCTTTATAAACTACAATTAATCCAAATCCTAAAAACGTGAGATCTATAGTTTCTCCCTACTTCATAAATAAACTGAATTCTAAGTCTTCGAATCACTTGGTAAAACTTCGTCGCCCTGTTTACGAAAAGAAATAACTGAGACACAAGGGGTTGCTGCAAAAAGAGAGCGCTTAAAACGAAGCGAACAATTGTATCAAGCCTCCGAAAGCAATTTCCGAAGAATTTCGAGCACTCTCCATTAAGTGATTGAGTGCGGCGTAATTACAGGGTTCTTTCCCTCAGACTTTACAAAGTAAATTGTAAACAAATTCTGCGTAATTAAAGCGATGCGCACTTTTTCCCTCCGTATAATCCCCAAATTACTGGAGCGAATTTTTCCCGCGTTTCCTGATGGAAATTCGGGAAAAATTATTCCGAGAAGTTGATTAGAGACGCTGAAGGAAATGAGCTTAGCGTCTAATTTCATCATTAGGAAGTATAAATCCCTGTTAAGTGCTTTCTAATTCTGGCATGCGTGAGGCGGCTATATTGAAATATTAAACTGCCTAGGAGAATTTTTGAGTGTAGGGGCCTGATTTCATGGTCAGGGTTATTAATTTTTTCGTGGTGTGTGATTGCAAAATTTAAAATGTAGTTTAGCATCCTTTATAATTGTTGCGTCGTTAAAATAATGTTTCGAGGAACGCATTGGTGTTTTTGTTAGCTGTCGGCAGTTGCAATGTTTTAAATTTGAATTTATGGAATATTTACAAGTTGTATTTTATGTAAATGGATTCAGGTTTAATGTTTCCACGTAGTTTGGTTTTTCTGTTTATCCATTTATCCAGAAAAGGGAAATTATGGACGTAATTTTTATGAAAATTCAGTTTACTAAAGGTTTAATTGAGCCCGTTTTAGTAAAATTTTATTATTTTTACATAGTAAAACAATTTTCTTCTGTACCTTTTAAATTGATAGTTTTTTTATGCTTTAAAACATTTCTTTCTCTATTTGGAACTAAGTACAAAACTTATTTTGTAAAAATTATAAGACTAACGAATTGTGAGATTTAAAAAAAAAATTCGAGACTGTTTATGAAGTTTTCTACATTTCTTCTGAGGATTTGCTATATTACAACCTTTTCCTATGAGGAAAAAATTAGTCTTTTTTAGTGAATTTTTTTAAAATTAGCATAATCTCATTGCATTGAATTTGTCACACTCATACCGTCATACGACCCATTACAGTTTTTAAACAATACATTGACAAATTTTTTCATACGAAGCTCTTTTTACAAGAAAATACTTATTTGAATGGCATTAATAAAATTAAAATGTTAATTCCAAAAACTAAATTTTGATTCCTCTTGCAAGTTTATAAAAATTACAGTATTAATTCAACTCCTGAAAAAAATTGATTTCACATTAAAGACCGTGAAAATTTTAACAAACATTTGCATACTCCTGAACTCTTTCATCATTTTTATACTCTTGCTTGAGCACAACCCACCGTCTTTAAGAGCAGACAAAATTACTACTTATTAAAAGTTGTTCAAATGTAGGATACTCTGCTGGGTTCTAATTACCAAAAAAAAAAGTCTGAAAATGGCTGTGATCTATAAGTAGTCTGCACATTCTCAATTATTAAACCTGTTAAATTATTAAAAGGACCGTCTGAACTTCCACAAGCTGTATCCCTGCTTATCTTTCCGTTCCTTTTATCTTATCTTTCTTCATCCCCGACCTATTCACATAGTATTATTACCCTTACCTTCCCCCCCCCTCCTGCTTTCATTATCTAACACTGAAGAAGCATGGATGGATCTTATTAAATCTTCCTTTCGGCACACGGGCCCAGATAAAGTACCCAGCACTATACTCCCTTTTGAAATATCTCCCCACCCACACTCTCTATCTTCCTCAGCAGAACACTACTACCCCTAGAAAAAAAAAACTACGACGATTTCACGCGCCCATTTGTTATTCCTTCATCAGCATCTGGCAACCGATAATTTCCAGTCCGTCGCCTTTGCTACAGACGAGCCACTCTCGGGATTCGCGTGCTTCTGTCTGGATGGAATCGTCATGTTTATCTCGCTTTTTTCAAGGGGGCTTTTTTTAATGGGGGGCTCTGGAGAGAGGGTTTTTGTAGTGTAAGTGTCTGTTTGCTTTTGGGTTTTTCTAATGGCCTTTCGAATTTTTATTTTCTGGCATCCGTGATTAAATAGAGTAGTGACAAAAAGATATTTTGCTGCTACACTAGGTACTATCATCCTCAGCATTTAATTTCCAAACAAAAGCCCTTGATTTTATATGTATTAAAGTTTTTCTTGTAGGTCCCAAACCTCAAGTTCAGTTACCGTAAACATATGCATCTGATAATAGAAACGGAATTTTTTTTCTCCGTTCTCGAAAAACCGTTCCATATGCCTCCCCAGCTGATTTTCTTCTCAAGGGCCTGCTGATAAGCCGGAGAGGAGTCTGCTGCTTTTTCCAGAGAATTCTTGTCGAACGATCAAAACTGATGGGCATTCTAATTAAGATAGGCCTCGGAAGTGAGAGTAAATTACGCAGCATCGCTTTTGTGCTGGCCGCCATTTTTCTCCCTTAACGAGCTTTTCTTTGCATTTTGCAATTCGGCCTCTGTCGCTTTTGGTGTCCGTAGTAGACGCCCCCTCGCCTTAATTATGCTCTGTGATTTTGTTTCATGGAGCTATTTTTGGACCGTTTTGGCCTTTTATTCAGTCTCCTGCCAGTTCTTGTTTAGGTTCTGTAGCTTTTATTTCGTCCTGATGCTGTTAACCCGGAAAATCTTGAATTTATTTTTGTTTTCAAGCTTAATTCACGTAAATTAACATACTTTTTCACGTATTTTGCAGTTTTTTCTGCTATACAGTCTTAGGATCTCTCTATTTATAAAAATTCAAAAACATTTTTATTTTTAAGGAGGACAAAAAAGTTTAAAGTGAAATTTGATTAACCTTTATTAAATTTGATTTAATTTCTGATTTCTAGTTATAATTATTTTTGTATCTAAAACTCGTTTCACATGGCAAAGTATAATTTGAGATTTATAATAGGGAGGTAAGAAATTAAAAACACATTAAAAATTTCCAAGCTATTTTGACAGTCAAATATTCAGATATTGTCGGTCGAATATTAATGGTTGTCAATTAAGTTAGTTTGCAATTTTGGGCAATATTTCCAACCTTGGGCGTTTAAAACTGCTTAGCGATTTTTAGCGGGATAAATAACAGAAAACCACCTGAATAAGTAAGAGAAGGGATCTCCCCTTTAGGAAGAAATTACTACAGCGTATAAAATGTGTTTATTTTAAATATTTACTAGCTTGGTGGCGCAGTATGATCTTGCTTAATTCTTGCGACATAAAACAATAACACTAACCAAATCAAATATTTACTTTATTATACTACAACCTTGTGTGGAAATTTTACTTTCCATCTCTTGGAGTAATTTTAAAAAATGGGTATTTACATAATTGCTTTATAAACTACAATTAATCCAAATCCTAAAAACGTGAGATCTATAGTTTCTCCCTACTTCATAAATAAACTGAATTCTAAGTCTTCGAATCACTTGGTAAAACTTCGTCGCCCTGTTTACGAAAAGAAATAACTGAGACACAAGGGGTTGCTGCAAAAAGAGAGCGCTTAAAACGAAGCGAACAATTGTATCAAGCCTCCGAAAGCAATTTCCGAAGAATTTCGAGCACTCTCCATTAAGTGATTGAGTGCGGCGTAATTACAGGGTTCTTTCCCTCAGACTTTACAAAGTAAATTGTAAACAAATTCTGCGTAATTAAAGCGATGCGCACTTTTTCCCTCCGTATAATCCCCAAATTACTGGAGCGAATTTTTCCCGCGTTTCCTGATGGAAATTCGGGAAAAATTATTCCGAGAAGTTGATTAGAGACGCTGAAGGAAATGAGCTTAGCGTCTAATTTCATCATTAGGAAGTATAAATCCCTGTTAAGTGCTTTCTAATTCTGGCATGCGTGAGGCGGCTATATTGAAATATTAAACTGCCTAGGAGAATTTTTGAGTGTAGGGGCCTGATTTCATGGTCAGGGTTATTAATTTTTTCGTGGTGTGTGATTGCAAAATTTAAAATGTAGTTTAGCATCCTTTATAATTGTTGCGTCGTTAAAATAATGTTTCGAGGAACGCATTGGTGTTTTTGTTAGCTGTCGGCAGTTGCAATGTTTTAAATTTGAATTTATGGAATATTTACAAGTTGTATTTTATGTAAATGGATTCAGGTTTAATGTTTCCACGTAGTTTGGTTTTTCTGTTTATCCATTTATCCAGAAAAGGGAAATTATGGACGTAATTTTTATGAAAATTCAGTTTACTAAAGGTTTAATTGAGCCCGTTTTAGTAAAATTTTATTATTTTTACATAGTAAAACAATTTTCTTCTGTACCTTTTAAATTGATAGTTTTTTTATGCTTTAAAACATTTCTTTCTCTATTTGGAACTAAGTACAAAACTTATTTTGTAAAAATTATAAGACTAACGAATTGTGAGATTTAAAAAAAAAATTCGAGACTGTTTATGAAGTTTTCTACATTTCTTCTGAGGATTTGCTATATTACAACCTTTTCCTATGAGGAAAAAATTAGTCTTTTTTAGTGAATTTTTTTAAAATTAGCATAATCTCATTGCATTGAATTTGTCACACTCATACCGTCATACGACCCATTACAGTTTTTAAACAATACATTGACAAATTTTTTCATACGAAGCTCTTTTTACAAGAAAATACTTATTTGAATGGCATTAATAAAATTAAAATGTTAATTCCAAAAACTAAATTTTGATTCCTCTTGCAAGTTTATAAAAATTACAGTATTAATTCAACTCCTGAAAAAAATTGATTTCACATTAAAGACCGTGAAAATTTTAACAAACATTTGCATACTCCTGAACTCTTTCATCATTTTTATACTCTTGCTTGAGCACAACCCACCGTCTTTAAGAGCAGACAAAATTACTACTTATTAAAAGTTGTTCAAATGTAGGATACTCTGCTGGGTTCTAATTACCAAAAAAAAAAGTCTGAAAATGGCTGTGATCTATAAGTAGTCTGCACATTCTCAATTATTAAACCTGTTAAATTATTAAAAGGACCGTCTGAACTTCCACAAGCTGTATCCCTGCTTATCTTTCCGTTCCTTTTATCTTATCTTTCTTCATCCCCGACCTATTCACATAGTATTATTACCCTTACCTTCCCCCCCCTCCTGCTTTCATTATCTAACACTGAAGAAGCATGGATGGATCTTATTAAATCTTCCTTTCGGCACACGGGCCCAGATAAAGTACCCAGCACTATACTCCCTTTTGAAATATCTCCCCACCCACACTCTCTATCTTCCTCAGCAGAACACTACTACCCCTAGAAAAAAAAAACTACGACGATTTCACGCGCCCATTTGTTATTCCTTCATCAGCATCTGGCAACCGATAATTTCCAGTCCGTCGCCTTTGCTACAGACGAGCCACTCTCGGGATTCGCGTGCTTCTGTCTGGATGGAATCGTCATGTTTATCTCGCTTTTTTCAAGGGGGCTTTTTTTAATGGGGGGCTCTGGAGAGAGGGTTTTTGTAGTGTAAGTGTCTGTTTGCTTTTGGGTTTTTCTAATGGCCTTTCGATGCGTCCCGGAAGTGAAGTCTAATGTATTCGTTAATGGTCTCTTTGAGTGGGTAATTGGGGTGTTTTTTTATGCTCGAGACGGAAAGAAGTAAGCTGGAAGGAATTAAAATGTGGAATGTTTACTTGAGGGAGTAATTTGTAATGGAATTATTCTGTGATTTGAGATGTGATGCTTATATTAATTGCTGTATATTCTTGCTTTAAGCCTATAATTAATTGAATGCAATATTTAGTAAATATCTTCCGCTATTGAAGATTAATCTTATTTTTGTATGAGATACGTACTTAGTCTTTCAATAGTCGTCAATTCTCGCTGCGAGTTTAATTTTAAAATTCAGTTACAAATGCAAATTTTTAATCCAGACATTTTTACGTATTCTACCAAAATCCCGAGCCAAATAACCCAAACATCTGTAAATTATATTGAGCATATCGTGTTGCAATTTTGGGGATTAATAATGAATTGAATTTTCTTGTTAATATATTTGGTCGATTGTTAACATACACTGGTGTGCAAAAATTAAGGACCGAACTGTTTTTTCAATATAACACATAGCATAATTATTTTTCATCCATGAAAATAATACCACAAGAAGTTCAAGGAGTGGGAATATAGGGCGCAAGAAAATTTTTTCCCTACCAATTATTTAAGGCAAGGGGGTAAATGGGCCCTCCATTGATAATGGAGTTCCATTACACATTTGGAGTAGTGACAGAAACGTCTATGTGAGAGGTATTTAACCGAAAATTTTATGTTGTTTGTAAAGAATATAATTATTCCTGAACTCAACGCATGTTTTTAAATGTGTGTACTAATTTTTAATAGTATTTTTAGGTTTTATTGAGAGATATTGGTCTAATTATTATTTTTGGCAAGTTTTAGCTTCTGGATCATTTTTGGTATGTGGTATCTGACCATCAACCATATTTTCAGTAGTTTTCACATGTGCTTGATCGCGTTTAGGTCTGTGAACCCGGAAAGTAACTTTATTCTTTCAAAATCGTGACTTATGAAAAACTTTGAGAAAGCCAAATAGTGATTTTTCGTAGCTTTGTCATGCAGAAAGAGAAAATAAGGACCTAAAATGTCTTCCAACAGAAGCAAATGAGACATGAGAACACAGGTACACAATTGCAGACATCAGTGAAAATCTATGTGGTGTATAGGGGATGCTGAAACGGCACAAAATAATTGTATAGTTTCATAGGAAGGACATCTTTTATTAACGTTCCAAAAATGATTTTTTTAGTGTTTATGGACCTATTAATGTCTGAAAAGAAACAAATATCTGTTAAAGTATCTTCATTCACCTAAAAATAAGTTTTAAAGACATCGAATTTTTTCTGTGTAACTATACAATTCTTTTGTACCGTTTCAGCACCCCCTATACACCACAGAGATTTTCACTGATGTCTGCAATTGTGTACCTGTGTTCTCATGTCTCATTTGCTTCTGTTAGAAGACATTTTAGGTCCTTATTTTCCCTTTCTGCATGAAAAAGCTGCAAAAAATTACAATTTGGCTTTCTCAAAGTTTTTCATAAGTCACGATTTTGAAAGAATAAAGTTACTTTCCGGGTTCACAGACCTAAACGCAATCAAGCACAGGTCAGAACTACTGAAAATATGGTTGATGGTCAGATACCACATACCAAAAATGACCCAGAAGCTAAAACTTGCCAAAAATAATGATTAGACCAATATCTCTCAATAAAACCTAAAACATACTATTAAAATTAGTACACACATTTAAAAACATGCGTTGAGTTCAGGAATAATCATATTCTTTACAAACAACATAAAGTTTTCGGTTAAATACCTCTCACATAGACGTTTCTGTCACTGCTCCAAATGTGTAATGGAACTCCATTATCAATGGAGGGCCCATTTACCCCCTTAAATAATTGGTAGGGAAAATTTTTTCTCGCGCCCTATATTCCCACTCATTGAACATCTTGTGGTATTATTTTCATGGATGAAAAATAATTATGCTATGTGTTATATTGAAAAAACAGTTTGGTCCTTAATTTTTGCACACCAGTGTACATCACTATGTATCCTTTTGAAACAAATGTTTTAAAATTGGTATGTATTCGAGCGGATGGTATTTAATTTTAAACAAAGCGATTTTTATTTAATTTGTAATCTTTTGTAAGACTAAAATAATGAAACGTAAAAATTCTCTATCGAAGTTTACTGAATATTTTGGAAAACAATCTTTAGTATTTTGTAAAATAAACCTTAATTGGAGCAACGGAAAGTTCACAAAAGAATTCTTTCCTATAACCTACCTATTGCTTTTTGTATTATATTTTTTGCCCTATTATTTTCAGCCCAAAGAGATCCTTATTAACCTTCTGTTTTTATCCTGGACTTTCAACAGACGTAAAAAATTGCTGCCGTTATCAGGACATCACCGGGAAAATTTCGTTAATAGAAACCCCGAAGTGCCTTAAAGCTATACCATTTTATCGAAAGTAAATTCGGACACCATTATCCCGAGAAAGGGACATGCTATTTTGAAGTTGACTCGTCTGTGTCCGCACAAAAGAAAATTTCTACGTAATAGCAAATTGAAAGAGACCGTTAGAGACGAAACGAAGTGAAAAGAATAGCGTGTCTCTAACAGCTGCTTTCAGGGATTCAATCTTTTGAGTTCCAAGAGATTCACCTGCGTCTGCTTGCTTTGTTCAACGCAGATCTCAGCTATCAGTGAAGGAAGATAATTTTAGATAGCATTTGGAATGCGTCTTCCTTGCCATCTGTGATTTGTACCGAGTTTTCTTGAAGACGCCCACACTCGGGTTGGGATTTTCTAAGATTGTATCACGTAGGTTTCGAGTTGTAGCTGTCATATTTTGACTGACGTATCAATATCGTCTCTATCCTCATTTACCTCCTTCCAGTCGTTTTTACAAAATGTTAGTTTTTATTTTGATAATAAAATAAGTTAATAGGCTTATGATCCATTCTTCAAATTCTGTGATTGAAAATCTAACATTTATTAACATAATATAACAAACAATGATGCAAGAATAAACTTTAATTGATAGGACATACATTTAAGCTATCAAAGGTGTGTGACAGTAAAAAAATGATAAGGATATGAGATATTTAAAAGATTTAATACATCATTTCCAAAAAAAAAATGAGTTTGGGATATGCTTATCGCCAATAAATAAAATTTACAAACACACACAGGTTTACAAATCTAATGTAATATAATTTGAAATATTTGCAATATTATCTAATATTGCTTTACAATAAGGAAAAGTTTGAAATAGTATAAGGACATGTCTATAATTACTTTAAAAAGAGTGAATTAAATTGCCTTCGTTTTAATTACATACAAGGTGTCACTGATGATGAAATAACTTAAAGAACTTCAATAAGTTTAAATTGTTTTATTTGTAAGCGTTTTTATAGAGAATCATTGGAGTAAAATATATCCCAAGCTTCTTATGATTCAATGAAAATAAAGTGCTGCATCCCATAAACATATTTTTGTCCTTATACTTTTTTTCAACCACTGTGTGAATCCCCATAATTGTTTCTCAACAAGAACACGAACATATCTCCGACCTCATGACATCCCTTAATAAACGCCCTCTCCCCCCAAGGTTTCCCCACACCTTCCCCAAAACTTCATTACCCCTCTAAAAGGACCCTTCATTTTTCCCAGTCCATTCTTTTCCATTCCCCGGTCATTTCCGCCGTTTATTAACCGCACTCCATTCATTTAATCCCTACACAGAAAGGGAAAAAATCCCCCTTAAAAAGAGGAGGGAATGCAAAAGTGGAGCGCTCTCATTACAAAACGCGGGGGATCATTCATCACGACCTTAATCCTTTGGAATGGGTTACAAAACTCGTAATTGTGCCCTTTCGATTCCTACCTCCCGCTTTCTCCTGTTTCAGACTATTAGATTCGATAGAGGGAGGGTGTAGCTGCCCGTTTGGAGCACTAGTGAATTGAGTTTGATATTTTTGTACAAGGATTGGATTTATCATCTAGTGAGATAAACAAGACAATGTTGCTCGATTTCCACTGTTTTGTCCGTCATGGAAGGGACTCCGGTTTTTCAGTGTTTTTAATACATATGATTTTAGATTGAAGCATTTGACTTTTAGTTCCTTTCCTGTCTTACTTTTCAAAATTAGCATACAAAATAAGATTTTCATCTCTCCAATGCTTTCATTAAAAACTATGCCATTACGGTTCTTAAAAATGTTTTTAAGGAATTTAAAGTGAAGCATGAAAAGGCATGGAGAGACCTAAGCTGGGTAATAAATTACGAAATGTACACCCCCTCCACAATTGGTACAGGAAGTATGATGTACCAGGATTAAATAAAACTGTTTATATAACTAGGAACTATTATATGCGTATTAAACGTACTTATGTACTTTTGTTACAATAGTAATAAATCTGAAGATAAATTTTAGACATGTTTTTAAAACCAATGTGGAAGAAATCAATCCTTAATTAAGGTGAATTATGTATTTTTAACTGTCTTTCGATAAAATACGAGTTACACTTAGCATTCTCCTTGCATTATTAGTTGATTAAGTAAATTTTCTACCAAATAAAATTTGATATTATTTATTAAAGAACTCAAATATAATATTTCATTAATAGATATAAGTATCTCATAAAATATACTTTGGAGTATTAATATGCCTTATACGTACAAAAATATAACAATTAAAAAATACTAAAATTTATATTTCATTATGAGAAATTACGATTATTGTCCTTTTGTACTCCCAGAAATGTAAGGTTGAAAGTAATACAATTAATTTTAACATTGCCATGAAACCTTTCTGTAGTTACTTGAGTCACTTTTGATATGAACCCTCCTTGTTTGACGGGGGAACCCAACGTGTGGAAGCCATGGCTAAATGGATCTTTCACCATTAACCAGAGAAAAAGGATGAGCTCTGCGATTACGTTTAAAAGTGATTATTTCTCCCTCAATCCAATTTTCTTTCATTTAGTGTGGCTTCTGCGGCCGTGGCTGATCTATTGGTGCAAGTGGGCTTGACTGGCGGGGGCTATTAGGGGACTTTTGTTTTGTTGCCAGGTGGAAATGGAGATGTTTAACTAGGAAATATATGGGTTCGGTGCATTGTTTGAATTCTTGAAAAACTAGTGTTTGCTTGTGATAAATAATTAACACACACGCTGGTTTAAATAACAGTTATTCTTCTCTAGTTGAAACAACAGTGTTTTGTTACAACTATTCATTAGTACGGGTATTCTTGCTGCCCCTATTTAGGTTTTTAATGTTCATTAGGATTATTTTGTTAGATTTCATGAAGGCTTTGAATTTTCCTTTGTTCATTAGATTAAAATACATAAAATTATTGCATATGTGTTAAAGTTATTTAAGTATTGAAATTGAGCTATGCCCTTTCTTTTGGTTTATCGGTTTAAAAAAACGCGATCATAAAGATTGGATATGGTATTGTTTTTAAAGTGCGAAAATTGCATTTAAAATTTAGAGGCATCGTTATTTTTTCATTTTGCTTACGTGTACTTAAATATTTCAAACAAATGCTATATTAATCCCGAAAGGAAATTAAATTATGATTCATTCAATAATTTCCGGTCGGAAATAGTGCTCTTCCTTCCCATTTAAATCCGATAAGCCAAGAAGTTGTTCTTAGACAAAGATTCATGTTTTGCTTTCCTTGGAGTTAAATTCTCTTACTGTGGAGAAAAAAAACCATGGCGAATTGTATGAGGTCATTCCTAAAAATATGCATATATACTTCCCATTGAAACTTACTTAACACCAACGTAGTGTTATTTAATATTAATTAAAATAAATGTAAAGTACTTTTTTTAAAACAAGCTGTTTTCATGGTCATTCTAAATAATTTTGGATTTTATACAGTATTTTTTTATATGTAAAGTAAATTAACGAATTGTGTTTCATGAATTATTCGCAGTGTGATAACCATTTGGATTTTATACAAGGTCGGTGTTTTAAAATGTACGTTTTATACGTAGTTATTTTCTTCATGACGTTCTAAAATAAGGAGACTTTTTATAGACATACATTACCATACATGGTATTTATATCTATATACTAAATAGTAGGAATAACTGAAGTTTTTTTCCTCTCCAACAAACAAACATATGCTAATCATTTCTGACCTTTCTCTGTGAGTGACCTAAATTTTGTGACAGACCCTCACTTTTTTCCACCAACCCTCACTTATAATTTGGTGAATTTCTACATTTTTCATAATCTTGTAAAACATTTATCCATGTATCTCCCGAATTTCATTTTTAACCTTTATAGAGCGAATGCATGGAAAATGTTTTCGATCCCTAGTGTCCATTACCGATTTGAGTGAATGAAAAAATAGATCGAGTACGTGTTGTAATCCACTCAATTCGATGCATCCGTGGAAATCTGGGTAGGATACAGGTTTCCAAAGTACATTAGATGATTTGAAAAAAAAAAAACCCGGCCAGCTTTAAAAATTGATAGTTAGATCTAATTCTGTACATATTTAAAGTTAGACTGTACTTTCCGACTCAGTTTTTAAAATTATGTCCCTCTCAAAAATTGCTCTATCTAAAGAGAATCACTGCACTCTCTCTCTCCTGGGTAATAAGCAAGGCAAAAATAATGGCATATATTATGCTTCTTTGAAGCCGTGTTTGTGTTTAGTTCCGAAGGTAATGAGATTTTATAACATCTGGGGGAGAGCAAATCTCTGGTATAGCTGCGTAATTCATGTAAAATGAGATTTTATTGAAATTTCTTAATAAATATTTGATATGATCTTTATTGTGTCTCTGTAAATTTCCAATGTATATTCATTTTGTTTTTCTTCTTACAGGTAAGACAATTTATCAAAATTAGCATTCTGAGAACTTTTGTAAAAGGATTACACATTACGAAATTCGTAAGTAATTATTTTCCTTCTCATTTATTCCTGCTTGTCGTTTTCAATTTGAATCAAAAACTAAAACGCAAACAAAAATTAATTATAAATAAAATTATAAATTATTTTTAATGAATAAGCATTGCCCTCTTATTACTTAGTTTCGTAAACAATGATTCTAATCACGCACATAATACTTTTCTAACTGTTTCAAGCAAAGATAATTAAAATATTTTTCGTTAATGGTTGCTTTTTCCTGCGAACATTTACCAGTAACTCGAAAGATATATTTTTCTTTCTTGGAACAAAAAGTTCTACTTAATTACTCGGGAGCTCCCCTAAGCTAGAAATTAATGGGTTATTTCTTTCACAAGGTTTGTTTTTACTCGCAGTAAGAAAACAAACTTGTTTTCTGTCTCGAATATCACTGTTGAAGAGCTTCATTTTTCTAATACCCTTAAAAAAAAAGAAAACCGACGTTTAAAATTAGCTTAATTGTTTCAAAAGGATCCCTCATTACTTTTTGTAAAATTTAAACAATGCTGATACCCTCTCCCACTTTCAGGTTTCTCGTTTTTTTGTTTTTGTCATGTCGCAAGACTAAATAAGATCGTTATGTTTATTGGGGCTTGTTGAAAACTGAGACTGTTCTGGTAGAGGCAATTTTTCGTGGCACTAGGTGATGCTATCGGTAGAACAGGTGGTTCATCTTTTCTGCTCACAGTCCTTGTGAAATCCTTTGTCTTTTGCAATCCGATCTTTCTGTTTTTCTGTAATATGGAACTCGGAGTGTGCACGTCTTAATTGTTACATTTTGAGGCATGTCTAAAAGGAAGTTAATGAGAAGTGTGGTGGTTTGGTTGCAAAATGTTGAAATATACCTTAGGTTTTGGTTATTGAGTTGACTAATTGAGTTGTTATTATGTTCGTGAGTTTGGAGAATTATTTAATATTCCTATCAGTAGCTTTTAAAATTTTTGAATTAGGATGCATTAAAAAACACAGCTAAGTTCCTGTATTGTAAAAATTTTAACGTGTATTTTAAAACGTATTAAACTTTGAAATTCAATAATTGCAGTTAAATTTTATCATAAATCTATTAATTTTCTTATTACTACAGTAGAATGGAATTTCTTATAGGTATATTACTCGTTCCATGTCCATTTGAAGATATCAATCCTTTAAAAAGTACGAATAATTTCCCAATTAGTTTCTCCAAACCAAAATTGTGGAGCATATCAGTATTGTAGCTATATTGGAATCCTTGAAATTGCTAATAAATTCTTAATTTGTCAAGTACTATTAAATTTAAAATTTACATAAAAATTCTTATAATTTCTATGTAAAAAAACAATAAACTTTCATACTTAAAATAAATAAATTAGTTATAATTTATTAGAATTCTTGACATAGACTTTACATTACTCTTAAGAAGGAATTACGTTAAAACACACAGCTAAATTCCTGTTTCTAAAAGTTTAAACGTGTATTTTGAAACGTATGAAACGTAGAAATATAATAATTGCAGTTGAATTTCATTACATAAATCTTTAATTTTCTCATTACTACAGTGGAATGGAAGCTCTTATGGCTATATTTACTCTTTCCCTGTTCATTTGAAGATATCAATCCTTTAAAAAGTACGAATAATCCAACAGAAGATTATTTGCGGGGAAGTTGAATTTCAAGCATAGTAGTTACCGTTTAACAAAGAATACTTTTATTTTTTGCATAGAAACTAATTATGATAGACATTATTTTTACTTTGAAAATTTGTTTTGTTTGAAATCGTTAGTTTCAACATCCGTATATTATGTTACGGACAAAGTGATAAATTCAATGACATCTATCAATGAGTGTTTATCACATTGCCCGTAACATACCCTTCACAAATAACATAAAACTGTCCTGTTAGTATAAGATTTTAATATTAATGAAAGAATGTATAGTTGATATGAATACCTTTGTTAAAATACTTCAGAGAGAAAAGTTTCTTGTTTTAAGCGTGGATGACACAGAAAGATAATGAATAACTTGAGTTGTATCTGTGTAGGGAATTTCTGCACCAAGTACCTTTAATGGGCAGCGTCGGCATTTTTAATCTTTTCGCACTACTCGAGCAATTAATTTTCATCGTCTTACCTCGTGTGCGTAATACTCGATATTTTTTTTACACCCGCTCGCTCTATTGTTGACTTTATCTCCTTTTACACACCCAGAGGAATTTCGTGGAGCGTTATTGACCGAGACTGAATGGGTTTTAGTGGAGATACACGGCTTTAAAATTCCTTTTTGAAAGAAAATTTTATTTTATAATGTAAGTGCATTTGGCTTAAAGGGGTTTTTATTCAATGCGAGTTCTTGAAAACAGTTCTTAAAAGTGAAGAATAAGAGTAGGTTGTTAAAGTCCCGAACATATATTTTTATAATATTCTATTATTTGAAATTGTGTTTCAAAAATTAACTAATGTTAATTCTAAAAATTATTAAAGTGAATTTTTCCTGGCGATAAAACACTAAGTTTTAAAATTAAAGAACTATTTGTTACCTTGAGAAAAGGAGTATTTTTCACCATAACCACTGGTTCGGGAAAGGTTTGGTTCTAATAGTATATGATACTTTTTTAATAATCTATTTATTAATTTCGAATTGTATATTAAAAATGAACTGTTAATTTTAAAAAAAACTATTAAGGGAATTTTTCCTCACGAGAAATCACTAAGTATTAAAAAATTTCATTAGTTTTTAAAACGACGAAGAACTGAGTGATACATAACAGGTTAAACGGATGCACAGAGAGAAATTATAAAGTTGATTACTGTAATTCTCTCTATACGTATTATAAGTTACATATAATTTTTAAAAATATTATGCATAACGTTTTTAAATTATTACTATGTGTGATAGGGTATATATGGATTAGCAGAAACGGTTTTCGTAAGTCTTTTTATGTTAGTGTAATGATGCAATAAATGACTTCCAATCTCTAATGTAAAATTTAAGATTTTCTCCTACTTTTAAGACGATTCATTTGCTAACCTTTTAAAGAGCAAATGACACTCATCGCAAATATAGTCTGAGGAAATGTGCATTATATTTTAGGTTTGATTACTTATCTGAATCAGATACTTAGCTTTCTACTCGAGGCTGAATTCTTTTGCTTACTGTGTTTGTAGTTTACTAGGTGTGTAAGCATTAGCCCGGCTAAGATGCACGTTAAAGAATTCCGATAATCGATAGAACACATCCGGGAAAACACCCTTTGCATGGCTGAGTAATGTTTGAAGAATTTTCTTTTAACCTCAAGCTGGAACTAATCAAAATTAAGCTCCTTACTGGGATCCATGGTGGATGTGGATTTTAAATCATGTGAACGAGGTGAAAGCTTGGTCTGATTAATTTCCAACAGATTTAATCTGTTATATCAATATTAGGGATTCGGTGCCACGATATCGCTCAGTTCTCACTTTTGCAATCACATTAGCTGATATCTATCTTAGTCTCGGTCGCTGTGCGTACATTAATTGGATTTAAACTATGTTTCAAAATACCGATGAAGAGTTTAAATTCCTTTATGTGCTCTTTTCTCCCCTGTTTACTTTTAAATTTAAAATACGCTGTACGTTCATTGATTGGATTTAAACTGTGTTTCAAAATGAAGAATTTCAATTTTCCTATTTTCTCTTTTCCCGTTTACATTTAAATTTAAAATACGCTGTACGTACATTGATTGGATTTAAATTAAACTGTGTTTCAAAACGAATAATGTCAATTTTCCTATTTGCTCTTTTCCTGTTTACTTTTACATTTACCAAATATCTAAGGTGTTTTGATCTTTTGATTCATAATTGTAGAATCTATCGTCAAAGATTTTTTTATCAGTTCATTCATTTAATCATCAATTCATTTAATCATCAATTCATTTAATCATCAATTCATTTAATCATCAATTCATTCAATCATCAATTCCTTAGTTTCTGTGGTTACTCTTAGTAAAGCTGCCAGAGTCTGACAACTGAGTATTTGTTGTGATTCTCTTATTCCTTGGATTTTTTCAACTAACTTTACATTTATTTTCTGAAAATTATTATCGTATCACTAAAGTGAGTTTTGAAGCAATACTGGATTATGCGTCTTTTTATAGTACATAGAATGTTTCTCAAAATAAAATCCAATACGTTGCAAAATATGAATGAATTTAAAATACAACGATTTTTATTTGCAACTTAAAACATTAAAATAGACAATTGTTTCGGGGATGCTTGAGATCCCCTTCGTCAGTATAAGTTCCAACAGTCTGACGGAGAATATAAATAGAAAAAATATACATTTTAATATACATACAATACATAAATATTAATTTTAATATACATAAAATATACATACAAAAATATACGAATGTTTCTGTTATTTTGGTGACTGTGTAACCACCTCTTCCACAACAGCAAAATAATTTTCAGTTAGTAGGAATCTAATAGCTTCACTTTTTCCCTCAACAGTAGAACAGTATTGGGATTTTTCTAGAAAGCCAAGTCTAATGGTAACCTTTACGTTTTACAGCTGAAATACTGTCCTAACTATACCCTTCACAAACGTACTTAAGTATACCATTATCACCCTTTCGCCAGACACGTCTGATAGTGGTCTTCCCAGGGTATCTCGCGTGTATTTCCACCACTACCGCTCCAGTCTTTTTCGCACTCTTTGTTGGCACGCACAAAAGGGCAGCTGAATATCTATCCGCTTCCTGAGTATAGTGCCGATAGTTGACGCCCTGTGCGCCCCACTCTTTTGTGCCGTTAGTTGCGTCAGAGTCCCTTTGGTGGTTATCAGAGCGGACACACGAGTGGACCTGTGCGTGCCCTTCCTTGGTCGTGGGCTTTAAATGGGTATTTGAATTGAGTCTGGAACGTTATATAATAGCGTTGAGGATGTTAATTACTGGTTTGGTAAGACTCTTTGATGTGACTCTTTATTGAGAGTTTTATAGCGAGAACTGAAAATTTCTTTTACTCATATCGTCCTTTTTAATATGTTTGCTCAATTATATTTCTTAATTTGTCGATGATATACCCGATATAAGTTCAACCAGTTAATCTGGGAAGAAATTTGAATAACAGGAGATAAGAAAAATCTGTTAGATTCTCAGCCAAAAATGTGTTGATTAGATAACAAGTGATTCATGAGAACTGCCTTCCTTCCTTACAACATTATAAAAATTAACCGATCTAGCTCTAATACTATCAACCAATATTATACAATATCGTCACAATGAAAGGTGTCTTAAATCATGTTGTTGCTATTAAGTTAGAATTTTTACCAAAAATTTGGAACAAAAAGAGGCGTAACATTTTTTTATTTATAAGTATATAGAATTTAAGAGTGAGGGATGATTTGGTCATTTTCTGTAGTTATTACGCAAAATTTAGTCTCAGAGGAATATGGCATATCAATATCCACTTAATACAATTACTGAACCTGAATAGAAAAGGGCTTGAGAATCATTAGAAAAAAGAATGAAATATCAAGTAAATCACTGACAGCTAAAACACTGTATCTCTCTTAATTAAGGATAATTCTTTAACTTTAGTCAAACACAGTTTACTCCTTAAAGTTAAGACGAGTTCTCTTTCTACCCACAAAATCCGCCCACACTTAATACGACCCATACATCACCCGATCCATCTTCTCAATAATTGTCTCAGAATAGGATATTTGAATACGAAAAGTCATAGTCCTCACCGCCCACCTCAAAGCCCCATTCGACGGTGAAAGGAGAAATGAATATCTAAAACAGCTCTTAGTATTCATATACGTACGGTCTGCTTGAGAATACGGTCTGGGACAGGTAGGTGGAAAAGCGACGCCGACTTTTTTTTTTTAACGGGTCAGAATTATGGAATCGCCGCGTATTGTTTTTCTCACCTTGGCAGTGCAGGTTTTGTGTGGAGATCGGGCGTGGAGGTGTAAATCCAAATTACGCGGTTGTGTGTTGTGATTTTGTTGAGAATCGCGTCTGGTGGTTGGACGGATGTCTGGAACTAGTTTTTTTTTTATCTTTTTGACGAGATTAGATGCGGTGTCGAACGGTTTGAGAGATTTCTTGAATTGGTGTGATGGCCGTGTCTAGGTTTCGCTACAGGTGGAGCAGAGAATTGATTTGAAGAGTGATTATTAATAGGAATGCTATGTGGAACTGAACATAAGGACGATTCGGAAAATATCCTGCTAAATTTGAAAGGAGTATAGACTACCCGAAGACAGATCAGAATCACATATAGGAAAGAGGAGGTCGCTTACGTATTCGTTAGACGCTAGAAGATTGAACAACGAACGAATTTGTTAGCAGCAATGAAATATTGGTTACTTTGAGCTAACTGCTACGGGTAGAATTACATTTCCAGTACCTATAAATCAAGTTTTATCTTAAACTTTATCAAGTTTTTTTTTATCAAAAAGTGACTGTATAACTATTTTGTCCCATCTTACGACTTGTTAAGGAAAAAAACCTCTACACAGTTTTTGTAAATACTAAGTTAAAGCATGATAAATCGGTACTGCAATTTTATTTCTACCCCCAGCAATTAGCTTACCCCAGTTAATTTTACTCCCTCTGTTTTCTGATCAACCTGTATTTTGCAAGAAACGTAATCACGATTTCTTTGCAGTTGTTGTAATGGACAACTCATTGTACGTTTACACGTTTATTCAAGTAAAAAAATTGTAGTAGACTTTAAAAGTGGACTAGAGTATTTTAAAATTTATTATTTTTTAAATTTTTTTTAAAGATTTATTTGTTTTGTTAATTAATACTTTATTCCCTCGAAAATGTGAATGTTATATCTTCCCTTGATACTTAAATATGTAATACTGCCTGGATAAACAATTTCATCACTCATCTATCAATTCCAATTATACTGCTCATAATGTGAACAGAAAACGGATCTAATATTAACAAGACCCCTTTCAAATATGAAAATTACATCCTAATTAAAGACCTTTACAAAGCTCTATAGTCTGTATGTATAGAGCACAGTTTCTCAAACTGTACAATTCTAGCTCATTCGACGTTTGATAGGTCCGTCATAGTCAGGTGAATCAATACATTACGCCAGTATTACATATTCTAATACATAGCGTCAGAGAATTAGAGTCGTTACGTTTACAGAGAAGCTATAGCTCGGTTGATATGAGGAATCCTTGCTATGAATTCCCGAGATTGTTCAAACATAATATTGACCAAGACGATGGCATAATACTCCTTCGAACTGATTATAGCTCGTTTTACTACTGTTGTGTTGGAAAATGAAGAGTTACCGTAAGAAAACCAGTCTTGGGAAATGTATCAAAATGATTTGTGGGTTGAAATTTAATCACACCATTAAGCTGTCGGACTTAAGGTAAAGAAACTTTTATTCGGAAATTTTGTGTTGTAATGATGTTTACTCTAGAATGGATTGTTTTCTGATTACAACGATGTGCACATCGTAAATTCTTCTAACTTGGTACTTATACATACTAATAGTAGCTACTAAGGTAACAAAATTAGCTCTAAAATATTTATATCTGTTGTTGTAGGTATTTTAGTTCAATCATTTTATTATTTTCTTCTACTTAAAAACACTCAAATTCTCAAATTAATATAAACATAATTCACACTTTATGTTGTTCTTATTGTTTTTATGTTTATTGTTCACTACGCACAGAAGTAAGAGCATAAATCAATAATTTTATTTTGCTGTTATATAGAACTCCAAAACTTTAATTATTTGGATATTTAAGAGAGTTAAAAGCATCATTATCATTAATCCCAACGGCATAGTTTCTGTTTTTAGTGTGCGTTTTGCTATATTATGAAGTATAACTTCCTTTAGAAGTGTTAAAATGATTGATATCCCGACCTAGTTTTTCAATTGACAACAGCTTTTGAAAGTCATTTGAATAAAAAGTCAAAAAATCTCAAGGTTCTGATGTTTCATATAAAATAAAATTCCACATTAAATATCCTGAACTATATATTCAGAATGCCTCTGCTACATTTTCGATGTACTATGTTAAAAAACACGTCATCTGCAACATGGATATCTTTAATTTTTCTAATGACGGTCTTGAATAAAAAGTGCAGGATTTCGAAACTCGAGTTATACTACCGTTAATGCCCTGGAGGAGCTTCCTCTCCTAGTTAAGATGCATCATTGAATGCAAAGAGAAGTCGTTACACATTTTTACAACGAAGCAATACAAACAGATTTGTTGAAATAATTACATCTTTAGGGGAACCAGTCAACAGATAAGAATCATCTCATCCAACATGTTTATTTCGAAACTTTTTTCCACCACTCCAAACTTTGTGTCCAGAATGCAAATTTTAACTTCCAGATTAACAATCGGATATGCTAATAGGCGGAACATAAAACTTGTCATTTTTACAACCAATTTAAATCTTTTGCGTTTTAATTAAGTTCTTGAGCCTTTTTTTGCCGCCGCTTTTGTTCTTCTTCCCTTCCATTCTCTCGGAATTCGTTTTTGCGCGGCTCGGAAAATTCTTCCGTGCCGCGACACATTTCCAGATTTCATTTTTAAGGGATATACATATTTATAAGGGAGCGTATAACGATATACGTATTTAATGAGGCGTAGAATTTCGCTCATTCTTTATTTTTCGCTTGTTTTAGCACCCTTTTTTCCCGGTTTATTTATTTCTGGGTGCATTTTTTTTTCGTGAAGGGAAATGGAGCCTCTTCAGCTTTGTTTGAGGTTAAGTTTCCTCTGACAGTTCTCTGAATTTCAAGTAGTTTCGTTGTGTATGATATACAAGCAAGTTATGAGCAAATTTTAAAATCTAAATACTGTGTTATATTTATTATTACCATAGGTTGAAACTTTAAAATTTAAGTTAAAGATAAAAAGTGAGTTTTTCTATGAGATATGTAAATTTTATAAAAGGTGTAGAAAATCTCTAATTTATTGTTTCTTTGATTTTTCTTGGTCGTTTTAGACATATCTTTAGTTTGTTGTATATTTATGATTTTAACTTTCATGTTTCACTTGTTAATTTATGGACTCTAACTAAAGTATCTTAACATTATGTCATCCTACTATCATTAAGTTCTGGTAGATGGTTCTCACTGTTTTAAGTAAAGCAAACGATTGTATTTTAAATTTTACCGCGTGATTTTTGTGTACCTTTAAAATTAGAGTGAGTAAATTCATGTAACGATCTAATGGTAACCTTAAGCTCTAAGATTAAGCTTTTATAGAGTAACAACCATGCTTTATGTTCTTTTCCTTACCTATTTGCATATTACGATACAGTAAATAAGTAAATTTAAAGGCATACATATAAGAAAGCAGGATTTGAAAAGCCTGGATTCATCTAGGTCTAGGCGCAAGTTATTTTTCATGAACTTATCTGGTTCTCCCAATCTCCCATACAGAAAGTTAGGGATACCATGATTCATTACCTTTATCATTTTTTCCATGCGAATTATCTGTGTTACATTTCATTAACTAATATAATTAGGTTCCAGATCAGATCTTCACTATGGAAGTTATTATTTTGTTTTACGCCGTCTTTCTCCGCTTTGAACTAATGCAATTATTCCTCTTTTTGCAACAATCCTGTTATAATTTTTTATTTGTGATTTTCTTATATTCGAAGTGGAATTGTTATAGAAGAATGTCATTTATTATGATAATTGATGAAAATTAAGTTAAAATTGCAGAAATCGTATGTAGTGGAAAACATTAAACATATGTGTGAGTTTACTGCTCTTCACTTATTTTATGTTCATTTTCATTTAGAAACTACATGTTGTCATGCTTTAATACTTTTATTCAAATAATGTTTAACCACATTGGTAATTTGGTCGCATTTTTCTTTAAATAACCACCTTATTTTTTTTAGAATAAAAGTGCGCTTTCTTATTTTAGGGCACCCTTGGGTATCGTTTTCTTATAAAAACAATTGAAATTTTCTAACCTTCCAGGTATTTTTATGCAATTAGTATCAGTGGGTTTATGCAATTTTACCCTCTACTTAAAAAGCTAGAAAATCCCTGCTTTGCGGAATAACATCGCTTCTTTATACATATTCTTATCACATCTCTTTACAGTGTTTTTGTGTAAGGTCTTAAGCTAACCAAAATACGGAAGGCTACCCAAATTTAACACAGATCAGTTCGTGTAAGCCAGTCTTTTTTATCAGCAATGCCAAATCCCACCTTGAGTTTACTTTTACTAAGTACTCTCTAACACTCCCCTGTAGATAGAATACAACCCCGAACTAATTTTGAAAAGCTAATCCGAGCATATAGCTTTCTTTCTCGCTGCAGTGAGATTACAATAATACACTCGGCCCTAAAAATACCCACTCGGGCCATCTTCATAAATCTGCTATGTTATAATTAATGGGACATCTGCTACGATGTTACCGAGCCGGTCCCTCATAGAAGCCTTAAAGCCGAAGTCCATAAATTTAAACACTTTGCGTGTTTTTTAAGCTGTTTCACCCTTCCTATAAAAATACCCTCACTTTCTCCATGTTTGCGTGCTGGATTTGAATATTTTTTTTCCGACTTAAGCATGGCCTTCTGGATGAATGGATGTGCTGGGCAATCACTCTTGCCTAAATGGCCGCTGTGCAAGTGGGCGAAGGATAATTTATGGCTCACTTTAACGCAAAATATGGACAGTGCGTGGAGTAAGTGGTACATGAGTATTATAAAACTGTTGGGCTTCTCTGTTGTTACGATATGAACGATATTAGGGCGATGCGAATGTTAAACTCCAGGTCAGCTTACTTCCTGGAGCCGTACTGATCCGGAGAAGAAGTGTGTTATGGATTTTTTCCAGGTGATCTATAAGTGGAACGCGTTGCTTTGTCGTGGAATTTTTGAAAGAGATGGATTTTGAAATACCGAGTAGTTGATCAAGTTTTTGAAAGTAAGGTTTTTTTTTTAAAGACGGGTTTTAGGGGATTGGTTTTCTTTGAAGAGAGAGCAAATTTTAGTTTTATGGTTATACCAAGAATGGAAGTCGTTTATGAAATAGAGGGATCTAACCATGAACTTGAACTTGGAAGAATTTCTGGGGTTTGCTAGATAAGTATGATAAATGAATAAGAAAGTTATTTAACATCATTTTAGACTGTATTGAACGATAGTGTTAACTGACTGACAAGGTGAAAGACCCTAATTTACAAGAGTATAAAATTATGAAGGAATTTATTGTCATAATAAATCTATTATTTTAAAGGATACTCTAAAACTATTTGGCGCGATAAAATTATTATTTAAATACATGTTTTATTAAAAAAGTTAATAGTAAAAGTCCATCCATCCACCATGGCATTACAGGTCTTTTAGGACCTGGGCCTACACCAAGATGACCTTCCATTCTTCACGGTTCTGGGTCTTATTCTTCTTGTTTGTTATGTTTAAGGTATCCGACTACGTTTGGGGACTTTTTTTTTAAAAATAAATATTGCCTAAATAAATTTTAAAGGTTATTTTTTTAAGATAATATGTTTCAAAATATCTTCCTCTACGACGTCATCCAGCCACCTTTTCCTAGGGCGCCCACGAGGTCTGGCGTTAAAAATGTTCCTTACGATTAGAAAATGCTAACGTTCTTAAAACCTTTTTAATAACTGTGGTATTATATTAAATTGAAAGATATTTTAATAAATTTATCCATAATTTTTTAATTGATTTACTAATTTGAAAGATAAGTTTCAAAGGTGAATTGCATTTAGAAGTTCATTTTCACAACAGATTATTTACATCAAGAATTTCGTCTGTTTTGCTTAAAGGCATTCCCTTTCGTTGATTGTAAATTATCTTACCTTATTTAAACGGTAGTTTTAAATGTTTATAAACAACGTAGTTAATTAACTTTCTCCTTATGTTTGAATAACCTTCCAGCCTTATATTAGTGTGAGAATTTATGGCAACAAGATAATTTCATTGAAAAGGCTGATTCATACACAATTATGTCATTGTTACATTTAGGTAGTTATTTTAATCCTCGGGCTGGTCGGAATTCGAAACTGTTACAATGTTGTCCCTATAAATTTGTTTAATGTATTATGTAATAGTAAGATGCAAATATTTTCTTTCCATACCTTATAATCGTTTCACACTTATCTTTTTGATGATTTTGTCCTAGTAACTTAATACATTTTCTCATTTTCATCTTCTCCTTCATCTCTTCTTTATATCTGTCTCATCTTCCTCTTACGAGCTTCCTCTCTTTCTCTATTTTGCTTTTACTTCATTCTTTTTTTTTTCTCTCATCTGAATTTTTACTTTTCTTTTTTCATCTCTTATTTTTCTTCATCTTCTTCTCAGAATTTCTCTACTTGTTTCTCCTCTTTCTTCCATTTTTTCCATCTTTTACTTCCTTTTGTCTTATTTTAATACTTCTCTTTCAAATCCTCCAACTTTTTCTCATCTCTTTTAATAATTTTTTTTTATTTTTTCTTGAATTAACGCTGTGCAGTGGTTTTTTTTTAACTTTGCTGGACTGTCCATCAAATATAAACAAACTAGCTAAAAAGAGAAGAAGACATTTTAAGTATAATTTCAAAAAAAATTATATGCGTAATCCATAAATATTTGTTAAAAGAATCTAAATTTTAATGATATTTACAGTTACATGTGTACTGTATGTATTCCACGTACAATTTCGGATATGTGGGCTTCCAAACCGGTTACGAAAAAATGGACACCGTGGCTTCGTATGAAAAAAAAACCTGTATTTAAGATATACGTAATTAGGTTACGTTGGGCGTAGAAAATGAATTTGCTGACCTTCGAACCCGTCTGATTTTCTTATCCTCAACCCCCATTCATACTTACTCATTCTCTTCCTCTTATCCTTTATCTATATCCTCTATCTCTTTGGAAGTGTTGTTCCAGGATGCATTCTAAAAGAGGAAGAAAGCAAGGAAGTTGGAAAACTCATGTTCCCAGTTACTCCGTCTTTACAATGTACACCAGGAATTCCGTGATGGTGTTTTTTTCTCTCGCAAAATGCGTAAGAAAACCTTCTGAATGCTGAAATAAAAAAGACATTTTTTAAAAAATGTGAATTCCGCCCTATAAAATTATGATGAATAGTCCAGGCAACGAATGCTCAAAAAAAGGTATAGAGGGAAATTCTTGGAGCACAATTTTTGACTTCGGAACTTTGTTTGGACTAGTTAGGAGGTGAACATATCAAAAGTCCCCGCCCGTAGCCCTTACGCCGAAGTGAGGAGGGGTGTTCGAAAGTCTCATTTTTCAGTTTTTGGCTAATTACTCTTACAAAATGCATCCCCACGAAAACGTTTCAATTCGCTTTTTTAAAGTAGATAAAATTATCAACAATTTAAGACCCTTCCCAGGTTTATACGTCCAATTGATCCCGAGTTACATCTCTTCAAAAATGGGAAATTTTTTCTAAAAATTCGAAAATTTGAGTAAAAAATGTATTTAAAGCAATTTATTGGCTATATTACCCATCTAAAAGAGAATTAAAGGCTATTACCTCATAATGCACTTATTTAGCTTTAATTTAAGCCCTGAATCAAGTATGTGAGATCAATAGTTCTCACGTTATCTTAAAAGAACAAAAATTGGGAAAATGGGATTATCCCAGTATAGTCCAGTCAAATAGTATTTATTTTGAGAAATATTTGGGGTATAAGATATTTTTCTCTATCCGTATGTTTTTTTTGGGGTGCTGAATCCGAATCTGAGGTTTGCCAACAAAATTTCGGGACGGAACATTGTGAAAATTCGAAAAAATGGCAAAAATTCGCCCCTTTTTTTCGTTTTTTGCCCCTAGAACATTACCTTTGCACTTCTGAGCTAAACAATCCATACAAAAAATAAAGAACATAAACCAATCTACAAAAAAGTCTATTACAACTTTTCTCTCAGGCGCGTAGTTTCGCCGATAGAGCACGTTGAAAAAGGGGTTATTTTCGTTCGATTGGTAGAAAATGTCACTAGTATCGCCAAAACGCCGAATTTTTGGAACATAATACTTTAAAAACTGCTTTAATAATATTCTTCATCAAATCGACCATCTAAAAACTCTAATGATGATTAACTAAATGCATTTTCGTTGTGAGATTTCTCTTACGAACGAAAGTTCCATAGGAGATTATAGTATTTCGATAACTACATACATGTTGCTTCTTCGAGATTACATACAAAAGTGTTCTTTTGACTATTTTATAAGGTTTTTGGGGGTGCTGAATCCGAATCTGAAGTTTGCCAACAAAATTTCGTGACGGAACTTTGTGAAAATTCCAAAAAATGGTAAAAATTCGCCCCATTGCCCCAAAAATTGCCATTTTTTGGAATTTTCACAAAGTTCCGTCACGAAATTTTGTTGGCAAACGTCAGATTCGGATTCAGCACCCCCAAAAACTTATAATCAAAGAACTTATATCAAAAGAACACTTTTGTATGTAATCTCGAAGAAGCAACATATATGTTGTTATCGAAATACTATAATCTCCTATGGAACTTTCGTTCGTAAGAGAGATCTCGCAACGAAAATGCATTTAGTTAATCATCATTAGAGTTTTTAGATGGTCGATTTGATGAAGAATATTATTAAAGCAGTTTTTAAAGTATTATGTTCCAAAAATTCGGCGTTTTGGCGATACTAGTGACATTTTCTACCTATCGAACGAAAATAACCCCTTTTTCAACGTGCTCTATCGGCGAAACTACGCGCCTGAGAGAAAAGTTGTAATAGACTTTTTTGTAGCTTGGTTTGTGTTCTTTATTTTTTGTATTGATTGTTTAGCTCAGAAGTGCAAAGGTAATGTTCTAGGGGCAAAAAACGAAAAAAAGGGGCGAATTTTTGCCATTTTTTCGAATTTTCACAATGTTCCGTCCCGAAATTTTGTTGGCAAACCTCAGATTCGGATTCAGCACCCCAAAAAAAACATACGGATAGAGAAAAATATCTTATACCCCAAATATTTCTCAAAATAAATACTATTTGACTGGACTATACTGGGATAATCCCATTTTCCCAATTTTTGTTCTTTTAAGATAACGTGAGAACTATTGATCTCACATACTTGATTCAGGGCTTAAATTAAAGCTAAATAAGTGCATTATGAGGTAATAGCCTTTAATTCTCTTTTAGATGGGTAATATAGCCAATAAATTGCTTTAAATACATTTTTTACTCAAATTTTCGAATTTTTAGAAAAAATTTCCCATTTTTGAAGAGATGTAACTCGGGATCAATTGGACGTATAAACCTGGGAAGGGTCTTAAATTGTTGATAATTTTATCTTCTTTAAAAAAGCGAATTGAAACGTTTTCGTGGGGATGCATTTTGTAAGAGTAATTAGCCAAAAACTGAAAAATGAGACTTTCGAACACCCCTCCTCACTTCGGCGTAAGGGCTACGGGCGGGGACTTTTGATATGTTCACCTCCTAACTAGTCCAAACAAAGTTCCGAAGTCAAAAATTGTGCTCCAAGAATTTCCCTCTATACCTTTTCGTTGCCTGGGCTAGAAGGGATATTTGGATTTAGTTAATTCTGTGAGAGATTCGGTAATTAAAAAATACGTTTTGATACACGCAGACATCTAACTATTTAAAGATGTCACAAAAAGTGTCGAAAAGGGCCTTCTGATGTCTGTAAGATAATTTTCCATTTTGAGCGGGTTTTTTTATCCCTCTTAGTTAATTCTTTACTGTTTTTGAAATCACTCAGTCAATTTTGTAACACCCAGCAGTTTTAAAATTTTCCAGATAAAAACATTGCTGTATCCAACAAATTAGGTAATTAGCATTTTCTAAAGTTTTTATATCCTTTTAGCTTTTTTGCGGTGCTAATTTTTTCTCTAGCTCAAACCCTGATAATGCGACTATCATAGATAACCTCTCTAAACAAATTAAAGCTTTTCTCTCTGAAAGTTTTTAATTGATCAAAATCCATGCTGTATCTCAACTTCCATCGACTCCCCTCCGTGCCAGAAACTTCTCGTTCCGCCGCAGCCCTTGAACTTGACACCGGCCCCTCCGGACGGTCGTCCCCGGTGTCGATTGTTCTTCTGCCGGGCCATTGTCTCGCGGCTATAAGATATCGAACCGCCCTCGGAAAAATCGATGCGACGGAATGAGGAGCTTTGCGAGGGGCCGATGGATCCCTTTTTCTGCCCGCTTGTGCCGCGAGCAAACAGCGGAGGGGACCGCGATGGAGCTCAGAGGACCTTGTTTGGAGATCGGGTTGAACGGTTGGTTTTTAATAATACGTGTGTGTTTATTGGTGATCGGGGCTTATTCTACTTCTATACCAGACTGCAATGTTTCTTAACCCTGTGACGTCACTACGCGGAAGGAGAAACTGAGTAACCATAGAAAGCCTGTTCGGTTGGAAGGATGAGTTTCAGTACGCAAATCGTGATAAAAAGACGCTATATATACATGTTTTTAATAAACTAATCATATTTCTAAATTGAAGTTCTTTTAACTTCACTCAAAATTCAGACACTTCGCTGGGAAATGCTTTCTTTGTTTGCTCTCAGCTTGTTTCTCCAGAGTTAAGTAACGTTGCAGTCTAGTAGCCAAGAGTAAAGCTGGGTTTTTGTAGGGCCTGATGATTCAAACGGAATAGTATTTTGGAAATTATTTGAGTTTCTATCTAGTTTGGATATTGGGATGTTCTATTGGACTTCTATAAGAAGATTGATAAGATTGGATTACTTCTTCTCTCATTTTCTTTCTTTCTAATACTTACTTCCCTTTTCTGTCTTATTTCTTTCCCATTGTACTTTTTCTTAGTCCCTTTCCTGATCCCTTCTCGTCAGTTTCGGTCTCATCTCGTTTCTCTTATATCTTTTCCCTCATCCCTATCTTTTCCCGTTCATTTTGTCTCATTCATCTTTTCTCTCTCCGATTCCTTCTCATTCATCCCTCATTCATCATCTCTTCTACCGTATCCATTCCCGCTCCCTATACTCTCCGCCATCCTTTCCCTCACCATTTCTTCTTTCTCCCACATTCCTTCTCTTACCTAACCCTCAATTCTGTCTAGTTCTCTCTCTGTCTCTCATTCCCTCTCCTCTCTATTCAATCCCTTATTTGTTTCCTAGTCTCTATTTCCTCTCTTTTTTACTTATTCTTCCTACATTAAATACACATGTAACTTTGCATATGAACACAAAATACTGTTTTCTTTCTGTAGCTACATTTCCATGAATGTAGTAAATATATAAATAATGTTTAAATAGCTTAGTTTGATAGCTCTAATTGTATCTCTAAACCTTCTACATTCTTTATTAAACTTATTATAAATCCCAATTCCTTCAACTGCAAAACAAGCAACCAATAGCCTCACCTATCGATACAATTAATCCCCGATTAAGTGCTTTGAGCACGAAAAAGGAAAAGAGCAATTAAGAGTCAAATGTATCGAATTCAAACTTCCGCCACTTTTTAACTTTCAGTCCACATCCATTGATAGTTTTTTTCCTTTTTCCGTTCATTAATTAATTATTAATTGCGTTAAAAGTTTCAACGCATTGTTTTGCTTGTTTCGTAAGTAACTTTCAAACAGAAGGGATCGATTAGCTCAATACCTTATTTTTCTGTTGGTTGAAGAGCAAAGTATTATCGATATTTATGAGTGGGTGAATTTAATCGTAATTTCAAAGTAAAAACGGATGGATCTGCATAACTTTTGAGATATGCGGTACCACAGATGGAAGCATTGTTAAATTGGATATTAAGGATATATGTTATGAAATGTATTTGAAATTTTTTTCTGGTTTAAAAATAAAGTTAAGTAATGACTTAACTATTGTATTAGTAAATATATTTTGTCCAAAACTTGAGTAAAATTATTAATCTTAAGCGCTTTGGAGTAAGATATTTTACGAAACAATTTAAGGAGTATTTTCTTTTTATATTTATACTCAAGTTGAACTAAAAACCTATACTTCATTCACTAAGAATTCATAAAAATAAAATTTTACTATTTAAATGAACATTTGAATTGGTTTGTTGATATCTTAGAAACAGTTATTCTTATTAACATATTTCAGAATTACGAACCTAACTGAACATGGTTAACAGTTTTATGCAATGAAAAATTTTTCGAAACAGATAATGTATTAATGTATATATTGAATAGATAAAGGGTTGAAATTGTGAAAACCTGTTTAGCAAAACACACTCTTACAAGAAGTCTTAAGATAATGTTTTTTGCTCTCTACAATAGATCGGTTTCATTGATGCCCAAAATAATGCAACCTTCACAGTCGATAGATATTCAACACATATCCTTAAGAGCATAGTTAAAATAGAAAGAAAACCCTTCCTCACCTAAAAGAAACGCATACGTTATTCAAGATTTCCTTCTAAAGCCTATACAATGCATTACACACGCAAGAAAAAACATAAAATACAATGTCTTCACTACAAAAACCAACTCAAATCTTCCGAAATCCTTAACAAAACCATAAACTCCAGAAACGATTCTCAAAATCGCTGAAGACTTTCCGATAAAGTGATTCCGGGCAGAATAACAACACACGGCATGCCCGAGAAAAAAAATGCCCCCATCCTTCCATTTTACCCCACAGCGTTAAAAGCTCACCCTTTCAAATTCAGAATCATGGGCACGACATAAGATATGCAAATTAAGTGTAACGCAGGGGGCGAAATTATGGGTCGGAGAGAGAGAGAGGGGCGTACAGAATGCCCGGGCAGGGGCGCCTCGAATTTATAGGATCGTTCGGATTTGGAGAGTAGCGGGAGAAATGTCCCGAGTGCCAGTTCTTTAGGATTGGGAGACGTGTAACCGTTCTTTATGAACAGTTTTGGGGAAAAGGCTTTTTGGGGTGAATGGATTGGAAGTATAAGGGGTTAACTGGGGTGAAGGAAATTAAAAGGCTTTCAAATCGGTTATTGGAAGGGTGAATAGGAATGGAAGAAAATATCTTACTTATCAAAACTGGTAGAGCTTTTCTTGAGAAAGCTGAAAGAATAACTCTTAGAGTAGATTTTTATATTGTTATAGATCTGAAGTTCTCCGACTTATTATAAAAATTTAAATTTCATCATCGACGATTTCAAAAACATGTGCCTGAAGTTTACCCATTTATTATTTAGGAAGTAAGAAACGTATTATTGAACTAAAAAAGCATATATCTTAAATACAGCAGTTCGTACATTTTTTTTCAAATTTAAATGGATTAAAAAAGTTTTCCCCTTAATTTGTTCCAAAAAATAACGAAACTTCTATGAATATCGAAAAGAAAAATCGTAGAAATGAATGTTTCATTATAAATCAGCTTAACTTTATTTGCCAAAACGTATTTTAAAAATCAACAATTCATAGAACAGGTTTTTGAAAAGGTCAATGCAACAACACAATAACAGTTGTTTCTCCACAGACTGAAAGAAATTATTAAATTAAAAGTTAAAGTTGCTTTACTACAACATAAACTCAGTCTACCCACTTATAAACATTTAAAACGAGTTTAAATCACCGAAACATATTAATTTCTCTGTTTTCTTTACTCAATGTTTCTGAAGTGCCATATTAAAAACTCTTATACGCCTATTCAATTTATCATAAGTTTCAACTCTAATGTCTTGTCCTCTGTCCGTGATATTTCACATTTGGGAGGGGTCAGTGGCGACATATTGGGCCCATTAACACCATCAGAAGTGGCTTCCCCGTCGGATAATAAAAAGTAATCGCTGACTGATGAAGCAGAACGATCCATTGAAGTCTTGATTTAAGATTCTCCTCAAAGGGTGTGGTTCAAGGACTTCCTGAAAATGGCTGGCCATTGGAGATTCAAGCGTTTTCCGACTCCAGCGAACAGACAGTCTAATAATGTCAATATTATACGTTGTCAAAAATTTCAAAGAGCCATCTGAAGGACCTTAAGCTGATTGTGAATCTTTGGATATTTATGTACTGGTTAATCGTTTATAACTAACATTTCTGTTTTAAATTTAAAATTACCCCTCTTTTGGAATGATAGTTGTAACGGTAACTGTGTTTTAAGAAAACATTTTTGTAAGAATTAATATAAGAATTTACGGGTTCGTTTTACTGCAACAAAGTAAAAGATCTCTTCACTAATATTTCAAATCATATAGTAATCCTATAGTATAGTATATAGGTTACGTTTCATTTTTATGCTAAATTAATGATTTCTATACTGAAACCCCATGCTCCATGCGGATGGTTCATTCCATTCAGATGTATTATATTCTAGGTCCATACTATTTGCCATGGTGTAGCATTTCATAAGATTTCTCATTGGTTTTATGATATAGTAACCTTGTCTGTTTTGTATCAATACTGCTCAGAGGGAAAGCTTTCCCATGGGTACTGTATTTTATCATTATCACGATTTGAAGTTTCTATATATCAAAGCTTTTGCAATTCACGCCATTAATAGGTTTAACCAGAACTATTCTATGCTAACTATATTATAGTCAGCAATTGATGTCAAATGCATCTCTAGGATTACAGATACTGCAAAGTATCCATTGAATGTGCCGCATTTTGGATTGATATTGAAATGAATGCGATCCTTTAGAGATGAATATTTATTGAGGGTCTCTGTGTATAGCTCTTAGGTATTGGTTTCATAGATTTCGGATTTCATCCGTACGTTATTGATCATGATAAACAATAGAAAACCTTTGAAATTGTTTCTGGGCCAGTCTTATTTTGGTAATTTATTGCGTAAAATGATCTTAGTAGATTCATACTAAAGTTTCTTAGTATATTTTTACAGTGACCGTATTTACAGTAGTAAAAATTGTGAAAAACTTTTCTTTTAGACTTCATATAATAACATTATAGAGTTTAAGAGTGAGTTCAAGCTTTCCAGGTAATTGTCAACAAGAATATTTCTTCTTTTAGATTTTGGGTAAATGAAAATTATGATTGATATTAGTTGAATAACACATTAACATATTTATGTTCCTTTGCGTTATTTCCCGCTAAATATCACCATGGTGTTTTGAACGCAATATATTAGAAATATCGTCGAAAACTGCAAACTATACGAATTAAATACTATACTGTTATATCATTAAAAACTATAAAATTTTGGCGATGTTTAATATTTGGTTTCCAAAACACAATGGCGATATTTAACTGAAAACTTAACGGAATTTAACCCATTTTTACTTTACATTTTTATTTTACATTTAATCCTTAGTTCAATAATGGTGTGTCTGGGTTTTTATTAATCCATTACAAGTTCAAGTTCCTAATACTACTAATGATAATTCCTTCTTGATTTTGCTTTAAACCCATTTCTTAATTTTTATACTTAATTTGTATACACCCCATACAGTTTTATTCTTTCAATACATAGGCACTTTTATTTTGTAACAAACATCCCAAATTCCAACTTATTAAGCTATTAAACACCAATCAATGTACACATATATGAATAAGAATTTTTAAGCATTTTTTAGAAGATTTGTAAAAATGAGTTCAAAAGATTTGATATGTTGTAAAAGAAATTACCATCTGTAGGAATAGTGGTTTAGGTACAGAAATCTTATAAAATTATGCTCTACGTGTACAATTTGTACATTCTGAATAAACTGAGATTTCGGCTTTACTGCAGTGCACTATTTTCTATTCGCTTGCCTTTCAAGATGAACAATTCACTTAGCTCTTCCAATCCCTTTAAATGAAATTTTAACACCTTTCCCTACTTAACTCTCTCACAAAAAGGAAAAGTAACTTTATTTTAAAATAGCTTCGATCCCGTTGATTTAATTTACTTTTGAATGACTTTCATTTCTCGAAGCCTCAAATGAAAATATACGATCGATTCTGAGAGGAAATGCTATTGGAATACCTTCCAAAATTTTTAAAACGATCAATTTTGACCCTCCCCTTCTACGTTTAAAATTTATTTTGCAAAGGAACGACTTTTTCGTTCAGATTCCATATAGTGAGATTTCTCGTTTCCGAGTCAATATCAATATCACGAAGGATATAAATACACCGTGCCTTCGCTCTGAACCGAAATATATTCTTTCGGAGCAAAGAAAGAAAAAGTTCCTTAAAGAACCACCATCAGCACACAGATTTACGACCAAAAATGAAATATACGAAAAATAAAAGACTTCTGAAAATTGGGCGTTCAGGACACTTTGTCATATAGTCTCTGCAAAAGTAATAAAGCTGCCTCTCTCTCGTAGTTTTGTCGGTTTCCCCGGCAGCACCCCCTACTGTTTCATGTTGAAAAATACCATTCCGTTCCTGCAAATGGGAAGAACTGTCGTTAATTTCAAACGATTATGTGTTCTTCGTTCGAATTTATCTTTACTGTCGCGGGGCCGGGTGGTTTTTCCCCGCCGAATGTCCTTCTCACTTTTGGGTCATTAAAAAGATGATTGTTTCTTTTTTTTTATCCCCTCTCGTCCCCCAAGGCGAAAATTTGCGTGACAGGTAATTGTAATTCTCCGGAAATTGAAGAAGCGGTCTGGGAATTCGTTTCCGCCATTTCCCGCGCAGCTGCGTTTGTTTGTTGGGTAGTTCGCGTTTGTGACGCGAGATGGGGCGATATGAGATCCTATTTAATTCCATCAGTTCAGATGCGAATTACCTGGGTTGATTGCTTGCTATCTCATCTTGGTTGCTTTAGGCAGGGACGCGAATAGTAGGAGAGGAGTTTAACCGTTTGAAAAAAAAAAACCCGAATCTAGTTTTTGTTGCTCGAATAGTTCGAAAATTAACTGCTGAAATCTGGGGTACTTAATTACTTTTCTTTTTTTAATATTCGTTTATTAACCCAGTTATTGATCAAATATATTAAGGGAAAAAACCACCTAACACGTTTTATAATTCAAGGCTAAGTGTTGGCTATCAATACGTTCTTTGGTCAGAATTATAGTGGCGTAGGTCCAAAGTTACAAAATTTGAGAAACGTGATTAAATAATTAAAAGAAGTTTAAGGATTTAAACAGAAGTTATTCAATTAAGGATGTAACTCTAAAAATATTCATTTATGGCATTGTACTTTATACTTTTATTTCCTTGAAGACATTTATAGTTAAATTTTTCTAAAAGTAGCCTCCAAAATAGATGTATGTTTTTAAATGAGTTAAATTTATTTTTCTTAATAAAAACCCTTTGTTTTAAAATGATAAAAAATTCTCCTTGTATTTCTTAATTTTCCCTAAAATCGACAATGGTTCTTATTAAAAGTGAAAATTTTGTTATTGCACTCGGTGGTAATTAATATTTTACTAAAGCTTTTTGTTATATTTTATTACCAAACACTTTTATACTAACATCTCAATTAGTAGTATATTATTTATTTTCTCTAAAAATGTAGATCAACTTCTTAAAAGTTTGTACATTAGATGTTGAAATATACTTCGGAAATATAATCATATATTTTTCAAGTCTGGAGAGAATGAAGTTCTCCGGCTTAGAACAACAAACTTCTATGCAAAAGAAAAAACATTCCAAACCGGAAAGAAACTGCCATCAAAAACGACAAAGAAACCCCCCAAACTGATTTTCATCCCTACCCAAAACGGAATATTATTCAATCAGATATTCCCTGCTGCCACCAGGGGAAAAAAAAGGAAGAAATATTTCCCCCAACCTGGTGTGAATTGAATCGGAAATCAGTTTCATATCCGTTTTACATGGAGAGAGATATTTTTCTCGTATTGTGCCCTTGTTTCTGCAAGATTCCCTCTCTAGAAGGTCGAGGTTACCAGATTCCTTTGTATTTACAGCTTCTTGGAACGCTTTTTGGATTGTCTCGTCCGGACGAGCACGCATCGCAAACAGTTCCGTTGGCATGGCAACCGTTTGTTCAGGTGGCCCGCTGATGTGGACGCGATTTTTGCATTTTTATGGCCGCTCCAGAGATAAAGGACCAGGGTTAAAGACTGCAGTGGTGTCGTGCTGGTATGCCGTTTTGGGAAGCTATTGCTTTTAATATAATAATTGTGGAAGGTTGTTGAGGTTTGAGTTATGGGATGGGGGGGGGTATTATGAAATGGAGAATGCTTATGCTTAATATTAACTTTTGAAAGGGATTCCTCTGCTTTTAGGAATCTTTAAATACATCTTTTATTTTTATTCGTATCAATCAATTATCTTTTTCGATACATTCATTTAGAAATCCTGTTTTCCTTTGTATTTTTATGAAATTAAAAGGAGCTAATATTCTATTACTTTTTATATCGCCTTAAAAGCCTTAAAAGTGTCAAAATCGAAATCCTCTATATCTAATTCCTACGTCTCTATCCATGCACTACTATTTTATATATTGTCCCTCTCTCCTTCATTACTTCATCCCTTCTCTCTTTCTCTGTTCTTCTCCCTTTTATTCTTCCTATCCTTTTATCCTATCTTCCTTGTCTTTTCCTCCTTTTCGAATCCCTATATATCTTGCCCTTTTCTGATATTTTACAATTCCTATACCTTATCTCTATCTTTTACTCATCTCCATTCCCTATATATCCTATTCCCTGTCTATTCCTCTATTTTCAAATTCCCATATCTCTATTCCCTTTCTCCTTTTCCAATCCCTATATCCTATCTTTGCTTTTTCTCCTTCTCCAATCCCTATATCCTATCTTTGCTTTTTTTCTCTTTCTCCAATCCCTATATTCTATCTCTATCTTTTCCTCCTTTCCCAATCCCTACATCCTATCCCTGTATTTCCTCCTTTCTTCTCAAACGTTTCCTTTTCAGTCTTACATACACCAAGAAATTCCTAAACGCTCTTAAGACTGCAACTAGGACAGTATTACCCCTATTTATCATCATCAAGATTGGCGCAAGTGATTCTTTTGATCGAAAGCGAGTGCTCAAACTTACAGAGCCTGCTTCAAATCTACGCCATCAACTCTGATGGGCACTTAGACCTATCAGATCCATCACAGGAATCCAACCTATTATTCCCAACATATCTGCAACACAAAACACCTCATCCCGATCTTGCTAGCTCCCTATCTGCCCGAGAGCACGCACTGGTGGAAAAACCGCTTGCTCCTTATCTCGGCACTCAAGCCCTCCCATTTATTTCGCTCCCGTGTCGTCAAATCAACGAGCGACCCGTATTTATTACGGACCGCGCACATTAACGAAAGTGGACATCACCCGAAACCGGCCATTTATCACACAGATTTACCCCCGCGAAAAAATATATTTTTTACAAGGTTTCAAGATTTGTTTTACGTCTCGATTCTAGCCCCTCCCCCCTCTGGAAAGATTTCCAACGCTTTACCCTCGCTATAAATCAAAGACCGAACCGTGGCGATAGTTTTTTTTTATAAGTGTTATTATTCTTTGTCGCTCTGGAGCACCTCCTTTCCTTGTCCGATTCCTTTCTTGTTAGTTTTTCTTTTTTCGAGAATTTTTTCTTCCTCACTTAGTGAAGGGCTTTTCCCGAACTTAAGCTTTTCCCTCTTATCTGCATGCGACGCCGGAGAAGAAGAAGATACGATTAGAAAAATGGAAATGTGTTCCTAAATTTTCCTTCTCCCCCGTTCGTTTGCCAGAGGAAAAAAAACCTAGGGGAAAATAAAGAAATTCGCGAATATAAAAGCGGCGCAAACGATAGAGTGGCGTTGATTTAAGGGAATTGGGAGTTTTTTCCCCCTTCTCTCTGGATACTTTTTAATATGCAAATTTTTTCATCTCTTGGCGGTTGCATCGGTTCTTAAGGAGTTCGGAATAGCCATCCCTCTTCCTCTAATAAAGATCCGGGTATTCCTTCCCCGAACGCTAATAAACGATGAAAATGTTAATCGAGTTCGCTGCGGAGATGCAGTGGCGAAATGCAAACGATAATTTTCTAGGTGGCTTTCGTTCTATTATTTCGAAGGGGAGGGGGGCTGCTTTAGAAGCTTCGTTTACACTTGACACGCAAGCGGGGGCCGTATCTCATGCGTTCAATTTTTCCACGAGCGTTTTAATTCTCTTGAATAAAGAATATATTTGAAAGGAATGCGGCAAATTAATTTTTTATGTGGGGTGAGGTGTTTGTTGGTTTATCGTGATATTAATAAAATTCTTATACATGTTGGGTTTGGGTGGATGTATATTAATTTTCTTTTTATGCAGCTCAGAGTATACTTGAACTACATTCTACTCTGAACAATATTCTACTCTGGTTATTTTATGCTTTCAAATTTTATACTTGTGTTAAAATGTGTTATTGAATTTTCTACTTAAAACCTAATAATAAATCTTAAGTTATTAAGCGAAAACTTTGTTTTGGTATCGGTTACGATTTTGAGATTGTCGATATAATTGAAATGTAGTTCTCCAAGATTAAAGAGTAAGATGAGTAGAAGTTTTATTGGTATTAGCATATTGTTGTTAACAAAATTTTCTTACTCGTTCAAAATTTCTTGCATTACTTTTTGGAAATCGGACAGAAAGTGTTTCTTGCACTAAATTTAACACAACATTTAATTATTACACTGTGCAGTGAGTGCATCTCACTACTTTTCTCCTTAACTAACATCCTAATCGAAAATAGATCATTGAAACGCATCACATATATTTTTTGTTTTTACTTCTGCGTTCCCGTATTTATAATTAGAACATTTACAGAATATTTAGCCACGTAAACTTAAGTTAAGAATATTTTATTAAGTTAGGATTTTTTTTTAAATATGGCTTTATTGGAATAAATATTAATCCATTGAAAATGGCAAATACATACAGAAAAAGAGTCTGGGTTAACACATAAAGGAATACAAGAGAAAACATGAACAAAGTCTCAAGCAGTTAGGAAGTTAGGAATTCTTGAATCGGATAAAATACTACAATTTCAATTTAAAAAATTATGTTACGGGCAATGTGATAAATCCGGGCATTATTAATAATGCCCGGGCAATGTGATAAATTCAGTGGAATTTATCAATGAAATTTATCACTTTGCCCATAACAATGATACTGGAAATTTGCGTTTGATTTTCATGCGTATATTTAAACTTGATTCTGCAAAATGATTCCGTAAAAAATTTGAAGAAAAAAGTATCTTTATCTTATAACCAACTGTCGAAATAATGCTAAAATTTTCCTAATTTAAATTTTGAGTTACTTTTCATGCAGGAACTGATCCAAGGAAGAGCTAAAGATGCGCATAATAAGTAAATTATAATCTGAAATCTAATAAATATCAGGAGTATAAAATTATTAAAGATTTAATTTGTGTCCCTAAGAGCTTGTAATATTTATTCAAAAATTAGAACCACATAATTAATTATTATGTATTCTCTATTGGATGTTTTTCGTAAACCTGCATTTAGCATCGAGCTAATCATTTGATTTTTTTTTTTCATCTTTTAAATCTTAGGTCATTACTTTCTTCAAACGTCCTACACACTAGTGCACTTTTAATTTTTCTCATTTTTTTTCTCCTTCCATCTCGAAGGGAGGCGTAAGTATTATGCAGACTTTAACGCAAAGCACACAGTTCATTTTTTTTTTAAAGTAGAGTCACGCAATAGGAAAACCCTCCTTTCACGACAAATAATTTTTTACATCACTCCAACTCATTCAGCATTTTTTCCCATTTTCGGAAAAGATCAATTTCTATTGTATCTGCTCCGAAGAGTATTTGAATATTTTTTTTCCTCCCTATCATCATAATGAACTCGCGAGGGCTTTTTCTGATTCAGAAAATTTTTTGAACAAACTGTTTTTGAAGTTCAAAATGAATGCAAAAAACGAAATAAGATTTCAATCTCTTTCGATACGTTTGCTTTGTTTATTATTCCCCCTCTTGTTTTTTGCACGGGAGCGGTGGCAACTTTCTGGAAGGTCGTTTGGCACAAAATCCCGAGTTTTTTCTCTACCGCCGACTGCTTGATAAAAAAAAAAAATTAAACGGAAAAACGTGTAGGAAAATTTTATTCATTTAACTGTTTGGGAAGGAGGGGTTTGTCCTAATTCAAGGGAAGACCCGAATTTTCCCCTCGTGAAAAACAGAAAGTTTTTCTCTAATGTTGTTTTAACTTTGTTAGATTAAGAAAAAATGTTAATACTCTCTTTTTTAATGCTTTTGGAGTTGTGAGTTTGTTTTAAAATAAGATTTTGCCTCTTATGCTTTTATAAAATTTAATTTGTCCTTTCTCTTGCGTGTTGGCGCAAGATTGAATTAAATTCGATAGAGAGAAAGCGCAAATCTGGAGAAGCTGATTTGTAAAACTGTATTTAATCCTCTTTTCCTTTATTTTCCCACCTACCTTTCTCCTGCATATTAGAGGGGTGAAAGTTAATTTATGCGCATTTTCTGCATTAGAGATTTGCTTGTTTTTTAATCTCTGAATTGGGGAATATCCTTAACTTTTTTTCTATTAATCTCTGTACCTCACGCTTAAAAAAATTGCATTTAAAATCAATTTACGTGTTCCAGGAAATAAATTCGTCTGTATTAATTTCGAAGATTTGAGCGACTTGTATAATATGTATTATTTTGATTAAAGACTTTCGAAGTATTTTTCTCCATGCAGTTGGGGCTTTATATAGCCTTGTGCCATAAAAATAACGGCTCATAAATTAAACGTAACATAAAAATAACTGCTAATAAATCCATAACGACTCATTATATTATATTAATTATCTCTCAGTTGTAGTTCCAATTAAAGTAGTTTTAGAAAACTGATTGAAAAATAATTTGTTATAAATAATTGCTTAATAAGCTACTTATAGGGTTGCTACTTCTGGGCGTAATAATCAAATTTCAATCGTTATTTGAAATTCAACTTCGTTCTTTTTTTTATCTAAAATTCCAACTCCCTTGCAAATGTTTGGGTTTTTTCCATAAAACCTAGCAAACAACACCCTAATCAGACTTTCCACTTATTCAACTGTAAATTTAATTCACGAATTTATAAAAAAAATTCGACTTTCACTCCAAGCCAGTTTATTCCGGCCACCCCCAAACGATTACAACCCCCGATTGATTCCGACCCAACACCTCAACCCCCTTCGACCCCCCATCCTCAAACAAGAACGCGTGGGCTTCCCACCTTTTTTTCGGTTCGGTCGCGGCGCTAACAAGAAGTTCCCAGGCGCAGAAAAACCGCTTTTTCCCGACGAAATTTTTTCCCGTCCCGGAACCTCTTTAAGAATTTCGGGCACGCAGTTTCCGCCCCGAAAAATCCTTCATTTCCTGGATTCGGAACTAAGTAAAGTGGAAGAGGAGAAGAGACCTCCCACCTTCCCCTGACTTTTGAGGAAAGGGGTCCGGAAGGGAGGGATTGTTAGGCCCCTTTCCCAGTTTTTTTTCCGGGAACCTTTGTTTTCCCAAGTTTTTCTTCCTCTTAGCATTTTTCAAATAATTTTCCGCGGGACTGAGTGTTATTGTTTTTACGGAATATTTTAAAACTTTTCTCGTTTCTGTGGTGTTGTGTAGCCAACTTCCTAAAACGCTTTTTTCTGTCGGACAATTTTTTTTTTTCCTAAGGTATTTTATTTAGAATAGGATCCTTTAAAATGAGAAATATAGAAGAGTGTCATTTTAACAAGCAAATAAAAACTAAACTAAATTACTAGTTTTTTATGCTTTGTAAGGAACAGCTTTTTGTTACCAGTTGCAAATTTGGAATTTGCTTTTGAATCTTTGCAATCTCTACAAACTTGGCGGTGATTATAAAATCTACAATTTTAATTTAGCTCTGCGGGTACTCTTGTTTGTTCTTTTGTTGTTTCTCTGCTATACAACACAATTATTGAAATTATTATCATGGAAAGTAAGCTATTTGACATTTTGAAAGTAATTTTAACTTTATAGGCTTTAAGGTTTATTGCGCGTAGTAATAGTTAATACTTATTTTAAATATTTTTTACTTTCGAGGGGTAAAAATTGATTTGGGCTAAAGTGTATATATGTTTGACTGAAATATATTTTATGTAACCTTTCTTACTAAAGCTTTTGAAAATAATTCAGGGTAGACATTTTCTTAAGTTTATGTAAATAACTGTATTTAGTGTCAAAAATTTTAGGGAGAAAATGATGTTTAGATTTGTCAAAGAACATTATTTTTAAACTTAAAGCACACTATTTATTTAATGACTTAGTTTCCAAATTAGTTGTTTCAAGTTATTTTTAATTTTAATAAACAGCACTAATATCTCCTGTTTAAGATAGAGAAAATATAAGTTGGTCGCCACTCTAAATAAAATTAATGACTAATTAATTACTTTATATTGGATTACTTCCCTTAAATTTGACACTAAAAGGATTTTTTATCCTTCTTGAACATTTCTACTCAGGATTATTTTTCCAGTCATTCCCACTGCGCTTGTTTATATATGTGAAGGATAATAACATTTTTACCCTTTGGCATACATCTATCAAGATTACATTTTTTTTTTCAATAATCCTCTCTGCGCTTTTTTTTTTGCATACCAGCATACCTGAAAAATAAGGGCATTATTACAGAAACAATATTGCGCAAAATCCCTTCCTTCTTCCAAATTTTATCGAATCCATCCCACCCTAACTAGCTCTTTCCCCGGCAATAAAACATCATTGAGGAGAGTGAGCGATCTTATTGAGAAATTACTCTCCATCCATAGAGTAAGTATCCCGGCGCCACGGGGCTGCGGCCTCGGAGAGCATAGGGCGTTGCGCCCGATGAGTGGCCTCGGATCTATGGCCCGGGCGCACAAATTGCGAGGGTTATCAAGCCCTTGCGAGGAAATTGAATCACTTGGAATGAATTAGGTTCCAAATAGTTGGGGTGTGATGCGTCAGGGAGGAAATGTCGAGACTTCTCTGTAGTGTGATGGGGTTATTGCTTGCGATGATGTTTCTTGAATTGGATTTTGGGTCTTGTTAAATTGAAACGCTTGTTTCAATGGAGTGTTATTTGATAAATATTTGTTTAGGGAGGTCTTTCGTATCTTACTTACTTGTATCGATTTCGTCTTGAATTTTATCTCGTGTTGTCCGCGTCGTAGAAATATTTGTCTGTTGAGATGGATTTTATTGTGTTCACATAAGTAATGAATTCCGTAGATATTTCTTTGTGTTTATAAAAGTTATATTAGTTTTTTTTTACAAATGCATTTCTATTGGCGTCGTTACAAAGAAAAGATTTAAGGGAGTAACTGTCGTATTTTGAAGTCTTGCGTGGAATTGAAAATGAGTGAATGAATTTGTGAACCATTTACCTTGTTTTGTACCAAAGGGTTTCAACACTTTGGGGACGTCTGTACCAACGACGTTGATGGGAATGCTAAAAAAAAAAATAAAAACTTTAAGTTGCCCCTTTTTTTTAAAGCGCTCACAAAAAAATAAAATTATAAAAATTTGATAAGGTAGTGGGTTTTAATATATCCCCTTTGAGCCAAGGCCTCGAATATTTCTCTCCTTCAACCTCTCTTCCTTTTATGATATATATCATGATGTAAAACGGGAAAATTGGACAACAAAATAAGAGAACAAGGTATAAAGTTTTCATCAATATAATAGTTTGAGCTGTTTACTTTTCAAAATACAAAAAGAGTGACTTGCGATTAGCGTTTTAAGGAATCTAATGGAAGAAATACTTATCCATTTAATAGAAAATCATTTAAATCCATTCTTAAGATTTAAGTTTCAACGTAAAAAATAATTAAATGTTCAAAATAGACTAGAATCGATTAGACTTTATATTATAAATAAAATTATTTTATAACATCAATTAAAAGAAAAATTTTGGGGAAGGAGAAGGATGGAGGGATCAGCTTTTACATAACTGTTGTCAAAGTGAAGCTCTTAGATTCAATGGTATTTATTTTTTCTTTTCTATTATTTTCTTATCCTGCAATCCTTTTCTTTCTTAAATATTTTTCCCCTTTTACGTTCTTATAGATTTCTATATTTAATAAATTTTATTCTTAGAAATTTTTATTTGTTCGTTTATTTTCATTCAATTTATTTATATTTCCTGACGGTTTGAAATAGAGATAAATTTATAACAAAAATAACAAGAAAATTCAATTTTGTCCCTTTCCATGTAATATAATTTGAATATTTTGATGATTTCATATTCAATTTTTTTATTAATTTTTAATTTATATTTTTGTTATTCTAACTACTTTATAGTTCCTTATATGATAAAACAAATATTTCTTTTTTTTAAAATAAACTCTCATTATATTTTGCTGTTAATAATTATTTTAACCAGGGTTCTTGGAAAGATAAAACAAAAAAAGCTTGATTTAAGTATTTTTTTCGCTTTAAAATTTTTGTAGTTCTTACTTAATGGTTATTGTTATTTTATTTGTCTATAATAAATTTTAGAAGATTTGATTTGTGATGTTTTTCCTGCAAGACTTCAATGATGACGATGAGTTAATGTGTCCTGGCGCCATCTACTATAAAAGTTTCCAAGCAGGAGTAGAGTCGAAAACTTTTTCGTGTTTTATCATTCTATTAGATTTTTTCTGTGAAAAATATGTTAAATATAATTAAATTAATCTGTATTTAAAACTAACATTTTTTATTGCAATTATTTTGATTTAATATTGATTGAAATAGATTTTTTTTAAATTTTAACTTATAAAACAATACATTGAAAATTGTATAAATAGCTTTTATTATATTCCTTTTTTATTAGATTGGGAAACATCGGATTTTTTATCACATAGTATCAGTATTATATCTTGGTATCTTTTTTAAATGTTAATTAGGATAATTTAATATTAATAAGTTATTCTTCTCCCAATTGGAATTTTAACTTATAAAGTTCTCTAAATTAATGAAACCCACAAAAAAAGGATTGAAGTTTAAGCTTTTTTATTCATTGAACTATAAGTTTGTAACTTTTATAAGTGATATAAACTTCTAATGATGTATAAAACTTTTTGTAATATGTAGGTATCGTTAATTTTAATTACAAAGAGAGAGGTTTATTAATCAAAATACCCATGAAAATAATACATAAAATAGAGTTTAAATTAAAGACAACAAAATTTATTTTTAATTGTGTTTCTTTAATTATTCCCGTTGAATAATAAGAAATTTAGCTTCCGTTACATTCACCTGTAAAATTTCTGTAAGGCGTACTGTTTTATGAATTAACAAGCTGTGTTCCCAACAGTCTGTATAAAAATTCCACTTCAATTTCCTGTAGCTATCATATTATTTAAGTGGAAGGAACACGGCATTCTTAATGACGGCATGGAAAATAATAATAAAAATATATTCTAATCAATATGCCTTTATTAGGTTCATATAAATTCTCAATTTACTCTAATTAGTTTAATTTAAAACTTATGTCGAAAAAACCCACTCGTTGTAACTCATAACTTTATATCTTCGTTCCCCCCTTCGGCTTCAGCAGCCTAATACACTTCCTCCCCCAAAAAAACAAAACCCAAGAAAAAAACTGAGTATTTTTCTCCGTCTTCATTTCCATCAGTAATGACTTCACCAATCCACCCAATTACTCGACGATTTCTTCCAAATTATATGCAGATCCCCCGACTATTAAGATATTTTTCTCCGCTGGCTCTTTACGGGGCGGAAACTTGAGTCTCGTTATTGGTGGAAGGGAATCTTTTTATTATGTATATTTAGGATTGGGTAGTGGTAGGAAGGAGGAAGGGAGTCGAAATCAATAAGCTTACCACTATTGACTGAAAATCGATTAGCCCTAGGGTCCAACTCTCGCTGGACGGTCTTATCTCGCCCATACAATCAAGTGTTATCTTTCCCTTTTGGTGTTTCGGGGTGGGGGCGTCTCCGGATTCTGATCTTCTGCTTCCAGGTTGCTTTTTAATTAAATTCGGTTACAGCCTTGCTTCGGAAGTTTCTGTCTTTTTCGGAAGTTTCTGTCTTTTTCTGAAAAGTTTGTTTAGTTCATTTCTAGAAAGATATTTCGATAGTTTCTTTTGTGGAGTGTACTTTCGAAACAGTGTAAAAATAATAATATAAATGCAATGTACCCAATCTAATCCTCAAAATTTTCCGTTTGGTTCTAAGTTACGGTTTTTCTTTAGAAATTCCAAGTATTCGCAAAGGAAATGTTTGCGTTTAAACGTTTCAGCACAACAATTTTGTGAGCTATGATACTTTATGCGTTAACCAATGAAATACGCAAGTATACAACCTACTGAAAGAATCTGAAAACCACTCTTCAAAAACACCCAACCTCACTTGAATCGTTTATTTCAGAAACAAACTAAAAAACAAGAAACAGAAACAAGCTGTGTTAATCCAATGGGCTCTAACTTGTTTCTGAAATAAACGATTCACTTATGATCGCACTTATTATAGAGGTAAAATATTTTTGAAAAACCCTCACAGAATTAATTAATAAAACCATGTTTCATATTATTACCTTAAAATTAATTTAATAAATTCTAATGAGGAGGTGTTTAGCATTGCATTTCACGTTAATCAATCTCTATAAAAAGAATGGACCTAACATCTTAATCATCCTTTAAGTATTACTGGGTGCACTTTAGCTTTACCTTTCCTTTTCAGTTCTGGCCGCTCAAAATTGTCGATTAGATATAATAGCAATCATGGGCGGTCTAGTATTGAAAGGGATAAACCAGAGTCGTCTCTCTTCCTCATCATCTATTCAAAAGCCATCCCAGAGTCCCACGAGCATCTGTGGCGGAAAGGTGTTTGATGTGAGCGCCACAGGAGTCCCGATGTCAGCATGTTGTCGGGCAATAATGGCCACAGGTCCCCATTTACGGTCCATCAAATTGTCTCCCTGGTCTAGAAGCCCCGCGTATTAAGGTTTCATGCCTTGGTGTTCGATCGACATCGCTTCTGCTATTAATGGGTGGTGGTAGTGTTGCAGAACTTAGTTCGATTATTGTCCCTTCAAAATGTTGTTGAGGAATCCGTTTTATCTTCGATTATGAGCTTCTTGATGTGTTTAAGAATGAAATTCTGTACTAAGAGTAAAGATGTATTAATCTGAGTTTTGCATTCTCAATTGAGTTTTCAAGAGCCATATAATTTTAATTTAAAACAAGTCTTCAAAATTTGATACTTTAGGATAAGCCAGGTGCAATTGCCAAGTGTTCTGATAAATCGCCAAAAGTAAGCAAATTTATATCAAAGTAAATAACAAAAATATTTCAAAAAGTGGTGTTAGTTTTGATTTGTTTAATGTTATTTTTTATGTGTAATTTGTAAAGCAAAATTTTCGAGTTTCTTGCAATTTGTTTGCAACAAAGTCCAATTCGCGATATTTGCTCCCGCCTAATCCTAAAGAACCTAACGTTTTATTTATGACGTTAACAAAGAAGGTTCATGTAATTTGAAACTTTTTCTCGCCTTAATCGTTAATGAAAGGTAAAGAAATCCATTCAAAAATTCCAATCGATGAAAATTTATAAAATAGAATGGACTTTAGCCTAATATTTTTCCGGTATGCTTGAGTTTCATTGGTTATATTCTCGTTCCCACACCACAGTATTCTCAAACATTCGCTCAATATATGCTCAGTCCCCTAAAATCGCTACAAAAAAGGAGTTCCATCGGAGGGGCTATGGGGAATAATAGATGGTTCCATTGGAATCAATGGCCGACCGTCGCAGCACAATGGAGGCCGCGTGACGGAAATACTCAGACCGACACGTTACTGGACACTAATCCTGCTCTCGCTCTAAACGCTGCCGCATTCTTTGCCCATTTGGTGCCTGATTCACGTACACCAAGGATAACGTGATCGCTTCCCGTTTTCTCCTGCTTTTATGGGATGGGCTGCTTCGGTTGTAGTTTATATTATTGTATGAAATGATATTTATGTTGTTTATTAGAGAGGGCATTAGATGATGAAGTTTAGGTGGTTCCTAATCTGCCTTGCATATCATTGTTTTAGAACCAGCAACTCACATCTAACATTATATAATCCCACTTTCGTGATTATTTCAATTAATGTCAAATGAGCCTTTCAATTGGCGTCGAAGATGCTGAATTAAAACCGCCAAAGCAAATGACCAAAACCGAGTTGGTGAGAAAAGGGATTATATTGAAATGTTACTTATGGGTGGCTGGTTCTTAAACGAAGATCAACTTGAATATCAGTTTATAACAACTGAAACCTTTAGTTCTTGAGTAGTACAATTTCCTCCCTTACAAAAATATTGACTTTTACCCTTATAATTATAATATGAAAAACTAATTAAACCATTTATAGCTTCAAGAGAGTTATGAGACTCAAAATAATTTATTATGGAAAAATAATTTATTATTAGTTAGAATAAATATGTATTTTAATCTCTTCACAAAACTTCTAGTCATTTTTAAAAGTGGCCAGAAAGAAATAAAAGTTATAAAACCTTTTATTTATTTGATATAACTATATGATATAAGTAATAAGCCGGCATTACAATAATTTTCCATACAATTAATTCTATGCATTTCCTATAATATTTTAGAATTGCATTTTGATCTACAAATTTATAAATGATTGTGCATAAATTTTATGCATGCTCACTTATTATTTACTCATTTATTCTTAGTAATTTAAACTACATAGGAAAGTTGTTATCTGCAAGAATTACAAACTCATCGCATTAATCTTATACTTATGAAACATAAAAACGCTTCTCAAACAGAATAGAATGGATTTCTTTCCCTTTTTATCAGAATCCCTCTAAAAGATCTGCTTAACTCATCGCTCCTACCTATCTCTTACCTGCCGTGACACGTCGAATCTAAATATTCATCAGAACTGCTTTAAACCGGATGAAGCACACGCTTGTTTCCAGGCATCCTCATCCATCAGGAAGTGCTGAGAATCGTATTCGGTTTCTTGTCTCCAGAAGAAAGATGGAGGCTCGAGATGTTGTTGATTTTTCATCTTTTTTGATGGGAGGGTGATAAGAAAATGGCGGGGTAGGTGCCGGGAAATTTGTGAGGGGATTACGAAGGTAGGAATGTTAAGTAGTTTGTTCACAGGTAGTGTGTGGGCTTCTATAGTACCTAAATATATGTTTTAGAAGGATGTATGTGATGCATATCAATCTGTATGTGCATGATGTGACTTGAAGTTACTTTAGAGCCACGTTTCTTGGGAATGAACATTTTTGGTCCGATTCTCAAATGATGCGCCATGTATAAAACGGATTTTTGCGCTTCTAGAAGTGAGAAAATATATTTTTATATTCATATAAAAGAAATAAATTTTTATAGTTAAAATACTTTAACATGAACAATTTAATAAAATTTCTAGTCGTAAAATTTAAACTCTTTTATGTTATTGCACCGGGAAATTCACTAGTTTCGAAATCACTACATTAGACTAAAAGAGAAAAAATCCTTCTCTGGTAGTTGATTCAAGGAAACAGCGTTAATACCTATCAGTACTTTTAAAAGTAACTGAAATTAAATTCCCATTTACTAGTTTTACCAATTCTAACACTGTAGTGTATAGAACGAATTATTATTCTGTGATAAGATAATTACTCTTAATTTCGCCTACCGATAAGGTTTTGCTTTAATTCGTGAAAGATTAAATTGTTAAAAAACACCTGAAGTAAAAATATACAGGTTTCCGTGCACTTGGAAAGGCATTAAAAGCCAGGGAAATTTATTAATTGGAATAAGTGTTTAATTTTGCCATGAACAATTATGGATTTCAGAGAAAAATGGAAGAAAGTTATGGGTTTAAATTTTCTTTGGCAGATACCCTAAATATGCGTCTACAAAATGACCTTTTTAAATGTTTTTACCATGATCATTTGAATAAAAAAAATCTTTAAAATAATATTTTCATTGATTAAGATGAATCAAAATTTTTGTTTTAAGGGAAACGGAACTTTTATGACTACTGGTTGCTGTAACTGGTAATTTCATGTGCTTTTATTATTTAATAACCCATGAAGTACCTTCAACATGTGAATTATATGATCATATCAACTTTTCAACATTTTTACATAAGAGCATGCATTGTACAATTAATACGCCGAATGCATGCCAACTTCCGTGTACGATAGACCTTTAAAATCTGTTAGAGAGTCCTCAAGTCTATTTTTACATTAGTTCCATTCGCTACTAGTACAATGTCATGTGCGTATGATCGATTTCCATTGTCCTTGGAAGGTCGTTCACTGTCACTGTCCGCGTTCCTTCAAGCAGATAATTAAAGATTTTCAATTCATAATATCGAACATCAAATCAATACTGACTAGTTTCATGCCGAGACTTTTATTAAGCAATTTGCGGTAATGGAAATTCAGATTTCTCTAACATAGTCCGAAACTTATGATGTCCCTATGTATCACCCGGCCATTTCGAAGGTGTCACTCTTCTCTGCTACTGAAGTCCAAATTATTCTCTGATTGATAGTGATGAGGTTTTGATGACTTACTTTTGCATAAATTTGTGAAATGATTCTTTCAGCTACATTATATACTTTATCTTGGGTCAAATTTCTTGTAAAGTAGGTTTTTTTTTTAGCTAGAAACTATATTTGAGAAATTATGCTGAATGTGATTTTATCAATCATAAAGTTTGATGTATTTAGATATCCTTAGAGCTCCCTCCAAGATCTTATTTAATAAATTGTAGCTTCATTTTCTGTGGATGCTCCATTTGTAATTATAAATGTAGCAGGAGATAATGAGAAGTTTTGTTTTTAAACCTTCAATAACTTTTACATATTTCTTTAATCTCCCCATCTAAGGCTACTGGTTTTAATTCTGTTATAATATTGAACATTAAACGTAAACCATTTCAGATTTTTCTAGCCGAAGTACTTTGTTTTATACCATTTCTTTACTTAAAAATTTATTCCGTTATAATTATCTTGTCAAAAAATATTATGCATTTAATTTTAAAATCATAAGATTGGCAGTTAGAGCCATTTTCAAATTTTCATGTCAAAAGCACCTTGTTTTTCCAAATTTTCTCTACTAATAGGCAATTTGCATTTATAATAACCACTGCATTTTTTTATCCTTGGATTCTTTACACTCTAGTTAATTCAGTTTATTCCATTGTTAATACACGACGTCTCTGAATTCGTAACTATTTATCTCTATCTAAGTCTGAGGCGAAATTAATAATCCCGATGGAATAATTAATATGGGTCGTCCTAAACAACTGCGGGAACTGATTACGAACTTGTCATAAAATGAGTAATTTTCTAGTCTTGGATTGCTTCTAAATCCCTGGTTTTACTTCACGGATGACTGCTTATTCATTAATTTTACTCCAATCACATGATAATAACTTAAAAGTAAAAGAAAACTAACTGTGAAATATTCTTTCTCTTAAAGGATTGTTATTTAATATGGTTTCTGAGCTTGAAAACAAAATAAAGATTATTTTGGAAAAACGCGATAATTTGAATTGTATTAATTACTTTTTATGTTAATTTAGTTAGTTACTTTTCACTTTTTTAATTATTTCTTTCTTACAGGTATGTTGCTTGGTTTCAATTTTGGATTAACTTAATAGAAATGTATACCTCGAATTGTACAGGTAAAGCCATTTAAAACTTATATCACTATTCATGGATTGAATTTTGAAGCTGCATATACTTAATAGACTGTTTTATTTTAAACATGATTTTGAATATTTTAAAAAAGTAAAAAAAAAAACTCTTTAGTTTATTCAATTCAATTCAAAAACACATAAGGAACAAAACCATTTTACATAATTTATATCTTCAAAGAACTCTCTTAACGAAAAAGAACTAACTAATAAACCACAAAATACCCCTGATGTAATCTTTATTCAAATATTCTTTTTATTCTTAGTTTTACTATTTTTCCTTATTATTATTCTTGGCTCTTTAAAACTTACTTCTAACTTATCTTTAGTTAAATGTAATGTTATTTCCAATAGTTTTTACTTATTCAAAGAAAGAATTGATATTTTTTATTTCAGCTGTATAATAAATTTGATAAATTTGTAAATTTTTCAGATAGAATTTCAAAATTATTATTAATAAAATACTTTCTGAACTTCGAAACTTTCATTACAAACTTTACAGCAGCTCATTAACTAAAATATGCACCAGGTAAAATCATATTCCTTTCATGCTTAAATGAAACTTAACCTCTTTATAGAACTGCTAAATCACTTTTCTTAACAACAATTTGTAATTTCGGGAACCAAAAGTTGACAGAACATCTTAACTTTTCTAAACTATCACGAAACAACATATAGGCTTACTTCCTTATCCTAAAATGTAAACACAATAAGTGACTTTTGTGTTTTCTTAAATCACTAGTCACGATTATAGGATCTATCTTTGAAGTTCTTTTCTGCGCTAAAGTCTACCGCTACCTTCTCCACCATCAATGGTGGGTGCCCATTGGTTGCCGCTCCCTACTGAATCCAATGATTTAGAGTCGGCTCCGGTTTCCACATTTGGCGACAAATCGATGCCATTGTCAAATATTTCTTGTCATATCTTGTCATGTGCTTCCCAGCGAGCATTTACTATGCCAAGGAATGATTTAGCATGTGTAAAATTTCAGAATATATCACAGCTGTTGCAGTTTTAGAAGTTAAAGGGGAAAATAATCTGTTTTTATAATGCATACAAAAAAGATTCATTCTGTTTTAATAAACTAAAGGAGTGAAACTGAAAAAAACCTTTAGTATAGGGGAATGAGAAAAACTGAGTATAAAATATTAGAAAGGATTAAAAACTGGTTAGGGTAACCGCCATGTTATTGAATCGTTGTGGACTAGTATGGATATAATTTCAGAGAAAAGTACTATGTTGTTTCAGAGACATTTAAACTATTTTTCTAAATATAATATTATTTGCGTCACAGCAGTGAAAAGATTAGTATTAATATGAGTAGATTTATTTTTAGTACCATGTTCCATAAAAGAAGCTTCGCGTTTACTGATATTAATTTTAAGTTGCTCACGAAAAAGGCGAATTAATTAAATTAATCTAAATTTTATAAATTTTTCAAATGGATGAATTGAAATTAAAATGATAAATTTAACTTACTTTAAAAAAAAGAATCAATTGTGGATCAAAGGATCTCTCAGTAAGCTACGTTTTGCTTTCAAGGAACTTAATGAAACTTACATTTTTAATTCGTCCCGTCTTCTTTGGAGCTTGTATTCTTTCCATCTGTTGAACGTACTTTATGAAGCGAAATCGTTCTTCAGTTCGACTGCTCGCTCAACTAGTGTATGGGTATGGTTGTTTTTCTTACAAGCATTGTCTTGTGGGAATCGAACTTTTAACTCTATTTTTGTACTTTAACTTTTTACCCTTATCTGATTTTATATTATGCATTATTGTAATCCTAATCGTAACCGAAATCGAAATAGCAATTGTATAAATAATAGCCAGCTACAATGTTTGTACACATTCACGACCTTCTAATGTTTTTAACTAACCACTTGTTAAGTTTTAAATAAAATTGTTTTTGTTCCTGTTTTACGAGCACGTATTTATATGCTTCCCCGAACAACTTCACCTACGCCATAGTCTACTCACAGTGAAACCCGTTCTACAGGTGCTGTTATAGCTTCAGTCGGGTACGGTTGTTTTTCCTGCATACATAGGCTACACACAGCAAAACGGGTTCTACAGGTGCTGTTAGGAAAAGCAAACTATTTTGAATGAGTTGCAAAAATTCTAAAATAACAGTTTTCTGTTAATAAAGGAAGGACAATAACCATCATATAGCATCAAACTCTTTTAATATTTTAAACTTCGATGTCTCGAAACCTTAGTAATGTGACGAACTATTTTTGTTTTTTTACATTTTATGCTTTGGTTTTGCAAACTCCACATTTCTAAATGAATCGTCAGTTAGAAGAAGGGAATAAGTCCAAAAAAACGGCAAATTGACTTTTTGTGCGCAAAAAAAGTCTCCAAGCTTCGCTCTACACATGAGTAATGAGGAAAAAAATAACTACCTCCTAGCGGCGGCAGATATAGCCCCTTGAATTTGCGAAATCGATGTCCATTCATTGTATTTTTTGATTAAATTTGCAATTTAACTTAATTTGTCTTTCTTTTCTTACTTTGGCCTGTAAACTTAGCCAAAATAGAATTTGATTTGAATTTAAAAGCGTTTTTCTTTTTTAACCCAATGAATGTTTGACTCCATTGTAGCGCCTTAATGACGCAGTTTCATAATAATTTTTAATTTTCTTCGTCTTAGTCTTTCTATCTTTCACTTTTGTATTGTGAACTAAGCAGAAATATAATTTAATATTAAGAAGGGAATAAGTTTATATTAAGAGGATTTATAATTAAGAAGGGAATATGTCCATCCTCTTTTTTTAGCTGTAAAAACATATTTAAATACACTTATAACTTTTTAGATGATTGTTCTGTATTCTTAACAGTGTTATGGATTTCCTGTAAAACTTTGGTGGCTATAGGATAAAAAATCCATTACTTAAACAGTTTTTTCCCCCCGATTTTTGGACTTATTCCCTTGACGATTCAAATAGTTTTGGGACACCCTTTTTATACCATTCGGGATAAAGAAAGTGTAATCAGATATTAATAACTGCTAATTAGATATAGGAAAATAATCTTATATCTTAAACATACTGGCAAAATTATGGAAATAAAGGTATTAGGTTCTCTTTTTAAACATTATTTCTCAAAATCTTCTATGTCTCAGAAAATTTTCCATTTTTTCTGTGTTTTAAGCCTTTTGAGTCTACATCCTGTATCCCCCTTTATAAAAGTAAATATTATTAAAAAAAACTTACACAAACACTCATTATTTATTGAATTATTGATTTTCTTCATTATTTTAAAACCTCCTTTCGACACTTGTGCATATTTTCTCTTATGAACTAGCCCACTCTAACCACCCATCTACCTGATGTAGCTGTTCAGAATACACACCGATCATTTTCTTCTTCCTTCCGTGACGCAAGTTCACGATCAATGCCTCTTCAAGACCCGACTTTTACGGCTTCTCTCCGCCTTCCCAGAGCGCTTCTCCGCCAATTACGAACCCCCTCCCGCCGCCAAACTCCGCATCCTCGCGGCAACCCCCGGGAGAGCACGCCGCTCTCTCAGTCTGTGCCGGGAAACACACTCCCCCCGTACTCTGCCCCGGATTTTTGTGAATGGGATCCTCGCCGCTCTCCCCGCTCCCTTGTGCGCTGCCCTTTTTCTAGTAGCGCTCCTCTTTAGGATATTTAGCGACCGCCTTTTTTATTGCGAGAGATGTGAGTATTTGTTTTTCGTTGCATGATGTCCGTTGGTTGGAGGGTAGAGGGTTTTTTTTCTGGAGAGAATGTGCATGCTGGAATAGGTTGAATGATCTTCGGGGGGGCAAACGGTAGCGTGTGTTTACCTTTGTCGATTAATACTTACTTCTTGAAGGGAACAGAAAGTGGAACTTATTATCTCACAATACATAATCCGGCACACGTTCTAAAGGCTTTTAGATGCATGACTATGAGTATCATGACTGGAAATTTTTACTCTTTATGAAAGAATTTCATAATGGAATTTCTTATGTAAGCAGCGTTGTGTTGTACATAAAGGTGGGGTCGGTGCTTTGGTAATTATTTAATCTCGTTTTCAAGTAGACTATATAATTAAATAATTGAAATTGAAAGGTAAAAAATTAAAATACAAATAAACATTAGTATTTACTGCACTTCAAATATTATTAACTTACCTAAATTCTAGATATATTCCTTTTATTTTTGAATTAATTTAGCTAATATTTCCTTATTTTCCCCACATTTCTAGAATATCAATAATTTTATGTAATGTATATCTTTCGACAGATAATTTTATATAAATGTGATGTTAAATATTTTTCGCTATGTGGCGTAGAAATTCTTATTACAAATTTAAGGAGGTTTTATTAGAAATTTAAAAATTCAACTTTTCATTGATTATGCGTGATAATTTTAAAATAATATAAAAAATAGTATGCCAACTTTTTTCTTGTAATTTTTATACAGGGTGCTTCAGAACTATGAATAAAAATGATATGGTTGGTAGAGGGTATACCTGGAAAAATATATTTCCTTTAGGAATACGAGGGCGTTACAAAAAGCTATTTTCCCAAGGCCCATTTAAATAAACAAAACATATTTGAGAGAAAAAATTCATTGCATAAGGTGCAATAGTATGCCAGCTCCTTTGTGAATTTGATCAAAATTGAAACACTTCTCAAACCCGTCCGAGGGAAATATCTGCAGTATGTCATCTCAATTCACTGAAAACAGCTTGATAATCCTCACTTAGTCTATATCTTTCTCTTATAGACTACCACCTGTTCTTCCTCCTAAAAAATCATGTCTGATTTGTAGAATAACACCCGACAAATGTGACTCCATTCTTTGGTTGAATTCTCACTATGTAACTTTTATAACTCATCCCACGGTTTTACAAGAGTTTCAATTTCAATCAAATTTATGTTAAAAATAGCTGGTATAACGTTGAACCTTATGCAATGAATCTTTTCACTCAAACACGTTTTGTTTATTGAAACAAGCCTTGAAAAAATCGCTTTTCGTAAGACCCTATTCCTATTCGAAATATACTTGTCTAGGTACCCTCTACACACCCTATAATGTTTGACTTATAGTACCGAAATACGCTTCATTTAAGAAATCTATTTGGCATTCAAAATATGGAATGAAATTTACAGAAATTTCTTTCAAAATTTAGTAGTATAATAAATATAGTTTGGTTGAAAACGTTTTTGATATAATCTACTATTTTGAACTAGTAAAGCATCAATTTACCCCCTTATCCTCTCTTTAGAGGAAATGTAGTTTTAGTCTCGATCGTACCTGTTTTTTTTTTCAAAGTACCTGATTCCAAATGTATAATTTGTAAATAAAAATATTTTGTTTTTATTATTCATTTTATTATTTAAATATTTATTTTTTATTCTTTAGAACCAGTTGAAATCAGGAGATTGGTCAAAATCACTGCCTACCTGTTTCAGAAAAAAATTTAGGATTGCACTGGATTGCACCAACTACTGTTTAATTTTCATGCTGCCTCTAGTCAAAAAGTGACTCCCGCACTACCTCAAACCAATTTCCATTTTGCTTAAACACTACACAAGTCCTTTTAAACTATCATTGCCAATTAAACTGCATGGCTCATCACTTTCAATGCACAATCCGGCCTTTCGAAACATGCGTTATCATTCGTACACACACAGTTCCCCTCACAACTCAATCCACTAAAACCGTCCATTCTGGGGGACCCGCCCTTTTAAAAGCCCAATAACTCACACACAAGCTCGACTCCGCTCTTTCTCACTCCCAATCGGCCACAATTACAATATTCGTAATGAGAGCGGGCAGCGGACCTTTTTCCGTGGCAGCGGTCCAAGCGCCTTTTAAGTCACACGTCCGCTAGATCATAAACCCATTAGCTCCGCAGAAAGGAAGCTTATGATGATAAGAGTTCGCTCTCTCTCTCTCTCTGTGAATGTGCCCTATCTGGGGTTTGTGGGCACAAAGGGATGAGCTTTTTCGGACGGGGTCAGGTTTGGGCGTTATCGGCTTTGGCGGGGAAGATGGAGGTTGTAATGGCTTTGGAATAGTCTAATCCTAATGGGTAGATAGATTTTATTTGAATGCGGGTTTGGGTTGGTACGAACCGTTTTGTTGAGAAGTAATGAAGTGGTTCAACTCGGTTTTATGTAAATGCTATAATGTTTTTTTTTCTGTGTAACGTGGTACCTTTATTATACCTGTTGAGAATCTGCAGTAGAAAACTATTTACATGCAAAGGTAATATGATTTAACGTGTTTGGGATAAATGTTTCAATAATATCTTATCTATCATACAGACTCTACTAAAGAATACTGTCTTTTTATAGTCATTTAAATTTATTTAATTTAATTGACATCTCCAAGTATTTTTCTGTACTTTTTGTTTAATTCATTGAAATTGAACATTATATGCCCATCGAAATAGCCGTATTACATCCAATCACCTGTCGATTAAGAAAAATCCAACCGTCCTGGGAGAATTGTTGAAGTTTCAAAAAATGAGAAAGTTTCTATCAAACAAGAACTATTCAAACACACTTCTGAGATACTGAAAAAAAAAGTAACACAATTATATTAAAGTAGAAGACAATCTAAAACAATATCAATTATGTACTTATATCTGATATTTTCCCCACTACACTCCAATGAAATGCGATCCCCTTTATAAATATCAGGGCAAAGACCGATATATTTACTTCTACCCATCATATATTATTCAAGTCTGTAGAATTTTGAAGTACATATACGTTCAGTTCTATTAAACAGTAAATATCCGATCATTAAATTATCCTTTTGAGTATAGTAAGCAATACATTAACTTCGTAGCGAGTGAATAATAGAACACTGTACCACATGACGTCTGGACATGGAGAGAAGAACCTTAATTTTTAATAGAGATTCTCATTCAAGTGGGTGTGGCGGTATATACTTCGCTTTTATTTTTCTTGTTTTTCTGCCATAGATATTCCATTGAGTTAAAATACGCTGGTTATCCGTTGGTTGGTAATATTTATAATATTATTCAGGGGGTGTTTACTTCCTGTAGGGTGTATGAAGTATCTAACTAAATTAAGTTTTATAAAACTTTTAAAGGTTTTCACAGAAGTATTTTGAATGAGATGAACTTTTGCTTAAATATTTTTGTTTCAACAATATGGTTCGCTTCTTTGAATTAGAATCAATAAATATTTAATGCTGTATATTGGCAAAATTTAAACTTACAAATGTGTCTGGGAAATAATGTAATAATCGTGGTTTTTTCAAATAAAGCAGTTTTACGTGGTTTTAGACTTTTTAAAATTTTATCAATTTATTATATATTTTATAGCCAAGATACCTAAAAGTACTGTATAAACCACGATTTTCTATCCCTGTATATATATTTGTATTTATATTTTGATTCAATTTGCTGAAAATATCAGAATGGCGCAGTTTTTTTTAACCTAATGTTCATGCGTGGATATTCAATTCTTTCACCTTCATTTTATTGGGGAATTTTTAAACTGAATTACGTAAAGGTATTTTGAAATCTTGGATAAGAAAGTTTTATGTGCATGTTCCTTATAATAAAAAATTAAAAACTCTTATTTAATTCGGATGCTGAAATACAGACAAATCAGAATACAAGAACTGCTATATTAAAAACATCAGTATTAAATATTACTTACCACTCTGTATTATGTAAATAAAATCTGTGTATACGAATCACTGCCATTACTTCTTCACACCATCATGACAGTCGAACCGCTCCAAATTACCTGCAGAACAAACGCAGCCTCCCCTATTTACCCAGCAGAACACCTCAACCGTGTCCTCCCCCTACCAAGGGGGAGGTGGCTCCCCATCGATCGGCAGAGGGGGGGGGGCTCATTCAATTTTGCAAAGGGAACCCCAGCATTAGCAATCTCAGGATGGCATCGGTTTTAAATGTTGGTGTTTGAATTAAATTACGGGGCTTCGAAGTAAAGGATGCTCTGCTGGAGTGAGTTATTGAGACGGTTACCTGTGAGAGAGCAACAGGGGATCGATGTGGGTTTCATTCACACCAGTTGAATGTGTCTTGCGTGTGAATGGGGAAGGTTAAATGAGTTAGTGTAGTGATGGGAAGTTAGTTTTGTGATTAAGGATTTAACGCGACGTGTTTATTCATGTGATGAGGTTCTGATTGCTTATAGATGACGCCTTTGTGTTAGGTTACACTTTTCATGGGTTATTTTATAACTGGGGAATATTTTTTTGATCAGTGAGGGGTAAGATTTAGAGTTTCTTGAACAAAAAATATTTGGTTTTTGTCGATTAAATGGACGATGATCGGGCTGTATTGACGACATTTTACAAACTGCACGTGAAAATTGGTGTTTGCGCCCGGCTAATCGAAAAGTACCCCAATATTTTTCTGTTTTTAGAGATTATACCTGTGCTTTTCTTGAAAAGGAAATTAATTTCTGAGTGTATTAAGTTCTCATAATCAAGTTTTGAAATTTTATGTTTCCACCTTTATGTATGCCCAATCCTTGGAAAAGCCGTTTTCTGTACTTGTGAAATTAACCAAATTTAATAAGACAAACCCTATTTTCAATTTATTTCTGGCAAGTTCCCTGCTAAAATCTACTAAACACGCAAGACTTCCTTCACTCTTCCTTAATCCAATGAAAATCCCCACTCTACCATCACAATCTAAAATCCCGCACACTGCCTCCAAAACCTTTATCTTAAAATGATTAACCTTTCATCTCCAGCGCCCTGAACAGAAATTGACCTAACTCAACTACTCGTCAAACTTCCTCGGAACACCCATTCACGGACCACTTTCATTACGAGAGGTGTTCGCCGACTTCAACAGCGCCGTTATTAAATCTGGGAGTTATTTTTGGCCTGGCTGTAGTAGAGGGACGGCGAGCTCGAAACGACGTTAGTAGTGCTCGTAAACTGTAGAGCCGCCGACACTAAACGTGTATCGGACTGTTAACGGAATGGTGGTGTTGGTGGAGAATGCGATTCCTGCAGTTATCGCTTAATCGGTTCTTCGATGGCATTTAATGGTTCGGAATTGTTGGGAAGGACTTGTCTTCGATCTTTGACGGTTTTCTCGGTGAAATCTGGTAGCTTAAGCATCCATATTCATTGTGTTCGGGTTGGTTACTACTCGAAATTGGAACTGGTTTGTTGAGCTAACTATAGTTGGTTTGGTAAACGCTTAAAATACTTTAAGGGATTCTTACTGATTCTTCTTACTATTCTGATTTGTTAAAAAAAAAATAAAAGTATGAGTATGAATCTAGCTGTAAGAAATATATTAAGGAGAAATAGTTAATTCAATAGTCAACAATCTCAAAGTGGGAAGCTTTGTAACATTTTGAACGGAAGTAAGTTAAAAGTTATATTTTCTGAAATTTGAGTGGATTTTTCGCGTGTTTTTAATAACATGAACACTTTTAAGGGACATTTCTTTCTGACCTTTCCTTTAGATAAACGCTTTTTTACTTTACATGGGAATGAAATGAATCTGCAGAAGTTTGGATAATTGTTTTTCAACGCGATTAAATTTGATTTTCAACCTGAAATGTTTATTTTAAAGCTATGAACTATAAAGTTTTATGTTCGAAAATTATAAATTTTGAAAATTGCTTTTAAAGAAATAGAAAAAAAAACCCAACTAACAAATTGTTTTGAATGAAGATAAAAGGGAAACCTGGAAAATTATGCGTAAGAGTAGTTATTCATCATTAAAAAAAAATATTTTTTTTTTATTTTTGTTGTTTATTTTTATTTTATTTTATTTATTTATTTAAAAAAAAAAAAACATTCTTTTCAAACCTATTTTCTATAACCTATTTTTTTCAAACCTATAAAGCACTGACGACGGCAGATGAAAAAAAAAATCTACGACCTTGATGAACAACAAAGAATTAACAATACTGTGAAACTTTCCTAGTCTAAGATTTAAAAATACATTAGTTTTGTTCTCCTATGAGTCGAAGATTTTCTTCAAGTTAAATAAGCTGTAGAAGCTTTGTAGAACATCTCCATGCATTTATTCTTACGGGTGAGACAATTTACAGTTTTCTCTTCTATTATTACGCTATAGATAGTGTTCGGCAACTAGTGGTCAAAAAATAGTTAACTACCAACTACTAACTAGTCTGGGAAAATCTAGTTGCAACTAGTAGTTAACTATTTTTTCCTGGGACTAGTTACAACTAGTAGTTAACTGTTTCCCAAAGTAGTTAACTACTAGTTAACTAAGTCTGTTTAATTTCATAACCTATTTTTTGCCCAAATTCTAATACATCTTTCATATCTTTATCACAAAAAACGCGCAAAAAGGGCCTTTACTTCTGGTTATGGTATTTTGAGTACTCTACCATCTTAATTAAATTTGTTACAGTACAATTTTTTCTATATTTTGATAAAAATTTTAATAAGAATTTTTTTGAAAGTAGTTGAAATTTTGAAAGTAGTTTCAACTATTAGTTATTAAAAAAAGTAGTTCAACTAATAGTTGAACTAGTTTAAACCAAAAGTAGTTAAACTACTAGTTAACTACTAGTTGATCAGTAGTTAACTACTAGTTGACACTAGTTCTAGTTAACTAGTGCCGAACATTAGCTATAGATAGACGCTAAGTGGTGAGTTACATTACTTACCTAAAACTCTTTTTAAATGTTAACAACCATTTTAGCTATTCATTAAATAGAAGCTTGAAGAAAACCAGATCCCAAGAAAAGAAACAATCTCCTGCCTACTAACAAGAGCCCCCATATATTATTCGATGCGAAAAGCCGTTTCTCCAGCATTTGTTCTCACTAAAGTCGTTTAGCTGAAACACCTAATAAACAATTCTTTAGGGGCGATTTAGAAAACACCTTTTGTTTTGTGAGCGGTAAAGAAAAACCGGACGAACCCTTTCCTTTTACAGCAACACCGTCATAAAAGCCAGGGTGAAATAAAGTCTTGTGTTTGTTTGCATTTTAGGAGAAGGGAGTAATTTTCTCCGCTCAACTGGGAACCAACATACATTGCTGCCAAATCCGCCAGAGAAACTTGCCTTTTTTGGCCAGCGAATAAAGGAGGATAAAGCAAAAGGCATAAGGCGGCCTTCGGCAGACGACGGTACGACGGCTGCCGGAATCGCAGGCGAGATATGGGTTATGGGGAAATAAAAGAATGTGGGGGAGAATATGAATCCTCTTGCGATCTGTGCCGATCTGGAAGAAGAAATTAAATGTCGGATTGCGAACGTTGATTTTCGGATGATGGAATCTGGCTAAGTCTCGTGTGGGGACTGTTTCCTGATAAAATGATAGGAGGTATATTTATTCGTCTATATTCCCACCAAAGGCACATCTATAAGAAAGGATATTATATTTTGCATGAAGTAAAACTAACAAAACTTATTTCTACATAGTTTAAGTAAGTTACAAACTATTTCTCCCTTACAAATAAACTGAGGCGAGAAAACTAGTTTCGGTATTTTACGTTGCATTAATTTACTGGTAAGATTTTATCTAGGGATCAAGATAAATATTGTCGTTGACTGAAGTTTTTTCTAAATTAAATATTTGTACTTCAGTAAATATTACTACAAAATTATATGCAAAACAGGGCCTGTTGTTTAAAGTTTGAATGTATCCCTGTCAAGTTATGTCTGGAAACAAACTGAGAAAAAATTCTTATCAAATGGTTTAATGTGCTGGGGTTTTATTTGCAAGATATGGAAACATTTAAGGGTTTAAAAATGAATATTTTTATATTTGCATGCTTGCTTAAATCTTTACTTAATAAGCGATATAAGGAAAGCACTGATGAAACGCTTTTTAAGAAAGGTAGTTATAATGCATCATTTACCAAAATCTAGAAAGTAAAATAAATAATTTATTAACGGAAAATGTGTTGATACTGTTTTCCCATGGCGATCTCTTGCTATTTATTTACCCTTGCGTGAAATAGCCATTAGTTAATTTGTTTATTGAAAAGGTGCTTAATCTTAATTCTATTAGCATTATAAGAAGGAAATTGCTTTCAACGTGTATGCGTCTTTGCCTTAATGGCTGTAATTAGATTAATACAGTTGTGCGAGTTAAGCTTTATGAATGTATTCAAGAGCATCAGCTATTTCGTTCGTGTTGCGTTTCTAATTTCTTAAAGACATTATTAATATGATGTTTAATAAAATTCCTTAGTTATGACTCATTTTCTACAACTATTACTCGGAAGTAAAATTCAACTTTTTTTGCCGAAACGTTCAATTCTCAATTACATTTTAACAAAATTCTACTTTTAAAAAGAACTTGACAATACATGTAAATGATAATTGTTGAAAATCCCCTGTGGAATCACCTGTTTTTGTAAGTTTCTTGGTTCAGAAATATTAAGGGAAATAAGATAGAACTGTCTGCGTTGTGGGTTTATGAATATAGTGTTTCGAAAAATTTCGCACTCATGAGAAAATATTAAATGAAAAAATAGTGATACTGTTAAAAAATTATAGGTCCTTGATAATTGAAAGAAAATGGTATAATTTTTGTAAAGTAGTGGAAATTATGATTATATATATCAAGGGTTGGATAATAGAAATAAGATCATGTTGAGGAAAAGTAAATATAACGTTTTGGAAAATCTATTCGTAAAAGTAAATGTCCAGTTTTGGAAAAGTGAAAGGCTGGATAATTACTTTGTTATGACTTGAAAGTCTATTATATCCTTTCAGGATATGTTACCTACGCAACGTTGCTTTAAAAGAGCAGCTTTATAAAATCAAGGCAGTGCTCTCTCCGATTTCCGAGGCAGCAACCTTTTGTTTCTCACGCGTCATTTTGTCCACCTCCCCCACAACGTAATGAGCGTTATTTCTCAAGAAGACCGAACAGCCCGTTCTTTTTGGAATGGGAAAAGCCCCACCTCGGGGCTGCAGTCCTGGAAATATTTTTAGTGAGTTGTATTCCTTTATTTTTGTTCTTGCTCCGCTTCTTTGCTCGGTTCACTCACCTCCCCTCTTAATGGCGTACAGAGGTTGGAGGGGAGCGTTCGGCCTTTTATCATTCCGTTTCTCTTTTTTTTTTTTTTTTTTTTCGTACTAGAGTAGGTGGTACTAGGACGGCCCTGGAGGTCAATTTCGTCTGTACTGTAGTTGTAATTTTTGTCTCTGCAGTGAAAGGGTTTCGGTGATGTAGAGGTTGTGTGTATGTGTTCTGTTGGTGGTGTTTTTTGTTTTATGTGGAAGTATTTCTGAGTGGAGTGGAGATGTTTTTCTGCTGTTTGTGTGAGTGGAAGTGTCTTCGGGGAGTTTCGGTTTATTCATGAGCGTCTTATTTGTGTGGATATCAAAGGTTTGAGGATCTTTTATAAAATGCGTGTTTTTGTGGGATTTTGTTCCAGAACTCGGTTAAAATTATAGACATAAAAGCCATAAAATGTGAAAAACGTCTTGTAGTTTTCTTCTTAAATTACCAAAAGTGATTCAGTTCTAACAAAAATACAAAAAAATATTTTGTCTTTAAGTTTTGGACAAAAAGGGTTAAAGTCGTGATTTTTTCAACATGGTTGGAAACAAGCAAAAACGTCAATGTGGAACCGAAATACCATTTATAAGTATTTTTGACATGGAAATGCAATGGATATTCCAGCTCGGGTTAGTTTAAAAAATTGCCATTATATCCAAATACTCAATATACGAGCATCCCTTTCAAATAATTAATTCGTATTTAATTTTCAAATTCTGCGAATTAATCCTTATTATTGCACAAACCAAACATAAAGGAATTTTCTGTCTGAAAAGTTCCGTTATTCTGTTAAGTAAATGTTCTATCTTCTTCGTACAAAGTTTCAAAAGGATAATAATGATTTTCCCGGATTCATTAATAAATCCACTCTGGTAAGTTTCTGTTGGGCCGTAGAAGAGATAACAATTTCCAAATGGGTGTCAGTTAAAGTAACACGGGGAGCGAGTGAGCGTTTGCAGTAGCGTAATTGATTTTCTGAATGAATTACGATTGTGAGAGGATCGTTTGTAAAATGTGTTGTCCTCCTGTTCCATGGTACGAATGGATTTTTCTGGCGTCCAATTTCGAAAGCGATTTTTTAAGGTAAGCTGTGAGTGTTTAGGAAAGTTATGTTAACTTGTATTGAGGATTTTAAGTAGTTCCATTTATTGTTAGCGTTTTACTTCCATTACTAAATATTTTATTTACTTCAAGTTAATTACTTAAAAATTTGGAACAACATATTTTTTCCGCATTGTATACTATCAGTTTAATAATGCGTGCTTAAACTAATGTATCGGAAATTATTGTGGTCTATGATTATCCCCGGAGGATTACATAGTTTGTGTAAGCATCATTAATTTTGTTGCAATTGTTTACTTTGGCTTTTCTATCATTTGTTAAATACGGTTGTTTTGTACCACTGAGAATGCCCCCAGAAGTCGAGTGTGAAACTTCTGGGGATGATGTCCTCAGACCATGGCCTATAATCCCAGAAATTTTCTTATTAAATGTTAACGATTTCGGCCGTGGTAGTTTCATCATTTTAATAAATAATTAATTTTTATATTAAATTATTTTTACCAGTTATAAGGAATTTTCTAAAATACTGTGTTTCTAATGCGTTGCGTAAGAATCACTCATTTTTTCCCAGCAAAAATTCGCATAGAGCAAACCCCTCCCCATTAGGTATTCTTACATAACATTTAAACAGCCTTCTAGCTATTCATTAATGACTTTAAGTAGTGCACCATTAGCAAACAGACAATACTACCATCAAAGTTCCAACCCTTCAAATCAAAGTTTACCCTTCATTGAGAACTAGATTGACGGCATACCGAAGTTCTCTGTTTACCATCCCTTCTTCGTACGATGTCTCCTAGCGATATTAATACCCGATTCCTCCCCTCTATCCTGATAATTCAAAAACGGTATTCTCCCGATACCATAAATTACGCGGAAAAGAGCCTGTTTCCAGAAAAAAAAATTTCCTTCATATTCGTAGACCTTCTTAATCATCTTTCGCCCTCCATCCGTGGCTCTGGGAGGACATAAATTTCACGAAGAGTTGCTAAGCGACCGTTCGGTACACGGTTGCGTTCTAGAGTGTCCTGGTGGAGACTCCCCCAGGGATCGGATGGTGATCCTTCTAGAGGGGAGGAGGGTGTATGGAGTGTCTTGAGCTGCAATTTGTTCCGAGAATTGTAATCCGAATCTGAAGAAGTGGATTCCGATTTCTGTGACAGGCTTTTCTCTCTTGACTCGTCTACTTGATGGAATTGGCAAGGGGGAGGGGTTTGGTGTTGGCCGTGTGGTATTGAGTGCTCGCACTGTTGCTAGCGGATTTTCGGAGCAATCTTGGATTCTCCAAAGAGAAACTATTACTTTTGATTAAGCAATTCTCGTTTAAAATAAACCTAACCTATTACTTCTTAATAAATTATTTACATAAACTGGATGACTATAATTTTAGAGTAATTTCAAAAGGCTGTAAAATTAGAACCACTGGTCACTATGACCGTATAATTTCATATTCGATTATTCCCAAAGAGCAGTGGGAATTCCTTTAAAGAAAGAAAAAGCCCAAAATTCACCGATAGATGACAATTTACACTGTCATATTATGCGAATTGAAAGTGACATTCTGTTTTGGCACTCTTTGTTCAAAGCATACCCACCATGAAAACCGTATAAAAAGTAAGACCTGATAAAACCCTCAGGAAAAGGAATTCCGTTTGTTAAAAAAAAACTGTTCGATTTTTGTCTTTTTTTCCAACCAACTGAATTCTGACCCCAGGGGTTCTACTTTACAGCCTTTTGAAAGTGCAACCGTAATTATAATCTCCCTAATATACTATAAAGTTCTATGAATTCTGTTATAAAAAATAATGTAAACTAATTACACACTTCTGTCTAAAGTTGAAAAAAGTAATTAATCATCAATTTTCTAATGTAATTAAGTTCTAAATATTTCCTGTTAAGATAGATTAAAGTTGTCTCGATGTTAAACAGTAATTAAAACTTTCCAGAAGTTGTTTCATTCAGTTCCTCCTTGTTTAGGGAAAGACGCATTTGCAAACGGAATGAATACTCTGTGAAATTCGAATTGTTCTCCCCTGCTTTGCTCTTTCATTCATTAACTTGCTTGCTTGCTTCAAACAGTGCTGCTCAAAAGAATTCCGACTCTAGAAAGTACAATGCAGTTAACGAACTATGCAATCCTTTTGTTTATTTTCTTTTCGCAATTACATCTTGCTTTTAGTGAAATCACGTTTCCTATCCCAATCCGTTACAGCTTTAAAGTTTTAGTGGAATGTCTCGCTTAAATCAAGGAGAACCAGGTTTATCTTTGATTGAATAGTATTTTAAGGGTATACTTTATGTTATACAATACTTTAAAATTTATTTCTATTTCATTTTTGGCTTGTTTATTGTTTTAATATACAAGTAGCGTAAATTATAAAATATTGCAAATGTACAAAAAAAACCTTTAATTTACTATTTTTTAACTGTTTTAGTATAGGAAAACAGCTGCATAAAAGCATAAAATTTGATGCTTTTGCTATGAATAGTTAGTATTTATCATTCTTTAAGAAAAAAAAACAAACACTATTTAATGGTTCTGTTATAATTGAGATAATCCCTTTCTTGTAAAACTCTTTTGTTTCTTTCTTATTCATATATTTAAAAGATACAATTAACCAACTAATAAACATTTACAATAATGATGACATCAATAAAAATTTGTCGATTTTGGCATAAAAAAAATTTAATGTAATTTAAAATTACATTAAGTAGTCTACTATATTTTTTAACTCAATAACAAAATAAAAATTGCTGTTTATCTTCTACGAAATTGAATTAAAATTGTTGCATGTTTTCTACCAATTCTTCATATTATTTAACACATTTTCTCCCCGTTATAATTGTATGAATAATAAACTCAATTTCTTTTTTGTCTGAATCGGTTTACATTACTCTATTCACTTTTTTACTTTCAAACTGGGCATTCTTTAAATGGGGAAGTGGATGGGTATTCATTTTGTTCTGGAAAATAAAACGACTTTTATCCGATTTGTTACACTACCTTCAAATTAACCTGGAAAAGCCAATTCAGCTCTCTTCCAAGACCACCCAAATTTTATTTGCACCTTCCTAACAAAACAAGAGTCCGTCCTATCTAATTAGCCGTTGTGGATGAAGGAGGAAGAATCTCTTGGCGCTTTGATCTTGCCGCCTGGGGATGTATGCGCTTGGAACAGCAAGATACTTTGTTTGCTAACCTTGCTATATAAGACGCATTGTATCTTTCGGAGGGCCGAGTTTCCTTTGTAAAACATTGCTAGTGTAAGTGTTGCTTTCTCGTAAAATAGCCCTGCCTTTAAAATATCGCTTGTTCATATTTACTTTTGAAAGGAAACTTTTTTGTTTAGAGTCGCGTATATCATATTAGAGTAAAGTGTTTCCAAAATTAAATATTTTCACGTCAAAAGAATCAGAGTATTAAAAAATAACCTCAAATAAAACGCTGAGTAGACTAGAAACCAAAAGACATTAATTTGTATTATGATTTTGTGGTAAAAGGAAATTACTTTAACAAACTATGAATCTTACACAAAATTAACATCTGTATTTCAGTTTAAATCAATTTATTTGATAATTGTACTCCTGATGCAGATATTATACTATGACAAAGAAAAATACATGTTTTTAAATGCCTTCTAACTTAGAGGTTTCTATTCACGCTTTCCCAACCATAGTTTTGTGGTTTATAATGGCTATATATATCTTTAACAAAGTAGTGTAAACAAAGGGTTTTTTAAGGGTATTTCCTTTTTTCTTTCCTTATGCATAAGAATAACATAACATTAACTTTTAATTTTTGAAACTTTAAATTTAAAAAGAAATGTTCAAGTGTAAAGGTAGTTGTTTTCAACATGACTGGTAAAATTTAAAATGACTGCTAAAATAATTAAAAATTCAATTTTATTACAGAGAATAAAGTATTAAAATGACCATTTTATTTTATTCTTTATGCCTTAGTAGTTTATTGACATGAAATACATTTACTGAAGCATATTTCAATATGTCTAAGTATTTTTACAAAATATATGAATAGCTGGTTTTTAATGATCAGAGAAATAATTCTGTGACATCCCTTTACAGAAGTATCACAATAATGACTAATGATAGTATTATTACCCTTTTTGATTTTATACTGCATAAAATTGCAAAAAGTTAATGGTTGGAGACTTTCAATTACGTAAAGAATTATAACTCAAGGCATTGGCTAAAAATTATGAGTTCGGTCTAATGATTTTCAAACAACAATAATCCGCCTGGCTTAATTACAACAACTAAAAAATAATTACTTTTTTCGTATTAATTTACTTCTGTTTGCACATTCCTCGTCCAAGCCTGGGATTTTCCTCCTCCCCTCCAAAGCAAAACTCTCCTCCAAGAGCTTACCTTTTGTAATCCCCGGAAACTCTTCCTTCCTCCCAGAGTACTTCCCCCAGAAAAAAATATTGATCCCCACCCTCCCTTTGCTATGGGGAGGAGGAGGGACGCAACAATCTGTGCTTGGACCGAAAAATGCCACGGGGGTGGCGGGTGGAATCACGGTCATTTCATCTAGGGGCGGACCGTTCCAAATATAACGTTGAAGAAGAGATGTGTTGTTTATGGTCGGGAGGTTCACGTGTGCCTCGCGATTTAGGGAGAGATGTCTATTTTGGGTCCCCCCGCTGTGTTGGTTTCTGCACGTTTCTGTTGGATAAACGTGGAGGGTGAGGGGTGAATCTGGTCTCAGGTGAGTAGGTTTTGGGTTGAGATGACTTCTGAGAACTTATTTGGTAGTTGTGGTTTAATCGGAAAGTCGTCGAAGTGTTGAGTTTCTCGCTATGAGAGTGCCGTTAGAAATATCGTAAGATTAAGAACACAGTTATTCTAAAGTCCTTTTTACGGTTTTAGATTTGAACTGTTTGAATCAGCGTCTTTTATAGAGTCATTGAAGTAAGGTGTACCTATAGTAAAGTCAAAGGTGGCTGTTATCTTATTCTATTGAGATGGCATAGAGAGTTGGTGTGCCTAGCGGCAAAAGAATAAATTTATAAAAATTAATAATCTAACTAAAGGAGGCAAAATAAAAACTTCAATCGCACTATAATCTCAAAAGCACAAAATAAGTTCCATGAAAATATATTTTTAGAAAAATTATGGAAGACTAAAAATTGAAGGATATAAAGTTTACAAATTTGAGAGTTTCTTTTATTATTATAATTTAAATTTATCGTCAATAATTATAAAAACCCTGAAATCTACATGATTACACCAGAATAATTTGGGCAAAATTTTTAAGCCCCGAAAATTTCAAATTTCAGTCTTTCTATGAAAAGTCTGGTATTTTTCCCTAGTCTCTTTTTTCCTTCATATGTGCAAGTATTCATTTTTTTAAATCAATTCTTTTATTGAGAACTTTTTAAAAATCCATATTTACTGTTGCATTTCACCTTTATTAATGTTTCCACTCATTCAAATAATCACACAAGTCATTATTCATATTGTCTTTATGAGAGACATACTGATCGCCGTTTCGCATCTTGTCCAGATATCAACCCTCATTAGTATCGAATGACGACGCCTTCTGCGACCATTATCATCGCATTTGTAGCAGAGGACCCACACAGCCATTGCATCTAACTGAAAAGAATTGCTTCCTCCCTATCACAAGGACATGGATAGAGGCGTTGGCATCATTAGTACTATTACCTTCATATATTTTCGGATCACGAGGCCTTTATTGGGTATTGATGTCCTTTTACATTGCCTCGTAAAGACGCTTTTGAAAGTCGATATTGCCGGAATTATTATTAAACCGTTATCACCTTTTGATTTGGTTCGTTTTTATGTTTTTGATACTAGTTTAGTTCAAAAATATCGGGACATTTATTCCTATCATTCAAATAATCAAAAACGAGCTCAAATAATTAAAGTTTTTCAACATTAGATTGACCAAGGTTTTTCAATATTTACCTTATTCGCAATCTCTCAGTAGTTCCCTTAAGTTCATTTATAGTTTCAGTTTAAAAGTATTATTTTTATGGGAACTTTTAAAAATTGCTGTAAAATAAAGAAATGGTCAATCTAATTAGTATATAAGTTGTTACAAATTTGAAAAAAAAAAGCTGTTTTACCCACCAATTCTGTTTCTGTACCTTTTTATAATTGAAGCACTTTACTTTAATCTAAAAAGTGCAACTCCTCTTCTAAAAGGATTTTCAAGTAATCTTCATGTTTCCCTCTTCCAAAAAAATATACTATTGACAATGTGTACTTCAAAGCAAAACCTCTACACCCAAAGTCAATAACCACCCGATCGTTCCATTTCCATATCAAAGAGAGAACCACAACGCTTGATTTCTCTCCTAAACCGTTCTAATTAAGCGAGAGCACTGGAGAAATAAACACACAACGCTGTTTGCCACCGAAATAAAAGCCAATGGCCGAGAAGGAGAAGAAGCAAAAAAACGCATTAAGTTCTTTTTGCTCTCCAGAAAGGAAAAAGTTTATTAATAGCGGTCATGTGCGGATCGATCCCAGTGACTCTGAGGTTGTCGCAGGTTCGGGTTTTTTAACGGAGGAATTTAACGCTCGGATGCAGGTGCCTTGAATCGGTGATTAAGAGAGAAAGGATTTCGCTACTCTCGCGGGCCTTTCGTAGTGTAAATAGAAGGGGGTTTTCCGGTTAAAAAAGGGTTTGAGGGAGTGAATGGGGATTTAAAATTAAATTAAGGACTTATTTAGCGCGGGTATGTCGGTTTTTTTTTGCTGTAATCAAATGCTGGTTAATCATAAGTGGATCGATAGTTTAAGAAATTCATTTGATTTCATTGGGTTATTAGTTGATTGATTATGCAAAGTGATTAATTGAATGAATGAGAATTTATATCTTTTGTGGGGTATAGTTATTCTGAGTTTTTACCAGATTTGTGTTTTTAAAATCGAGATTTTGTTGGTTAATAAATATTTTAAGTTGACCTTTTTGAAAACTGAAATTTTGATGAATGCTTGATTTTTTTTAAATATAAAGGTAGTACATACAAAGGCTTTAGAATACAATTTTATTTAGGTGACTGATTAACTTTGAAATTTTTAAAATGAAGAACTGAATTAAAAAAAATAATGTAATCATTGGATAGCAGAGGTTGTGTGGACCAGCAGATCAACCATGGTGCCGTATACCTAATTTTCCAGTCCATTGACCCTTGACCCGACAACTACTATTATTTTAATGGTTTGCTTCATCTACATCGTGGATGCAGCATGATTGATGCAACATACCTTTTAATAGATATGGTAAAAAAAATAAGTAAAAATATATTATTTAAAATCCTTTTTACAAGAAGTTTGGATTTTATTTTAATTATGCTCTCTTTAATCAAGCATATATGTTTCCTTTCAAGAAATACATATGTACAATAATCATTTAACTATTTTTGAGACTTTAGAAAATCAATTTCAATCACATTTTGCGTAGTTCTTGCTAAGTTCTATTCGAATGTTAAAAAACATTATTATTCCAAACATACTTAAAGAACAATGAAAGGAAAGTGTACTCACATCATATTAAAAAGGGTTACATTTATTTAATGTTCCGGAATAAAATAAAGACCCCCCCCCTTTAATACTTTTTGTACAAGGTTTATGTTTATATACCTTCAAATCATCCATAAACTCTCCCTGTAAAAATATTCCCCGGCTCCATTTTGATTCATCTGCAATGAGGCGAAACCATTTTTTCTTCCGTTCCATTTTTACAAATCCAAACCTATATATCTAAATTCGGTGCTACGCTTTCGAACAATTTATGGAGCATGATTTTCTATGGAACCCTGTCCTTTGTTCGGATTTTTTTCTACAGGACCCCCTCGTGACACGTTCTGAAAACAGGTGCGCCTGTAGGGCCAATCAATATGGATGAAGGAAGGATGGAGGAAAGCTGTGTTCTTTTTCCCTTGTCGAGATTTTTCTTCTTTTCGAGAATATTTTGGGGTCTAAACGGTTAATAAAAGTTCTATAGCTTCTGGATATTGTATTGAATAACTTTATTTTCTTTTGATGTCGGGTGGGTATTATTTACTGGTTGGATAAAAGTTTTGGAATGCATTGTGATGTGCATTATTTCTAATTTGTTGTATTTTACTAATGTAAGAGTATTTAATGAGTTTTTTTGGATAGCTTTTACGACTAGCTGAACTCAATTGCCGAGCGAGCTTATTATTTTTGAGCATTTAATACTTTTATAGTACATTATGAAGCAACAATTTCGTAAATGTTATTTTTATTGATCGAAAAAACTTTTTTTTGAACCATATAAAATAAATTTTGAACAATAGTTTTCAAATTTTAATGGGATTTAAAAATGAGATAATAAGTCGAATGTACTGGATAGTTAGGATATAGGGATTTTTAACTTGAGTTATGTAACCTATATTAAATATAACAAACAAATGAAGATAAAGAACTTACTATTCTCGAAGAACCCGTAAGTATGCTTACCTGCTATTAGCCTACCCTCGCAGTAAAACCATATTTACAGAAACGTGTGTATTGCCGGTTTGCTGTTCTCTCTATGTTGTTCAGTGTACCCGAGAACGAATTTGTCATTCACTTCTGAATGGACAATGAACATTTTACTTCTAGATAACTATGTCCTCACTTAACTTATTAACAACTATAATATAGTCAAATAAAAATTTAGTTATGTAAACTTGAAAACTTTCACGGCAGTATCAATAAAAAAATAAAAATGAATCGTCTGAATCAACTTTAATTTGACCACGGCCCACCATCATAACGGAAACTTAGTTTGATTTTATTAAAAATTTAGTTGTTTCCGTTGAAAGCTACATTCTTACTTAGCGTTTAGTATATTCTGAATTTACTGGTAGGGGGTCTAATAAAATATTAAATTCAGTACCTGCTATGTTATCATTTTACCTCCACCACGATATCTTTACGACCTACCGGATAAATAAAACCAACCACCACATCAGACCTACCTGTGACATTCCATCCCCATCTCCTCCCCCAAGCCTTATCATCATCATCTCCTGTGTCTCAGCGTCTCTTTCACGCCAGATTTATCACCTGTGCGAGCAGATACGGAAAAGGTGGAGCGTGGAGACCCCCTCTCCGTCCCCGGCGGCAAGCTATCGATTTTCCGGCGACCGTCTTGCTATTGCCTCGGTAATAACCTCGGTAATTCTACCTCGGATGCGATTACTCCGCTTCCGTGGGGTAATCGCGCGTCCTCTGTGTGATTCCGCGTTTTTTCTCCTCCTCCTCCCGCTGCTGCTTTATCATGGAGGGCGCTGCCGTCGTCTGTCGAAACGCGCCTTTTTTATTCGTTATTATTTTTCGGAGAGCTTATTTTTGGGCTTGATAGGGCACGTAGGCTGGGTCGTGTCAAAAGTCGTGCTCTCGGGAGAGCGCGTGCTTAAAATATTTATTGAAGGGGGGAATTTTGGAGGTAGTTTGGGGGGGGGAGGTTGTGGAATAGATTGTTTTGCAGGTTGTGTGAGGATGTAATAATAATTCTTCAATTATTTTGATATAAATTGTATGTAGTTTACTCGAAAATATTATAAAATGATGCAGTTACTTCCTTGAATTCTGAATATATTTAACACAGTACTTGTCAGTAAAAAATTAATTCTTTCTTCAAATAACGGAAAATAATCGGCAGCACTGTTGCGGTTAATTTCTGTATACTTTGAGGAAGTATCTGTTTTTTAGTTCTTCTGTTACTGAGAGAAGCTTTCCGTTATTTGAAGAAATTTCAGTTACAGATAGCGGCCTTTATAACAATCCATGTAATTTTAACTAATTTTATAGATTCGAAAGATTGTTAGACGTCACCGGCAATAATATTCCACACCTACAAATTAAAGATGGGCTTCATTTTAACTACGCGATCACGAGCCAATTTGACTTGTGTAATTACTTGTTTTTAAAATTTATTCTTTTGGTGGTGATTTTATTTTAATTTAAATTCTTTTTGTGGAAGAATTCACACAGAAAAAGCACGTTTTCTAGGCATACAATGGAAGATTTAGTGTTAAAAAGACGAAAGTGTTTACTGTGTGTAAAACAAGTTTATGCAATATTTTTGTAGCTGTGAAACATTGTAGTATTGTGACGCCGCTGTCGTCACAGTTCTAAATTCATAAGTTATAAGTTTTAAATATTCTAATTTTAAGTGCAAACCAATAAGTCGTACGTGACTTCCAAAGCCTAACTCCTTTAGATTAGATTAACACTTTAAATAATGATTAACTAGTAGTGAGTGCCTTGACCTTCCAAACGTTCTATCAAGGGGTGACTGTTCATTAAACCCCTTTACTTAGCGTCACGAGGTAGAATGTTCTGGAAGGGTGGATAAGGGTGCTATAAAAACTGAAGTTTAGGAACAGCGAAGAGAGAATACACACTCGTCTCTTGGAGAGTTAAAAAGATAAATAACAGGGCGGAGTGCCGAAACCAGGAGGTAAGATGCTTTGCACCATCTTTCAATGTGGTCACTTTCAGTAATGTATAATAATGTCTAACTTCATGTATAAAATGTAGTTTATAGATTGTGTGCCTTTGTCTTAAGGGCTTAAGCCCCTATTAATACTTTGTACTGTTTACCTTTAGTTACTTGTAAATAAAATAGTAAGTTAATTTAAAACCGAGCTATTTATTTTAGTTAGTCATTTAATACTTAAAGTAAGTAACTAACTTACGTAGGCAAAAATCAACGTAACAATTGGTGCCGTGTGGATATTTCCTGTGGGTTATTGCGGATCATTTTTTTTTTGTTTGTTAGCTATGTGCATTTTCTTTTCTTTACGAAATTTATTTTTGTTCTTTTTTTTTTTGTAATGAAGTAAATATTTTTTTAACTATGTTGCGTCCTTATATTTAGTGTTTAATATTGAATTTTCATTTGAGGGACCCGTATTGCAGAATAAGCGAATTTTTTTTTTAAATGTGTGTTAGTATGTTGTATAGAAGAAGTGTTTATAAATATTGAATTTTTTTTTTCTCGTCAAAATATTTTTTTTAAAGTTGAGAAATTTCTCAATGTATAGTGTGAACGAAATAGCGGTTAGAAAAAGTTAAAACTGCCGCATAGTAATTTCACATGAATAGCCCATATCGTCAACCCTTATTTCCTAGATAGATAAATCTTACGTGAACAGGGGACGAATAAAGCGTGTAGTTAATACCAACTAGTTCCTCTCACAATGGAATTGATAGTCAGGTTGGATTATCGTAAAGCGCGTTCGGGCAATTGAATGTAAATAGAAACACTTCTTATCACCAAGCGGGTCAATCCTTTGTACACACAATTTCAAAACACAGAAGACTTAAAACTTTCCTGGGAACTAACTGTAATTAAAAATCCTTCGATTTACTCGTGAAATGGGAATTATTGGGGAAGTTCCTGCGAGACAAAAAAAGGTTGGTTACAGTTCCTTTGAAATTTACTTACGCGTTAGGAAGCGAATTAGTTCAAAAGAACTAGAGCTCAAAGACTGAAGCTTATGCTCCTATAAAAACGTAGGAAAGTAGGAAATAACATTCTTCTGTTCCTTATCAAAAAGGTTTTTTTTTCCTATAAGGACGTATAAACAATAACTTATGAATTCGAACATTTTATTTTTCTGTATTTAGAATTTACTATTTAATCAGATTCTATTGGTTTAAACACTATTTTGGACTTGGTTACTCGCGCCACGACTTCTTCCAAAATATTTTTGATAGTTGTTTTTGTCATCGGGACATAGTTCTCGTGCTGGCGCAAGGATGTTTTCCTTTTGGCAAAGATAACTGTTAGTGTGTGCACTGTAAAAATAAAACGTCTTTTTACGTATTCTTTTCCGTGAATTTTTCATGGATTAATTCCGTAAACTTCAAAACGGAATTTTTATCGTGAAAATTTCCGTTATTTAATTTCTCTCTCCTCACGCATGCGTATTGTGCTATTTCTCCACTTGTTTTGGTGAGACTCAAAGCAACGAGTTGTAAATAAGTAATGGGAGTTTGTGCCAGCGTCTTCAGGCCTAACGAACCTTCAGCTATTTTATTATGTGTAAGTAAAATATATTGTTATTTTTTTTTCATTATTGGCTGTAAATGATAATGCTTTAAAATAGAAATACTCTGATAAAACAGATATTTAAACATCGTACGATCGCTTTCTTCGCCACGTTGCTCAAGTCTTAAAATATTGCATAGCTAACTAGTCTTATTAGATCGCAAAAATATGTTCTAAATAGTTGTGATAACTACTAACTTTTGATTAGACTTGTAATACTGTGATCGGTATTGTAAATTATTTAAAAGAATTGTCCATTTGGATTTTACGGATTGTTTGTCAATATTTTTTTCAAAGTTATAATCGGGAATATACTGAACCACAATTCAAGTATATTAGATCGCAATAATATGTTTTAAATACTTGTGATAACATGTAACTTTTGATTAGACTTGTAATACCTGTGATCGGTATTATAAATTATTTAAAAGAATCGTCTATTTAGATTTTATGTATGGTTTGTCATTTTTGCTAAAAAATTATAATCGGGAATATACTGAATCACAATTAAAATATATTAGATCGTGGCACGCTAGGGATTTATTGGGTTCCTAGACTTTTCTCGCCACATTTCATTTGTTTGTTTGTTGTTTCTGTTTATACCTCTTTGTGGCGTAGTGCATAGGCGTAACGTCGGGGGGGGGCACAGGGGGGGGGCACGTGCCCCCCCCCAACCGGTCGGTCAACTAAAAATTCTGAAATCAACGAAAAATCAGAATAAAAAACGTTAAAAAACGCTAAAAACGTTAATTTTCAAGTTCCTTCATTTCAGATCTTTTAAGCTCTTTGAGGAGGTAAAACTGTCATAAGAATTTATGAAAGAGCTATAACAATTGAGTTCGGCGGTAATGATAGTATATCTCTTGGTACTAAGGGTGTATATAAGAAGGGGGGGGGCAAAGAAGCTGACCCAAATTTCTAGGTACAGACGAAGGAGATGCTTGGTGTCTCGAAACAGCAGTATTCCAGCTTTCACGTCCATTTTATTTGTGCTTATTATATGCTTGTTTTTACATCAGATTTAGTTTGCACTAAGTATTTCTATATATTTACTGCAACTAGTCGCGCCCCCCCCCCCCCGAAATTCTGACTAGGTGTACTAAAATGAGTTAAAACCCTGTTTTTAAGGGTCAAATTTCCAAAAATTTTCTGGGGGACCCCCCTTTTGTGCTTGGAACTATATTATTCACAATTTTTAAATATTAACTTCCTCAAGATGCAAATCATACCTGGAAATATGTTAACAAAAAATACATTGAATCTATTAAATGTGCATGGTGGGGGGCTTAGGAATATTTTTGGTCCTCTCCCCCGGTGCAAACTTCTAGCTGTTGGCTTTTTAAAAAAAATTTCTTTTAGGATATATTGGGCCCCTCCCGAAATAAATTTCTATATGTACGCCAGTGCAACTATAGTAGTTCTTTTACCTGTGGTTAAGACTAGAGTTTTTTCTACATCGATAGGCCGTTTATTAGGTTCAAATGCAAATTCGAGTCTTTGAAAACTTTTCAGCAGTGCCCCCCCCCCCAACATTTTAGGTCACGCTACGCCTATGGCGTAGTGGACTTTCTGTAACCTTGGCCATTGGAAATAAGAAATATATTAGATCGCAAAAATATGGTCTAAATGCTTGAGATAACTTGTAACTTTTGATTTAACTTTGTGATACTGTGATCGGTGTTGTAAATTATTTAAATTACCTTCGGTTGCAATTGATTAAATCAAGATTGAATTATTTATTATTGAATTGATTTATTTTCCAACGATACAATTTTGCGAGCACACAGAACTCTCCTTTGGGTTAAAGGCAAAATCCAACCAGAATGGCCAATCTTGGGTTTGGAAAAATACAAAATCAACCCTAGAAAAGGATTTAATTTCTCAGTTACGATAATCAGTGAATACTTCACTTTTATTCATTGTTGCATTGGTACAGCTGAGGAAAAAAAAACGTTACAGTTATTTTTTAGGCTTGGCGATTTATCGATGATTTGGCGCTTCTTGCGTTTTTATTTTTCTTTACACGTTTTCAACACGAAAATTAGCTCAATTTACTCCCTCCGTCAAAGCGTGTATTTATTCACACGTAAAAAAATTAAATTACTAATAAACTAATATAAATAAAAAAATTAAAATAATTAATCATAATATTTACATGCTTATTAAAACTTAAAACAAAAAATCTTATCTCATGTTTCGATAATTAAAACTGAAATATTAATGAAAATCGGTTCACTAGTACTGGTAGGTTGACAGAAATTCTTACTTGGCGGTCGGATGTTGGCGACTAATTTAAGGCTTTGTATATGAATTTTTCATTTTTTGACGGTCTGTCAGGGCTATGTTTCATGACCAAATTAAATTAAACTCGGTTTTTAGGGTTAAATTAGGATGATCTTTCATAAAATCGAATAAAAATTGGGGGTCGCCATGAAAAAAGTTGCACTTTTTATTGCGTTGCGCCAGAAGACGACCTCTGAGAGAAAAATAGTCAATTATTTTTTTCAAGCATACACTAAATCCTGAAAAATGACACCAACAGCATCTTTCTAACCCCACCTGTTCGCCCGCAAAGTCTACTGTAACGTGTTTTTTTTTTCCTCAGCTGTACCTAGAGAATCAAAGAACTGTAACATTAGAGAAATAGAAGCATTAATGATTTTGTTTTATAGTATATGATCGCTTGACGTGCCTGCCAAATTGTGTGGTTGGCAAACAAATCCTGCAAACATTAGTCACAATAAATTCATGTACTGCAATAAAGAACATTTTCATTTCAGAGTCTTTGCTGAAATAAATCCTGCTGCTGAATAATGAAATATTGATGTGATTCAATATTTTGAAAATACCATTACTGTGTTTAAATTACTTTTTTAATCATGATTGTAAAACCCAATACTCATTTCTGAAAGCAATAAAAATTTTCGGGTTGATTAGTTAGTTATGTTTGATTCTATATTTTCATCTCATATTAAAATATTTTATTAATCAACCAAAGTTGTGAATTATATAATGAAAATCCACTACCCTATAAAGAAAATATTTAGAGATCCATTGAAAATTATCTTAATTTCTCTTCAATTCACTATGCTACTTGGGAAAATTATAGTACAGACTGTATTGTTTTTATAAATTGACATGATTTGTATAGCCAAACATGAAGTAAATATGTAAATTAAATTAAGGTTTGAGAGGCTGGACTCACATCAGGGGGTCCGTCCAACGTCCCACAATATAGTATGTATCCACATTGAAGTATTTAATATAACTCATAATTCCTATGCTAAAACAGGAAAATAAAACTGGATCTTAAAATTTTACTTAGAAAGGTATTAATGAACGATACTTCAGAAATTTTAGCTTGATTAGACAAATCAAAGTATAACTCAAAAATTTTAATAGTGGAGCAGGTGAAATAATTGATAACTAATTTTTTATGGGCAATATGATAAACTGGGGATTATTAATGCCCGAAGTTGAGACGGGGCATGTGATAAATTCAATGGTATTTATCACTTTGCCCGAAATACGCGGGCATTAGTAATAATGTCCGGATTTATTACATTGCACGTAACAAACGTATAATCTCTAGTATTTCTCTTATTAAAGTATATTTTAATATTTCTAGAAATTAATCAAATTTTCAGGCTGGTTAAGCTACAGGGAGGCAGGGTAAAGAAAGTAAAAATGTAAAAAAATGACGAGTAAAATAAACGTATTTCATAAAAATATAATTAAGCTTGTTGATTAGTTCAATTGAAATAAAGAACGAATTTTTTTTTCCTCGACGAATATCTTTTATTATTATAGAGTATAGGAAAAATAAAGGTACAAACGTTTTCTTCAAATTAGGGAAAAATTCTAATTTTTGAAGAAAAAATATCAGACGCAATTGAATCAGATAACAGAAAGTTTCACTCCAATGACGAAAATTTATTAAACGAATGTTCTATAAAATAACGGAAAGTTTCTTTCCTTTGACGTAAAAAGTTAAAATGAACGTTCCCTAAAATAACGGAAAGTTTCACTCCAATGACGAAAAGATATTAAACTAACGTTCCATAAAATAACGGAAAGTTTCTCTCATTTAACGGAAAAAGATAAAACGGACGTTCCCTAAAATAACGGAAAGTTTCTCTCATTTAACGGAAAAAGATAAAACGGACGTTCCCTAAAATAACGGAAAGTTTCACTCATTTGACAGAAAAAAAACAAAACGGACATTCCCTCAAATGATGGAAAAAGAAAATACGGACACCTTCTCAAATGATGGAAATAATCCGGCAGCAGTGCTGCCGGGAAATTTCCGTTTTTTGAAGAAACTTTTTTTTACAGTGTGTTTAACACTAATTTAATTTAATTTTTTTTACTAATAAACTTATTTAAAATTTGGCAAAAGGAGTTCTTTAATGTTATTTCTATATAGTTAGTATTTCTATAGTTAGAATTTTGTTAGTTATTTGTTAGTTATAATAGTTAGTTATTTTGATGACTATTGATGCATTTATAAAGAGTTAAACTTAGAGTATTGGCATTGATAAAATTAGAAACATAGAGATATAATTTTTCATTTATCTTATCTTGTACTGTCTTAAAATTAATTCTACTAACTTTAATACATTTTGACCACATTTACTGATGTTGTACATTTCTCTTGCTTCCTGGTTGTCTCGCGGTATTTCCTGCCCTACGTAGATTTTCAAGATTTTTTTTTTTTTTTTACACTGGAGATTGCAACGCTTTCCCGGACGGATTTCCAGCCCGCGACTGAAGTGTTTACCCGCACATGGAAGTGCTTGCCGGCCGGCTCGCGTTACGATGTTTGGCCACAAGGGCTACCTGGACTCAAGGTGTAGCATGCAGCCCATGAGCAATAACTACAGCATGATCAGCACCAGGGCCTCGTCTATGAGCATGGCGGGAATGAACTACTCCCCGCAGAGCTTCGGCTTCAACATGAACTCGCTCAACCAGGGCATGAACGGCTTGGCCTTGGCTGCGCTGCAGCGCGTGCACGCCGAGCCGCCCTACTCCTACACCTCGCTCATCACCATGGCCGTCCAGAACAGCCCCAGCACGATGCTGAAGCTGGGAGAGATTTACCAGTTCATCATGGACCTCTACCCCCCTACTACCGGCAGAACCAGCAGGGCTCGCAGGACTCCATCCGCCACAGCCTCAGCTTCAAGTACTGCTCTGTGAAGGTGTAAGGCGGAGGACCCCCTTGTGCTGCACCCCTCCATGCTGAAGGTCGACCTGCTTCAACCTCTACAACTACCTCTTCTTCAACAACATTATCGCCAGCGAGAACCAGGCCGACATGAAACTGTACGACATGGTGCAGTACGGCGCTTACGCCTCCCTCCCGGAACTTTGCAAGGAACTTTGGAAGGCAGTAAGTCGCTTTCTTTAAGAATGTTTTTGTTTGTAACTACAATATTAACAGTTAAAATGAAGATTTTTTTTATGTATTATGTTTTCTCAAGTTTCTGTCAAGTGTTGTGTTTCATCCATTAGCGAAAGTTAAATTAAGCAGCGCTAATGCAAATTTTTTTTCCAATTACTGTGTTTCCAAGGAATTTATTCAAGTGAAGTTCCTAAGTGTTTTTTTTATTTATTTTGAGTGACTGAATATAATTACATATTCTTGTAAGTGAATTATATGATAACATTGTAGAAGTGTTTTGCTCTATGATAGTGGTGAAAAATTGAGCCAAATATCTCTTGATAGTGTAAATAACACATCCACCATAATAAATGGGGAAGATCTGGGTTAAAATCCCAGTCAAGTGTGGCCACAATACCACAAAGGTATTAACGAAAAAGTAATAAAAATATTTGTTGAGCAAAAATAAGAAAACTGATGATTGTCACTCGGAAAATTAAGTCACATATACTATTTTGAAGTGGCTAGGAACGAAGTCACATGTATGTTTTTTAAATTTTGGAAACACAGTTCATGATTATTTTTTTTTATAAACATGTTTTCCACTTATGTTGTCGAAGAACAACACATATTATTTGAATGTATGTGGACTGTTTTCTTGTCTATCTTGGATGAGATTATGCATTTTTCTCTGTTATGCAAAGCAATCTGCATGAAAAGTATTTAATCTTTTAAAATAACTTTTATCCCAGATGCTGTTTAAATGGTTAGCATTGGAAAAACTTAGATACTGAACATTCCAATTTAGTTCAATTTATTAGTATTTTCAATCTTTTTATTTGCTTAAGTATATTTTTGTGTGTTAGAAGAAGTAAGCATAGGTTATTTAATATATAACATAACTTGAGAATCAACTAAAGTTAAACTTTAGTTACTACTTTTTTCTTCTTTCCTATTTTATGCATGCAACATTTAATTTGTTAGATAATGCGTAAAAAAAAAGCATTACTTAAATGAAACTGCATCATGCATGAAAATTCTTAACTTGGTATTTCATATTTAGTTTTTTTTATTTGTACTACATATAAGGATATTTTTTTATTAATTTTCGTAAGTATTTTTTTAAGGTGTTGCGCTATTGATGTTTTCCCTAATTTTTTTTATTTGATATTTTATGTGCACACACAGTGTTTTATAGTGTTTTTTTTTACATTTTTGCAAATGAATGTAAGAAATTGTGTATAATTTATGGGCAAACACCTTACCTCTCGACACTTTAGCCCCTAAGTGAAAGTTATTTTTTTTTTCTTTTTTTTTTCTGGCTGTAGGTGGAGATGTGACGCCGCTGTCGTCACAGTTCTAAATTCATAAGTTATAAGTTTTAAATATTCTAATTTTAAGTGCAAACCAATAAGTCGTACGTGACTTCCAAAGCCTAACTCCTTTAGATTAGATTAACACTTTAAATAATGATTAACTAGTAGTGAGTGCCTTGACCTTCCAAACGTTCTATCAAGGGGTGACTGTTCATTAAACCCCTTTACTTAGCGTCACGAGGTAGAATGTTCTGGAAGGGTGGATAAGGGTGCTATAAAAACTGAAGTTTAGGAACAGCGAAGAGAGAATACACACTCGTCTCTTGGAGAGTTAAAAAGATAAATAACAGGGCGGAGTGCCGAAACCAGGAGGTAAGATGCTTTGCACCATCTTTCAATGTGGTCACTTTCAGTAATGTATAATAATGTCTAACTTCATGTATAAAATGTAGTTTATAGATTGTGTGCCTTTGTCTTAAGGGCTTAAGCCCCTATTAATACTTTGTACTGTTTACCTTTAGTTACTTGTAAATAAAATAGTAAGTTAATTTAAAACCGAGCTATTTATTTTAGTTAGTCATTTAATACTTAAAGTAAGTAACTAACTTACGTAGGCAAAAATCAACGTAACAGTATTTATGGTGGTCTGTTTTTGATCATTCTAATAAGCATTATTAAAATACATTAATTATATAATTACATTGAATGATTTTTTTTCCTTTTTCTTTTATTTCTGAATTTATTTCTGAACACTCCCATTGCTTTATTCATAAATGTGTATGTATCTAATACGTTTGAAAAATATATTTAATAGTTACTTTAGCCGTTGCTTGATCTCTCAAACTTTAGTTACCATTCAAGTATGATAAATTTTCTTCTAAAAAATTCTTATACAATTTCCATTTTCTGTTACCTTCTTTTGCACGATAACAAAGCTCGAGAAAAATGTTATTTGTTCAAAATTTTCGATTCAAAAATAAGTTTAGCGTTAATATTTTCTTCTCGTCTCCTGACTTTCGGAGAATTCCTTTCAGCTAATATGTAACATAATCATTCGGATGTGAAAGTTTCTTTATGATCATGAAAGCTTACCGTAGCGTAATTCTGCTCTAAATATTGACTCCGTCTCCATGGTGATAGACAGATAAAGACGATAGATAGCTTTGTGAATAATAAAGGATGTTTTCTTCAAACATCAAATCATTACATTTTTGAAGGTAAATTGATATTTTTATATTCAAACTAGGAAATAATAGTTATGAATATCTCGATAAACTTCCAAAAAAGTTTATATAGACATATTTTTTTTTCTCCTTGCTTAACTTTTCTTCAAACAGGAAATGAGATGCTTAAGAGCATTTGTATTTTTTAAGTAGGGGGTTGCCTCCTTTGAGTGTTCTTCCCAAGATACTAAAAGGAAAAGAAGTTTAATTTTGAAAATTAAGTGTTTTTTCCTCTTTACGAAGTTATAAGCTCTAGAGAGGGAGGAATTTTTCTTAGTGACAGCTGGGTACAAGACAAATGGCTATAACAGTTAAAAAAAAAGTAAAACTTGCTTAATTTTTCAAAATATATTTTTTACTTTGAAACAAGCCACGCAATTCCTGTGATGTACGTAGTAGTTTTTAAGAAAGGATATTAATTCTACATTTCCTTTTATTCGTTCGGTCGAAATCAGTCTGGAATTTCTAAAAGAAATGTCTTTGATATTTATTTGATTTTTTGATTGATTTGATCATTATTTCTTTAATTGATAATGAGGATTCATTATTTTAATGTTTAACGAATACTTCGATTTTACTTACACATTTTATTACATTTTATGACTTGTTATAACTCATTTTAATGCGCCTAAAATTTTAAACTATTTTTAAAACTTAATTTTGAAATTTACTTCTACTGAGCCAATAAAAGGAAATTCAAAAGAAATTATTAGGCAATTCAAATTTCTGAAGAAGCAGTGTTTGAGTTTATTTCTCTTGAGATATTCTTTCGTTTATGATTGATTTTCCTATTATTTCTGTTTCATTTATTTCAACACATTTCTTTTAGAACAATTATATTATCATTTTTTTAATGTTTGAAAATAAAGATGAATCAAATTGGCCACATAAAATATTATATTTTTTTTCTATATATTCCTTCCCATTAATTGGAAGCATCTCTGAGCACTGGTTTTCCATCATCTTTGGAGAACCTTAGGCCACCACCCTCAGTGATAAATAGCACGTGCATCAGCGATATTTATTACCATCTTATGGGGAGTTAGCGCGTCCCTCTGACACCAAAGATAGCTTCTCTTGTCTTAGCTTAATTGCAGGCGCTTAGTAACTGTCGACTTGGGATATGGCGGGGCGCAATGACCAAAATGTCTTCCCTCTGGAATTATCCGCTCTGCTAGACATAAGTTAGTTTAATACAGATAGCCCCTTCTGATGGGCCTAGAGGAGAAATTGGTTCAATATACATAGCTGCGAATTGGAATGATATACTAGAATAGTGGGAATTCCATTACTAATATTACTGTTTTAATACCCTTTTTATACACTTATGATAAATAATTTTTATTTACTAACTCTAAAATTACGAATGTTACTTAAGCCCCCACCCCAACAAGAAATTATTAAAAAAATTCAAAAAGATTTTGTAAATTAAGATGAAAAAATAATAAGTACTAGAATGGCAGTGAATTAGGTAATTTATGGGAGAGGCGGGAAAACTAAATTTCTTCTATCAAAGTACGTCTTACTCTTTTTTATTGAAACTAAGCAAACTTTAATTTTATTAACCACCGAGTGTATTATTTATATAATATCTCTATGATTCTCACAGTAAAACACAGTATTTTACTTCATTTTACTCATTTTTCTTTGCATTACATGTAAAATGTAATTTATGTACCGACTGGATTTAGTTTCATTGTATAATAGCAAATTTAAATTCCAAATATGTACGTAAAAAGTAAATATCAAATTATTGTTAACTGCTAACGTTAACTCGTGCTTCACCCAGGTTAATAAACTTTAGTTTAAGTTTTTATAATATTGAAAAACTTTATCCCTGTGCCAAATGTCAACAAAAAATTAAGAAATGATCCATTATATGGTACCATTGCATAATCTCTTAAACCTGAGTCTATAATTAACTATTTTTTTGTTTAAATCCTTGAGAAGGGCTTCTAGTTGTACACATTACAAATAGTATAAAGTTGTGATATAGTCAATAGAATTTGAATGATCATCTGCACTATTTCAGAGGAACTTACTCAAACATAAATGAAAGAGTTATCCAAACTCTCTTCGCAATCCGAATCTGTTCGTCCACTCCACCCCCTGTCCTTCACGGGTCCGAGCGATTAGAGGGGTGACTTATCTTATTATCCTCCCCTGATCGAAATATATCCAGGGGATGAGTCAGGGGCTCTTTTTCTGGATCGCGGTGCGTGTTTTCATCAATATAAATTCGGCAGGCCACGTAATGGAGGCCGGGGGTGGATGAGATAGAGCCACTCACACGTGGGATGGTAATTTAGGGTAGAGGTGACCCCAGCTTGACAGGTGGGGAGTTGGATTGGATTAGGTGCTTGACCCTATGGGATGATATGGGTGTGATGTATGGTTTTGATACTACTCGATTGAAGTTCCATTTATCTAAACAACGGTTTTTCTGATATAGGTCCAGCGAAAATGTGTTATATTTTATAGAATGCTTTTGGCACATGTGCTTATTTTAAGAGCTGCTGTACAATTAATAGGGTTTTGGGTAAACTGAAAATTAATGCTTTGCGGCAAAGTGGCTTGATTAATTTTTTTATGTATACGTGCAATTTGGATAACTCGAACGTATTTAAGTTGAAATTTAAATTCGTGAATAATTCGAAATATGTATTATCTTAGTCCCTTCAACTTCTTGTAACTTGAAATTAACTTTTACTTCGAAATTCTGGACTTTTTTGTTTTCCCTTCATGTTCGAATTACCTATCCCAGTTGCACTTTTATTATTCGTAGATATTTTGAGATTTCATAAAATAAAGCTTGTTGTAGCCTGTAACCATTATTAAACTCAGATATTCAATCTTTAATAGACTTAATCAACATTTACACTTTTACAAATAACACATTTTAAATCTTTTTTATTTAGTGGATAGCACATAATGTTAAGATATTGAGTGAAAAATAGCACTTAATCACAAAATTTTCTCTGGAAAGTAAATGACATTGCATTATTTATGCAGTCTCCTGTTTATTTTATGCTTTGAAGTAGATGGATTAAATCTTCAAAACCTGTTCTAACTGAATTCAAGTTTTTAAACTTTATTCTTCAAATCTAATTTAATTCCAACGCGTCCCGATGTCGGGAATAGTTGTTGATTTCTTTGCCATGACACATCCTTTCAAGTCTGAACTCGTATATCTTGCCTTTTGCTTCAGACAGACACGTCTTTTGAAAGGGAAATTTTTCACAACGCCTTTTCATGTTTATGTGTCGTGGAACTTACTTATTCCTTTTTCTGACTTCGCCATGCTATTTAACATGAAAGATGCGCTTTTAATTTATTTGTCCCCATACATTTTCTGAATTAAGTATTGAAGGTGGACCAATATTTATGTTTGTTTGGTGGTATATCACTGTATTTATGATATTGGACGGTATTCTGAGGGTCAAAGATGTTATTTTTGTGTATGTTAAAAACTTTCTAAGCTGATATAAATGCGACTTGTTAGAAAGACATAATCATAGAAAATTTTTAAAAATTTTAAGTTTATTAACATTAAGAGACAAACATTACGTATTACGAACCACATCAAAATTTCACAAATATTGTTGAACGCACCATCAAAGATTTTTTACCTATATTGATATCATATCTTCTTGTTCATTATATTTTTTTTTAGATTTTCTAATTACTGTCAAATTTAATATGTTTAAAATATAGCCAAAACGTTCTTTCGTAGAAAGAATATAGTTTTTTTCCTGTAAATTCTACATTTTATATCAAAACCCTATGGTTTTGTGCTTAATTTCGTTTCCTCAAATAAGAATTATAAAAATATTTAAATCACAAAAGAAATATTTAAATCACAAAAGTATTTTATAACCTGTCTCAAAAATACCCAGTAATTATGCAAATGTTTCCCTTAAAAAAAACTCAGTCAATGTGAGGTATTTATTGTAATACCTCAATACATTGAGGTATTTTAATAAAAAAAAAATAATCAGGCTTTAGAAATTAAGAATGTAATTTTAAATACCCATTGAGTAATTCAACGAAATCCTAATCCATTATTTGTTTCATCTTAATAACTTATAAAATAAAGCTTTAAATTGTCGATCAATTTTCTAAAGGAATGTTACCGAAAATAAACCCTTAATGTCGGAATTAATCTGCCTTAAATAGTTCCTCAATTAAAGGAAAGACACCCAAAATAAACTTTTCGAAATCAAAACTGATCCTGAAAATGACACGTTTGTATACCCAATCTACCCTCTCACTACTCTGAATGAATGAAACCCCCTTTTCTCCCAAGACTACTACCCAATCGAAACTCCCCTTTGACAGAAGACCGCAAAAGCGCTCGAAAACCGAACTGCGGTCGCTGGCAGAGAGAGGGTTTGAAAAGGACCCTCGAATCGAACGTGGAGAGGAGTGCGCAATCATCTGTTAACAAGGGAGCTGAATCATAAGGGTTGTAATGAAAGGTTTGCGCTGTTTATGAAGTCAATGTTCCATTCAGTCGAGGGGAGGGGGCGGTTTGTGGGGTAGGGGTTTTTCGAAATTTGTTTGGGAGTTATTTTATGGAAATGTAAGTATTGCGTTTTGTATTGATTTTGGAAGTGTGGGAGTATTTTGGTTTAATCTGAAGATATCTGTCTGAAGAAAGAATGTTTTATTTTTAGAAGGATTGTTGAGGAAGGTTTATTAAAACAATGTCGTAAGAAATTATATTTTTCCTTTATTTATTATTTTTATTCCAAGTTCGGGTTCGATAACATAAGTTATATTTTCAAAGGAAATAATTGTAAAATTTTCCGGGTGTTCCCTAGTGAGGGAAACACATAATTTAAGTATCAAAAATACTGAAGTCTATTTTCAAACTCTTTTGGTTCCCTAAAGGAATTTAAATACTGGAATATAATTTACTGAATACCTATAATTAATTAAACTTTCACTAAACATTTACAATAATTGCCTCAGTTTCCGGACCCAAGTACAAAATATCAAATTAAAAACAGAAACTGGAGCGATTCGATTATTGTATATTTATAAATTGTGTAAACTTAATTAGTCTTTTTCAGTCTCTTGAGTAATGATGTGATTTTCTGCTTTGCACAATGGACTATTTATCCCATGATTATGTCCTGTAGTTAAAATTTGATACTTAAAATTTTGTATTTTTTTATAATGAGTACCTAAAATTATCTATAATGACTACAACTACTAATTCACTCATTATGTTATATAAACAGTTTTCATAGATGACTACTTTTTTTAATAAAAAGATGATCAAAGCATTTAAATTTTAATTTAAAATACAAAGCTCATAATGTTCAAAGATTTTATGTAATATTTGTTGAGCATTTTTATCCTATTTGATTTTTAATATTAATCTCCCTTTATGTAAAACCCAACACATGCAATTTTTTGCAATAAAATGCTAGATATCTATTTAAGTTACTTCCATTTTTCATTACTTTGTCCAGCTTAGTCCAATAAAAACAAAAAAAGCTGTCAACAACCTTGAGAAAGTTCTCTCACCCTCGAACAAAAACTTTAAATCCCTCCTACAAATGCTTTTAAATTTCTATCACTCGGCGACGCAAGTTGAAATCTCGAAAAGAAACTATCCACTAAATCTCCCGTCTCTCTCGCAAAAACGTAAATAACAACCGCAATTAATATTCCATTCCATTTAGAACCAGTCTCTGACCCGGGGCCATTCCACCTTCCCTCTCTTCGCATTGCATTACCGGTCGTCGCATTTTATTTCCATGCTCCAACAAAAGCTTTCGCCCCGAAAACACGCATTCGAATCCGGCGTAAAAGTTATTGAGCATTTTCGCGGTACTTGAAGGTGTTTGCGCCCCCAGGAGTTCCCAGACTTTACAATTCTGTTAGGTGATTTTGTTTCTTGGGTTTGTCTGTTGCGATGAAAGCTTTTATTGAAAAGTTGCCAAAGAGCTGTTTTCTCAGTTAGAAACTAGTAGTGGGATTTCTGTTGCCAAATGTTATATATTTTTAGTGTGAACACACCGGGATTATACCTATTACTGTCACACTCTTTTAAGACAAAATTCAAATTTACGTGAAAGGGTTTGTTTTTTCTTAATCGATTTTATGAAGCTTTCAAGCAAACCATTCGTTAAATACCATTTTGGGTATGTGTACGTACCCCCTTTACAACTATCTTAAGATTGTTGTAAAATTAAAAGTAAAGTTAAAATTAAAGAATATACTCTTTAATTTTGAATTAGTAACAGATAGTAAAATTGAATAATTAGTAAAGAATATATTAAATAATTATTTAATAAAAATTTAGAGTATATTCTTTAATTTACCTTAGAAAGGAAATAAGGCATGTTCTTTTAAAATTTGGATACGAAAAGTCTTGCTAAGATCTTTAATAGTGCAGTTGTTTTATTTTAAAAGAATGAAAATGGATAAAACATATCGGGATTGATTTTTTAATTTATAATTCAAAACTGGAAACTTATAACAACTTAATTTCATGAGTTCCCAGCTGCTCATGACTATTCTAATTTCTATAACACAATATTCTTGAATTCCTTTCCATTTAAAGAGAGAAATTCTATAGCGATGATTAAATTCAAATATTAGAGAATCGTTTACGAATGCTTTGTGTAGCCATTCGTGTAATTTATTTAAAATAAATTCCTCCTGTTTCATGTTTAAAGATATCAGGGAAGTGATATGTATACCTTTGAAAGTTTAAATATTTATCAATCTAAACAACCAGGCACATAATTTAAATAAAGTGCGATATTCCAACAGTTTCATTCCTCTCAACTTTAGGCATATTCCCAGTGATAATATGTAACTGTTTGATTTCGTATCCATGGTAAATTTATTCAAACAATATTGCGAATTGTTAATATGCTCGTCTATAGTCATTTATGGATCATATAGATCGAAAGAATTAAATGACCCCAGAGAGAATACTTTACAGAATTTTTTTTAATCTACAACGGTTTTTCAACTTTCAAGTTACTTAAACCTTTTTAATGCGAACACTGCTATATAATAGTCGTTTAAGTTTCTATAACTCTTTATCATCAGCCCCCTCTGAAGGAAATTCTAGCATCGACAAAATTGTCCAGTATTGGTTTTTGCTGGCAAATATGAATTCTCCGACATTACTAAAATAGGATGAGTAAACGCAATTTCATTTTAACAGGTACTATATTTCATATTTCCTTCAAAGAGTGTTATTTAAAATATTTTAACCTTTTTTTTAATAATTAAGAAAAATTACATTTGTCAGTATTCACGATATTGGATCGGCCAATATTGTTAGAATATTGTTTTATGTTCCAGTGCTAACTGGATGGCAGAAGAGAGCAATATCTATCTATGGATATTTAAATGACCGCATCTAAAGCCATCTTTTATGCGAATAAGCGAAATTGGTCCTCCACCACAAAGAGAATCCTCCTTAATCCATTTCGCATCGCAGCCTTTCTCTCCCGTTGCCATTGTACAAAAACCATTAATCTAAATTAGAAAGAAGAGAAACCTTCCTCCCCGAGCTCTTCCCTTAATAAAAAGGAGGCTCACCTAGCAGATAAGAGCCGGTAGGGAGAAGTCAACCTACCCCACTCTAACTGCAACCGTCATCTGCGCTTCGTGATTTATCGCGTTCATTTGCGGGGCTCGATTGAAGGAGTACCAAGCCCCCCCCTCTTTTCAATTTGTTTGGGGGGTGGGGTTTTTGGCGGAACTGTTGATTGCAAGCGGGGGTGGTGGACCCTTTTTTGAATGGGTGCCAAAGACCTGATTTTCGTATTGGTGGAATGAAGAGTTGCCGGGAAACGTGGTTTTGAATGAATTTATTTCTCTAGCTCTCGTGGGATAGCGTGAGTTGGAGACGTTAGGCTGATCGCTGTTGGATTATTGGATTGGTGTGTTCAGGTGAAGGTTCGGGGATGTGGAAATTTGTCAGGTAATTTTGAATGTGTGGGTCTTATATCTTTGTGTGAGTGATTGTGAGTTTGAATATTTTATAAACCTATTTTTCATCAAGATTTAATAATGGTTACTTTGTGAAGAAAAGGACAAACGAGCATAAATCTTATTGGTCTGCTTGATTTCCTATATATTTACATTTTTATTATTTTTCTATGGTTGGCATTCTATTTTCGTAGTTTCGTGCTCCAAGTCATTTTGTCATAAAGAATTCTCTAGATATCTGAGGGAAAATATTAAATACAAGCTAATGAATACTATTTGCTTTCATTCAGATTATAGATAGATAGATGTATTTTATGATTAAGATCGAATAGAAAAAATACTAGTTTGTAAACCATATTTTTAATAGATTATAAGAATTTTTATTCCTAAACTTTATATGCTTCATTTACCACCATGTATGTAAATAATGTTTATAGTTTTGTGTAAAAATAGACTTACTGAATACATTTTCCTCTTTTAAATAACTTCCCAATGAGCCATTGGAAAATTTTCTCGTTTTAATAAATTTCATCTATATCTATATATTTTGTTCGATGTTAATAACGTCCTGAAATAAACATTCCGTTTTGACCCTTGCCTGTATCTCAAGCTTCCTTCTACCATCTAACCCTAACCGATATGGCTATAAAATAATAAAAGTATATACTTCTGTAAAGTAATAAAATAAATTAAATAATTAATAATCGCTTGAAACTTTATCGGAATATATTTTTCTCTTTTTAAGTCCTCATGGTCTTCGTAGCTTTTCTATATCCAACAACCCCCTAAACAACTCCCACAGATGGCCCACGAATGAATTTATTTAAAACCGCTATAAAAGCAATTTCACCCCCTTTCACCGTTTAGATCCCCCCCACGCAATATTGCCTCATCCTCTCTCTGTAGTAATTGCTCTCTGCCCACGTCTGATGGACCTTATCTCCCCTTTGTAAAAGGTCTTCTGTTTGCACGGGGTTGAGTGGTTTATAAATTTTTCCCGTTCAGGGGGCAAAAAATTTAAAATTCTTGCGGCGGTCCCTCTGTCTGACTCAGCGCCCCTTTTTTCCCGCAATTGCCCCTGCTGAGCTGTCGAGTTTGGGCGTTTTTCTGTTGGCGTGGTTTTTTGGCTGTTTGGCTTTCTTTTTGGGCGGTTTTCGGCTCGAGTGAGCTTCGTTTTCGGTTGGAAGGTGATTTTGTAGGTAGAAAAACTGTTGGGTTACTTATGATTCTCTATTGCTGTGTGGAATCTTCTGAACTGTGTCAAAACTTTGAAAGAAAGTTCTTGCTTTTACTTCATTCTCTATTAGTTCGTTTTATTTTAGTTTATCGCGTTTTTAGAAGAAGGTATATTTATTATCACATTTATTTCATATTTTTAGCGGCGTTATTATTTTTGCTTAAGAATAAATTTATCTGAGCCTTGAGCTTAATTAATCACCATAGTTTTTTCGATGATATAAATTTTATTAATACCCGAGCAAATATTTACTATGGAAGAAATTATAAATTATTTAACGATGTATAATTTAGGTATATTTAAATTTTTAAATGTCCATTTATTTGTTGTAGAGATCTAAAAAAAGCATGGAGTAAATTTTAAGAACTGTTCAGAAATCCATGTTATGTATCAAACTAAGAAATTGTTGTGAAAGGTAAATATTTTTTCAGTCTCAGGGGAAGGATAAGAAAGTTAGTTAAATCTGTTTATTGCTTTCAGCACAATTTGAACATTTAAGAAATTCGCACTATAATATCATTTGTTACGGCTAAACTTAAGATTTGTATAACTTTAAGTTCTTTTTCAATGCTTTATTATGAAATAAATTAAACTATGTGTTTTACGGTATAACTTTACATTTTACATTAGAATTTTACACTAACGATGCTGTATCTCTTGTATCACATTGTTGGTCGATAAAGTTTACTTATTTTGTACGATCTGCATACATACGATACTTCATACGATATAACAACAGAAAGATAAACAAAGTAAGTACAGTTACTAAGCTCTTGTGAAGACATTATCATCTTTTTATAAAATCGCATACTTAGAATAATAAATTCTTTTTCTATGTTGTTTTGAATGCGCGAATGTTTCTAACATTTCCATCACAACGCATCCTTCATCCAAACTCTTCTCCTGCAGGAAATAAATTCGCCGTACTTCTTAAATCTCCCTCTCCATATATAAATCCCTCCTCATTCTTAAATCATCTCAACCGGACTTACCTCCCTCTCAAAAAAAAAAGACAAAACAAATCGCCACCCTCCCCATCTGTCTGGAATAAAATCCCTTTCCTATTTACTGAATTACAGAGGACTGCCGCTGACACCAGGTGGAATATATTCTTCGAATAAGGAAGAAAAAAAATCCCGACGCCGCTTCCGCTTGTGTCACATTGTGAAGTCGTCTTCATCGTCCAAAGCCCCGAGATTTTTTAAAGATTGGTCCGTTTCCGAGGGAAGGAGGAAGCAATATCCACCCTATTTCCCCCTTTCCCTGATTGAGCATCCGTTACCGCTTTTGGGGAGGGAAAAATCGATTCAGTTTCATATTTTCGTATCGATGCGAGAGAATCGATGGGGAAAGGGTGGGTATTTACGGTAGGCTGAGGGGTTGTATTGTTTTTGTTGAGTATTCTTTCCGTTGAGGACACGGAATTGGACGATTTTTATTCATAGTTTGTTCTCATAAGTTTGATTGGAAAATCTAGAAATTAGGGCAAATATTATATTGTTGCCTATTTTTCACCTAATTTATTTTAAAGAACGAAAGGGCTCTTGTATATTGGCAGAATTATTAAGCAAATTTATGTTAGCTGAAATACTATTTTTTATTCTTGTTATAAGATATATATTTTTTGCTTCGATTAGTATAAACTTGAATATGTCTTTTCTGTATTGGTGTGAACTGCATAAAAATTATTATTGTTTGAGGTTTTTAACTTATAAAGGTATCATTACCTTAAAATAAACTTTTATGTAAAGAAATGTTAGTATTTTCTTGGTTTTTCTAAAAAGCAAGCATAAAAACAACTCTATTATTAAAAATTATGATAAATAAATGTCTTATTCATATTCAACTTATGGATTTATATCCTTTTTCTGTCATTTTAATAAAGAATTAGAGTATAGAAAACATTTGTTGAGTTCTTGTTTACGTATAAAAAAAACGATGATCTATAGGGGATCTAAATGGTAGAAGAAAAAGTGCAATTCACTAGTATTTTGAACACAAAAGAAACTACTACTTATTTATCTTTTTATTTCCCAATTAAACTTCAAAAACCTAAGAAACATTCACGACGTTTTGCAAAAAAACACAGATCAATTTCGTTAAAATGGAATTAAAAGAGCTCTCCAAAGATCTAAAGAACTAAAGTTCCATAACCACTGTTCAGGTTTAAGATCGATGAGACCGCAGTCTTTGTGCTGAAGCACTTCAATCTACATTACCTTCACAGGGGATGTAAAAATAGCATTAGAATAAAGTTGAACTTCCAAAGCATCTATTACTAAGGCACTTGACTCTTTTTACGCTCGAGGAACTGTTGTGTTATATTACTGAAGCTATAAAATTTAAAGAAATTCAATTGAGGTGAAGCAGTTTGAGCGCTGTAAAATGACATTCGTTATAAATTTGTCTGATTTCATCTTTGAAGGTATATTTTTTTTTATCTTTTGAGTGGTTTTCGAATTGAATATTTATTATGTTTGCCCTTTGAATATAATTTTCCAAGTGTTTGTTATTTAAAAAGGACCGATATTTGGATTTCAAAAATATATCTTAAAAGAGAGTTAACTATCTAGTTTATTGAGCTTCTTGTGGAAGTTGTGTTAGTGAGATTTGTTTTATTAAGTTAAAATAACTTAATTAGCTTTAAGTATTTTAAACCCAATATTACGTTCAGAAACTTTTTTCTGTAGAATTCAAACCGTATAGCTCCTATTTAAAACTAGCTCATCTTAGGAAATACAATTCTTTTGTTTGGTGTTGTTTCTCTATTTTTTTTTATCTATTTCCATATGTTGGGAATTGCGAGATATTTGCATGTTTAGTTGTCTTATGTATTAGTATGTCTTATTTTACATATTTAGTATTTTATGTAATATTTTATTAATTAGTATGAATAGTATGAAGCAATAGGTGGCGCTAGCCATCCAGAAGGCTCCTTTTCTCAAGTGTGAGAAAGGAATTTTGATGGTTTGGGTTCGCCCCTGGGTGAGGGGCGCAATATGAGAGAGATGGTCTTTAGCTCTAAAAGGAAGCGGGTCGTTTTTTGTGTGTGTGGTGTGTGTGCTGTGGTGTGATGATTAAAGTCTAGTTAAGTTTATAAAAGTGTGTAATCCTTGATACTAACACCACAGCAGCAACCAAAGATCAAGGAAATGCACGAGAAGGCGCTGCACACTACCTAGGTAAGTCTTTAGGTTCTCTTAGGTTTTTAGGAAGCATGAAACCGAGAACAAGTGAAATTATCAAAGTGTGTGATTTTGAGTATTTAGTAATTGAAGTGAATTTTTAGTAGTCATTGAAGTGAATATTTAGAAGTTATTGAAGTGCATTTTCAGTTATTTAGTTATGAAGTTTATTTGTGAGTTTAAGAGTTTTTAGTTAAATCAAATCTAGAGCATAAAAGATCCTGCATTACGGTCTGGTAGACCTCTTTAGTTTAGTCTTAGTGTTGATGCAACAATAAGTGGCGTCCGCGACAGGACATGTTTAAGATTTGATTTATTTTTAGAGTTTAATGTTTAGTTAAACATGGAAACTGTTAAAAGTATAAAGCTTAAAAGGGCTGGGTTACGTACTTCTTTTACAAGCACTGCTAATGCTTTGAAATTAGAATTAGTAAAAGAAGACTTCTCAGCCGATATATTGAGTGATAAGTTTACTAAATTACAAAATGTTAATTTAGAAATTAAAGCTTTAGATGAGAAAATTCTTGATTTAATGGCCTCAGATGATAAAACATCTGAGGATGATATAAACAAAGAGATAGAAAATCGCGAAGTGTATTCTGATGATTTTATAACATTATCGCGTGAAATAAATGAGAAATTGAAAGTTAAAGATGAAATACTTTCAGTTTCAGAGTCGAGGTCTAATCATAGTAGTCATGCTGGTGCTGATAATAAAGCTAGTAACAGTAACGCTAGTAATAGAATTAAACAGTATAAGCTCCCCAAAATAGAATTAAAGAAATTTGACGGGGAATTAATAAATTGGTTGCCATTTTGGGCACAGTTTGAGAAGATTCATAATGACCCTGATTTGTATGAGTGTGATAAATTTTCCTATTTAATTCAATGTATGAAAACTGGGTCGAGGGCAAAAGAATTTTTAGATAGTTATCCGGTGACAACGGAAAATTATGAAAAAGCGGTGTTGGGTTTAAAAGAAAGGTTTGCTAATCCCGAACTATTGATTGAAGTTTATGTCAGGGAATTAATTAAATTAATTATTTCTAATGTTAGAGCTAATAATCGGGATAAATTACCGCTTGAAAAGTTATATGATAAGATAGAAACGCAGCTGAGAGCTTTGGAATCTTTAGGTTTAGAATCGAGTGAAAACTCAGCTTGGTTATTTCCAATGGTAGAATCGTGCCTCTCAGAAGAGGTGCTGAGGGCCTGGCAAAGGAGCGCATTCTTTAGCATTCCGAGGGAAGAGGGAACAGATCTTTCACGCCTTACCAACCTGATGAAGTTTCTGAAGGGGGAAGTAGAGGGTGAGGAGAGATTAAAGCTAGCTCGGAGTGGGTTAGATGTTATGGGCAGTTCTAGAGAGGCCGTTAGGGGTGAACAAAGTGATAGAAATACTAGAGTTAAAAGACAAGCAAAAGTACCTACTGCTTCGGGTTTTTTAGCTACCAAAGACACCCCTTGTATTTTTTGCGGTAAAGCCCATGATAGTAAAAGTTGTTTTCATGCTCGTTCCTTGTCCCTTAATGAAAGAATAGAAAAAGTTAGAGATAATAGATTTTGTTTTAAATGTTTAGAGCCAAATCATGTGGCAAAATTTTGTAAGAAATTTGTTAAGTGTTTTTCATGTGGGAAAGCGCATCACATTTTTGTGTGCCCTGAATTAAGTAAAGTAGAGACCCCAGTTAAACCGGTGTCAGAGAATTCACACACCGCCACTGCTCGTCAAAGTTGTACCTCTGAAGTAGCTTTGATGACTTTGTGGGTAAGAGTGGCTGGTGTAGAGGGTTATAAAAATGTCAGGGCACTTCTGGATTGTGGCTCCCAAAAATCTTATATTTTAGAGTCTTTAGCAACAGAATTAAGATTGCCGGTTGTATCTAGAGAAAATGTTTCTCTAACATTATTTGGTGGGAGCAAAATGGAGCCGCGGTTACATAATAAATATAAAGTACAATTGAGTTCGGCTAGTCCAAGTAAATCTCCCAATTCAGAATTTGAATTTTTAGATCAAAAAGTGATTTGTGGGGACATACCTCGGGTAAATAAGGGTCCCATTTTAAGAGAATTAAAAAGAAACAACATTTGGCTGTCGGATATTGGAGAAGGGTGCCCCAAAATCCAAATACTCATAGGCAGCGACATTTATGGGAAAATTATAACAGGCCAAGTTAGGCAATTAAACGGGGGCTTAACAGCTATTGGTACTAAATTAGGCTGGGTTGTTTGTGGTGCCTCTGAAGAATTCGCTCAAGATAGAGGAGTTACATCTTTAGGTGAGAGTTTAGCTAGTTTAGTTACTCACGATTTTAAGATTTCCGATCTTTGGAGCTTGGAGACCATAGGGATTAAAGATGAAAGTAAAAGTGTATCCAATGCTGCCGAAGAAGAATTAGCCCGAGAGAAATTTCTAAATTCTCTCTCGAGAAATGAGGAGGGTAGGTATTGTGTAGGGTTACCCTGGCTAGGTTGTAACGAACAATTGCCCTCTAATCACCATCTAGCAGAAAAAAGGTTGTTTAGTGTGACCCGTAAGCTTAAGTCTTTAGATAAATTTGAAGCATATGACACAATCCTTAAAGAATGGTTAGAAGATGGGGTGATAGAAGAAATCCCGGATAATGATATTAATAAGGGCCATTACTTACCGCATCATCCGGTATTCAAACCAGATAGCGTTACAACAAAAGTTAGACCCGTGTTTGACGCATCTTGCAAAGACAGAAGATCACCCTCACTTAATGCTAGTTTGGTAACGGGGCCAAATTTAATTGAAGAAATCCCATCAATATTGTTAAGGTTTAGGGAAAAATGTATTGGGGTAACTTCTGATATTAGACGTGCATTTTTACAAATAGAATTAAAAGAAGAAGACAGGGATTTCTTGAAGTTTTTATGGTGGGAGGTAGATAATAAAATTAAGGTTTTCCGCCATGCAAGAGTAGTTTTTGGAGTAAAATCTAGTCCATTTTTGTTAGGGGCGGTTATATCAGCCCATTTATCACAAGTTTCGGAAGAACTGAAACCTATTGCGCAAAAACTAGAAAAATCATTTTACATTGATAATTGCGTAATTTCGGTAGATGATGAAAAGGAACTTGTTGCGTTTGTGAAATCATCCATTAGTATATTGGCTGAAGCCAAAATGGATTTAAGATCATGGGAATTCGGACCCTTGAAAGAAATAACGAAAGAGTGCATAGAAGATTTTAGCGAGGGAGAATTGGTGAATCCTGCTAAAGTGTTAGGGTTAAAGTGGGATAAAGTAAAAGATACCCTTTCCATCCCAATTCAAATTGATAAATTAAGTGAATCTCCCACAAAACGAGATATGTTATCGATAACACAGAGTTTGTTTGACCCCCTAGGATTATTGTCACCAGTATTATTACCTGCGAAGTTGTTAATTCGGGAGGCCTGGGCTCTTAAATCAGATTGGGATGCTCCTTTAACTGGTGAAATAATAAATAATTTTCAAAAGTGGTTTAGAGAATTAGAGGAGGTGGTCGAATTGGAAATACCTCGAAGAATGGGATTCGGTAATAAGGAAGATTGGTCTCTTCATGTATTCTGTGACGCTAGCCAAAATGCATACGCTACAGTAATATTTTTACGATGTGAAAATGCAGAGGAGACAAAAGTTAGTTTTGTTATGGCCAAATCAAGAGTCTCGCCTTTAAAAGGGATGACTATTCCACGCCTAGAACTTATGGCTTGTGTTTTAGGTGGGCGCCTTTCTAGATATGTTACAGAAGCGTTAGCTTTAGAGGGAGTTCCAAAATATTTTTGGAGTGATTCCACAACAGCGCTATCATGGATAAAAAGGAATAATTCATGGGGAACTTTTGTGGGCAATCGCGTAAAGGAAATTTGTTCTATCACAGACGCAAATCAGTGGTCATTTGTACAGAGTCATTTAAATCCGGCTGACTTGCCTTCCCGCGGTTGTTCTCCCCATCGATTCTCCGAGATGGACTGGTGGAGTGGGCCTGTTTGGCTAAAAGGCCCTAGTGATAGCTGGCCGAAATTAGAAGGTAAGCCAAATGAAACTTTAGTTGAGTCAGAGTTAAGGAAAGGAAAAGATTTAAAAGTTAATCTCAGTGTAAATAAAAAAGTTGAGGAAGTTAAGTGGTACGAAAAAATCTCTAAATTTTCCAAAATGGTTCGGGTTTTAGGTTGGGTGAAGAGATTTATTAAAAAGTGCCAAAAGAAGTTAGTAAACCCAGATTCTTTCTTATCCGCTTCAGAGTTAGAAGATGCTAAAATGACACTTCTTTCACTTGTTCAGGCGGAAAGTTTCCTGGAGACTGGAGAGTCAGTCCAAGGTCTTTTGACCATACGAGATCAGAGGGGCCTTTTAAGAGTCAAAACTAAAATCATCGAGAGAGATGATTCGTATGCTTTTCGTTATCCAATTTTGTTACCCTCCAAGCATTATATTGTGAATTGTTTAATTCGAGAATACCATAACAAGAATTCTCATGCAGGTATTCAAGCACTCAGTGTTATGCTGAGAGAGGAATTCTGGATCATTGGTGCAAGGCGCACTATTAGATCAGTTGTAAAGCAGTGTGGGCGGTGCAAAAGATTTGCTGCTAAATCTCTTACTACAGCACCAATACACTTGCCTTTAGACAGAGTAAAAAATGCTTGTGCCTTTGAAGTGACAGGCATAGATCTATGTGGCCCTCTGATTCTCAAAAATAAAAGTAAATCCTGGGTAGTGTTGTTTACGTGCGCCGTGTACAGAGGTGTGCACCTTGAGCTAGTAACCTCATTAAGCACGGAGTGCTTCCTTCAAGCATTTCGTCGCTTCATCGCCCGTAGAGGTCGACCGTCGGTGGTGTATTCCGACAACGGTACCAACTTTGTCGGTGCGTCAGCGTTGCTAAGAAAAGTCAACTGGGAAAAGGTAGTATCCCAGGAGACGCTGACTCCCATCACTTGGAAGTTCATTCCGCCCACCGCAGCGTGGTGGGGCGGATGGTGGGAGCGTCTAGTGCGCACCGCCAAGAATCTGCTCCTAAGGGTCTTGGGGCAGTCTTCGGTGAGTTACGAGGAATTACTCACCATCCTGTGCGACGTGGAGGCTGTAATAAACAGTCGGCCTCTCACGTACATCTCCGACGACTGTGAGGATCTACAACCTCTCACACCATCGATGTTTTTACAAGACATCAGGGTTTCCAGCGCGGGAGACCTTGACGTGCTGGACCGAAACAAGCTGCTTGTGCGGCAACGTTTCTGCCAAGAGCTTCGAGAGCAGTTTCGAAGCCGGTTCCGAAAGGAGTACCTCAGCCAGTTGGTCCAAAGACATGGACAAAATGACTGCCAATTAAAAGTTGGTGATGTGGTACTAGTAGGCTTCGAAAACGTTAAGAGAGTGAACTGGCCCATCGCTCGTGTGCAAGAACTGTGCACCGGGAGAGATGGCCGTGTACGAGTGGTAGTGGTAAAGACCAAAAATGGTCTTCTTACTCGCCCTGTGCGAAGGTTGTACCCACTTGAAGTGTGCCAATGCTCCCAAGACACAATTATGTGAGATTGTGATAGTTTTTGTTTCCCCTAAGGAAACAAAAAGGTGGGAGTGTTGGGAATTGCGAGATATTTGCATGTTTAGTTGTCTTATGTATTAGTATGTCTTATTTTACATATTTAGTATTTTATGTAATATTTTATTAATTAGTATGAATAGTATGAAGCAATAGGTGGCGCTAGCCATCCAGAAGGCTCCTTTTCTCAAGTGTGAGAAAGGAATTTTGATGGTTTGGGTTCGCCCCTGGGTGAGGGGCGCAATATGAGAGAGATGGTCTTTAGCTCTAAAAGGAAGCGGGTCGTTTTTTGTGTGTGTGGTGTGTGTGCTGTGGTGTGATGATTAAAGTCTAGTTAAGTTTATAAAAGTGTGTAATCCTTGATACTAACACCACAGCAGCAACCAAAGATCAAGGAAATGCACGAGAAGGCGCTGCACACTACCTAGGTAAGTCTTTAGGTTCTCTTAGGTTTTTAGGAAGCATGAAACCGAGAACAAGTGAAATTATCAAAGTGTGTGATTTTGAGTATTTAGTAATTGAAGTGAATTTTTAGTAGTCATTGAAGTGAATATTTAGAAGTTATTGAAGTGCATTTTCAGTTATTTAGTTATGAAGTTTATTTGTGAGTTTAAGAGTTTTTAGTTAAATCAAATCTAGAGCATAAAAGATCCTGCATTACGGTCTGGTAGACCTCTTTAGTTTAGTCTTAGTGTTGATGCAACACCATATTTTACGAAAACTTTTTCGTACCATAACTATATGCAGATTCTTAAAAAAATTAACTCACTTAAGTTAGAATAACATAAATACTTTTCCAAACTGATTTTTATAATTTTAAAAATACAAAAAAATAACTTTTATTTAACTGCAAAAATATAATTTTAAATTAAAATTAACAAAAAAAAGAACTCAAAATAAAATTTCTATAGATTTTTAAATGTTTTTAAATTCAAAATTCCGTTATTTCTGTAACTTCAATTTGAGTTATTTAAATAAAACTTCTGTAAAGGCTATAAACTACTTTTTATACCTTTCTAAACAGAGTTTGAGGAATGTAAGTTTAATTTTGAATAAGTATACATTAAAATTGAAAAGCGAATTATAATGAAATGGCCTTATTTAAAAAGAATCAGGTACACGGAAGATTTTTAACTTCTTTAAAAGCGTACTACCATATTCTCTTTGTAAATATTCCTTCGTCGTTTAATTAAAATGAAGAATAAGGAAACTTTCATTCTTTTCGCGTTATATCCACTTTGAACTCTTATTAAATCCGACGTAACTCAATTTTCCTCCGACCTTTTATTATTCTCAATATCAGCTTTCAAGTTCAAGACTTTCACTTTAATTTTATTTCAGAAGAGAGGCTTTTTAATCCTAATTCTTGTTATTTTTTAGAATAGTTGGTTGCACTCTGTTGCTGATTAAATTATGATGGGTGGTTCCGTGTGTGAGTGGGTTTAAAAACCTTCTCCTAAACCTTAAACACCCACGGATCTTGGTATTTCTCCACTGTACCGTATTTGTAATTAATTATATTTTCAACTTTGAGCTTACCATTTCAATGTTAGTTAAATTTATAAATCAGTGGTAAAAGTTTTAGTTTTATAATTATGGCAATGCATTGTCTTCATTTTAATAATTTAAATAACTCCACAATTTTAGGCATAAAAAAAGTGTAACGATATCACGGATGCGTTTTCTTTAAGCAAAAGGTAATACAATAAAAGCAGCTAAAAAGCGCTACCTTCAAGTAGAGAATTATTTATCATGCATTACATCTACTTACTTTAATTACGATTTAAGGATATTTTTTACAGATAGGTAACTGAAAACTATATTCCAACCGCAACGAAAAAAAAATTGACAGAAAAATAAAACTTTCAAGAAAGAAAAAGAAAAGAAGTTTAAATCTTAAGGATAGCCACACAAATTTGGCACAAAAGTTTTTTCAGCGTTTATTCATTACCATCACCCCCAAAATTAAGTGGAATAACCCTTTCCCATAGCAATCGCCACAACATTGTACGACATCAAAAGTTTTTCTTTAAAAAAGCGGATATTTTTTTTAGTATATTTTTCTCATTTGTTGTATTTAAGGTTGATCTTTATTTACATGCTCCTACTTCCTTTTGTTAAATTGATTCGTTCTTTAACAAGTTTAGGAATAACGTTCAAAGAATTGTGTTTAAGTTAAATAACTTGAATATACTCTTACAAGTGTCAATCGTCTCTCCTATAAAAACTGCGTCTACTGATTATTCCTGAAGAAATGTTACTATTAGATCAGTTTCATTTCAATATTTTCTTCATAAGGATTCTTAAGAGATGCGATAACAAGAATTATGTAGTAGGCGGGCTTACAAATGGTGTTAAAATTTGTATTTGTAATTTGATATTTTTAAAACATTTCATTAACTACATTTTTTACTGGGATATTGATAAATATAATTTAATAACAAACTATACCTTTGTCTGATTCTACTAAATCACAACCTGTACCTCTTATCTTCATAAAACTTTTATTAAGAAAAACTGGCCATAAACCATATTTTAATATTTATGTGAGTGTTTATTTATTTTAAATGTTTTTTATTCACAAACACAATATAACATTTCCGTTTTAATTTCAGAACTCCTCTGTCCCAACAGTCTTCACTCGCTGACATCCCCCCTCCCACTCCTGACACTGAGGAGACTCCGGGTTCCATGGACGACAGCGACATATTTGGAAGGTATGTTTGGTTTATGATCTTTCCCCCCTACCTGTGAAATTTGTTATTTTGCATTGCTTTTAACTGGTTTTCGTGACTACAGGGAGATGGCGCCACGATGAAATGTTTTTTATGCAGACACCGCTGTGGCGGTGAATCTAATTTAATTTGTTCAGCTTTTTTACTGCGCGTAGTAAGAAAATGATCTGTTTTATTATCTTCAAAGTGCTACTTGTAGGGAGGGAATTGGGCTAAAATAAGCTCGTATAACTTCTTTTTGCTTTTTTTATGGGCATTAAGTTTTTATTACTTTCTTTAAAGTGAAATAAAATGATATACCCTTTTAAAAAGTTTCATCTTTATTTTGCATCGTAGGTTAATTTTTCTAAGTTCATCAACAAATCTTGTAAAGTCATACCAAATTAGATAACATATTCTACTAGTTTTAGTTATTCCATCCCTTTTAGAGCTTAAAGGGTAATAAATTTTACTCTCTTCTGGCCTGGGTTTATCTCTTTAATTTTTTAGAATTTTGAAATTAATAGTAAACGTATACCTGTACTCATTTTAAAAATGATGTGGATCATATAACTTTGAAAGTACCTTCTTATGTCATCAGTTTTTACTTAATTATTTGTTCTTTTTCTTCCTCACACTTGTATCTCCTCTTTTCGATTATCTCTCTCAATACCCATCTCCCCATCTTTCCTCCTCTTCTATCTTTTCCCAATCTTTATTCTCTCTCGTTTTTTTCTCTTCTTGTTTTTTCCAAAACTTTCTTCCTTATCAAGCTGTCAGTTTTATTTTTTTATAATACTGCTAAATCTTTTACTAAAAGCATTTATCCTCGAATTTTAACCTATTCTTTATTAAGTAACTACAGCAATCAAACTAACATCTGAAACCATCTTTTAATGTGTGGAGAATACCAAATTCAACACCACAGTGAATCTCATCGCCTCTGTAAACGATAAGAGAAAAGAACCATCACAAAAAAAAATGTAAAGAAGGATTTTTTTATACATCAGCATCCAGTCTTCCATCTAACTCTCAGATAACGATCGCTAACTGTCAACCGCATTGCGTTCTAATCTGCTCTGCTAAAGAACTCGTTAAGTGAAAAGATGTTGCCACTTCGATTCGCCTAAACTGGAGCATCGAAAACGACCGTCGTCGCCGGCGAACTTGATTAATCGCGATCGCCGCTGTCGTTTTTTTTATTCCATTCCGATTCTCCGCATTTGGGTACGAAAGTGGTTTGAAGGGTCGAGGTGTTGTTCAAGTTCATTAAGTCCAGTTCATTTCACGTAAGTCGGTTAATTACTTTTATTGGATGTCGCGTTTACAAACGATCTTGGGAATGACAAGGGTTGGGCTTGAATTGGAGCATTAGAGAAAACGAGGTTCTATAATCCGGTGATATTTGCATTGATCTATCGCATAAGATTTGATGGATTGACTTCAATGCTGTATGCTGTAGCCTTTGTCACGTCTAGCTTCTTTCACAATTTATTACAAAAACATGGCTTATTTAATTTGTCTATTGATGCTTTTAGTATCAATATAAAAGAAATGATTTGACAAATGCGCTGCGAATTGATTTTGATGTTATATCTTTAGATCCTAATCAAGCAATGAACGAGAATTTTGGAGAATTGTAAGTTTAAATGGAATAAAATTACTATCAAACAGTAATAGTAAAGCTGCTATTAAAATTGTATGAATTAATTAGTATAGCGTTATATTAGGGATATTCATGCCCATGGTTAGATTTCAAACATTTGCATGCATTCAGTGGGTATAACTATGAACAAGAACATTTCTCAGTCTTTACAGAAATAAAGTAATACACTAGATGAAATTAAAACGAAAAGAAAAAATACAAATGAGGTGAAAATGTGGAAGACAAGAAAAAACAATCTATGGGCTATGAAAGAATTTAGCAAAAATATACAAAACCCAACAAAATCGAAATTATATTCTTAACATCCCTTTATCATATAATCATATATCATGGGGAGTTTTTAATATCCACCTACTCTACATAATAAAAACATCTGTACCCCATAAAAAGTATTTTTTTTATCTAACATTGTAAAAATTCTCCTATTTCTTGGGTAATGTATTTCCACTAATGATGATCACAAGTTTCGATATTTTCTCCCAAAACTTTTCATTGCATAAATTCAAGCTTTTTTATTTAATCTACATGTATGTAATGATACCTGCTTGTGCTCCTTGTGCCTCGCTTAAATATTCTTTCTGAAGTTTTATTTTTGGAACGTAAAAGTCTCAAATAGGATTTTCCAGACGTCTGTAACAGCTTCTAGATAGCGACAAACTAAAGAGATTATTTAATAAAACTAGCTTTAGGTTTCGAATGATAAAAAATACTTTCAACCCACTCAAGTAAGCTTTCTCATTTTGATAAATGATTTCATTAAACCCAGTGTTGAAATTAAAATTATCTTAAGCCAAAAGGAACTTTATCCTCTTTGAAATATGATAAAGGAAATTCTCCTTCCATCTAAGTTTTCTAATTTAAAATTTTGAGAGAGACAGAGTTGAGGGAATTTACTTTTTCTAAAATATCTTTTCCTTTAATCTATAAAAGGATGATATTTAAATGAAGGGTTAATAAAACCTTTGAATTGATGAACCTTTTCAGAAATAATTGTTGCATTTACAACTTTATTTTAACTTAAATAAGTTGATAGGGTGGTTAATTATGTTTTTTGAAACATTAGCCTTATAAGGCTTTTGAGAACCAAATAAGGCTGTAATTAATTTAATAAGCAATAGCTTAATTTTTGAATCCAGGTTTCACCTTAAGAAGGTAATAAAATAACTTATACAGCAATACACTGTGTTACCGAAGAATTCAATATATAAAGAATACGATTTTTTTATACGTATAATTGCTGTGCTTCATCTACGATTCAGCTAATATTATTTATGAGTTTTAGATGGGAATGTTAGATATTTTTAGATGAAATCCTATTTAATATTTTAATAGGTTTAGTTTAAAATAATTTCTAAAAAATTACAACTCTCAGTTCTTTCATTGTTTTGAACCAGATTGACAGTCAGTTTACAATAATTTACTACAGAGTAGGAGCATTTCTCACGTGTGTTCTGGAAAAAACTATCTTTCGTTCCTCTTTTTTTTTTCATCTGTATCCTCTTCAATGCATTTTAGTTTCGAAACACTCTTTCCTACATTCTGGTTCTTTCTATCCTCTACTACTATCATGGCGTATTTTGAGTGCTCGTAAAATAAAAATTAGAGCACGATCTTTTGCGAAATCCGGCAATCGAGTTTTTGTCGCTTGACGTCTATGCCTTGTATTTTATCAGCTTGGGGAAAGTTTGTTAACCCTTGACTTACAACCAGATTCCCTTATAGCCTTATTCACTGCTACCTGACTAGAGGTAACCAGCACAAGAAAATTATCTTCTCGCTTACTCTGATTGGTAGAATCCTTCTTTGTGACCGCTGGTTAACCACTTTCAGGTAGCAGTGAATAAGACTATTAGTAAATTGTATTCCAAACTCATTTCACAGTATCAAACCTTCCTTGCGTAGTATTTTTAAATTAGTACATACCACATAAAAAATAAAACTGTATTATTTTAATTGATGTCAAAATGATGATTTTAATAGATGCCCAAAACAGATCACATTTTTTCCGGATAGAAATTAAAAGCAGAATAGTAGATCGCGGTTAACTCGCTTTCCCATAATTATTTTAAAATTTAATTTGTAAGTATAAATTTGGGGGATCGGTTTATACGTTTAAAACTAATTTAAATTGTTCTCAAAAGGTGGTACTCTATTTTTATTGGATACGTACGAAAGTATATTGTAATTAGTATAAAGAATCTGAACTTTTTCTATAAAAATTCCGATCCACAATAAACTGAACTAACTCTGACTGATTGACACCCAAGCTTTACTGCTGGGCTCTCTCCATGGAGTTCTCTCGGATAACTTTCAACTCTTTGACACTTTGTGTTCTGTTGGGAGAAGCTCCGACGAAAGCAGATGATAATAATCAGCTCTCAGCGGAAATAATTATTTCGAGCTAAGCGACAGGAAGGCAGATGCACTTGTGAGGACAGATGTTACTGGATGTTACGCCACATCACATGCTAATATTTGAATGCATAATTGCTTATTTTAAAGACTTGTTCTCTTCAAGACAACTTTTGTCATTTTCTATACTAATACATACTAATCATCTATGATAAACCTTTACATTTCCACCTTTCATGTCCCTGGTAATAACTCTAAAAGTATATTATCTGAGGTAAACCAGAAACATTGAATTTGCATCCTTTGATCTTTCGTTCGGCCTCCAGACTCGTACAATATTTTAACAGTAACAGATTTTAACGAATCCTCATTTCTTTTTCAATGATAATTTAATCTCACCAAGCACAGCACCTTTCAAACTTTGTTAAAAGTAATTATCTCAATTTGTTTAAGTTTTAGACGAGTACCTACATTATGTGTAATTACAATGATTTTGTAGCAATTAGTTTTTATACTGCTATTATTCAATGACCCCATTTTGTAACTCATTGATAGCTAAGTTTAATTAGTTTTTAGTTATTAAACTTGGGCACCAACCCAAGAATTACATTATTATTTTATTAAATGTATGCATCAAATTTCTCATTTTAATGGGTATCATATAAGCAGAAATTCTATTATGCAGATTTCAACAGTAAAAAGCATAAAGGTGAACACAACACGACAAAGATAAAACGATAGACGCTTGAGGCAAATCAAATAAGATGTTTACATTAATCATAAAGACTCTAATTCGCTTAAACAAATTTAAACTATCCCCTTTTACCTCTAGGAAAACATAATAAGAATAAAAATATCTTTGCTTTTAGCTATTATCGTTTGTGTTTTGGCACTTAGCATATTTTAAGCAGAATGTTTTGCCAAACTGCCATCGTAGAAAAAAAACCTACCTTACATGCCCTTTAGCTGCTCATTAAAAGTAATACTTTTCCTTAATTACAGAAAAAAAAGTCTGATAATTCTTTCAATTAAATACAGAAGATACCAATGGGGATTTTTTTCATCAACCTTTCTTTTATTAATGTCAATGTTACTTTTTTCGATATTAAAAACTGCCGTTACTCTCATTTATTTCCTTTTTTCCCTTCTGTACGCTTCGAAAGATTAACTCCAAATATTTGTTGCCTTTCCCTGCATTAAGTGTAAGTGTGATGAAGAGCTACGCTTGTAAACACAGCTAATCGTTGTCCTTTTTGATTAACGTAGTTAATTAGAAAGGTTGTCAATTTCTTTGTTTTAATCGCCTTATAAAGACTGGTGCTGTGTTGATAAAAAAAATCATTGAGTGCATTTTTCCTATGGAACTGCTATTTCTCTAACAAATTAACTAATAGAGAAGCATAATTTTAGTTATGTGTACCTACATTAAAATTTAATGGATCCAATATGATGTTGTGTGAATGGATAAAAAGTTTATGTACAGTAGTTGAACAAAAAGCAGTCATTTAAGACGTAGGTAGTATATTACTATGCTGATGAATCCTTGCTTAAAAACTAGAAAAGAGTATTATATTACGGGCAAAGGGATAAACTGGGCATTATTAATAATGCCCGAAGTGGACGCGGGCAATGTGATGAATTCAATGGCATTTATCAAGGAGCATTTATCACATTGCCCGAAATACGTGGGCTTTATTAATAATGCCCGGATTCATCACATTGCCCGTAACATATATATTATTTTAGCTTAAAAAATAAAGTTTCTGGCTAGTTTATACTTCAAAAAAAATTATTTAAGGAAGTAACATCCTTTTAATCAAATACCAGTTGAAATTTTGCAACGAAGGCAGTGCATTCATGCTCGCCCAGCCTCCTTCCTATTCCTGTGGTCATGCTTGGAAAAACATTCATATCCTTTACCCTGCCCACTTGACACTGGTGCTGGGTCTAATAGTCGAGTTAAGAGTTAAAAACCAGTGTTTTTGAAGGATTTTAACTGTTGAAGTATGTGGTTGTAAAGAATCATTGCAAATACGTGATTGCTCGCTTGAAGATTTCATTCCCGGGGTTAATTCATTTCTGTTTTTGCTCGGATTTGACGGAATAATCTCCACGTTTTGCTGCTACTGCTGACCCGCTTTGTCTGCCGGTGATTTTGGGATGCCTCCAAGCGTTCAGGGCAGGTGGTTTCCTGGTGAGGCCTGCGTTTATTGAGGGCTGACAAAATAATGACGCCTAATCATGAAAATTTTCACGTCATTACTGGTTGTTGATGTAGAAGATGAATTTGCTTCGTAAAATACGCTGCTTTGAATGTATTTTTATTCATGGAAAAATTAATAGATAAAGTGTATTTCAACTTCATAAATTTTCATTTCATTAATCATTTCAACTTAAAGAATAAAACAATTTGTTATTGATGTAGTGTACAAACTGCCACTTTTAGTTAGTATGATTATTATTATAAAATTCGTTAATAAAGTGTTGTTTGATAATTGGTTGATTGATTGATTGTTTGATAAAGGGCAATATTATTGTTGGTCAATTTCAATGTCACTATCCAATCAAAATCCAAGTTCTAAAAAGTGGTCGCCAGTTTATTATATTAATACCAGAAAATTCATTTTATAATTTACTTTCGTGATTTTACAACTACTAAAATTATTACTTATGCATAAAAGTTAAATGTATTTATTATATTTTGAACAGTTTTATAATTTTAACTTAATTTTCTTATTGCCTGTTTATTTGCTTTTTATTTAGTAACAGCAAATATGGTTTTTATTAAATATTGCAGAAACTTTCTGTTGGTATTTCCTGTCCTAAAGAAAATGTTAACCTTTTGCGCCTTTCTTCAAAACTTAGTCGAAAATTTTCCATTTCGTCGAGTTTCTAAAAGTGTCCCCTTTCTAGAAATGACAGTATTGTCCAACACATAAAAATTTCGTTATCTCCTGAATAGACAAGACGGAAGAGGGAAGGGAATATCCTCCCTTAGAAAAACGTTCTTAAAACGAACTTTTCCTCACGGCAGAATAAAAATATAGAATTTCACCTGTTATACAAAGTATGGGAAAAGTATTCTTATTTGGACCTCCCTCAGAAATTCTTCTGTCGCCTTCTTTATTCTTGATTGACGCTGAACGTGATCGTGTTATTTCTCTGCCTCGAAACTCGATATTGGAAAGAATTCTTGGATGTTCCAAGGAAAAGAACACCGACTATAAGAGGGGTCAACGTTAAATTGTAAGGAGAAAAAGTATCGGATCTTTCCCCTTGGTTCAACCTTTTGAGACATTTACGCCACTTTTCTATTGTGGCTTTTTTGTGACAAATGGAAACTATTGAAAGGCGGAGTGATGATTTTTTATGGCTTTCAAAGGTAAGGGAATAAATACTTTTATATCAGTTTTAATGATCGGTGGAATAGCGCAGGGTGTATGTCAGCGTATTTAATGTTTCTTGAACGTCATTTTATTGTGTTTCGATGGCTGAATTCTTCTGGTGCGCATCTTAGATAACAATTCTGTTATTTTATAGAAAATCCATAGTGTATACCTCAAGGTCAAAAATTTTTTCCGGGTAAAATATTGTCAAATTTCCAGGTTATAAACTTTTGGATGAAGAAAAAAAAAAGATAAATCTCTGTTCGAAAAAAACGTTCAACTTTTTCACTCTACTCATATAAATTAGATTTTTTTTACTCATTATGTACAAAAATTCTTCCAGTCCTAACTGTTTCTTAACCATAATAATGTAGTAAGTTAGAGAGGGGTAAAAGGAACACTTCGTTGGCTCATCAGTTAGTGAACACTAAACACTTGGTTGGATCAATGTATAAGAACACATTATAAGAATTCGGTGGCATGAAATGACGTTTACGTTCATATAGACTTAAGGTCTATGAATTTGATGCCTTTAAAACTTGTTATTTATATTTATCCATCCAAATGTTCACAAATGTATCATGTCCCCCTTTACCCCACTTTATTCTATCTAACAATTTGCAGTAATTTTATTTGAAATCAGTATTTGGGTTAAATTTTATATTTTCTCTTTAACCAGATATTCTCTCCCTGTCAATTTCAAACCAATTTTTACGTTAGACTTACTATTGCTAGACTTTTAAGTGAAACATCTGCGAAAAAGTTGTTAAATCCATCTACATAATTTCAATCCTTGGAATCACTATTTCATTCATGGGATTTTAATAAATTGTAGGTTTGAAGCATTCTCCAGGAGAAACTTAGTTGCGTTTCACAACCAAACGAACTGCATTTCTTAAATACAAATCCCCGCTTAAGAAGATGCGAACAAGAGAGACGCTCCCATCTTCTGCTCCAGCATGTGGGCCGGAAGAAAAATCGGCCTCAGATAGGAGCAAGAGGTCAGATCACTCCTTCCTCCTCTCGCTCCACAAAAGAGAACTCCCACATTCTTTGCCAAATCTGAATGCATGGCAGGTGTCAAGACTCCCTTCTCGAAGGCGGCGCGATGAGGTGCGATGTAAACAAGAATGCAGAGAGAGCGACGCTTTCTTTCTCTAGAGGCGTTGGTGGGCAGACGGCATTCCTGGGGCGACCTCTGGCTTAAAAGGACAGACGTGACCTCTCTGGGTGGGGGAATATCGAAATTTTCTGTTCAGATGTTTTGTTTGAGATTCGAATGGGTGGAAATGTCACTCGATTGGGACCCCCTCCTCGGCTTGCGAGTGACGTAATGGTTATGAAGTTGTGTGGATGTGGAGATGAGACATTCATATGGGTTTACACCCTCTCTTGGGTGGGCCTTGACCTCAGGGATGGAGATCTATGGAGGGAGTTAGATCGAGCTAAGTCCACACTAAGGGAATCCCCTTTATCTATTTCAGGTTACTCTGCTATTCTTGACGGGAGGTTGAGGCGTGTTCATTAGCTTGACATTAGGTTGAGATTTTTTCCCCAAGACCCAAGGCTCAAGACCCATTTTTGGCATCCTCCATATTAATTTCCCTAGTTTAAGTAACCAATTTCATTCATTGTGAACCTTATATTAAGCGTAAACCTTTTTAAATTTTCAATTACAAGTTAACTTTTATTTATAAGTTAACTTCATGGTTGTTTTACCCTAATACGAAACACTAAAAAGATAATTTAAATTTACGCATGCTCACAAAATTTTTCTGTCTTACTAACCCATACTATCTACCTACTACTTGAAAATTAATTTTTACTTTCCATTAAGTTGCCCAACAAACAGCTTGAAAATGACTGTTAAGGCTCAATGAAACTTTCATTCTCTATCCCAAATGTTTCTCTTCTGTGAATCGCTAGTTTGCATAGAAAAGTAAAGGAGTAAAGAGTGGAATGCCAAGTTACTTTTCTCTTTGGATGATTCCCCAAAAACGAACATCTAAAGTGATAAGTCTGAATGAGCATTTCGACAACCTTTTAAAATGCACCCTGTAAGGATTGTTGAAAATCTAATATTATTACTCGAATTTCGTATGAATGCCTCTGAAATCGACGCTCTTCTGAAATTTTTCAAGAGGAAACTCCCTGTGTGTTCAGCCTTCTACCGTTCACAATACTTTACCTTACTGTAAACTCACATAACTAAACACAGTAAGAAGGAACACGAGCTCAACAAAACCATCCACCACTAATTACCATAATTGATCTTGCGTGCACCTTCACGCGCGATTGTGTCGTCCTTTCGTGACACTTCCCACGGACTACGCCAAAGAACCCCGATTGTCTTACCCCATTACGACGAACCTGGACGCGTATTTTTTGCTATAAATCTCCTTCGGACATTTTTTGTCCTCCCGATTCAGGTCGGCAAGGCGATGTCCGATCGGTCCGACCAGATCCTTGTCTGCAATTCTCTCTCTGTGTGTGAAAACAAAGGACCGTGGCAGAGAGAGATTGCTCTTGTGTAAATGGACGGTAAAATGCGTGTCGGTGGTTTTTTTTTCGGAGTGTAAAATTCGCCCACACGCGTCCCCATCTATTCGTCACCCAATTTTATTTCGTTACGACTCTTATTTCCATTGTTTTCGATTCTTTTCGGCCATGAGTGGTGTTCTTAAAGTCGTTCTTGGGAGACGAGTGGCTGAATGGTCTCTAATGTCTCAATTAGTTTTCGAATATGTGACGCATTAAATCGCTTATTGGGTCATCTCTAATTATTTTACAAACTTCTGGCCATTTTCCCATCTTCTTCCTGAAAATCTTTTTTGTGCCTGTGCCTTTGGTGGGTTCATATGATGGGTTCATCATCATACAAATGTAACTAGAATTATCGCGGGCATACAAACAAGTCATCTCATTTTTTTAAACTATTATCTATATATTTATTATAAGTCCGAGTAACCACAAGTATGTAATAGTTAGTCCGAGGCCAAGTTTTAGAGTCCTTGAGTACAATACAAACTTTTTGTCATAAGAGTAAAAGTGAAGGAAGTGTTGCTAAAGAGAACTTAAAAGTGAATCCATTAATGTAATGGGTCTAATCTTTAATCTCAACCCTTTTTTAAGTTAGTAGGTTCTCTGGTATACGGAGACCTTACTTTCAGTGCATGGAAATTAAAAATATAATGCTTATAATATACCATTAATTTATTTAAATTGCTACCCAATTATTTTTTCTACTTTCAAAAGCAAAATGAAATCTGAAATTATCCACCATTCCCTTTCCACGGCTATTCTTTTGGCATAGTATTGAACTCTTGTACACTGTTTTATGGTCTGAGAGCACTTAGTAAGGTTTCTCATTCGGCATAATTTCAAAGCGTTCAACAACCTATAAGTACAATATCCTTCTTTTCTGACTTTGTTTCGGGCTTTTGGGTGAACTTGTCAATCACAGTTCATGAATTTTGATTATTTGGGTGAACTTACATGTGTAACGAGGAAATAGAGTTTATGAACTTCCTTCCATCACCTTGACCCTTTTTAAAGGGAATGAGTTTTGGGCCTACTAAAACAGAATATTCTAGAATTGTTTTCTAGAAAAGGAGGTAATTAGCTTTCAAAACGCGTTATTTTCTGCATTTGGTGAGCTCGACCGTTATTAACGACCTTAGGCAATAAACATCCCTTTTTGGCCCTGTTTTTCCGCTCGTCACAGAGGACGTGAAAAGAGCAAATTTGAAACCTCATTTCCGGAATGATTGATTGAGATTTGGACCAGTAAAGAGTACTTTAGTTTCGAGGAGCAAAGTTTCCTTGGAGTTACACAAAAACGAAACTCTTCTTTTCCAGAGACCGCTAAAGAGCCATCTGGAACCGCCTTCATAATCAATCTCGAAAGATCAATCGTGTTTTGACAAAGTTGTTTGGATTTTGCTCCAGTTTCAGATCTTCTGAATTAAATTTGGAGGCAGCTTCATGTTAAGATACAACTTTATGTAAAGATATTTTTGCGATAATAATTTTTTATTGTGGTTTGCTGTCATGTTCTGTATTTAGTTATTGAAATAAAAGGGAATTTAATTTAAGCTTAAAAGATTGCTTTCCCTATGCAGAAATGAGTACTTTAAGGAGGAATAGGTCCTTAAAATAGGTCTAAATTTAGGACATTCCTCGAAAATTCCTCAATGCTTCATGGATCATTTTCTATACTCTTCATTTAGTGTCATAATGTTTTATATCTATGTACGTCCAACTAAAGACAAAATGAAAATATCTCTGATATTGTGTTTTTAGAATAGGGCTTATTAAAATTATGATAGTTTGTCATTCAGAAAACCCTTTATCCTCCTTGCACTCCTTTATGAATCTTATGCCACGGGCATATATGTCCGGTCCAATTATATCAACCATGGCGCCTAATCTTTGACAAATCGGCTCCTATAAGGAATTTGACAGGTAATTCGTGATCTGTATATAAAATGTGTCGCATAAAAAAAAATCCTGGACACACATACCCTTTGGAAATAACTGTAAGAAAGACACGCTGACCTTGTAGTGAAAGTTACTTGACCTTCGGGGGTAAGGAGGAGGGTATTGAGTTCTGATGGCCATGACGAAGGGTCATTTTCTAAATGCTCTATATTATTTCAACGCCAGGTGCTTACCTTTTCCTTAGAAGTATGCGATACCGTAAAGTTATAAACTAAAGCAATTTTGAGAAACGAGTTTGCAGGAAGGACAGGTTTGTTTTGTGCGGTAATTGTGGTGTTGTGTTGATGGTGAAGATAGATTTCTTTGTCTGAGCTTTTAATAGAACATGTTTTGTATGGTTTGTGTTACAATTAAGGCAATTTATTAAACAATGATGAAAATTGTATTGTATATTATGCATTGTAAAAAGTAATCAATGGAAATGGAGGTTCATAAAGTCAACGTTGTTGTGTACCGTTAAAGGGTTGAAAGAGTTAAATAAACTTTTTAATTTACTTTAATTTTTGTGAAAAGGGGTAAATTGCTGTTAAGGATAAAGTACATTTTTATTTTTGTTAAATAATTTTTTGGATGAGAAATTAATTAACTTAGATAATAAACTACTGGTGATCTGAATTTTTTTTTAACCCTCTGCATTTAAAAAATTAAGAAGTAAAATTTTCAGTACAGATTAATGATTAGGAAACCCTGTATTCCATTTATAGTATCTTATACTGTTTTTAAAGTAATATTTTTAAACAAAATACTGGAAAAATAAAACATACAAGTTATAACCAAATTGTTTAGTTTAATTTATTTACTATACATTGATAAAAATTATTATTACTATTATTACTAATTTTATATGATTTTCTTAACTATCGATTAAACGAAGTAATTTAGTACCCAGCCGAGCTGAATGTTTTCAGCTAACAACTTCAAAGGAATGAATATAGTTTTTAACGCTCATTGCTAAACTATAAATTTTAGCTTTTCAATTTCGTTCTCTTTCAATTGTCCATTATTTTTCCCTTCGTAACTCTGTTAGGCATCGTATATTACGCTCATATATGATGCTATAACTTTAATTTATGCATTATCAATACCTTGACCCCCTATTGTATCGAACTCTAAATCGTTTTATCAGTGCGTTCCAATAGTATCTTCAATTCCTTTCCATCACGCTAAGTCGTGTAAAGGTTAGCGCTACAAACAGTTGCTTAAATCTTCGTGACTTATGAATCCATCGACCAATTGTTTTAACGGCTTTATTTTGCGAACGCCGATATTATTTGCACGCTTCGGCTTAAACTTGTTTCTATATATTTTACCCAATAATTTACCTGTTTCCGCACGCTATGCACCTTGATTTAAGTAGCATTTATTTACTCGAGAAAACTATCTTTGTTTGCAACTATGATTTAGCTTTACCTTGTTGTTCTTACGCTTTTTCCTTACTTTATTAGATTGTTTCAAAGAATAGAACATAGTTGGAAAATCAAATACGTGATATTAATGTTTACTATTTATTTACCTATATGGATTCTTTTGCTGGTACCGGCTGGTTACCTTTCATTATATTTAACATCTTTTGCTGAAGTTGGTCTTCCCTTTTTATTTCAACAAATCAGAACTGTCTGAAAGAGTTTCTTACTCAAATGTTTTTTTAAATTTATTTTATTTTTGAATAAATACTTTTGCTAACAACTTTCATCTGGTATGATGTGTTAATGTAATTTAGCATTAAAATATTATCCAACTATTATTTATATTATTCCGTTTTAGTGGATTTTGACAATATTTTTCTTAACTAATATCCTTTCACTTTACCTCGAAGCTATAAGAATGAGCCATTTAGTTAATTGGCGGTTTAAACGACAAAAACTTTCGATTCTTCCTCTTTCGGCAGCTATTTTCTTCTTCTTACTAACATACCCGATGTGTCCAGTGAACATAAGTATGATTTAGCCTTTCATACAGAATAAACCGAATCATGTTCTCGCCACTGGCTCTGTTGAGAGAAGCTCGATTAACTTTCCAATCCAATAAAACGGCAACGCTCGGGGTGATACTTTTCTTAAGCCTTCTAGAATATACAATAAGAACTATATTCTGAAAAAAATCTAGGGAAGATCGTGTAAACGCTTAAGGAAAGTTGTTGGGTTTTTTTCTACTCTCTGTTGTGATGAATGATGGAGAAAGGACAAGCTTAATTATGGGTTATTATATTATAATCAGATCATATCGCAGGAGTTTAAAATTGTCCCGGCATATGGTACAGTAAATGATATATTGTACTAAAGCTTGAATATTTTAAATTATTACAAGGAGTTTAAAGCAACTAATGCTTTAAATGCATTATTTTTGATAAAAAAGAACTTTTTTTTTTTTTGCATAATTCCCTTCTGGCAGTTATATAGTTCTTTTGAGTCTTATCATCTCACTTTTTCACTTTTTAAAGCAGCTTAAAATATACTTCTACAATGCTTTGCGTCATCGCCTTCCCTTGAAATCGTCTTAATTTTCAAATTTGTAAATCTATCTCCCTCCTGTTTCAAAGAAAGACAGGTGGAGTTATGAGAAGTTATTTTTATTTTTTCTCTCCTTTTCTTGTGCCATTGTTCAAAACATCCTCTCTCCTCTTTGGCTGTTTTGAATATTTTTTCTTGTTGCTAGCAGTAACGGAGATTTTACTTTAAATTTGTTGTGTCTAACTCAAGGGATATTTTCATGGATAATATTTTAAATTGTTTCTCAATGTTATTTATATCATAACTCGGAAGGAACTTAAATGGTGAAATAAAGCATAGGATTCTTAAAAGAACGTAAAGAATGATTTATAAATGCTAAAAAAGAAAAGACGACACGCATTTTGAAATTTTACTTAAGGATTATAAATTTGTTGAAAGCAAATTCTTCCATTATACATTTAAAAATTCTCATTTAGAGAATGCAGTCACATATCATCACTCGAATTCAAAATAAGTCATGGTATCTCAAATGCATATAAAGCAGGCTTGCACACCATACGACTACATGTGGCCAGCCGACCCTATTTTAAGATTTAGGAAAAATCACTTAAAAGGTCAATTTTTGTAAGGTTTTACTAAAGAATTCAACAATGTAAAAAGCTTATTAATTTTTTGGCCCGCGACAAGTTGAAATTAGAAATTTTCTCCCCCAATGCAATTGAAGTTGGGCAGGCTCGGTGTAAATTAAAAGAACCCCTTTTTTGAAATGGTCCTTTTGTCAAATTCCACTTTTTGTGCTTTATACTCTTCTAATACTCCCAAAACACAAAGCAATGGTGCAATTTACTGACCCAAAAACGAAGCAGACTCTTAAGTCTCAACAACTACCTTGATATAACACTGAAATATCCTCCAAAAAAACGAACATTCCCTTTAAAATTCCCATTGATTTTCTTCAGTTGCAGTTGCAGTGGAAGTTGAGGCCACAATTGATTTTTACTCGGCTATAAATTACGACAAATGGGGCGTTACGAAGGGAATCCCGCTTCTGCTGCGAGGGCAAAGTGGGAATGAAGAGACGCTCTCAGTGTGCAATGGACTGGCTGCTCTCGGCGCTTCTAATAAAATTTAATAGCCCCCCTAACTGGATTCACTCAAGGCCAGAAATCGTCCCGCTCGGTTTCGTGGAAAGTGCCCGTTTTCGTTAAGTTAATTTCGCGAGAGACACAGGCGAAAGGGAGTTTTAAAATGGCGTAAATTTTCTAGTTGGAGGGCTGGGAATTTGAGTTTGCCGGGGTCTGTTTGGGAAGTTGCATGTTGTGTGTTAGTGGATTATAAACAAAGGGAGGGTCATACTTTAATTGAGCTCTGATCTCAATGTTCTCTAATTCTTCTGAATGCCTCTTGGGGCTCAAGTTGGCTCATCGTTGTTATGCGCTTAATTTTAGTTGGGAGTGGGGTATTTTCTTTCCCTGTTAGAGCCTAGAAACCTTGTTAAAGCGTTCAATTTTAACCATAAATTTGAAGAATTCTCGTTAGTTTTTAAAGAATATTAATTTATGTTACATATTTAATGAGAAATGTCCTACCTCTATAGGCATCAATTATTTAAAAAACAAATATAGGAGATAATAAAGAGGATTTAGGATAACCTTAGACATTGATGGGAATGCAATATTGAGGTTTTAGTTTTTAAACTTTGCTAATACATTGATTGAATATAGCTCTATTCTTTAAATATTCCTACTTTTTTTTTTAATTTTACTTCTCTATTATTCTAATAAATATCAAATAATCTCAAGTAAATATTGAATGGAAATCTGTCAAATTGTAAGAAAATTCCCTCTTTAAATTAAATAGTTTATTTCTTTGCAAACTAAATATACGTAAAAGCTAATGATTTCACGAGGCATTTTTATTTAAGACGCTTCTAATGATGTGTTTCGTGATGTACTTTTTCAATGTTCTGAAAAAAAACTCCGAACACTTTCACAGTTTCCCCGTTTAAGTTTCCAAAACGCAACAAAGCGTGATGTGCTACATACACCCTCTCTCGTTTAAATTCATCAACGCTTCTTAATGCTTTCTCCATTATTCATTACAGATTGGGATCCCATATAAACCAGCATTCATTTAAAGTAAAGTAACCTCTATTTGAGGTACCACTATATACCACGAACTGATCACTTTGTGTGTGCTAGATGTATTTTCCTCCTATTTTTTTACACTTTTCTCTTTTGTAAATTAGTACGATCAAACAAGCGAAACTAGGGAGAAATTATCGATACAAACTTCTTCAAAGGGTTTTTATTTACAGCACAGGGATGTTTAAAAAAATGAACACTTCAAAATTACTTTAAAAAAACAAATTTAATTTTTATACACCATTTGATTCTTCTTGAGTTGCTGTTTTGTTCCTCTTGTTATATTCTATTGAATTGAATATAGCTTAAATAAATGCAGTTTGAAGAAATTTATAAGATTTCATTTAAATTTGATTTAAGTAAGTCCAATAAACCCAATAAAGAGCTATCATTAATTATGTAAAGACAAAAAGAGTACAATGACTGGGATATCTCGAGAGAATGGAAGAAGATAGGGGCACTAGGAAGAATTTCAAAGGCCAGTGCCAGGGACAAAGGAAAAGAGGAAGGCCAGTTAAAAGATGGCTGGATGAGGATGAAAAAGACCTTAAAATTCTAAAAGTCCGTAATTGGAAACAAAAAGCAGAAAGCTTAGGGGAAAAATTGTTAGAGAGCCCATAGTCCAGCATGGGCTGTAATGCCAAGGAATTAGTTAGGAATTTATAAGCCTTCATTTAAATTTGATTTACGTAAATCCAATAAACCCTAGACTCTTAAAAGGGGGGAATTCATTTTTATTATGTTCCTCAAAAATAATTCATAGTAGTTCTAAGTTTTAGACGTTATTTTTGAGGTAAAGAATTTTTCCTGGTTGATATTTCTTCCGTAACTTCCATCCCACTCGTTAACATATATTTTGAAGATGAACCGAAACAAGGTTGGAATATCTTACGCTGTGCTTAATTAACTCCTCAACGAGGAGTCTTGAGGTTTATGCACTCTCAAATATATGGAGGAATATTCCAAGCACGTAGAACAGGCGGCCAGTGAAGGATATCGATTCCACTTTGTAATTAAAAGTGTTGTTGTATCGAAGTAGTGGAGTATCGGCGGTATTAGGAAGTGATTAGTATTTTTCTCGTTCACCAAAGTTTGGAAGATCAAAACAAGAGTTGAAAATGAGCGAAGCCCTGGGGCTGGGTTCAAATTTCTTAATTTGACGGAAAACGGAGTTTTTGAGTCAAGTTCGTGCTGAGATAAAAGGAATTTCTGTAATATTTTCCTACATATAGGTTGTTTTTACGATGGTACTCACGTTCTGTGAGGCATGTGTTGGTTTAGTTTCGTGTAATTTTACTCCAAAACAAGGAATACTTTGAAATAACCTCTAGAACTTTGTTATGGGAGATATTGTTGAAAATTCATTAGTATAACTATTATTAGTAATATTAGTATTAGTATAGTTGATGTGCGGAGTTCATGAGGTGAAGGATTTCCTTGAAATGCCCAGACATTTTCGTAAAATTACGGGAAAACAATAAGTGTAGAAACATTATCAAATTTTGTTGAGGAGGGTTACCCAGAGGGAAACTGAATGAAAAATAATCACTTGTAATTAAAATAATGTTCCCGAATTTCTTTCTTTTTCTTTTTGGAAGGTTTTATTCATTTCTAAAAATTAATTTCTGTGAATGAATTTTGCTAATTCTAAAGAATGTTGCACATGAAATATGAACTGAAATGCTGATAGCTGTTTCGCTACATTACTTTTCTTATAGATGACTTGTTGTCTTCTCTGTTAACGGTTTCCCTATTGTCTGCTAATGGAGCCTTTCTATCAATCACAAAAATATCTTCTTACTATCAAAAACTATAAAGAGGCCGGAACCTATATTTTTTTGCATTTTGAACATAGTTATGCTTGGTTGATTTCTATGTGGTTTTACTTACTCTCTGTACTGAAAACTCCCCTTTTCTTACAGCACCTCATATGCATTATTATACTTGTCATTGCCATTCTATATCTAATGAATAATCGTTTTACGACTGTCCTTTATAGTTAATTTTTCCTGGGATTTTATACATTACTTTTTCTATTGAATTTACTATAGTTCTGAGAGTTAAGAAGACAGTTTACCCCCAAAAAACTAAACAATAATGCAAATTAAGAAAGACCTATATATAATAGTAGCATTTTATATAATATTTTGACGTAAAGCAAACTAAAGAAAGGTAAGGTATGTATATTATGAATAATCATTATATTTGCGTTTCTACTCCATTTGCTAACCAAGCATTGATTCCTTATGCATGCTGGTGATCTCGTCACGAAAGTGAATCAAGAGTTCATCGAAAGGTCAATCAAGCACCCCACTCACCTCGTCGTAAAAGTTTGATTTAAAACTCATCAAAAATCCCAAACGTCAAAACCAGTCTCCAAAGTGGGCGTTACGACGCGATCATATTCGCATCCTACAAAAGTGGAAAATTACAACCCAGATATCAGGCAACGATTCACCATAATCGCATAAAAAGCAAACACACGCAACATCTGGATCATAAACGACATCTTTTACTCTCCATATTCCGAGGTTAGTTCAACGATCATTTAATTAAGCATTTCTGTGTCTCCAGGTAGGGCAGCGATTTTTTTTCTGGGAAGATGCTCTCTGCAGCTGCTTAATATTACTTTTAACATCGGTTTCGATCAATTGATGATGCCAGTTTCGCTTGTTTTTGGGGTCTATAGGGAACTGCATAATTGAGCAGTTCGTGAGAGTGAACACGCGAATGTTAGGTGTAGTTGATCTCTTTTTCTCCCTGTGTAGGCGATTGGTTGCGATTTTCGTTCCAGTTGATCGTGAAAGTGCATTCTTTTATTGTGGGGAAAAGATAGGTGGGTTGTTAGGGATATTCGCTTGTTTTAGTTGTTTTCTCATTAGTAAATGGGTGGATTGTGTATTACAAATTGTCATTGAAGCAAAACAGGTTTTGCAGTGTTTAAATAAGCTTAATTGCTTTGTATATAATCTTAAAAAGTCGATGTACCTGATATTCAAAATTAAAATTTGACTAGTACTAGCGTATCTGTGCAAATTATAAGACTATATGATTTATAACAACCTTTGAAATTTTGTTATGATAAAAAGATATACATAAGGAAAAATTGCCTCTATGTGTTTAATTGAAATGGTCTTAATGAATATTATTTTTTTATGCTTAAATCATACTTTAATGTAAAGATAATTGGAAATTTATAACTTTAAGTATTCCTTCCATGTAACTCATTCATTTAAATACGAAAAAAACCCAGGTTTTCATACAATTGCACTGCTCAATTCATTGAGGCTATTGAAGCCTCACACTCATTGTACATATGTTACAAGATGAATAGCATATATCTATCAAAAGGTTTAGTGCCAATAACTCCACTTAAAAATAAAAATAACACACTTCTAAAAATGCATGTGTGAATACTATATAAATTAAAATTTAATTTTTGGATCTTTTTATAGGATGCAGTTAAGAATTAATTCTGCTATAAACACAATTCCCACAATTAATTTCAATTTTAATCATATATATATTATATGATTAAAAAGCATATCTTCATTCACTTTATTTTTTATTTGTTGATTTTAAAATATCCATGGTTATTTATATTCTTCAAAATGACTTCTAAAACTTAAGTTTAACTTGGTTACCCCAAAAGTAGTTACCTAATTAAATTTCCTTTAAGTTTCGATAGATTCAAAATAGTAATCCTAACTTAAAAAAGATTTTACTTTTAATCCTTGAACAACCGTAATTTTGCAAACTATAATCCATCTTTAGAATCAGTATGTAAGCAAACAGGAACTTTTAAACTTGCCTAAAAGTTACTTCCTGCAAAATTTTACTGTTTGCTTTAACCTGTGTAAATTTACGATCACAGAACTAGAACATTATAGAGCCAAAATGAGAACAAAGCAACTCCCATCAATAGAATGAGGAAAGGTGAATTTCTGGGGTCGAAACCTTGACCATTCCTAGTGACATCTGATCCTGATAATAGGATCTTTAAATGGATGATACGTTATCGTTACAAAATTGTTTAAAGTCTAGATTTTGTGAAAATTCGGGTTTTTGAGGTTTATGAGTTCCAAATCAAGAGAAAATTGTTTAAGGTCAGTAGGAAAATCCTCTTGAATTCTCAATACTCTTTTCAATGTAAATTTATGGTTCAATTCATGTAGCTTATATGAAAAACATTATAAAATAAACTCTCTTTTAACCAACCGTGGATCTTAGCTTTACCACTATAATTTAAGTATAAAGTAAAAAAAATGCTGAATTTTTAAAATTATTTCTTTTAAAAGCATGTAAAATTTTTGTAATAAATTTTCGTTGTTAAAAAGCGTCTTTTGTATTTGAAAAGATAAAATTTCGAACAATTCAGGATCAATTTTTTTTAATTCTCTGTTTTAAACGAAACTTCTTTTTACTGGCATTACGTGAAATTAGGCCCGTTAATAGAGTGTATTGTATTTTAAAATTCTTTTAAAATTTTAGCTTCAATCTAACAGTAAACAGCGTGATACATTGACTCTTTTTTGAATGCAAAAATTTTACATTAATTCTGCTTCGGTTTAATAAATGTTTTCTTATTTTCCATATTAGCCGAAGTATATTGAAAACGCTTATATTATATTTTAGTGGAGCATTCTTCTTGCCATACAATCAAATATTGCTGCACATTTTTTTAGAATTTATTATTTCTCTTTCAGAAAAAGTATGTTTCTAAAAGTTTTGATTATTTTGACAATTTTTATCATTTATTAGCTTAAGTCGCAACTTTCGTAGTTTTAATGAAAATTTTGCACAGGCTATTCAAAAGCAAGTATAATGCTGTATTACTTAGCTATCAGAACAACAGCTTTATTGTAATTTAAAAGCCTTTATCTTGAAAACATCAGTTAATATTTGTTTTTAATCCTATTAGTAAACTTAGTTTTATCATGTCGGCTTACTTTAATCTCAAAGTCAGTCGACCTTATCATACATACCAAGGTTACTATGTTAGCTTTCATCTAGTGTTCTTCTGAAAGAACAACAAACTGCATTAAATATACTATAACTTTATTATTTCTGTTAAAACTTCAGAATAAGTTAACTAGATTATCGGACTTTCATTTTCTTTCATTTTCTGTGACTGTCCTCTCTGCACCAATTCCTTCTTTTGTTTTTCTTTTCTTGTGTTTCCTGGCTGAAAAAAAAATTTTGATAAATATCATCGGTGTTTCCCTTTCGGCAAAGCGTTCTTTCTAATTTTCTCCCAAATTGAACATCAATTTCTGCGTCCAAGTCTGGATACAGAATGGTAGAGTCTTGAGTAGGAGACAGTGAGAACGAAATCCAATTTTGCCATTTCGTTTTCACTTGGTCCAAATTTACTTTTCTCCTCTGTACTTATTTGCAGTGCTTTTTTGTCAAGAGGAATACAATGAGAAAGGGTGTTTTTTTCTTCTATTTGGTTTATTTGTGTGTTCATTTTGATGGGGATGATTTCATTCTACCATTGGGGGATTTTCATGTTCTACACTTTAGTAACTATGAGAAAATAACTATTTTAATCTGTAAGTTTGTAATTGTTTTTCCTATAAAGCATCTATCGTTATAAGTACTGTTTTTATCCCTTGAAACCATTTCTTGGGATAAAATTGTCGAGTTAAAAATAATTATTGTTTTGATTAGCTGTTTTGATTATATGTTTATTCGTAACTCAATCCTTACTTAGATAATTCATATTAGATTAGAAACGTATTAAACTCTAAGCATTCACATTATTTCAAGCTCTAACTATTTTAAAACGAATTATTTCTATTTTTATAAACATGCAAAATAAAAACATAGTTTTTACCTTTTTGGTATTTTTCTCTTTTAACATCTGAAATACGAAACGTACGGCATCTTATAGGGAATATTTCTAATGCTATTAATTTAAATATTTTATACGAAAAATCATCCTAATAAAGACAGTGAGAGTGTCTTTTTTGGGGCATCATAGGTATTCATCATTTTTCAAAATCCATAGCTCCATGAAACACGCACGCATGTGTCATTCACACCAAAACTTAATGTATCAAAGTTAGTAAAAGTAAAACTTACAGAAGATGTTCATTACCTTCTCCAGCTTATTTGCATTGTTTTCCTCTCATCAGTACCGCCTGAGAACAAATACCATACCATTTTACATCCCCTCCTTAAACACAATCTTATTGCACCTGGATTTATCAGCTTCGCGCGTGCCGTGTTTACTCTATGACCCAGCCAAAACCGTTCCCACTCGTCCTCTAAGCCCTCCCCAAACAAAACGCCCATTCCCATTCTCCACGGAGCAACACCGATAACACCTTCTTCTAAAATAAAAACCCGAAGGAAGCCGCCTTGTCAACGTTCGCCTTTATTTACTACCTGTATCGGTCGCACCTCATCCTTGTGCGATCCAGAAAGGAAAAAGGAACCGTAAACCCGCTCAGGGCGGAGAAAACGAAAACAAAAAAAAGAAAACGGGCCACCGGCTAGAGGGCGCTGCTGCTGCGGATGCCCCCGGCTGCCGTGCGGAGGATCCTGAGCGGAGTTGGGATCACATGTTGGACCGGCGAGGATCTCTCTCGGTGAATAGGGATGAACTGTTGAAAAGAGAGAGTTGTGCTGTCTTTTTTTGTGTGTGTGCGCGCTGTGTTCCCGCTCTTTTTTTTTTTTTGGAGCGACCCGACTTGTGCTTTTCAATAACGACGGGAATATTTTTACGATATATCTGTTTGTCAGTGTGCGTTTTGAGGAATATTTGAGTCCATACTTTTTATGAGGATTTCGTAATTTTGTGTAGTTGAAAATTTTGTTGGAAGTATCAGAAATTTTTCTTCCATTTTTGATACGCAAGAGAATACGTGCGTTCGATACGTAAATTCTCTATAGAAATTTTGCGAAGGATTCTTCGAAGAATATTTGTAGTCACTTTGCAAAATCAAAATTTCTTTCCCTTACGTACGTATTGAAATTTTCTTCAAGAAAGAAAATCCAGAAATTCATAAGAATTGTAGCACTTAATACTAGAATCGAATAATCGATCGTTCTGAAGGAGTCTGCTAAGGACTTCTCATTCTATTTATAACTTCTCCCAAGGATAGTTCTTCCATAAAGTCACTGTGTAGGATTAATATTCTCAAACGGATGCTTTGATATAGATTTCGACGCAAACCTTTCCAATATCGATCCAGGCTTTCCAGCCACCTGCTAAAAATGCTGTACTTGGATTAACCTGCATACATCTCTATTGAAATCAGTGCAATGTTTGGATTAGACAAAGAAGCGGTGCTGTACCAAGAGGCGGTGTATGTAACATCTCCCACCTCCTGCATGGACGATGTGTCCAACCACCGGAGGTACGACTCCCCCTGTGCTACTGGAGTGGCCAGGAGTCGCATGGCTAAAGATTACCTGCAGCCCTTTTCGCCCTATGGGAGGTACTACTTGAGAGTCACGGCGCAGCTTGGTTCCAGGTAAATGGCATTTTTACTATTTAAGAGAAGGCGTAATGTCACTTTGAGGTGAAAAGGAGTCTTTGATGATAAAATTAGAGTTTTGATTATTGAGAGCATTTGGAGTGGTTTCAGTAAAGTAAGTGGTAGGGTCAATGAATTGAACATAGTATAACGATGAATTCATCCATGTAGAAAATAATTCTTTGAAAATTCCAGTTTTACTGGGATTTTGTTAATTTGCAAAACTGTTGCTCCTTTTAGTTTTTATATTTTGCCTTGAGCATTATTAAGATTTTGTGCTATAAAATCCAAATCCATCAACCACCCTCTTAATTCCTTACACTCATTTTATGCTATCTCTTCATTTTAAATAGTTCGCAGAATTCTAATTTAGTTAACTTATAGTATTAAAAAAATAAGTGTAGATTGGGAATGAGAAGAAAAAATATTTGGTAGTTTTTAAGTCAATGTATTTTTTAAGAATATTTGCACGGTTAACATTCTCTTCTTTGAAACAATTATCTTAAAATGTCGGGAGAAACGAAAACGTACATTATACTCTTTACCACTTTAAGAAATAACATATTAAAATTAAGATAATCGGAATGGGGGCAAAAACCTACAGCTCATTGATCATTTTGAAAACTTTATCATTATTTGATTTAAAATATTACTCTCGGACACATCATTAACCTTAATTCAAACTTCCAGTAAACCTTTCGTATCTGAAACATCCATCTTTTATTAATCATCGCAAAACGTTCACTTTTTTCTTCATCAAGATCCCGTCCTCCCTTGGATAAAACCAGTGAATCATACATTTATTATGTGCCGAGATGTCAATGCAAAAACCCCACATATGAGATTAAAAAACATTTCCGCGCCAACAAACAACCTAACCTAATGCTCAGCCCTTCGCCACGCCTATCTGATCCGATGCGCCAAAACATTAATTTCGCAATTTTTTTTTCCGATCCGGGATCTATAAAGCTACCGCTGGTGTGACGCTCCCGCAGCTCTGAAGTGACACCTGTCATGTGCGTCAAAGAGATAAGAATTGTTTATGACTCTACGTTGAAGCCGGGATCGTGATTCCGAAGATATCATTTCTCTGATCAAAATCACCAAAGGCTAGAATTCACGCGAAAACAACAGGCTGTTGAGGAATTTTGAGATGCCAAGTGTGATTTCGTTTTTTATTTGCCTTAGAAATGAAAAGCGTTAACAAAACCATTTGATTGATAAATTAACAGACAAGATATTGTTTTGTTTGAAAATTTTCATATCATTTTAGAACGCCAGTCCTTTATTATTAGGAGTTTTTTCTTTTATATCTGTCGTTCTGGTTTTTTGTTCACCAGTGACAGGTTCTATCCCGAACCGAGCACAATTAAAATCTAAGAATACAAAATTAAAAATTTTATCTGATCTTTAACAATTGTTATTTTTTTAAGTCATTATACGGAGTACCATTTCAAGAAAATAGCAATTATTTACTGTTGAAACTGCACTAGGCTGTAAATTGTAGTAGACCTACTGAATAAACTTTTTTATATTTGTTATTTAAATTTTATCTTTAAAAACAAATAACTACTTTTGTTCATAAATAATGCATATGATGTTCAACAATTTCAAACATTATTTGGACTAATTATAAAAATAGGCTCCCATAACTGTTTTTATGAGACGATTTTTAGTGTATTTTTTGTTTTGTTTTTGAGGCATGCTTGCATTTGCTCACAATGGATCTACTATCAAAGATGAAGCTCTTAAATGGGTTTTCTTAAGTAGTATAACGTTACTACTACTCTGGTCACCTTTGATTTTCTTCACACCCTACTTAATGGTTCCTTTTTTTAATTGTTCTCTTAAAGTTAAATGCATTTACTAATAATTCAAATAGAGATTATGTCCCAGCCATTTACTTAATTACTTCAGCAAATAATATAACCCATTTCTAAACACGACTTTATTCAAATAACACAAAATTCCCTTTTCAAAACTATTTTCACCGGTTCAATTCAATTACTCCACAATTATCGGCTAATGCAATCGAAAATAAATTCCTCGTCCACTTACGACACTTTTGTCCAATTGATACTCCCCATCCAAAAAAGAAAATTCCGCCCTTTGTTCAATTACTCCATCGTTCCCGCGCCGCCACACTAACAAATACATTACCCTAATCTCTAATAGACGACATTAGTGTGACGTCACTTGCTTGTTTGGAAACGTGTATTCTATCCGTGATTGGTTCCGTGATTGGAGGTAAATCCGTACGGAACCAATCACGGATGGAATCTACGTTTCCAAACAAGCAAGTGACGTTATGACTAATGTCGTCTATTAAAATTCCCTCAAAAGGCAAACTAGCCAGCCTCATCTCTAACGACGTATAGAGCATTCGCACATGACGTCACTTGGAGGACAAAATCAACGTTGCTAAGGCTGTTGTTAGGGGCGGGACATAGAAGTATCCAATAGCAGCATTCGCACATGACGTCACTTGGCGAATAAACAACGTTGCTAAGGCCGTTGTTAGGCAGAGTCATGTGATTGAAAATGCTCTATTGTTATGCTGATCATTATACGCGAATCTGGCAACGAGAAAAAAGTGATTGATAACCGCTATACAGACGACGACGGCGGAAATTCCGCATGTAAAGTAGCTTCCCCCGCCGACATGCGCGGAAAAATTGATACCGCTTTTCGAAAAGTCTTGTCGCAGAAACTAAAAATGCTAATGACGAACTATTTAATCAGTCCTATGCACTAGGTACGATTAGAACGGCACTGATCAAAGCCGTTCTCGTGTTATCCATTCTATGGAGCAGATTTCTGTTTTTCTGTTGCCATCAACAAATGGGTGTCGTGTGGAATTTTTCGAATGATTGGCATTATTCATTTAGAAGTCTTTGTTTGAAAAATCCTAATGCAATTAAGTATTTTTCGTTATAAGTAAATTTATGTTAAAGTCTCTTAAATTTCCTTTTCCGTTTTATTTCTTTAAAAAATGAATCGCCAGTTTAAAAAAGGGAATAAGTCATAATTGACTTTTTGTGCTCAAAAATATCTCCAAACTTTGCTCTACACATGAGTGCAAAGAGGGGAAATATAACTACCCCCTATGCATATATAGCCCCTTGAATTCGTGAAATTTAATTTGTCTTTCTTTTCTTATTCTTTGGCCTGTAAACTAAGCCAAAAATAATATTTTCTTATAATTTAAAAGTGTTTTTAACTTTTTTTTTATCCAGGGAATGATTGATTCCATTCATATTCACTTACTCCATTGACACTGCCTTAATGGCTCAGTTTCAAAACAATTTTGAATATTATTTACGTTAATCTTCCTATTTCTCACTTTTGTACTGTGTACTGAGGATAAATATAATTTAAATGTCAATTTAAGTGTTTTTTTTAAATTTTTCTTCAATTAAAATTTTATAAGGTTGAAAAAGGGAATAAGTCCATCACCTTTTTTCAACTGTAAAATATTTCTGAATGTACTTATATTTATTTGGATGATTGCTCTATTTTCTAAATATGGTCCTGAATTTCCAGTAAAAATTTGATGGTTTTGCAACGAAAATATTTTTATTTATATAGTTTTTTTTTTCGCTTTTCTCAAAACTTGGTTTTTGGATTTATTCCATTTTTCAAACTGACTATTCAAATAATCATTCGAATTTGGGTATTATTCGGATTTTTATATGCTTTGAGCTTAATATGTATTTTACATATGACAAAAGAAATCCAAATTTTACAGATAAGGTAAAAATATCAAAGATCAAATTTTTACAAAAAAAACCTATATTTTATTGAAAAATTTATTTTGTAGATTACTTTTAATAATGGATCATGTTTTAAATTATCGTTTCAACCGAATTGCAAGAAAAAAATACCATGGAATGCAACGTAAATTATTATTAAAATTCTAATAACATCAAAAATTTCTAAATTGATATATTGCTGCAGCACGAACAATATAAATATTTTAGTATGTTATATATATAATTTAATATCTATAATGCTGGATTTCCTTTTAACTCTTAATGTATACCAAATTTTCTATCTTAAAACTCTAAAAATCATCAGTATTGAATATTGAACTTTAACTTTAACTTATATTGCGGAAGGTAGTATTCCTTCATTTAATGTCGAAATTACAATTTGTTCCCACTAAGTGCAAACCGGCCCTTAACCGTGAGAAAATTCGCTTGATTTCTGATGATTCTTTCTGTCAGCATCAAAATTTGCAATTATTCTCAATCAACGTTTTTCTCAAATCTAAGAAAGATAGAAATGAACTTAATTATAAACATTGAACTTCAATCCTTAAGAAAGGTCAATGCTTCTTATATTTTCTTTTTTGTTAATTTCTTGCTTTTAAAGTTTCAGTATTCTATAGCATTCCTTTGCTTTTTCTCTCATGAAATTTTTAAGATTTGGGTGTTTTATATGAACTTCTTCTTTTAAAATTTAATTGTTAATGTTACTTTATTCTTATGCTCACAAATGTTTTCCTTTAAAGTGATAGCTTATTTAATATACATCATATTGAGTTTGAATTAAAATGCTTTTTACAGTTATTATTCTAATAATGAAAATTTGGACCATATTTCATAGTTTTTACAATTAAAATTTTTATTATCTTTAATTGGTTTTAAAATATAACGGTTTCTCTTTTAAACAAACCTGTAAAGCCATTAAAATAATAATTTCTTTACGTGCTTTTTGATCTTTCGACCAAGTTCAAGGCGTGGTTAGAATCTCCATTTGTTAAATGCAAATTATGTCATCAATTCTGCCCGAGCTAAAAACAAATGAAACTAAGGTATGCGATATGAGGGTGGACTGGAAACATAAACCGCCAACACGATATCATTGTCGCTTCGCTTATCCTTGAAGCAAATCGCTTTTTATTTGTTTTGACATTGAAAGCAAAGCTTTGAGAATGCCTCCATCCATTCACGGTTTACGGTTGAAGACTGCTAATTACTTAAGATGTGATCTTTTCCTCTTTGGTGTAAAACTTTCCCTGATCTTTAACGGAATTACTCAGATTAAAGATTCTAGACTTGTTTGAAGATGTAATGAATATGAAAATTGTTCGTTATATTTCTCTTTATCTTGTGTACTGGTAATTTTATTTTTTTATCTCATTTATGAATAGGTTGATATATTGTGGGTGTTCTGTTTTATGATTTATATTTTGCAAAAAAAAATCGCTTAATGTAATTTTATTGCTGATATGTTTCTTTAACAGCGAAAGCTTCTTCGTAAAAAATTGTATTTAGTTTTTTATGAAATAATATGTGTACATGAAGAATACCTATACATTAAACTTTTACTACACTTATAGTTAGTTTTGAAGTGATGATATTAATATATTTATAAAACCTTTTGATTCCTGATGCATTTAATGTTTCAGTGTTTTAATAAAAACTAAATTATACATTTTAACAAATACAAATGACATTTGTTTTAAATTTTGTTCTTTTTATCATATTTTCTTCTACTTTACTACTGTGCACTATATTCTATATTTAATTATTCATCAAGCCTTTTTATACCCAATCTAAAAAAGCTTAAATTCTTCAATATGTTATTTATTTTTGAATGGATACAATCTAATTTAGTTTGATTAATTGGTTTGAGAAATAATAAAGTTTTAGGTTTGTTTCTCCTGTTTTAAAGGTAGACGATTTCTAAGAAGTTATCTGAACCGCCATTTTTATTTCTATTGTATAAAAAACTTTAATATACAGGGAATTGTATTTTAGGAAGAACTAAAAATAGCATAATTGCATAGATATAGCTGACACTGACTTTTCCAGGACATTTCTAAGCGACTTGTAAAAAGGGATAAGCACTGGTATTTTTGACTTGTAAGTCAGATCAGCTGAAAATTTGTAAGGCTTCTCTCATGTTTAATTCAAGATATCGAAGATTGGATTAATTTAAAATGCAAAAACGAACCATGACTACATCTTTTTAATAAGCAGACTTTGATTACATAATTAAAGGAATTTTCTTTGATGCAAAGTACATATGAAAAGTCTGAAGTTTGATTTGATAATTTACAAACCATTTTAATGATGAAATTTCAGGGAGGATTCACTGATTATAACAAGAATTTTGTAAAAGTAACTTTAAAGCTTCAGTAACAAATTGAAAGTTTGTAAATAGGAAGTAAGACTTCGCTTTTTTTTTTTTCCTTTTTTTCCGCCATCTGCGTAAGAACGTAAAAAGTGAAAATTTTCCCTTGGGCTTGGTGTCTTTCAAAAGCTAATACTGTTTACCTCTTGCTTCAGAAACTGTCCCACGGTTACTTAAGAATGTAGCGCGTCGGAATTCACCTGACGAAAAAATAATTCTCATCGAATCCCGTTCTTCTTACGCTCAGATAAACGAAAATTCGTACGGACAATAAGAAATTTGTATAATTTACGTTCGTATGGGAAAACTTTTATAGAATAGAATGAAAACTGTTCGCAAGGATCATAATGTGCAAACCTGTTTTATTTCATAGCATAACGGGATTGAAATGAAAAATACAGTTATTCTTTCGTTTCGAATTAAAGTGGGTGGGCATATCACACGTATTCATGTCTCCTTTTTTATGTTTTAGGGATTTTTATTTTGCTTGATGAGCTTCAGATTTCTTTTTGAAACTTGAAATGTTTTGGAACACCTTCTAACTTTTTTTTAAATCAATAGTATGTTAAATGGGATATTTTAATGTGAAATTCCCTTCTATATTAGACAGTTTGCTGAAATAAAATTTATTCTAAATTTATTTTATCTAATAGAATCAGCATACAGTTTTGTAGTATTAAAATGTCCAAGTTAACTTTTTCTTCGAAGATTATCGACGTGATACTGTAGTTATATAAGTGGGTTAGAAGCAGCGTTCGAAATTGGGGTGTTTTGCTGGTCCGGGACAACTAAAAAACGGCTCGGACCAGTGGAATCAGAAAATCACTGGTCCGCCGGACCAGTGATTTTTAGAGCACGTGTAAAATCATTTAGACGATTTGTCCAGTGATAGCGGTATTTTTAAGTTCGTTTGGTGATTGCATTTGGTGAAGCAAGTACATATTTTTGACAGAACCCGAAATGTGGTGATGTGGAATAGGGGAGCCCCCGGTGAAAAAGAAAAAATATTATTATGTATTGATTTTTAACATTACTATTTGGTACTCACATTCAGTGTAATAGTTACTTTATATATTTAAACCGGTCCTTTTTAATTTAATTTGTCGGACCAGTGATTTTTGTTGTGGACCAGTAAGATTGGCAAAGCACTGGTCCGCAGGACCACTGGTTTTTTCTCCCAATTTCTAACGCTGGTTAGAAGTCAATGGGCATAGGTGACAAATTGACAATGCGGGATAAGATAACAAAACTTGCTAGTTTTGCAAGTTTGGCTTTCTACTCTTGTAAGTAGCCAAATTTTTACTTTGAACCTTTTTAAGTAGCGAAATATTTGGAGTAACACCAGAAAGCATACTCTTGTTAAAGTAGTAATTGATGAGCTTGAAATAACAAGGGCTAACTTCCACAACTCTACATTTGAGTTAAGAGTTATAAGTAGCAAGCGCCTCAATTTTTTCATACTTTAATTCTTTTGTGTGAGTTCTTTATGGTGATTAATAGCAATATTTATTTTTGAATTGAACCTATTTATTTATGTATTTGTTTTTCATTTTCTTTCCGTATTTTCTTTTTTTAGACATAAAGCTATAATTCAAATTTTTAAACATATTCTTTACTTTTTCTTCTCCTCCTTTTTTTCTGAACCTAAGGCAATGCTTTAATCAGATACAAAAAACAATATGCTGATTAAATGCAAAATTATTTTATTCATACACTAGCATGTTATGAATTATGTATATTACAGTCTCTTAGATAAATAAACACAGAAATCTTCTCACAGAGCATATTCCAGTAAAAGACGCTTTCAGGAACAATGATGTTCGCTTCGTGAAACAATGGTTCCACGACACCTCCAATCGTTTCGAATGAAAACTTAAAATTCTGCTCATGAAGCTGGCGACTCAATTATGCCGAGATCGTTTGCTTGGAAATCAAATAATCGAAAAATCGGGGATTTTTTTCTGCCTTCAACAGCGCGTAACGTTTTCTTTCTCCCTCCGCTATTATTATTAAGTTATTTATACAAGCTGTGTGAAGAGTGAAACCTGGACGCTGATGGTATCACGAATAAAACCGGCAATTTTGGAATACGATCCGGGCAGCTTGAATAACCAACTCGTGATGTTGGCGTAATGACTTAACACCGGTAAGGCTGAGTAAAAGTAAATTCAGGGATTGTCCTTAACCTAGTTAGAGGAAGATGAGGAAAAACAACCATTTCCTCGGCACAAAAAACTGCCCATTGCGCTGCTTGGTCGGTCAAAAAGGAAAGGAGCCGCTAGAGTAGGAATTGTCTGAGCATATAAAAAGTATTCTTTCTGAAAAATATTTTTTATGCATCAAGGCTATGGCGCAAAGAAGATACATCGGTAGATAGAGGACCATTCATCTTTTCCAAGCTGTGTGACGAAAACAAGCAAGCTTTTTCAGGATGGGTAAATGGGGGCTTTATGAATCGTCTTGAAATAAAAGCCAATATTTTTCTCTTTGGAATGGATGAATGAATGAATCATGAAGGCCGCGTGTTCTTCTGTCTGCCGGTCTTGTCTACCATTCCAAATTACCTACTTTGTTGTGGCCAATCCCTTTGAATCATTACTTGGAGGAAAATCGGAGACTACAGGGATCATTCCAATCCGTTCGAAGGGACTCATTTTGTATTCGAAAGTATATCTTCCCGACCACTGAGCCGTGTCGGTGTTTTAAAATGTGAACATAAAAGCAGCCATTTCGTAGAATATGAGGTTTGTTATGTGTGTCGTGTAACCGCCATTGGTGAAATTGGTTCTTTTTTTCCATCGAAGAATGTAACCAAAAATACTCTCTCAATTTGTTCTGAAGCTGTTTTATGAAATGATCTGAAAAAGACATATTTCTTTGTTTTATCCATTTTTTATTCCACTTTGTTCTTTCAAAGAATGCTGAATGAATCCGCCTTTTCCTCGAGTTTTGAATCGGTCATCGTATTTTAAAAGGGTGTGTTCGCGCTATTTTTAATCTTGGCTTATATTCTAGTTTACGTTTGTATTTTGGATGGAATCTTCGGTATTCTATAATATCTGCAATGTTTTATACGTGAAATCATATTTTTTCTAGTAGTTCATAGTATTTTTTGCCTCAAAATAAGTTAGTGGTTAGAAAGTTATTTATGTAACAAATTTTTCTGCATTATAGTGAATGGTGATATGGTATAAAATATAATGATGGTATAAATCTTAATCCATATTAAAGCTCATTTTTATCCCCAAAAATGTATTTATTTTCCCTGGATTTGGAAGCACCCAAACAGACAGACTTACCAACTTAAAGATTTTAAGGCTATGGGCCGAGAAGGCGTGTTATTTTAATTTATTTAATTATCGGATTCTATTATTGCAATTTACTAAATTAAAGTGCGTCCTTGTAGTGGTTCCTCTTAATATTTATTCAGTCTCCCGTGCATTTGTGCTAACAGTTCCCGTTGAGTACCGCCATTGATTCATGATAATTGAAAAGCTAACTCCGTTACGCTAGTAGCCTGTTTTTGAATGGAGCTATAGTTGCACACAATGGCTCAAATTTTTACCCGGATCCAAAGTAGAAACACGATTGGAAATCAAACCCATACAACAGCTACTCGGGACACCTTGAAAGCTGAACTAACAGTTTATTCTGTTGTTTGAGAAACTACAGCCGTATTTTTCGGCTCTGCTTTGATTCATATTGCTCAACGTGATTTTTTTTCCGCTTTCTCTACAAATACGTATCCTGTTAAAGTGAATAGTTGCGTGTGTTAAAAAACATAAATTACAGAGTGAGGATGGATACATAACTACCCATTTATGATCGATTTTATAAAATTCTAACTATTTTTTCCTGAAGTTTTCTTATTTTAACAACAATTTTCCTTTTTTACTTATTCCAGCATATTATCCTTTTTAGTTAATATGCTTCTTGAACATCAAGGATTTCTCACTTGTTTAATATTGTAGTGAATATATTGCCTATATGCATTAGAAATTTATTCCTTAAGGTCTGGTAAAACCAAACCTTTCATTTTCCCCTCCCAAATCTTTTCAAATCACTAAATCCTTACGCTAGCTGCAAAAACAAACATTTTTGCTTAATTACATCGCATTTAATGATTTTTCTAATTTCTCTTGACATTGATTCATTGAGGTCATCAGGAGAACCGACTTAATAGCTTCGACTGACTTCAGTCCCACAAGTTTGACCCTTTTCTCTTTCCCTAAAAGAAAGAGAAAGTCAGAAAACAGTATGTTAATGCACAAACAAATATGTGTCATACCTACCAGGCTCCGAATCCCTTTTCACTCGCCTGCTTTCTTGCCAATTGCTCAGGGGCCATGTGCCCGCAACCAACAAGTAAGATCATTGCATTCACAACACGTTCCAAGCTTATGCATTACACTCTTTTCAGGATTTAGCCACCGGCGCTGAAAGTTTGGCGCAAGTGTCACGTTGGAGAGGGCTTGGCATTGCTCAGCACTTTATTGGATAACTATCAATGCATACTGAAGTCAATATAATATAACTACTAATTTTTTCATTAATACTTAGTTCCTGAGAAAAAATAACTAACAAAATAGGTTCCTAAGATTAAAAATTACTCAATAACGATCTGAATAGTCTTTCACGTGTTTTTTGTTAAGAGAGAAACAGTTTAGTTCGCCTCCTGAAAAGTTGGGAAAATTGAGTTGTGCCAAATTGCGCCTTAAGCGACGATCTGCATTCGATGTAACAGTGTCCAGTTCCTCACTTTTATACCATACAATTAGCGCATTAAAGTCTTTATGCTTATGAAACAATTATAAGTATTGAACTATTTATAAAATTGATATTAAGGTTAATTTTTTCTTCAAAACTATGTGCATGGAATTTTTCAAGTAATTGACGAGGTTAAAGTTTTTTAACAGCTTCACACTGGAATTAGATTGTTGATGCTGCAGGGGCCTCAAATGTAGAATACAAATACTATATCATCGGCTATATCGTCGGTAATTTGGCGATATACAACCGTTTTTCTTTTGCGCCATAAAATTTCACCTACACACTGGTCGCTTTTTAGCTTGGCGAAATTTTGAGAATTCGCTTGTTTGTTGGTGTTGTTCTACCGCTCTCAAAAGATTCTCCAAAAGTGACTTAGTTCCTTTCTCCTGTAAGCCAACGATATGAACAATATATTTTAATGCATAGTGAATTATTACAATATCAAATAATGAATTTTGAGACATTTTACTTTTTAATTAGCAATAAATCAACAAAAACAGCTAATATTAAGGGATATTAACAGCACAAAAAAATCTTAATGAAAAAAGATAAGAGTTTACTGAATAGCAATATACTACAAGTCATCATGGTGGACAGTTAACTTGACCAAACCGGAACTTTGTGGAACTAAGTGGAATTTCATTTCATCGAGCAAGTAAAACAAAAAAAAACCCTCTAGTTTATTATATCCTAAAGTGTAAACATCGTCAACCAATTTAGTTTCTAGAGGTCCCATGAGAGAATAATTTAACTGTCGAATAATGATTTTATTTATAATTTATAGGTATATTCTCTTCCGATAAAGAATATTACTAAAGAATTTTCCAGCTCAAACCATTAACTCTTTAAAATACAGTATATGAAGGAAAGCGATACTTAATTATCCATTAGCATCATACTTCTAAGAATAGATCGAGGTATAACAGCAATTGCTGGGCAGTTCTGGTACAGATCGCTGAATATTCTGCATTTTGAACGAACCGCACCTTCGGGTTTTCCTCATTCGCCTGTAGCGATGCCGTAATTGGGAAGGGCTGTTTGGCAACAGTGGAGCGTGCCTGCCGTTGGAAATCATTTAAACGGAGGCTTTGTAACTGCGACCGCAAACAAAAACCTGAATTTTTTTTCTAAAAAACGAGGGTGAAAGTAGCAGGTGTGGCCAAGCGCCCGATTATTGAACCTGGGGAAGATGGCATAATCTTGATGGCTGAGGACTCTAATCTTTGTGGGGTTTTTTTTATGGAGTTTGGTTTTTTCGGCAATCAATTTCTGGTTTTTTCGGTTTACTTGAACTTGAACTGTTGCGAAATTGAGAGCTGGTCGACACCCTGGGTGTAAGAGTGGGTATTGCTTGAAGGTGGTTATTTTTATTTTGGGGTATTTTTGAATGTGTTTTTTTTTTTAAATTTAGAATCGAGTTTAAATAACTCGAACAAGACGGATACTTAAATGTTGGCTGAAAAATATTATAATATTAAAAGGAATGCTCATCGAAAAAGCATTGAAATAAAGTCAAGTGAAAAATTCTTTCTCCATTAAGAAATTTAGCTTGCCCATAACCAAGGTTGATGCCCAAAACGCATCATACTTCTATCTTTCTTTCTCTTTCAATCCGTCCAAGCTCTTTCGATCTCATTATCATATTTTCACTCCTTTTTATATCTCCTTGACCACGGCCTTATAGCTCAGAAGACTTATTTTTTATTAAAACGACAGTTCTTTAATCATTACTAAATAAACACAAAATCGTACTAAAACTAAAACCTGTCTGAACTGTATTGGATGTTTTTCAAGAACTAATTGTGTCCAACTAAATAATTTTGTTTATTTATTGGATGAATAATGTATGCGCCCTCAGTCTGGTTATGTATTGAAAACAAACTTGTGTATCCAGAAGATGATAGTGATCACTGGATGAAAAGGGACTTAATAAACTTAATAATTGCTCTCCTCGTTTGAGGATGCACACACGAATCTAATTGCGATTCTGCTACAAAAACACCGACAATTTAATTAGAGCACAATGCACCCTGCATCACACGCACTGTTTTCGTATTTGGAAAGAACTGAGCTTCATTACAGCTTATCTGATAGGCATCTTGTTTGATTTTTTTTTATTAGGGAATGCCTGTTCATTACCGAGGGTTAAGGTCTTCATTAGAAATTCAGAGCAGTATCCCATACAAGCCCATTGTCCATTCTCTACATTATAAAACCGTAGTTTCATCAAGCCCATCTGCTCTTGGTCATTCAATTTACGACCATCACCCTTGGCTGGAGCTTCATAAAAGAGTCGAATCCGACTTATTTGCAAGACAATTCCGTGTTTGAATATTCCTCAGAATAGAATATCGGTGTCTGTTGCTGCCTCGACAATACGCGGAAGGATTATAGTACTGACTTGATGGGCCGCGTAAGGCCACCCCAAAGGCGTGTGCGAAAATAATAATAATTGTCTTTGTCGTCGAGAGAGAAAAAGAATGAGATGGATTTTTAATCCCCCGTGCAAATTGACGGAGCTATCATTAAACTCGTAAAAAGGCGCCTCGTGTCTCTCACAAAGGAATTATACGCCGTTGCGAAGTACGATTATATTCCACAAAGTCTTCCGGTAGATCACGCCTCCTTTGTCCTGTTCTGTTTTGTTTTCGAAAGGGGATTAACAACCCGGCTTATATACAAATTCGAGGGTCGTCGTCTGAATTGGGTGTCTGTCGGAAGTCCCGAACCAGTCCATGGCCCGCGACACTTTTTGAAGTTCGACCCGCGGCTTGTCCCGAGCTGTCGTCATTGTTGAGGCAGAGTTTAATGGAGTCGGGCGGACGGACGTTTAGTCTGGAATCGGGAAATGGACTTTTGTTTGGTACTCCAGACTAATTTATTTGAAACGATTGGCCTCTTTTTTCGAAATTGCCTCGTTTCGATTGGTATTTCCTATTACCATAATGGTAATGGCAAGTTGTTTGTCAAAATCGTTGTTTTATTTAAATGCAAACGAGAGTTCCGAATTGTTTAGATTTTATAGTCTGAAGTAACATATTGTCTCACTTAAATAAGTTAACTTAGCACAGTGTCTTCGTTTTTATTATTTTTTAAATGATTAGTGGGAGTTTTTGTTTAATAAAGCACAGAAACGCCCTTCTGACTGCTATAATTTTTTTCGCGAGCTAAAATAATCTGGAACTAAAAGCTACATTTTTATTTTTCCGAAGAGACAGAGGGAGATGAAAACAATTTTTGACAGTTGTTGGAATCAATGCCAGTTTCTTGAATTCAAGAAACTGGCATTGATTGGAATTGTACTTAAGTACAATTCACAAATGTAAAAAAGCATTAAAGCTACTAAATGTAGATAACTTTTTTCAAATGAAAATGTATCGCATTTAACACCACAAAACTATTAGTTCAGTAAATATTTCGTGTTATAGAATCAGTTTTAAGTTTTGTAGACTGCAATCAAGGTATTTGAAGTACTATATAAGAAAATCTCTAAACTGTTTTACAACATGTTAATTATAATTTAATAATGCACCTAAACTCGTACATTTTTTGTCAATTTGTCTAATCCTCATTTTTCAATTAAAAAATGCATGATTACATAACTAAGAGAATTACGAGTAAAATCTCTCGTTAGTACTACGATTTTATTGGCTTTCTTAAAAACTAATTGAATACGAAAATACACTTATTGTACCCCTTATCATTCTTTTGATACAATACATACATGAATAAAATAGCAATAAATTTAGAATGAGATACTTGTAATTTAAATAACAAACATTATGAAAGCTCCGACAGCTTCAAAGTTTCAAGAGAGAAACCAATACTATCGAAGGAAATACACGCTTCCCTCCTCTATTAACAATGCCATCTTTTCAACTGTCTCTAATAAGGAAATGACGTCCACCGAGCTCGGAAAAGGACCCATCCTCTTAAAGTGACACTTGATAACCAAATGCCCGCGTCCGTAAATCCGTTCCACAAAATACGGATCATTCAGGCTTCCCCAAGCTCGCCACTGCATGAATTTTGCTTTCCCGCTCACTACAAACAGAGAAGCTACTCCGAGCGTCAATTGGCCATTTAAATCTTAAGTGCCGCTAGAGTGTTTGTTATTAAGTTTCTGCTCTGTGCCTATTCTTTGCTTGATCTTGGCTAGTTAGGGCAACCCCTTGCCCAATTTGGAGGAACTTGATTCGAAAAGGGACAGAGCGATACTTTCGCAAGTTCTGTTGGACAAAAGAAGTCGGAAACAAAAAAGCGAGATAAAAAGCCACCTAAATAAAAACAACTACCGTTAAAAGAAAACAAGGAAACTTAAAGTCGTTTCTGGAGTTGCGTTTGAGGCAATGGACCCGTTAAATCTCGAAAAACAACATAAAGGAATCCTTCCAGCAATATGGGTCGCCATTCTCATATTTCTTTCGAAAGTGCTCCCTTTTGAGTCAATATTTATACCCTTGGAGTAGGGATACTTTGCCTGGAAGGGACGCGATAGTCTTTTTAACTCGTCATTAAAACGATGAAATCAGTTTATTCGTGTACTTTATGAGGCCAAGGTTTATAGACACGGTATAAACGTGTTTTAATTTTATCAAGTATAACTGTATTGCCCGATTCTGGCTCCATTTATTATCTAATTTTTACGCCATTACCTTACTTCACTCTCGTAAACTTGAAACTACTTAGCTCTTTTTTACGATTTTCGTTCTTTTCTTGTAATCTTGTTTTTCCCTTTTTATGTCTTAAACCAGCAAGGTACTTTATGGTGCAGACAAACTGTTGTCATAAACGAATTGCTTATTTAACTTTTTTTGTGTATATACTTGTTATATGTTTGAAACTACTATTAATCTCAAATGGAGAATTTTGGGGGCCTTTAGGCGGGAAACACACAGATTTCACATTTGATTTGAAAATAAAGCGCATATCTTATTGCTTTTAAATCCTTTCTGTAAATAAAGTAAGAATTAAAATATTCTCATACTTTAAATTATCAGAAAGTATCTTCGAATATATTTGTTTTCAGTAAAAGTCTGCCACATTTTTATTCTTTTAAAATCGCTATTACTACCCTCATTGTAAATAAATTAAATTAAAAATATAAAGATACTTTTACAGATTAAAGTTTTTTTTTCCTGATTCCAAAATTTAATTTCATTTTTAGTGATCCGTTAGAGAAATCATCACAAATTTTTACATTTTTATTACTGACTCTGCACTTTTTATTAATAATAAAAAATATCATCTGCATTTTTATGCTCCGACATAAATAATTTTAGATTTTTCTCCTTATAATTTTTTCTTAAAAGAAATTTACTATTAGTATTTTAAAAGTTCTAACCTCCCACTTTATTAATCACCATCAGGGGGTAATCTAACTGCAGTTAAAAAAGACGAAGAAAAATCTTGCGAACCTCTTTTTCCACTTATTACAAGCCCAAGGAGAATAATAACTGCCACGTCAACCTTTCAAAATGAAGAAGGGCTCACATTTCTCGGGGGAATTTTTAATCTCTCTTCAACACTCGCGAATCTCTCTGACTAAATGAATGAAAGCCATTTCTTCATTTCTTACACTCTTCGAAAAAGAAGAGTTAGACTCGGCTCGCGCCTGAATTCCGATACCCGAAAAGAAGCCATCTATTCTTTGGAATCTCTTCAAAAACTTCTTTTGTCCCTGCGAAGTTGGAGCCATTTCCTCAACGAGAAATTTTAAATCGCCGGAGTGTTACTTTTCTTTTTGTTCCATTCTCCGATTCGAAAGAGAGTAAAAACTGTTTTGTTCTAATGTTTTGTGTTTGTTTCCCTTTCTTTCTCTCCAAATGGACGCTGCGGAAATCAGTCCGAGCTCTTTTCTGTCTAAATGATCTTTCTCTCATGTCATCATTAATCTCTTGGCTCACGTTTCAAAAAATTTGCCTTTGTTTTCTTCGGATTTCTTTTCACGTGTTTGTCCCCGATTCCCGGGTGGGTAGTATCTGGCATCGTTTAACCTCTCGGACCCCTTAATCAGATCGGATTCATTTTCGGGAATGTTGAAAGTGAAATCGAAGTTGTAGATAGATAGCTGCGCTTTTGATGCCTCACAATGCCGCATTGTGCGAAATGCCGCTTTCCTGTTTTCTTTACCAGTGCTGAGATAACTGTGTTTTGTTGCTCAGTAATTGTGGATATTGTCTTTGATTTCCGGATTCCAGATGTTCATTTGTCAGTTTTAATTTCTGTTACTTTTTAACAAAAGGACTGTTGTGTGAAATTTAGGTTTCATGAAATGATTCTTCACCGCTCTTGATAAAAAAATATGTCTTGCATGTGTGCGTTTTTTAATTAACAGGATTGCTTTAGTTCATTGAACCTATATATTTTTATGTCAACGCTTATGTTAATAGCAACATCTTTAGATCTGTTAACTAAAATACCTACTTTATTCAGTCTATTACTACTCTTCAGTTAATGAAACAGTTCCTTACATTTTCCATTAATTCCATTGTTTATCTTGCTTTGGGTGTTAATGTTTTCAGTAATCTTATGTCTGACTACATTTACCATAAACTGCATTATTTGTAACACCTAAATCCGATACTATAAATGAATTTAATTCGATGTTCCCTCAAAATGTTATTCGTAATAAAAAATTGTACTTCACGAATCTAAACAATATCTTCAATGCCAATCCATGGTTCAATTCATGAAGATAGTCAATAACCTACCTGATAATTGTGATATTTTTTCTAATTCCTTTTTTAAACTGAAGGATTATCTTGATATATCTGTATAACTGTGTTTTTTATGCTTGTTCTCCTTAACTTTTACAATTTTGAGAGTTTAAAGTTTTTAACAGTTCTGTATTATGATTATGAGTCTTTTTCCCCCCATTCTTCTTTTTCACACTGGAGATTTTTCTCTGTAACAAAATAATAGATAAAACATTCAATGTTTGAAAAGTGATGCCTCGTATAAAATTTACATCTCTCTTATGCTTAAAATAACTTCTTATTCTATTACCTTTAGCGATGTTTTTCTACTTTACACTCGATGAGTCTGAATGGTAAATATTCAGACCGATCGAAATTGACTCCAAAGTCTATATTTAGCTCCTCGCGAGGTGATCTTCGATCCATTCATAGCGTTAAAGTTCTCCACTCGAGTGACTTGATTTAAAGAAACTTGTTTCTATGGGTTTTTACAACACGGTTTCTTTTGAGGGAATTCAATTATTTTCTTTATATTGTTCCTCTTAAATTACTTTTCTTATACTTCGTCAGTCACTTATTCATATTCAATCATGAAGGTTTTTCTTAATTAGTTGAACACTTGCTTTTGTCTTCCTTATTAAGCACGTTATTTTCTTGCTTTTAAAAATAATGGAATTTTTAAATTGCAAACTTGAAATTCGTGCAGCACTGTGTAGTTAGTTCATATTTAAAGGATTCAGAAATATTGGGTCAACAGTGAAAAAGATTTCTTGTGATCTACGTGAGTTTATATTTATTCACGATTATATGTATAGCAGAATATTCAGCTTCAACGTAAGGAAATAACATGAATAAGCAGTGTGTAAAGTGTGTAAGCATAAAAAAGAAGGAACAAATGCTCTCTAAATTTTAAGTCAGTCATTCTGAAGCTTGCCTTGCGATGCCACTATATTCTATATTGTATGTGTAATATCTATATGTGTATGTGTAATATCTATATGTGTATGTGTAATATCTATATGTATATGTATATATGTATGTTTTTTCATTTTTATTATTTTCAAATACAACTGCTTTAGGTTGCCCATATGGGTTTCTGACCCCTTGGCAACTCATATGTCTTCCTGTTGTTTTTTCTTTTATAGTTAGTTAGTAATATCTAAAAAAATGCATGTGTAATTTATACTTGTTTACTTCAATAGTACGTTTAATAGTCAAAAAATTAGTTAACTTATTTTTAACCATCGAAAAGATGTTCAAGTGGTATATTATTATTCTTAGAAGTAAAAGAAATTTTTCCTTTGATTCCTATTCCTTTAACTCAGGAAACAAACTCAAACTCTTCTTCATTTATACTTTTAATTCCAAAAGTTAGAAATTTGTTGCTAATCAATCGTTTATACAAGCTGTATAAAAACCCATCAAGATTTTGCTTTTGTAGATTAATATAATCAATTTATAATATCATGATTGATGACTTTTGTTTTACAGCACTAAAATTATAAATTCGTGGCACGTTGAAAATAAATTAAACTGCTTTACTTTACCTTTTGCATATATTTCAGCATTACCCCCCTCTATCCCCTTTTTGCTGGTGATGAATTTGTTTTCATAAGATAAGAAATTTATTAAAATGTAACAACAAAACCATCTTTAAACCTGGCCGAAACAATCCATCAACATAAGAAAGAGGCTAACTCCCAGGTAATCTTCAACTGGGAAAGTCGAGTAATGTGCTGAACTTAAGTAATGCCAGTTCCATTTATCACCATCTTCCGGTTGTTAAAGGTATGAATTTGCATCTGTAGTGTTGCCATATTTACTCAGCACTGAGAACCAGAATAACAATCATCCACAGATGTATCTTCAAAACCCATCCCCTTATATCCTATCATTTCCCTATCCAAACGCGGAAGCCTCTTAACCCAAGTAATTACCGACCTGATTAAAAAAAATCTACTGCATCTCAGCAACGCCTATGTTTTCTTCAATGGGGTAATTTTAGCCGGAGCACAACATCCACTATCGGTCCCACCCCGTTGTTTTTAGGTCATACCCTCGCTTGCTTTTCTTCGAGCGGGGGAGGCTTGGAAATTTCCATGGTGGTTCAAGGTTGGGTTCTGCCACCTCGGCCGCCTACCGAGCACGGGAAGCACTCGCGATACTCCCTTTCTTTATTCGGAGTTTCCACTTAAGGTGTAGTGATTCTTGCTCTTGTGTTTCGCTATGGGGAGGTGGTTTGAGTTTCAGGGTGGTACCTTGTTTGTGGGTAGAAAACGGAGGGGGGCACGAGTTTATTTGGAGCAATGGTTTTTAACCTTTTCCCTCTTGTGTTTATCCTATTTATCCTTACATTATGTTGCTAAAAACTACCTTATTTTCTGAATGGATTACAATAAATAAATATTATTATGGGCTCAGTTCGTGATTAAATGTGGACACCTGTACGATAGTAATATGTTACCTTCATTGGTCTATCAAATGATTTTTTAACAGGGAGGAAGATAATTGCTTACATAATATAAAAGGCAAAGAGATATTGAAGGCATAATTTTCGCTGTATGTAAACTTCCAAAATAAAAGCTTCTTTCCATCTCAACCGAACTTAAAATAAATTTGCAGAAGATAAAGCCAGTGATGTGTGTGACTTCCTATAAAATCAGGAAATTATTACCACACGTGTTACCAAATTTGATATTTTTGTTCAGTATTTGATATTTTTATGCTCAATTTAATAGTGGAATCAAAATTTTATACATAACCACTCACCCTAGTTTTAGTCAATATTTTCTATGAAATGTTTTATTTAAATAATTGTCCGTTTATATTTGGGTTTCTTTTATATCTCTCAAAAGTCTTTGACTTTATAAACGTCTTAGTTAATTCAAATTGGTTATTATGGGTTTAAATGTATTTTAAAGATTACCAAATTCAGCATAGAAATTATACCTAATTGTGAAAAATTTAAGCTTCTTGTGACTCTTTCATTAGTAGCTGTGAATAGATACTGATATACAGATTTTGAATAGATATACTGAGTAGATACTTGTTGGTAGTTTCTTAAAATGCATAGTATATCAAATCTAGTACCTCATTTCTACCACTTTCAATACGTTTATATTTTCCCGTGCTTTAGAAAGCTCCCTCTGAACCCTGCTTTGTTTTCCTTACTTTGTTCAAGTTAAAATTTCCGCCCACACATTATTAAAGGGTTTCCTACGAGAAAACTCCCTAAATTAATACGTCCTCTCAATATAGCAAGCACCTGTTGTAGGATATTTGAGCTGACAACTAATTAGTCGGCGCAGCCCTTTACGTCCTATTATCATGCAAATCCGCTTTAAACTCATGACATGCTTTCGGGCCATATATGCCAAAGAACAAAATGCTTTTGTTCCTAAAAGTTTCAAAAAGTAGTTCTTTGCTGTTTGAGAAGAATTTGCTTTGATAGTCATTCCGAGAAAAATGTTTTTGGCTTCTTGTTATCCGAAAGATTAACATGTTAGTCGCCGTCTCAATATCGTTATTTCTTTCCGGATTTTGACCGTTTTGTAATTAATATTTCGGAGGGGAGATTTTGAAACACTTACTCGGTGCTTATAAAAGTCTGACAGGTTTACTTTGAACTTTAAAAATTATTCTGGTGTGTGATACATATTTTTAGAAAGCAATAACGTCTTGCCCCATCAGATAATAAACGTCTAATAAATATTGGTCGTAAAAATTGGTTACATATTCCAAACATGTTTAATTTGGAGTTTATATTTTTTATAATTTATGATATGTTAAATGAAAAACCACTAAATGTTGAATGAATTAACTGATAAATTAATTAATTTATTGAACCAAATTACTTCTTTATTTAAGTGTTACAATATAAAACTAAAAGCTAATGAAGACTTCATCATCATTCACTTTTAAGGGTGTGTTTTTAATGGTATATAAATACGATAGTATGTGTAAAAGCAAATTGAATTCCGTGCTCCTATAGCTGTTGTATGCTTTAAAAAAAAGAACAATTAAATCACTACTTAAGTTTGTAAACGATTAAGAAATTGGATTGTCTTTTTCTTTCACTTTTTAATTATTTATTTTTCTCTTCCAATATCGATATAAGTTTCGGCTCTTTAAGAAGATAAAAAATACTAAAAATACTTTTAATCATAACCTAACATAATAAATTCCAAGGTCTTTATAATGCAGATCAATCGTAAATTAAATCATGGTTTCTCCCAAGTTCTATCCTAACCTATACCTATTGTCAACGAATTCATATTGGAGTTAACTCGTATAGTTGCTGTAAGCGCTTCAATTGCATTCAAATATTTCATCGTGGGCGACATCGTATGGGTTCTCTCAAGATCAATCGAATCGCAAAATATCTGAACTTGATCTCATTAGATAAAATCTACCTTCACCGTTCCCAAAATTACTCTGGAAATAACAAATACGCATACCAATACCTCTCTCCCAATGACCCAGATGTGTAAAATTTTCACACAACCTTCACCAAACAGCCTCACAGTTTATCACCGTATCCTACGCATGTTTTCATTGTTATACATTAAGATACGCTATATTCTTCTCCCCATGTCTCTCTTATAGCCAATTAATTTCCTTTTTTTTTTGCCCACGGACCTCTCCGGCCAAGGCCGCATTCCTCATTATTATTATTATTATACTATCACATAGAATCATTCGCCTCCCTTTATCTCCCGCCATTGATGGATCGGACAGTCGGTAATGCACCCCAAATAGCCCGGTAAACAACAGTGTTGCCGTATCCATCAAAAAAAGGCTCCGTTTTGCCGCGTTGGGTAAAGGGTTCGACTGCCGTATCCCGGCGTAATTTAGTTTGGCTTCTCTGTTGTTATCGGACGGTCCCATCTCCCGCTCCGTGCGGCACAATTAAATGCGGAGTTTATGGCACAAAAGGCGTGCTGGGGATCCGCTGTCTTATCGGAGCGCTGTATCTGATGTGTACAGTCACTGAGACCTTGACTTTGTTCGGATGCTAATGTACTGCTATCGGACCGTATCTCCACAGCTTCTGCTGCGTATTTGGAGGACCATAGGCTATTATTTGAGCAGATCTTATTCTTTTTTTGTAGTATTTTGTTGTTAGTATATGTAATTATTTTTGTTTCCCTAATTTCCTCTCCTAAGTTAGTGTAATATTTCATCTTAAAATTAACACACTGAGTTCAATTTCGCTTCTAAATAGTGATAGGCAAACTGATACTTTTATGCATCAAGTTCTTTCTAAAATCGAAATACTGAAAATGGAGTAATATTTATAGGTCTAACAGGAACTATGTCTTTGACTTTAAATACTGCTACAACACAACGTCTGTACTGTACTGGATCATTGTTAGAGAGCACCCACATTTGAAGTCTTCGAATTTAAGTTCGTTGTCATAAAACTTATCTAACAGAATGATGCTACTCTTTAAAGTACTTGAGGCCTAACCTAAACATACTCAGTGCTTAAAGTTGTGGTACCTATAAGTATCATTATTACACACTATCTCCTCTTTTATTTAATGCCACTAAAGATTAAAGAGTCCGGGGAAAAAATTTGAAATGAAGTTTATCAATTATAAAGGCACTCTCTACGATTAAACTATCATATGCTTAAAAGGACTTGAAACATTAACTATTTTTCTAAACTCCTCTTCTAAATAATATTTCAATAAGGTATTTTTATAGAAATTGAAGAAAAACATCCAAAACTTGATGTTTAGAAAGTGATCTAAAAATAAAAGAGAGATCACATCAAATCTTTACTTCTAAATTTCAAAATTTAACATTCATTAACCTCACTTTTCCTTCATATTATCCATCACTCCCTGCCCACAACACTTCAATTTCGATCGGGAAAACATCTAATTACATCGTGAGTCACAGGCCCAATCATAACGACTATGAACTTTTTGAGACGGCGAAAAATTAGCATAGCCGTTGCTTCCAAGCCTCCATAGCAAACACAACGAACGCTACGTGTGCAGCAACTCCTCTGGAGACGTCTCTCTGTAAAAGGGAAAGGGTTGGAATGAGGTTGGAAAGGCTGTTGCATTCGGAATGTGCTTTTCCCACACGTGTTGGCCCACAGAACTTCGTGTAGGAACTGGCTAATTGCAGTTCTTCCTCTCCTACACGGTGGTAATTAGGAACTGTCAGGTATCTCACAGAGAATTCTGATTTATTTCCTCCCACCTGCTGCGTCGAGTCGTGGCACCCTCCTAACAACCCCAATTAGGCGATTTTAGGTGTGAATTCGGAGGTTAAAGATTTCGTTTCGATTGTAAATACAGCTGATTACACTGACATTCATAGGAAATGGCACTAAATGCTTTTTCATATTACTTGTTTCAGAGTGGCAAGAATTAGTATCTACTCTGGTTTAAAAAAATACTTGTATTAGGATTTTGGATGCAAAATACACATTTTTTGCTGAAAAAAATTGTGTAGGGAGTGTTCTTAGTGCATTCAACAGAGATAATAAAGGAGTTAGCATTCTTTTCTGATGTTATCTAATATCTAAGTTATTTTATTAATGACATTTTTTTTAATTGAGAAATCGTAATTTCTTTTTACTGTAATAAAGGTTATTTTTTGTTAAAAATAATAATTATATTCCTAGTACTTCAAGGTATTGAATATATAAGTAGTTCTGTGTGAAATATTAGCATTGTTTCAGTACTCATATCCAAAATTATTAATTAAATAAATTATACCAATTTTGTCTCAATATTTTTTTTAAAATCACCCCTTTTTTAAGCATAAAAATGTACCAGGAAAACCGAAGAGTTGCCTAAAACTTTCTTTTTTTAAAAACTGATTATGCAAAATTTGTGTTTAATGTTCCATGATCGTGTAGAATTCACCTCAATTACAAATAAGCAATTGGATTAATTAGAAATTTAAGGAACTGTACTTTATTGCAAATTAAAATGCCGTACATAAAATATCAAAACACAATGCTGTAATTTTTTGCCACGATGACCTGAGTTTAAGGTTATCCTTTTTTAACATGTCTATCTTGACCTATCATAATTTTCAATAACACCCTTGTAGTGAACAACCCGACGGAGCCATCCTCACACAATTGAAATCTAATTGCCCACGTTACAACTTTCGTGCGAAAGCAACATTAAATCAAAATCCCTTTGTTTGCAAATCTCAACAACAGCAGCCTCCGTGCACGTTAGGTCATCACCCATCTCCACTACATGTTGTAACTAACCGACTTCTCCGAGTGGTACTACCAGCAAACATCCCCAACGCTGCTTGTTGAAGACACATTTGTTTGAACAAACAAAAAAAAAAGTTGTGATTATATACAAGCACACATTGCGTGCTTGACTCGACTGCTGTGGGAAAATATGGTCGAGGAACTTAATTTCGCAACCGTTAAAGATAACGGTCCCTCTGCAGGGATAATCTCGCTGATGTCGTCGCTATCAATTTGAGGACCTATATTAGTACCGCTTCAATGACTTTGCTCTGTGTGCTTAGAGGTTTTTCCGAAATGACCCGAGGAATTAATAAAGAATGGGAGTTATATGGAAGTGTGAAAAACGTTTGAGAAAACTGTTTTACTTTGAAATTGATTTTACGTTAAATTCATTGCTTTCTCTTCACATTACTGTAGTGTAGGTGTTAAAACTTTTAAGGATCATGTTATCTCTGTTAACTTCATAAATATTTTTGAATTGTTATACCTCAACATTTGATGTCGTATAGAGCATTTTCAATCACATGACTCGGACCTAACAACGGCCTTAACAACCGAAGATGTTACAGTTTTTTGCCCTACAGAGGTTAACAGTTACAGAAAATGACTAGCCGTGGAATTCTTCTATTGGATAATTTGCAATCACGTGATCCCATACCTAAAAACCAACTTAGCAACAGATAAACAACAGCCTTAGCAACAGTTAAAAGCCCTACAGAAGGTACACAGTTAAAAGAAAATAACCGGTTGTGACGTCACCTGAAAACACTCTATTCCTTGTTTTTATGAAGTCATTTAATGAGATTATATGTACTAATTTCCCTTAAAATTCTATGTTCTCTATTTTACCTGATTAGTTACATGTATTAAAAGACAGTCATAATTTATTTTTATTTTTAAACATTTTTGTAAAAATTATTTCATTAACGTATTTAAATCAAGAATGTTAATTGATGTTGGGAAATTGGGTTAATGCAATATGCAATATAGTAGTTCTCATGTTTTTTAAGAAATTTAATAACGCTGGACTAAAATTAAAGTTTTAAAGTATTTACAATTAGTAGAGCAGATGCTTTGCGTGGTAATATAGATATTCTTGTTTTTACGAAACAGACCACGGTTATTTGAAATTTTTAATTTTTTTTCAGTACCTAAATTGTTTAAATCTGAGTTCATATTTTACCTTGCTCCAATAAAATACTTGGTTCATTTTAAGTGTAAGGTATGAACTATGCCCCACAACATACTATATTCAATGTACAAATTTTCTCCTTTATATTTTTTTAAGTCGGTCACAATCTCTCCCACATTATTCCATTTATTTGTTCAAGTAAAGGCACATATTCCCGGACAATTTACAAACCAGAAACGTTGCATCAAAACGTGAGTACACAGCATCACGAATAAAACGTTATCATGGTGACGTATACGAAACCAGGAAAACTTTCTCCTCTTTGATCTACCATGTAATCTCCATTTTGCATGCTGCAGCGCATCACAATCTTTTCACTTTTCACAAACCCAAAGCAGACAATAACAATAATACCCCGTTTACTTCCCTCTGGGAAGGGCCACCAACGCAGGAAACTTCTCTTGAAAGGGAAACTTGTCCAATGCAACGAATATTCATGCTGAAGGATACTAGTGGTGGATCTTTTATATCTCTCGAGTATTTCCCGCATTGAATTCAAATTCTTGCCTCCAAAACGGAATGTAAAAACCATTTACGAAAGCTTAAGAGAACGCTTCCTGTTGGGGGAATGGATATTTGTATGCTGGTGTTGGCCTCCCGCTATGCTGGTGCATTCCCACTTCCTAGATTTGGGTTTTTAGCTTCCATTTATCCCAAACTTAGCCCTAACACATATTTGAAGAACCTTTGCTCGTTTGACCATTGTTCTGTGCATCTCCGGGTTAGTGGGTTAACACCAGACTGGATCACGTAGGTTACATCTGATTCCCTTTTCCTACGAAAATGTCGAAAAAAAAATATTTCGGTATTTGATGGATTGGCAGATGAATACACTTTTGTAATCTTTCACGTGTTATGCTCAAAAGTTATTCGAAAAGTTTTTTAACACTGAGTTATTTCCGCCTGAATTTACTGTTTATGAATGAATGATCTAGTTCTGTCGAGAATAAATACGTTCATGCTCAACCCGTTTTACATATTCAGCACATCAGTTTTATGGCTACCATCTATTTTGGAAAAGAATTCTGGGCATTTCAAACACGAAAAAAGTTTAAGTGGTTTTCCATTCAAATTCTCGTTGACATTTTTAGTACATTAAATTTACTACTCCATATTGATTAATCCACTGTACTACTTTTATATTCTAAACTCTCACAACTCACTACCATTTATTCCTTTTCTCCCGGTTATTAACAACTATTTTCTCGACTAAATGTTTTTTTAACCTCCTAAAACTTTTATTTAAATATGATAAATCCATCACCATCTTCGATGAATGTAGCACCTAACACTGTTTCATACGAAAACGATTTCTTCCCATTGCCCTCAGTCAGAACGTTACAATTACTCCAGAAAAATCTCGTCAAATCGAATTAATCGATTTGTGCGCAGCCACATTTACCTGTCAGCTTGACAAGGAACACAAACGTGTGTAATTATGTCTAGTGAATAATTTGACAACTCCCCAGACCCTTGAATCTTGACTTATTTCTACAAATCATGATGTGCCAATTTTCTTTTGGAAATACTGCTCTGCCTCGTTGGACAAATTGTGTTTCAGTTGAATTTGGACGAGTGTTTAGTCTGTCAATTTTAATCTCGTTCTTCATTAGTTTTATTATTTAGTATAATATTAAAAGAAATGTTGTTCATTTTGTTTGAGAGAAGTGTTAATTTTATTTTTTTACCAAATCATTAATTTTGAAACCAATAGAGAGGAGAGATTCTTTGAATTTAGATTTTGACAAAACAGTTTTTAAGTCTATGATTTGTTAACCTAAATTAATGACATTTTGTTTTTATAAAAGTTTCATGGTAAATTCTTAATACCAAATTTTATAATGTAACTTCTTGCATTAAGTATTTTCTAAATAATATAAAAAGCTTCGTTATTTTTGCATTTCAATGACTTTTTAATTTTAAACTATCAAAATTATATAAAAAATTGTTGAAAAAAAACCCCGAGAGTTTAGTCAAATCAGTTTCTTTTCTTTTCATTCTTTTAGTTTCAATCAACGTTGAATTTAATTTTCTCCTGAGAAGTTTCATCAATTATGATTTTCCAGTTGTGTTACAATGTTTTTAAATAATCTTTTTTGCTCTTTATATTCAGCAAATTAATAATTTTCTTTCAATTTTTAAGTTTAATTGATATATGAAATGTTATATACATGAAAGAAGTACATTCTTTTTAATTTGGCTGATTTCATATATTTTTTTTTTTTACTATTTCTTGAAGTAAACCCTATTATATTATATGAGCCGATATTTTGGAATATTTTAAGTAATTTTACTTTGGTATTTTGACCTCTTTGAGATATTTTTTAAAAAAATCCCCCAAAAAATAATGAAAACCCTTAGAAAATGTTTTTATTCATTTCTAATAAAATTTAATATCAATTTGTTAAGTATATTCTATAAATTTATGCTATTAGGTTTTTTAAGACGAGCATTAATAAGGTAAATTCCTAAGTGCTTAAGCGTCGATGATTTTGATTTTATCTTTTCAATTCTAATTTGAACGAGTGCCTCACTCCTAGTGAGTAGCAAGTTTTTTTCCCTGCATGACCCAAAAAAATCCTCAAGAACGAGAATAGCGCCATCTAGTTTTTATGTTCTTCTTTATCCCTAGTTTATACGTATTGTATGCTTTTTAATGAAATTTTAATTTTGTTGCAGTTTTCTTCCCAATTTGTAATTTTAACAGTTTAATTTTTGTTTTAGGTAAGTGAAACTGGTCTTCTCTTCCTCTGTAAGTTTAGTTTTTATTACTTTACTGCTCATGAAATTAATATTTATCCTAAATCTTCTTTTGCTGTTACTGATAGATAGTAGTTTATCCTTAAAATTAATGAGAATTAAATTACATGATAAAACTATAGAAATTAATTTTTTTTTAGTTCCATTCATAACTAATATAATAACACTTTTAAGTTCATTCAGTTAAAAGATTTTTGTAGAAAATAATATTAAAATATATTCTCTTCTTGGATGTCCTAGTTTGAAATCCGAAATATATATGTGTGTTTTCAAGAAATTAAGAAAGAAATCTTGTTATGTCTAAAAACTTTAAGAATTAGAAACTTTTGCTTTCATGGCGCCATCTGTAGGTTTATTGAACAAATACGTTTAATAGAAAATTTAGTATGACAAATATATTTTTAAAATTTAGTGTAACAATTTTTAATTAAAATTTTGTAGACATTGATTAGTTTTAAATTAGGTAAAATTAAAAATATCTTAGTAAAGTTAATAAAAGTAACTTATAGAAAGAACGTCTGGGGTTTTTTCAATCATAGTATTTCATCTGAAGCTCTGTAGATGGCAGCACCAAATTCTATTTTCTTTCATTCCATTCTGTAATGAAATACCTTGTTAAGAACTTCAGGCCGATGTTAATTGTTAGAAGTAAACCACAAATAGCAGTTTTAAATAATTTGTTAACCTTTAATTACATTATTGAATTAATGATTGATCTAATTTATATACCGGGAGGGGAGTCCTTAAAAATAAATTATTATGTTTTAATTTAAAAAGTTACTTAATTTTTAATAGATTCTTATATAAGATCACAAATTGAAAGTTTAAAAAATACATACCCTACTATTCTTTTGTATTATACGCAAATCATTTTATTTGAATGGTTTTCCAAGGCCTTTTCATTTCATCTAAAAATTTCATTGTGACGAACTAAATCAAATCGCCACATTAGCATTTATATATTTTATCGCACAAAAAAATAAAAATAAAAACATCTACCTAGCTTGACAAGTCTCGTGTCTGTTTCGAAACCTTTTTTGACACTAAAGCTGATACGCATTCCTGTGCTATGCAGTCTGTCACTATTTTCTTTTGTTTTCCGACGGTGTTGCGTAAGTGCTTGTAAATCTTTTTTTTTTTTCATGACGCTTCTTTTATTTTTCATGCGAGACCATATTGCAGATTCACTGACGGTCTTTTTAATGCAGACTTTTGAAACCCTTATCAGGTGTTCGTGCTTCGAACTTCCTTCGTTCAAAAAAGGGATTTTGCCTCAGGCAGGTATAACGATAACACCATTCATATATTCAATTTGATCAGGGTTAAAGTTTTAAGAAGACATTTTTGTGTGAGAAAAGAGCAAGAGAAAAAAGTACTTTTTTATTGGTAGCGCAAAGAGGATGAATGATGTGTTGTAAAACAATACTTTTTAACATCACTAGTAGTTCTAGTAGCTCAATAAAGATTTATATTTGGTTGACCTTAATACTTAATTTAATTTTAAGTAAAAGTTCAGTACAAAGTTATCTTTAATCGAAATTATACTTGGTTCTTTTAATGAACTTTACCAAAGTTGTTTTTATAGTAGATACCATATATTTTTTTCCACTTCGACATTTTCATCTGTGCCACTTTAAATAAAAAGTTGCTTGATCATTAAGGCTAATAATTTTGCTTCATGTATTCTTTTGCTGCTCTACTAGTATTAAAATGATCGCTTAGGCAATAAAGATAAAAGAATAATGACTTAAAATGCAACATAAAAGGAAGAGATATTTCTGTTTTCTTGTTCTAATTTTGTTTGAATATTAGTTTAATTTATTAAATTATATTTTGCTATTTACTTTCGAAGAAATTTCTACTTGGAGAGTTCTGGTTGTTTAAATGTTGGCTAGGGTATTTTATTTTAATTTAAAAGGTAGGAATGATAAAAATTGTCATGTATGATGCTACTTGACTTATTTTGTTCTTTATCTTTTGGATTGTATTTGTAGGAGAAGGGCAAATACGGACCTGGAAAAAGTGCCCGAACCTACGAACCTGGTTCGGGGGAAGCTCCTTTCAGCTCCATAGGAGCAATACATTAGGTTCGGGTAAATTTTATTAAGTTCGGGGGAAGGTTAAAACTTTTTCCAGGTCCGGGCAAATACGATAATAAAAAATTTACATTTTAAAACATATCAATGCACTGCGTCTATTTTTTTATAGTAAATTAAAAATACCAATAATCGAATACTTTTGTGGATAGACAGATTTTATTATTTTATGCTACGTATATCTTTATAGCTCCTGACAATATCCCTCCTTTATTCCAACATTTATCATCAATAAATTTATTTTAATAATAATAATAATAATACCCATTGGCGTAAGACAAGAAAGGAAACAATTCAGCCACAAAATGAATATTAATTTTTGGTGTTTCAAACCAACAAATACCCAAACCTCACTCAGTAAGCGGACTCAACACACAGCCCTTACTTATAGATTCTCATCAGAAGTGACCTTCAGTATTGCTTCTTTGGAAATACTTTTCCCGCTTTTTCTATACTATCTATTATATCGAATGTTTTTGAAGCAAGATGAAAAGATCACTAGACAATCATCCTCCTCGTCACGTGAAAAAAAGCCGACTTTCCTCTCCTACAATATGCTCTCTTTATATTGGTGTATCAAGTCGCTTCTGACGTCATGTGTATCTCTGTTTTTGAAGCTACAGCGCACAAAACATATTCATTGCCTCCTCTCTCTTAAAATACAAAAACTGCATAATATTGCCTTGTACTACCTTCGTTTATTGATCGAACCCTGTCTCAAGGTGGCTTCTTTGGTGGATTTATGGTGTTTTTATTTCGCGGGAGCTTTCCTATTGTCTGGAAGTCCTCTAGAATATTTTTTGTCTTTCACAGACGAGATGCTTCTAGAGCTGGATGACAGCGTTGAGGGTACGTGTGTGACGTATGAACGAAGCAAATCGAGGAGGTGTTTTTAAGTGGTTGGATTGGGGGGTAGTTGGAAGATAATTATCACTATGTTCTGTTCTAAATTAAATTTGATGGGTTTCATTTATTGTTGTTAAATTCCAAGATGTATGCTCAAACGTTGCATTTTAAAATATTTTTATGATTGTCTGGTTGCAAATGTACAAAAACGGTTCAATGGGACCCTTTCTGAAACAACTGTGAAAAATGGTCTCATTTTCTTAGTTTCATCCTAAAAAAAAAAAAACATGATTCCGATGTTGTCACTTTTAAAAATGCTGTGTGGTCTTTTTCAAACCTTTTAAAAATGACTTAAATATTTAAAAAATGATACAATCGATGGGAAATTGTAATAGATTATAATTTAATGCATATTACAAGTATCTTTGTCCCATATTATAAAAATAAAATTAAATTTTTAACACTAAAAATTTAAAACTAAGCTTATAACTTAAAAAAAAACATCTAAAGAGGTAATTTGATTGTTTTCTATTAGAAAAAACCTAAATTGTAACTCAAATATTATTCAAAGTCCTCCAACAAAAAAAAATATCACCCTCTCTTCGTTCAAAAAAAAAAAATGTTTAGTCATGTAAGGTTATATTAGGTCTAACCATTCTTCGGTCCTCGGAAAACATCTTTAAAAAACATCCCACTGTGGATCTTATCAAACTTTAAATACTGTCCTTCTAGTGTTGCCCTAAAATTGTTTTACGCCCTGCTTACTTTTCTCTCCATGTGTGACTCACTTTTGTTTGCCTCGCAAGTAGCAATTTTCGATGAAAGTGAAAAAGATCTTGCCGGTAACACTCTTTCGTGTTTTTCAGTTCGGTGAAATCGTGCCATCATTATCACCGGGCCGATTGCTGCAACCCAAAAACGTTTCTCAAACCCAAAACGTAAACAATTCTTCATTTTATACCATTTTCCTTCAAGACCCTCGTGACACTTCTTCATCAGTCTTGTCGAAAAGTATTCAAATGTTTTTCTAAAAGGAAAGTTCTCACTTACGAACAAAAATATCCGTCCTGTAAATTACCTCTTCGTGATAGCTTTTCCCTTCTACCTTGTATAGACTCAAGATTAACAAAATTATATTCCTTCCCAAACTAAATGGTGTCCTTTTCCTCTTTAACAGACTGGAATTTATTTCAATCATATCCAAAGTAAACGACCTCCTGGGATTGATCCAACGAATTCGCTAAACAGAAATGCCAACTACCTCCCAACTCACTTTCCATTGAAAGGAATGGGATTTTTATTTAGACGCTGTTGTTCTTTCCCGACTTATTAAAAGACACACAGTGAAAGTGGTCACGATCATCCTATCTCGTTAAAGTGCTGTCCACAACATGAGAAAAGCCTCTGACACGACTCTTATTTCCATTGTCCATTCTGCGGGATCGTTTTTATTTGCCCCGACGTTTCCCAATCCTGCTGACAGACGTGAATGGGGTCTGACAAAAGGACGTGCCAGCAGAGTCCCTTTACCTCCCGTTGGAAGGACTGCCTGACAGTCCTATTCCGCGGAAAAGCCATGCCGGCATTGTTTATTGTCTCAGGCTCCAATGTGAAAATCGGTTTTGTGGGTTTCTTGGCGTTTAACCCGAGGTGTTCTGGAAATCCAATTGATCGGAAATAAGGCGGAGGAAACGAAGCATGGTTTATGAGTGCAATGAGATCTGGAAGGGGTGTTTCAGAGTTTCGAGATCATAAGCTGCCCTGGAAAACTACCAGTCGTTGGTTGGTTGTCCGTTGGGGTTCTTCTATTTTTCGTTGGGTAACGAATACCGCCCTTGGAACTATCCCAGTTTTCGATCAGGTTTAAAGGTTATTGAGAATCTTCGAGGCCTACTGAGGTCTATACAGCCCCTGTGTATGGATTCTTACAGATATTTGATTAAACCCTTTTTCATACATAACTCTATCTCTATTACATACTTAAAAAATAAATAAGTCTATGCACTAAGTATACTTCTGGACTGCAAATGCATTTCCTTTTTGTTATCGATGTTAGTTAAATGCTGTCAGTTACGAACAGACTTGGATACAACCAAACACTTTCCGAGCACAAAATGTTCTTCAAATATTTTCTGCAAATTAACTAAGCACCCCCAGTCCTTTAAATTTTGACTTAAGAGGACGCGGTACCTTTTTTTGGACAAAAATCGAAAAAAATTTTTTAATGGAAACTAATCTATATGCATTTGTCAATCACCCTATGAATTTTCAAATATTTTCATTAAAAATTATTCCAATTGTAGTGAATTTCATGTTTGAGAATATACACTTCTCTATGGCGATTGGAAACTTCAAGTGCGCTTTTCTCAGAACCACTATTTCAGTATTTAAAATGCTAAGGCTTTTTATCTATTGGACCAAATCTCTTAAATTTTTTTTCTGGCTATTGTTGGGAGCATGTTTAACAAAAACTTGTATGGGTTTTTGGATATTCATCTTAGATTTTTTTAAAACAATTGCTGAATTTTGAATTTTAGCATTTTTAGGTCTTTTTTGGCTAGTGATTCAGGGAAAAAATCATTTTCAGTACTTAAAATGGTACTAACCTTAAACCAATACAAAATTTTGTTGTACACAGTTTAATGTCTTTGAATACCAAATTTTATGAGTGTAGGTCAATTATTGTAGGAGGAGTAGCATTTTAAAAACACCTCATAAATTTTAAGTTTTTTAAAAAAAAAACCTCGTAAATTTGAATTTTTAGGTATTTCAAATTCATAATATATTTTACATAAGGAAAATACATATAGTACCAGCAAAAAGTATTAAATAACAATAAATTTAAAAAAAATTTCCAAAAAGGTACCGCGTCCCCTTAGCATATTATAACACAGTCACATTGTTCTCCTAAGTATTGTGGTAATGCTTCTTCAGCAGCAACAGTTGAAGGAAATCAATTTATTTATCAAAAATATAAATTATTTCTGAAGAATGTCTGCAAAATCCTAAAGTTTTCTGCACTTGGGCAAGTATGGTTTCAAAAAATCGTCAGACTAAAAGGAGTAAAACTTATGAATACATTAGTAACTAATGGGCACATTTTGCACACTAATTATTACCAATGTGAGGTAATGTAAGTAAAAACGAAGAGAGTGCTTGTTAGTTCTCACACAGTGACAAGTTTACGAGTGACACACATCTCAGTCTTACGAGTTTTTTTTTTTAAGTAATTTAGTTTTTTTTTTAGTTTAATCAAATTGATAAAAAGTAGGAAAAACATTTATAACATGTGCGCATTAAATTTTATTTCGTTGCTACTCTAATTATAATTGAGTTTTTAATTTTTAACTAATCCTATAAATTGTGTTCAAAATCAAATTCAATATCAAACTCCCCTTTAAAGGATACTCTTTTCATCAGAAAGCCAACCTTGATTCCTTTGGAATAAAATTATGTTGCAACACTTCAAGTGACTAAGAAGTTTCCCAACAACATTAAAGATGGTGTGTTGTTTCTGTGAAGGATGCATGTCGAAATCCCATGACACGTAAAAAGGAATTAAGCGAATAACATGTATCAAACTAAGGTTCTGTCCATTCTTAGAATATTCTTTTCACCCATGCTACGAAATATTTAGTCATCTTCAAAAAATAACTTGTATCTTCTAAAATTAGATTATAACGCTGACATCCATTATGTTTCGTATGAGTTCCCGTCTGGTTCCAGTTTCCTTCCTTGCGTTCCTTTGCTAAATAACCCATGAAACTGGACAAAGCTTTACATTCGATGGTTGGAAATTCCTTGGGTAGTCTGGTTTTCCATGAATAGTAAAACTGAAGGGCGAATCATTGTTTCTTGTGAAGTAATTAGGACTCGTTACTTCCGTTAGCATTTAAGTTGTGTCATAATTGTAAGGAAAAGGTTTTTGAATGAGGATATGTTAAATAAGGTAACATTACGGTTGAGATGACAGCTTTGTTCAAGTTTTTTAAAGTTTGTTAAATAGTTCAAAGAGAACTATTTAAAAGTTCCTAGAAAAAACTTAGATCATACTGTTTTAAGTTATTGCGTTTTTTACTTCAATTTTGTTAAATAGGAAATCAACTACCGTGCTATTCATTCTATTGTAAGAAAGTATCCTAAGTTTTTTCCTTAGTGATATAACTGCTCAATTTTAGTGGAGGATTACTACGACAATTTCTCTAAGTTTAAGCGACGACTATTTTAAATCATTAGATAGTGATACCACTTTTATTTTTTGATACATTCATAATTTTAAAATTTGTTAGTTTAGGAAAGCACATAAGACAATTATGCTACTTGGATTATCCCTTAAGTCATTAAAAATCATATTTATTTTTTAATGTAATAACTAACTTAACTTAAAATCTTAAGTTGGGCCTTCTAAGACGATTTCTATATACCGTCCTTGGTCCTCAGACTTTCTTACCGAATTTGAGTCAAGCTTTAGCCGGACATGGAAACGTCCTTTGTGAAAGTCAAACTGAACTGACTGATCCTTAAACCCTTGTAAAGGACCTCCTAAATCCTCCCTTAAATCGATTTATTGCGTACGAAATTGATTTATGGATACAGACGAGGTGAAATTGATCGCGTAGGAAAAGGATGAAGAGGCGGTATTGGGAAAGTTTAGTGGCACACATCTTGACCAGGATATACAGCCGTCTTGATTGCTTTCTCCAATGCTTCTGAAGGGCCATATCACATTTTTCATTTATTCGTTATTTACCTTAGAGTAATAAATTGTAGCAATATAAAAAATAGAACCATAGTCCCAGGACCTGTTGATTAATCCTTAGTTGTGCTATGTTTATCGTATTTTCTATTAATTGGATATCACATTTCTAATCCTGTCTTCAAATATTTTGATTTAAAGAAAATTGTAAATTAAAAAAAGTTTTCAGGTACGATTTGAAAATTCTTTACCTTGTTTTTTTTCTAAGTTATTATAATTTGACCTCTTTTTACACTGGGAAGCATTTTTGTAATAAAGACTCATTAGTTGAATGTGTGTGTGGACAAGAACCATAATCCACCGTAAGTGTATGGTTCTAAAGAGGTCCCTACTAGGTGCAGATGTGTCAACATTTAAGTAGGTCAACGTTTCTCGGAAAAAAAATATTCATTTTCTTAAACGGAATCTTTCTGATGCAGTACTTTTCTATTAGATGGGTGTTACATTTTATATAAGACGAAATATTTCCCTCAGAGATCAAACTTTTAATCTTACGATTTATCCCTGCGTGGTAAAGATATTTAACAACGTATACGTTCTTATATATATAAACTGTGTTTTCAATATTATTCATAAAATATATCGTTGACTATCCATTTTCCTCATTTATATGGCATAAGGAGTAAATTTTTCGATAATTAAAACTGCAATCTCCTTTTTCATTTGAATTTTAACTCTATAAAATTTAGATACGACCAGAAATAAAATACTATATTTATTTCTCTCGTTAATAAAGAATAATTGTGGCACCATTCAATTCTCAGACTTAAGTTTTTAAAACTATGACGATTTGTTGATCAATACATGCATGGCAACATACACAACTCTGGCTCAAGGAAATCATTTAAAATGATTGATTTGGGCATAGTTAATGCCAATTTTAGTTACACGAAGCACAACTCCTTATACAAGAAAAGATTTACATTTAAATCAGGTTGAAAAGTATTTATACACTTTCCTCGTATTGAATCAAACACACCCGAGAGGCAAAAACCTTTGGAAAGTGAAAACCCCATTAATCGTTTTCGAAGGCTTGTGAATATATTCCCGCTGCCAACGAACTGTAATTAAATCTTCCCTTCGCGAAAACGAGGTTCCATCGCAATCATTACCAACCCTCCGCCAAATGAAGCGTTGAACGAACTTTTCACGCCGTCCGTCGTCGAAACAGAAAGTCAGAAGGATTTTTTGAAAACACCCGTATGTGTCAATGGCACAGTTTCTCCACGACCCGACCTATATCGTAGACGATCCTAGCTGTCTGTCACGCCACTAATTTTCGCAGACGACTATCGTGAGAGCTTTTTAATTCTGATTTTTCGCTTTCCCGGTTTGGCATCGGACAAAACGATAAGCAGTGTTAATTTGTCTAGTAGTCTGGCACTGTGTATAATCTTCTCCTTTCTTTTATTTTTTCTTTTGTTCCATCGTGACTTGGGCCTTTTAAGAAATGTGGTTTACCTTGGATTCATTTCTTTAAATTAATATTTAAGATGTGTTATTTGGTACGAGAATGCAAAACTGCATGATTTTTTTTTCAAACCACATTTTCTAGCTCTTTAGAGTTAGTTGGCCAGTTTATGTTTCTGCTTTTGTGTTTGCAGGAAACATTGTATGATTAACTAGCTCTTATTTCTCTGCTATTTCGTGACTGAAATAATACCCAATTCATGCAAATGGTTTTTATAAATTATGAGACAATCTTCCAAATTATGTAAGGTGCCTTTGTAAAGAAAGATTTTAATAAAAATACGATTATGTTTCTTGTATTATATTTCCTCATACACTTGCAGGTTATCCTTCAACCTTGTTTAAACTCAGGTCAATATTTTGCGGAATCATTCAAAGTTAGTTGTTCTGCAGGGAATAGTAGTTTTACATAAGTATGAAATTAATGGTGGAAAGTTTTTTTTTTAATATTTATTTTTTTTTCTAATTTTGAACCACTCAAATTACATATTATTTTAAACTTCATGTAAGGAAATACTTTTTGTTGAATGTACGGACCTTCTTTTTATTCTTGAGTCTTGAGGTAAAGCAATCAAAATTTTGCATTAAATCAGTAAAAGTATTTGCGGAGAGGAGTAATAGTGTTGAAGCCGAGTTTCTACCTGTAGCAAAGGACACATGTCAACTCAACTCAACTCAAATCTGTAAATCATACCACAGCATTTAGTTTAAACGTATAAAACTTTTCTTTCAAGAAAGTATTGTGTTCATTATAATAATTAAAAACGAATTCACCCTTAATCAAAAAGGAATTGAATGTAAAAAAATGGCTGTCCAACTTTAATCTTCATTCTCCTGCTGATTAATCATTGCATACTTTAATGTCCCCTTCCCGAAACTTGAAGCACACTCAGCAACTTAAGTAGACTTTCACATCAGCAGGCCTTATCTTGAGCATTTTACAGCTGGGCACTCCTCGCATTCCAACGACGAGCATCTATCTCAATGCTAATTCCCATCTCAACCAGCGTTTGCTTACCCTAGTTACTTCGCCTTGAGGAAGATTTCTCTGTGGATAAAAAGAGAAAAATTCTACATCCCCGTCCGTCAAGTTGTCGGCTTTGTTTTTATCACGTGCTGCTCCAATTTTTCCGTCGCTAGCGCCGACGCATCCTCCTCAACTTTGAAAGTGAAACACCTGAGAAGTGTTTCGCGGCCCTGGGCTATTATTGATTAGCCGACCGTTTCATAAAGATTACTTCCTCCTTGGTGACTTTTCCTGCTGAGTAGCGCGTTGGAATCGTCCAGAATGGAAATCTGTAACTTACACTTTCGATTAATAAGGTTTCATTCGTGGCAGTATGAAATTACGTTCATTGTTTTCGCCCTTATATACGAAATCTCTATCTCCTGATCTAAGCAGTATCTTTTTACTCACTTGTTTTAGTAGCTGAAATATTTTTCTTTCCCTTACTAATCAAACATTTAATTCCCTTTGTTTTTAAGCTTGAAATATTACTCCTCATAGAACTACGAATAATCATAGGTATCAACCACTCCATACAGGAGAGATGGGAGTAAATTTACCTTTTTGTCTACTATAGAACTATTATGGGAGAGTTTCAGAAATGTTAATTAATATAAAGGTACTAAACACAAAATATGCAATAGTTAAATTTTTAATGCATACGTATAATTTTAATGATAAATGCAATACTTAATTTTTTCTTTAAATGTAAGATTTAAATAGTTAAATAAGAAAATATATGAAAATTTACAATTTTATTAGGTATACCCGGCAGTTGTAACTGTGAAATAAAGTTGCTAAATCCCGAATACCAATGTTAATAGTTAATTTAATGACATTTACCTGCAATTTGAAAAGATAATCTTTATTTGTCAACACTTAAAAAAATATGCTAGAAGAAATTTAAAATTAATTGTACTTAGAAAACATAATAACTGTAACTGAAGTCAAAATTAAAATTACTCAACAAAAATTTAAAATCTATCTTCCTCAACAACAAAGACTTTCGTACTTAGATTTTAGCCAGTGGTCCGAAACCAGTAGTCCGTAAACTTTATAAAAAGTCTCGCCACAATATAACAGTCTGGAAAATTTCTCTTCAGATCGAGAGAAAATTTTATGGTGGCGTTCCATGAAAATCTTATAAACCTGTCACTGCTCGTGATTCCGAAAAGGTCAGTGGTTTAACCTGGCATTTTCTTAGTTTGAGTGGCATTATGTCCATCGAATGATCAAAGCAACTGATTTTATTGTCATCGAATGATTGTTTCAGACGTTATGATTTGCTCATAGATAAGGACTCCCTGCTTGATTAATTTCGTTTTTATAAAATTGATTGCAACGATTGCTGTTTGTAAGTTTTATTTCTGACATCCTTCACCAGTTTATAACCAAATACCTGAATAATGAAAGTTTTTATTAATTTTTACATCCAATACTACATTAAAATCCACTAAATTCTTCAATGGATATGCAACAAAAAGCTGATACCCCTCATTTACATCTACAACATATCTCTAACATTTAATAGTGGACGAATTTTGAAGAAAACTCCTTGGGTTATATGCTATCTATTTCTTTGATCATTTCCAATTAAGGAATAGAATATTCTGTAAAATTTGGGGACATTTTGTATATTTTACTTTTCAATGAACTAAGCATGCAAATGCTGTTTTATCACTCTGATTTTAATCAGGTTTTAAGCACCTGTAAATTCATTATAAAAATGAAAAAGCTCTGGAAAATATCTGAGTTATTTTTCAGACCTAAAGCCTTACGAGTCCTGGATGTTAAAGATTTCAAATAATTACTGTATTCATATTCTTTGCTCCATAACCTCCACCAGTCACCTCGCCACCTAAATACCTCATGTTATTGCCATAATGTATTCAAAAACCGTTCACAGCGGATCATCTGGTACGCTCCGGTGGTTCCATTCTCTTCCGGGCATCAGGGGCGATTAAAACGGCGTGACCTTCCCCTCTCTTCTCGCAGTTCACCCCTCGACGCGATAATGGAAGTCGCGACCTAGCTAATAATAACCGCTTACGGAGCGCTCCGAAATTTACACTCGAGGGGGTGAAGCCCATTTGGTGAAATTGTTTCCTCATTTGCCTTCGCGCATGATTTAGTAAATGTTTCTAGAGGTGTGTTTTTCTTTAATTTTAGAGTACAGTTAAATATGCTTTGTATGTGTGTGTGATAAGAAAGCAATGGTTTAAGTTTATTTGCAGCCTACTTTTCAACACTCAAATCAATGTGAGTGATAGTTGGAGGAGGGTTTTATTACAAACAAATATTTTTATCTGAGACCTATGAATCATTCTACAAGTGATCATAAAAAAAAACGTAACCTATTCTAGATCCTCTATCTACCATACAGTCAATAGAAACTGACGTGAGTGAAATCTTGTTGAATTCATTATAAGGGTAGAAGAAGAAAATCAAACGAACAAAACAGTTACGGTTACTGTTAAAAATTTCTTATGGTAGCAGTAACATCTCATTTCAATGGGCTTCTAAGATGTTTTCATTTCTTTGTCTAGGGGTGGGTTTTTATGCTGCAGGTACCGTTCCAACGTTATTTTTTTGTTTTCTCACTTCAGAGATATCATTCAAAGAGGAAAAAAACAGATGTTGCCATTCGAAATTTTTGAAACTTTTACATTGTAGCCGTTATTGTTAGGAATTAATTATTCCTTTTCATGTAATGCTCTTCTTCTTCCTAGAAGCTTCTGCCACCAGGAAACCGTGTTGACATGGAGACACGTATCATTTACCGTCTTGCGCATCTTACGACAGCATTATCCTAACTAAACCGTTCCGCCACATTTGTCCGACATTGCGCTTATGCTTATCGAACCAATCTCCTGAAAACATCAAAGAATCGGTTACATTTCAATTTGGTCTTTTCCCTGAACTCACGTTACTGGTTGCCTTCAACGCCTAAGATACGATCGCCAAGGAAACTAACCGTTCAAGGAAAAGCTCATTGGAAAATACGGAAATTGCTCGTCTTTGCAGCAAATTGCTACGCAGCGGTGCTTGCCGGCTGATTATGCGTCTGCATGCCATAGGGGGTAGAGGATTCCCGGTGTTTTTAGTATATTTTGGCATCAACAAATTCTGGACCCCCGTGTGTCTGTTCGAGACTTCCGTGAACTTGGGAGCTACTGTGTTATGCGGAGCAAGGTTATCCGGGCAGGCCAGAATACTCCATGGTACTAGGTTTAAGGTTAGGTTTTGAGGTGATTTCCTGCAGCATTAACTGTGTTTTGGCTCTGTGATATGTGGGGTCGCTATCTTTGAAGATTTAATGATCTTTTTAATTAGAAGAAATTGGAACAAATATCGACATTAATGAGAAGGCTGTGCAAGATTTGGAATATCAGTATCTCATCCTTTATCCTCCTTTCGCTGTAGAATTCGGTTTTAACCTCCAACTAAAAATTAATACTAGCGATGGGAGACAAAATATTTTTAATGAGCCCAAAATTAAAGAAAGCTAGCCACAGAATAGTGGTTTTAATTATTTTTCAAGACGTTATCTAGAACCTACATTTAAGAAGCTAGGAATTTAAAGCCACAAATCTAAGAATATAGCTTTTGAAGTATCATTGATTGAATGAAACTTATATTATATCCATTACATATACAAAGCTGAATTTTATATCTTGATATTAACAAACTAAAAAAGAATGATCTTTTTCAAAAATATCAAATTGTTTAATCTTGTGCTCCACTTAAACTCTGTATAACTCTTAAATTTAATGCTCCATGTAATTAAATGAACAGAGTTAATACCACTTTTGTTTCCTCAAATAGTTTTTAAATAGGTTTTTACTTTCAATTAAAACAGTCTTGAGGGCTCTGTAAATTTGTAATGAACAAAATTTTAAAACATTTTCAATTAAATAAATTAAATATATTAACAAACAGTGTGATTCCGGCGTTGAGACAAAAGGGGTGGAGCGCCGCAGTACCGAGAAACTGCGTGGAAGGAAGGCGTCAGAGTGCGCCAACCTACGGCGACCTGTTGTGGGTAGGCTGTTGGCATTGAAAAGTCGCGAACCTCTGGGTCAAATGGGCCTGAAAATAATCAAGGGTGCTCCTCCCGCTTTAGTCATTGGAAAAACAGTGGGAGGGGAAGCGGATTCGAAACCCATATACGTACTTACGTGTAGGGAAGATAGTTGTCGCTGGGAAAAGTTGATGCAAACGTTACAATAGCGAAATGTTCAGAAATTTGTCGGTATTTTCAATCTTATAGTGTTTGGGTCTTATTTGTGTATTTTTTCTATACAGTCATAAATTAGTTATGAGTAGATTTTATTACAAATTGTAGAGTCCCTCTGGTCTTTTTACACCCGTTGCAATTTTTCCTATTTATAAAATATCCGTAAGTGGCAAGTGCTACATTTTTCAATTAATATTTTATGCTGTGAGGCACATTCTGTCTTTCTATTGCATATCTTTTCGCTATGATATGTAATAAAAATTTCAAAATTCATATAAAAAATATGATAACCTAATATTAAATGTCAAAATATTAAGGTTACATTTCCTTCCCTAATGATACTGTAGTAGGTATACGAATAGTTAGTGTTCTTTTTTCTGTTCAAAAATGTTACATAAAACCTGAATTAAAAGCATTGAATTCCTTTACATTAAGTTGTTATGACTTCCAATTGCAAAACTTCTCCCTTTAAATAAGAACCAATGCAAATTTATCCTCTTCTAAATTAAATCAGTGAATTTATTCGTGTTTTCCTCTCTGTACTATTGCTGCATCTTGACTTTCCTGCTGAATAATCCATCATTGAAAATGAGTCAGCAAAGATTGACGAAAGACTTTGACTCATGACTGTCACGCGGCAAGTGTGCGATGGAGCTTTATTTTCCTTCTTGTCGCATGAAGAATTTCTTCCAAGAACAAACCTTAAGATGAAATGTTCTCAAGAAATTTTAAAATCACTAGCAATACAAGTACTGATATTACTTCTCTTTAAATTATTTTTTCCATAACCTCATATAACATGCATCCCAAATACCTCATGCTGATTTTGTTTCGACACTCGTTTGAAAATTAATGTAACATTTTAATATGTTTTGAAATTATTTATAATATATCTATATATAAAACAATAATTTATCTTTTATATTGTTGTAGTAGTAGTAAATAGAAGTAGATTTTTTTTTCTCTTTTTTGTTGAAAGTCAGTCACAGTTAATTTTTCGTAATGTGCACTTTCCTAAGTCCTTATAAATATATTCTTTCCTAATTCATTAATGTCACGCAGAGATAGATTAAGGAAGAGGACCCGGGGGATCAAAGCTAGAGACTTTGGGGGGTATGGCTGTCCCTGATTGCACTGAAACATTCTTTAACATTAAAAAATACAATATCCTGAATATGTAAGGGACCCCCGTAAATCCGCAAATGATGTCAAAAATTATTTAACCCAAAAATGAGTGGAGAAGCCAGAAAAAAAGCTCAGTGGGGGGATATGTGGTAGTGAAGTGTAGGTGGTTTCCTGTAAGAAAAAAAACCTTTTAGTTTTGGAGGGACGTATCTCAAAATTCCAATTTTGGCTATACCCACTGCCTAGAATAAAAAATTGTTATTTGTCAATTACCATCAAATTGTCTTTTAAGTCAATAAATATCGCATTTAAATTTCGGAAAAATTAAAAGTTAATTGGAAGGAAAGTATTACTCTCAAGTGAAGTTTAATGATAATTTTTAGATGTCATTTTTAGATGGGGGTATTCTAATATTACCTATCTGATACAACATTCACAACTTGGTCATATGTAATTATTATGTACCAAGCCATCGAGACACATTCTAATTGGAGCAATTCGGCTCTAACTTAAGGACTTTAATTTTCTTAAATACTGTTCCACTTGTACCTTCAACAGCAGAATTCCCACCGCTTTGCTCAACATAATCAAATCCACTCCACGAGTCACTTGGCACTCCCCTCACGCTCCTCTTGGGACACGGACCATCTAATGACAATCTCTCCATTCTCGATTAGAACAATGGAACTGTGTTAATTAACACTCTCCATCGGCCATTTCGAATTTTAGAACAGGCGCAGGCTTACTCAACAACAGTTCGATTGGAACGATTTGGGACGGTTAATCGCCTCGAATGTAGTTCAATGCCACGCGCCCGGTTAGAGAACACCTTTTCTCGAAAGAACCTCGTCTTGGAGATCAGCTGACGATTTGATGTGTGTGGAAGATGCTGCTAATGACGATAGAGAATTAGTTGAGTTATGGCGGGGAAAACTGATCTTGATAGCAATCGAGATATGAGAGATAATATTTGAGAACTTTATAGGTTGTTTTAAGTAGCGTGTGACTGGAAATGTTAATCATTTTTTTAGAAACTAAGAGGAAAATTGATGCTCTGTTTCATATGGGTGTGAGAATAGAAAGGAAATGTTGGGTATTGGGTTTTCCCAATTGCCTTGGTTTTGTTTTCTAAAATGTCTTATCTTTATTTCTCTCTCTCTCTCTCTTTGAAATTTAGAATGACGTTAGCTTTTGATTGGTGTAATAATCTTTCCTAATATATCTTGGAAAAGTTAAGGGTGTGTAAAGGTTAGTAATGTTAGTAATGTAAGGAACTTAAATCATGATGAATTAAAAATTTGGGTTGCTTTTAAAATATAGCTTTATATTTTAGATATAAAAGCAGAACCTATTCCCTTCTTTACATTTCTCACTGCCCTAAGCATAGCGATGGACTTAAACTTATACAAACGATAAAAGAAGCTATCGAAAAAAAAATGCCCCTTTTAAAGTAACTCTAAACTATACATATGATTTTGTCTTAATTTTCAAAATGAAGTCCTTTTTTCAAATTTTAGGGAAAATTAAAAAAATATTATGGCTTGAATAATTTTTATTTGATCGGTCTCAGTTTAAATACATTGCTGTAAAAATAAGGAAGATCTGCACAATTACTCTCACAGTTACTTAATCATTATGTGCACCTTTTTTTAGTAATGTATGCTTTTAAAAACAAACTAAAAATTAGATTCCCGAACTCAAAGACAAATAATTCAATATTGACAAAAGCTTTCTAATCTTACAGATATTTACACTTTGCTTAAATAAAACGTCCTTTTCACATAATATCCAGGTAAATCCTCGCACCTTGTTCCTCCTCTTAACAGAACGGATTTCCCTTTTAAGTGTAAACAAATGCCCATCAAATAAAGCTTAAGTTCTAGAACGCTCTCTGCATAACGAACTATCGCACAACATTGGGAAACTCTGCAGGTCTGCAGCTTGCACGAGATGCGGTAAACCCCGCCGCATGTTGATTCCATCCCATTATTTAAAAGCCATCCTCTTTATCCTCTTACTATTCACCTGCTGCACCGCAATGGCCGCCTTGAATAGAAAGAAAGTGAAAACCCAAAAGGGCTCAAATTGTTTCCGTAAGTCGTCTGTGCGGTTATGGATTTGTTTTGAGACTTAAGAGAGGAGATATTTTTAATCCCCTCTAAATGAATGAGCCGAGTGTCGCAATCGGATGGAGAAAGGGGATTGGATTGTGTGGTTGTGGTCAGATGGATTTTGTTGCTCTTATGTGAGAAATTATATTTACATGGTATTGTTTTCTTTTCAAGGGCAAGGTTGATATCGGAGTAAAGGTTTATCGTAACGTAATGTTGATGCTGTTTATGGTTTGATAATAATTGTAAAACCGCAATATCCCTATCAGTTAAATTATCTTAATTTATTTACTTCATATCTATAAATAGATAAGACTCCAAATGTCAGTGTGTTTCTTCATGCTCTTATGCTTGATTTTTTTATTATTATTCATTATTTTTAATGAGGGGTTGACTTTTTACTCATAGATGGAGGAAGTTACCCCCAGTATGGATGAATTTTCCTGAAAATATTCGTACTTTCGGTACTCCTTTGATTTGGTTAAAATATATTTTGTTTCACAGCCTTTTTAAAATCTAATTGTAGGGAAATCTCATTAAGATAGGTTTTTGGAAAAACCTATCAAAAATTGATTTAGGTTTCTAACTGTATTTGATCTTTGACTTAAGGTGAGTTTACATGCAACGACTAGAACTTGACGGCGCGATCGTAACGCCGAAATCAATAGAAAATTTCATATCGTTCTCCTCATCGATGTATAATATGGTATCTCCATTGGTTCTTGGTGTTGGTGCTACTACATAGTGGCTACGTCAGCATCTATAGCAAACGTTACGCTCGCGTCGTCTCATTCTAGTCTCTACATGTAAACCCATCCTTAAAGAGGTTTTCGATGTACGAAAGTGAAAACTTTTCTCATTATTATTAGAGCTTGTAGCCTGTTTGTACTCTTGAACCTCATAGAAAAAGTTTTAAAGTTTGATACTGATTGTAAAAATTATATCAGAGTTATATTTTTGAACTTTGAAACTGCGATACGTTAAGTGGAGATAGCATTTTACACAAACCCTGTTCAGTTTTCACTTTGAGCTTTGTTTTAAACTCCAAAGTCACGCCGCTTCTTACCTGATGATAGAGTCCAGTACATTATTCGGCCTTCCTTTCACTCTTCGCAGTCATTCCCAAGAGAGTAAACATTTAAGAAAAAAACTAACGTTATTAGCTTGTCATTACACAATCATCAGTCAGCTCAACCCACATATTTACTTACCCTTTGAGGAAAACTCAACAACAAGACGGTACACGTTCTAACGATTTTCCACTGACAGCATGCCACGACCCCCTAGCTCCTTAAAACCTAAAAAATCTCTTTCGAAGGCCACTTTTTCTGGCTAGCATGACAACCGTAAATAGCATTTTGATGTCTCGCTCGCTGTATCCTCTGGAATTTTCCCTCTTTCTACAATAGCCATTAAATTGCGATGGCGAGCTATAGGGTTTTTCTAAAGGGTCTTAGGGCAATAATTAGCGAGTAACTCTTGTTGTGTGTTCGGTGAATTGCGTGAAGGCCACTTATAGAGTGAAACAAGTTTGTTGTAGTTTGTTGATTGGAGAGCCAGTTTTTTTTCTTCCTTCGACGGCATGGTACCTTTGAAGGTTCCGGGAGACCCGAGCACTGGCATGAACGGTTAGGTTCTGTTGGGTTTCCGGTTTTTCCCATCTTGTCTGCCTTTTTTTTCTGGTTTCTGTAAGCTTGTTTTTTGATAGACACTCTTTGGCCTCAACCAGTTTGTTAAAGAGTTTTCTGTGCTCGTTTCCCTGCTGGTTATTTAATTTTTTTAAGAATGATTTCAATTTCAAATTGTTCAAACGGATACGGTAGTGCTAAATATTTATGAGAAATTAAGATATTGTGTACCTTTTGTGCATTAAGAAAATATATAATTATAACCACTAAATATTACAGATTTTGTCAGAAAGTTTATCTATTTTTTTAAACAGCATGTTTTTGACGCTTAAATTACGTTGCTTTCAGCATTTATATAATTTGCCATAAATCAACTTGTAGAATATTAAAAAGTCGACTACAAAGAGTAAATACTCAAATGTAAAATATGTTTTAGTGTTTAGAGTTTAGAAAACTTAAATAATATCAGATTCTAAAAAAAATCTGCATAATATATGTAGATGCATGTGGCTTAAAAAAGGACCACTATTTATAAATTTATTCTTAATGAATCAGACTACATGCTTCGTTTTTAAATTTCTTTATTGTGACATACTTAATGGATCATATTTAATCTTAATACAGTCCATAACTTTAACTTACTAATACTACTTTATGGTAGCTATAAATATTGTCAAAATTATGAGCTATTAGAATCCTCAGGAAAAATCCCTAATCAATTGATAAAAATCTTTGCATATTGTTACTATTTGTTTTACTTTGATGTTAAATCTACCCTATTTTACTATTCGTGACCTTTGAAATGACAACTAAATAATAAACAGGGCAGAAATGATAAAATAAACATAGCGTGATAGGATCCTTTTAGCTTGTCCTACTTAATGGGTTGTTTTACTAAGGGAATTAATACGAGTAAATATTGAACCGTTGGATGTCAACAATCCTAATGGAAACCTGCTCTATTATAAGTTTGCATATCATTCTTTAACGTTTGATTTTCCTAACCGAACCCGAAATCTTATTCATTCCCTTTTTCCCACTAATAAAATACTTCCCCAAATTGGATATTATCTAATTTTAACCAAAATTTTGTTCGATAGTTTTCGGTCCTTTCGTTCATGACTTGTTAGAAATTCATGTATCCAAAGGCTCGAGCGTAATTTTTTTCAATCAGAAACCCAGAATCTGGGCTTGGCAATTCAATGGCTGATAGTAGAGTTTAAAAAGCGGTTCGTCTAATATTTTTGTTTCCTATACGGTTAAAAAATAGCATAAAGAAAATTTGTAAGTTGTTTAGTTTTTAGTTATTTATTTATAATTCATACTAAAAATTTTATTGAAAAAAATTCAATCAAATTTATTACGTTTTTTTATAATTTTTAACTTTATTACTCTTTTACTGAACTATGATTGTGTATCGCTAAATTTGCGAATTCCCATGTGATTAAACTTGCTTTGAATGTGGAATTAACAGACAATTATACTAAAGATCTATAAATTATGCATGAGTATAACCAGAACATTTTTTTGTCATCGAATGCATTTATTTCCAGTATTTTTCCGAATGGAATATATTTAAGTAATTAGGAAAGGATCAAACATTAAGATATCTTGAAGTGTAACCACTTTCCCAAGCAGCACAAACGTTCAAGATTCGTCCAATTTTGTCATGCATGGCCAAATTTTGTTGACTTCTACTTGCAGTTACGTAAACTTGACATATTTTGTATGAGTTGTGTGTTCTACTAGGGCTGAAAATATCGCCAGTGCATTCAGACGTCAGTGATGACGTCTACAGACCTCAGAGCATGCTCAAATTTGCTCGTAAGTTTACTCGCTAAACTAATAATCCACGTCATTTCTCTGAACTAAGTTGCGATAATTTTTCGTTTCAATAAGCTAAAAAATTGGATATTACGGTTTCAGTTTTTACATAGAGTCTTCGTGAATTTGTATACTATTTGTTTCGAAGACGGTGGTTTCTCGGGGGCTCTCACACGAAGCCGGCACACGTGACGCTCGTGACGGAGGAGGCGTGGCCCCGCATGCAGATGAGGAAAGCTGCACGCGCGAACCGTGACTCTCCGCTCTCCCGTTCGCACTGCTCCGCTCTGTGCTCCACTCGGCGGGCGCATCTGACCTACCTACCTGCCTGCTTTCCACCCGCCAGAGGGACAGAAACAACACAAAACAAACCATCCGCTAGTTTGGGTTTCGGTCGCCGTGGATGCGAGACTCTCCTTTCTGCTCGTCGGGATAACCATGTGTTTGTGTGAATCGTGAGTGTTCCTTATCTTTTTTTTGTGTGAGTAAGCCTCGATAAGTGCATTAGATCGGATATACCCAGCCCTGAGGATAAACTTGCGGCGATGAGCCGTACCAAGTGCGAACCATGGTTCCAGGACGACTACCGGAACGGGTCCCAGTTCCGCGGCAAGCAGATTGACGGGGACTGGACCGAGTCTAAACTCAACAAGTACAGCCTGGTCATCATGGTCCCTCCAGCCACCGCCGAACACACGGCCAGCGAGGGGGGATCGTCCCCCGCGGCCCTGGTGGACTCCGGGATCGGGTCCATGTCCCCGTCGCCCCCCAAGACCCCCACTCCCGACTACGATTCTCTGGAAGACTCCTACGAAGCCATGTCCAACTTGGAGACCTGTGCGCTGTGCGTCAACAACAGCGAGTCCCCCACCCCGGTCGCTAAAAAAGTGCACTTTTCGATAGAGGACGATTCCGTCAAGTCCATCAAGACGTCCTGGCGGGACATGCTGTTGCACCAAGACCCCCTGGACTACCAGGACCAGTTCTCGTACTGTTACCGCCAGGAGTGGGTGAACGGAGGGGAGCAGTCCAAGTCCCCGAAGCACCAGTACCTGTCGACCACTATCCTACACGACCTGGAGCAGAGGTCGTCGAGGTCCGACAACAAGCGCAGAGGGGGTCACAAGTTGGTTCGCAGGAGTAGTTCGTTGGATCGGTTTGCGGAGCTGAGGCATACCGTACGGTATCATGATCGGTCCCCCTTGTTGTGCGATCCCGATCCCTTAAAATCGCCTCAGGGGGTCCATGGGAGGAAGAAGGGGAACAAGAAGTCCCCCAAGTCTCAGAAGAATTCAGAAAGGTATAGCTTGAATCAATAGAGTAAACGATAAAAACAACGTTGTAATCCACAATAAATTTAATCACATTTGACGAAGTCCAATGGATCTCCGAAACAATTGTCTGCAAATGTGATTAAATTTATTGTGCATTACAACGTTGTTATTATCTTTTACTCAATCATTCTTCACAAGTACTACTTGCCTTTTTGCCTTGAATTTGTAGTTCACTGGTTATTAAGCAATGTGTAACCAGAATAGTACAAATTTACGTTCTTTCATTGATTGTTAAAGTAGTGCTATAGTAGTGCTCTCCGAATCAATTTCGGTATTTTACGAAAAAAATTTCATACAATATGATCGGATAATCATATTATCGTTTGGATCAATTATTATACATGTGAGGTTTTTTCAGTTTTGACGATGTTTTTTTATCTATAAAACGACTTACAACCATTAATTGGGTATTGGGTAGCCCAATCCACCCCCCCAACCTTTCAGTTTATGGGCAACCATTAATTGAACCAAGCTTAATTTTTCATCCCATCATCATATATTTAGTTCTTTAAAATCTTGGGAATCCTTCTAAACACCGCATTTAATAGGCCAATGATACGCCTGTGTTGAAAAATTTTTTGATTGCCTGTATGTTAAGTGTTTTATTTTTTGCACTTTCTTAAAATCATAAGTACTAATGATACATAACGTGCTTTTAAAACATCTACAAGTTTCGTTTGCATGAATAACAAGTTTTCACTAACCTGAATAACAGATTTGCGTGCGACAAGTTTTAAAATATGTAACAATAGTAAAATACTACGAATTTGCATAATGTTGTTTTATAAATCGTCCTATTTCGTTTCCTCTACGATTGTTATTTCCAGTCGATTTGATTCACTATTGCTATGAGCTTGCGACAGCTGAACCTCGCAATCTTTAAAATGCTTACTGTTGTAATTTTCGCCCAATCGTCTTATTTTACTGCCAAAATTCCATATAAATAAAAGTTCTCTATTTCTATTTGTAATTTAAGTCTTTCAGTGAAACGGTTTTCAATCAACTATTCTAAAATTTCTGCATTAACCAAGTATTACAGGTACACAGGTTCTAAATTTAACTGTCCCATTGTTTTCAAATATTTGCTTTTTAATTTGAAATTTATTTATCTTTAGTGCAGCAGTTCCCAAATTGTTCACTGTAGCTTCCTAGAGTAGTGATTTAAGAGAAACATTTGGGGAGGGCGTTTTGGCTGTTAGGGGGCGTTGAATACATTTTTAAATACTACAGAGATTGCTTTTAATAAACACTTGAAGTAATTCTGTCCAACTTTATCGTCTTAGACTAGTATTTGGTTCGTTTTCATTTTTTTTACTTTAATGTTATGTCTTTCTTGTAAAGCTTGAGGAAAATTATTAATTTTGTTTGTATTTAAATTGATCTAAATTGACAAATAATAAATTTAACTTCTAAGAAATAAACTTGTGATTTTTGTTATAATTTCTCAAAAATTTTAAAGAAGTAAAATATGTATACAGAGAGTAAAAGTATTTATTAGAGATTCTTTCATGGATTGTACTGAGGGATTCAAAAAAAATTTAAGGGAGTGGCTCAAATTTTATTTCAAAATTATTGTTTATAACAACATTTATTCACTCTGAAAGTCAAATGATATAACATTTATTTGTTTGAAAAACCTGAAAGTAAATATGGAGAACCTTTTGATATTCGTTTTGATTACTTAGGGATGAAGTAATCAACAACACCCAACGCAAGTTATCTTGAGCGACAATATACTAAGATAATTGAATGAGAACACGTAGGTCACGCTGATAATTTTTTCCTTAAAAGGGGGAGGTGATAAGGATAATATCTTTTATAGAAATGCTTTGACAGTTGTTTGAAATTTCTAGTAAAATATACCACCTTGGTAATCATGGGCGGATTTATAAATAAAACCCTAAAGGGGAAAAGCTATAGAATTTTTTGGAGGGGAGCATGCTATCCCCGATTGCATTGAAAATGTTTTTATCATTAAAATATGGATTATCTTGCAATATTTGAGAGGTTAAGCTTCCCTATGTGCCCCCGTAAATCCGTCCATGTTGGCAATGGTTGGAGTAATTTTATTTTTAACTAATTTTAATCAAAACGGGAAGACACGCTTTAATCATATAGGTATAACAGAAAATTTTATTTCTTGGATCTCTCGTATACTTTTTCCGTCTGTGATTGCACACTAAAAAAACCCTTAGTGTGTTTCCAAACGGCCTTCAAATGAAATGGGTTTCACAATGTGTTTCCAGGAACACCGAACACACACACACGTCTGGGAGGTGAAATGTCAACAGGTATCAGGCGGCATTTCGCTTTCGAAACGTTGCCAGGTTGTATAAGCGAGGTAAGAGTTTTCGGAAACGGTGCGAAACTCGGCAAACACGGAAATGTTCTTTCACTTAATCTTTGAATGGGGTCTAAGCATAATTTCATTCGATGCACGTATGGCATTTGGTATGAAGGATTAAAAAGCTGCCTTTTTTTTTTCGGAATTAAAAAAAACTGTTGAAAACGTGATGGAATGCAAGTGTTGGTCTTAAATGTCATTTTATTCTTCACCTCAGTTGCAAATGAAAGTACATCTTTAAAGACTATGTGGTACATGTAGAAAAAAAAATTTTTGCATCTTAAAAATAATTTGGATAAATAAAGAATAAGGTAAATTAAGCTCTTGATCAAGAAAATCACGATTAATGCAAAATCATATTTCGAAATCAAGAATTGGAGATGCGCCATAATATAAATATTTGTTCCTAGAAATTTTCAGCCGCAATAGTTCTTACGACGTGTTTCTATAAATGAATTTTTCTCTATTTGTTAAAAACGTTTTCACATTTTGTATTTTCTCATTTAAATTAATTGCTACGCTTACTGTACCATTATTTGAAATTGGAAGTTTTTACTGTTTTACTTTTAGTTTCACCCAAGTTGTGGTCAAAAAAAAGTTTCAAAACTGATGAGCAATTTTTTAAACATTCTACAGTGGGGTTAATTTATGTTGCAAAAAGGGGGGAAATCAAGTGATTACACAACCCGGTATGAAACAGTATTTATAACGAAAATACGGACTAGAGTGAAAAAGTTGAATGAAAGTCCAATCATCCTATTTTCCATTTATTGTTAAATTAGTCTGAGAAATAGCTTCCAATACTTTCAATTAAAAAAAAAAAAAAACTTTTTTTTCAATCCATCAAGTTTTTCTGATTGACCCATTTCTATACTGTTACGAAATATTAGTTTTTTAGCGAAATATTTAACTGGAATTTCCCTTACTCTTTTACACAATATTGTCTTTTAAGTACCGAAATTTATGGGATAAACCATGTTATATTTTTGAAAGGGCAACGGTGTGATTGAATTTTTACTTGATTTTTGTAATAAAATTAAACATCCAACTTTTTTACTATTTATTGTTGAATATCTAGTTTTTTAGCATTATTTTGAAAAATTAATGTAGTAAAATAAAAATGATTTAGTTTTTTTAGTTTTTTAGCATTATTTTGAAAAATTAATGTAGTAAAATGAAAATGATGAAACTAACATTTATTTTTCTCTTTTAGGTAAGTCTCTTGAACATTCTAGTAACTGCTATACGAGTGAGTTTATATTTACTGTAAAATTATTTATCTTCATTATTTATCAAAAGTTTACAGGTGAATAGGCCTGTGGTTTTAGTTAACAATTTTAAAGCTATTTATACTACTACTTGAAATGTTTTACTTTTGCCGTTTCTAGAAAATTCTGGGTTTATAAATTATTGTTCAAACATTTATTATCGCTGTTACAGCGGGAAAAAGGGAAGGTCATTTGGACATTTAAGAAATAAAAATAATCGATAACTTTTATCCCTATCCTTTTGTCTTCTCTATTTGTTTCCTCACGTGTTGCATTTTCTTACAAAGGAATGCAGGAATGTCTTATGTAAGACAATCGTAAGTTTCTAGTTTCATAAAGAATTGCCTTTCGCAACTCGAAGTATTGAATATCGGGATAAAATCGAAATTGATCTACGCTGAAAATTCAGTCCTATATTTTTTTAATAACCTGTCTATTGAATAATCATTACAATATCATATATGTAACGAAAAACATCCTGGCGATATGTTTAACAAACTAAAAATCCTTTCGCCTTGACGTCCTCGAGAACTAGTTAGTCTACCATCAAATCCCTTTTTATAAGCATGACATAATTAATCTATCGATGATTCCTATAATAATAATAATACAGAAACGTAACACTGTCGTATAAAAAAGGTGATGTCATTGTTTCTGCATCCACCACGCCTTTATCCTGGTAGATCGGATCTTTTTCCAAGGCGTCAGGTTCTACCCGATCCGCTCGCTCTACTTTTTGTTTCCATCTGTAGGTCACAGCGGAGCGTATCGCCTTTTGGTTCGCCGTTTTTGCCCGTCTTAATCCGTCAATTACGCCGAATCGCAGGAGGGGTTTTTTTTTTTATTTTCCACGTTATTTCGAGCCTCGGACCGGCCGTCCTTCCGTGAAGGTCGTCAACCTTGGCTTTAGTGGGTTAGGGGCGCGGGCGGGTTTCGGTTTCTCCGGTTATGGGATGCGCCGGCTTCAGTTAGTTATTACGGCAAAAGAGGAAAGGGAGGTTTGATTTTTTTTGGTATGCTGATGAGGCGGTTTAGAGACTGAGGGAAATGTTTTCCAATTTGGGAATTGTTAGTTGATTTTGACTTTAACCCAATTGTTTTGACAATGGAAACTGAATCCGTTTCGCTGTACAATGCATTAAAAAGGGTCACAGCCATAACTTAAAAATATAAAAACATTATACACTGTAAAATTCTCATTTCGTTCAAAACTATTTTCAAACCGAATACAATTAACAAATGTTCCCACCAAAATTTCTCTCATTTTCAACTAATTAATTTTCAACCACTCAAATTACGATTAACTTTCTTTGTTGTAAAACTTATATTAAATTTGGTGTTTCTTTAGCCTGAAATGAAAGGGATTCCTGTGAAGTGAAAGACAATAGTAGATTGAAATTATGGTGTCCTTTTTTATTCTAGTCCTAAATTTACTGTTACAAGTTTGAATTCACAAATCAAAATTTTCAAAACTGTCGAATTAACTGTTTACTTTTTCAATAAAATACCCTAACTAGCAAAGAGCGGCTTAAATCCTTTTATACATCATTAATATACGTAGTCATCACACAATTAAATTTCCTATAGTCACAGGTTATAATTCTGTAAATAATTTTTAATTTAATCTTTTATTTCATTAATAACGTATGTGTATTCTAACATTAATTTTAAATATGCCGATTTTCTCATACTATCCTAAAGGATTTCGATATATATTTCTTGGGCGTATCAATATAATATTTAGTTGAATTATATATAACAAAGATGTTTCGTTCTATTATAAAGGTTTGAAGACTTAGCACACTGAAAGAAGAAAAGGCAACAGTAGCGTTGAATCAGTTAAATAATATTCGAACATGAAATAACTCACTGTCGTATAAAATAATTAGTTTGCTTTAAAAAAGCGTAAAAAACATCAATGAATAGTAGAAATACTTAAATACTGCCTTTATTTAGAACTACGAGTTGTTTTTCTATCATAACACGTTTTTTCAATTTCTCACTCTTATTCAGTTAAGTGGCTTCATTACTTCTTACATTTAGATTTTGACGGATGTATTATACAATAGATAATTTAAACTGGAAAAATCTTGGATGAAAATAACTTAATTATAGGTAGCAACATAAAGCCGAAATTTCCTTAACTGATCAGATCCGACATAATCCTCCACCTCTTGACATACTTCTGTTCCTTTTGTGAGAAGTTTGACGCAGAGAATAATTCTCTTCGGAAAAAAAGTCACGGAATTCATTTTTTTTCACCAGTTAAACGAAATATAATGCTTTTACTTAACTTCCATTGCTATATTTCCATTAGATTTTTCTCTAAACTTAATTTCGGAGCATGTTAATCTTCATTTCTAGGTTATTTTCCTTTAATTCTATGCGTGAATGGCTTGTGAGTAACTCCGGTTTTAAGACAACTACTCATGGCTTTTATCTCAAGGTTAACTAGACCTCTAAATTAAATTTATCATTTTTATATCAACCCTTTTACGTGTACAAAAGAAAACTTTGATGATAATTATATCTATAAACGTAAACGGTTTGGTTTTTTAATTCTATGTAGCCTATGTTTGGTTACAATTGTAGGGGCTACCATGAATCTGAGAAAACATGGAGAAGCCAGAAAATTTTAATAAGGAAAGTAATTCTTTTCTAAAACCCCTGAAATATTATCTATTTTGATGTCAGCTTCTCACTTTTATTGGGAAAAAATATCCTAAATTGGTCTGGAAGGGGCAAGTATTTTGATCTGGAGTTCTTTTCAAAATTTGTTGGAAAAATAGAAAAGACTTGTAAATTTATTTAAAAAACTTAACGGTATACCCCTACAAATTTTAATGGATGATGCGCAAAAATTTAAAATGCTTGATACTTAAAAATAATCATTTAAACTACTATTCCTTTATTTATTAACTCAACTATTGTGACTCATGAAGATAAAAGAAATATGTATTATACCTAAAATAAAAAAAAAATTCTGCGCACTATAACTCTATTTTAGGAGTTTTTATTTCGACCTTGAAACATTACTAAAACAAGTTTGTCAACAAAACCTGCAAGCTGTATGAATCAAATCAAAAGGTGTACAGGTACCCCTTGAGGTCTTTGGTGACCTATATTTTAACCATCTAAACACAGCTGGTATAAAAACACAGAGAACGTGATCAATATGTTAAACAAAACGCAAAAATACTAATATTATACACGAAGATACAGTTGCTCTTTAATTTCTCTGCAATATCCTGCTACCCAAGATTGTTTTTAGATAAGCTGCTCAGTTTGTCATGCTTTACGATTGTCTACTCACGACATCAGCATGAGCTTTGACATCTGAATAGTATTAGTATTGACGATACGAATCGATCTATTCGATTTATCCATTCTTAGTTTTCAATTCTAGCTTGACTTCTGTCAGTGGTCTGTCACAAAATAATACGCAGTGAATCCTATGTAAATAAACCTTTGACTTTTGCGTGTGCGATGATCTAACTTTCGTGCTGAAAATTCCAGTAAGACGCTCAACTAAAACTGTTTTTTTTACCTAAATGGCTCTGTTGCAAATTTATTTATACATATGTTCCCACTTTTTTTTCGTATGCATTTCTCTCAATATTTTATGGTATTTTTTAAACCTTTTGCACAGCTAAGCTGTAGATTTTTAATTACACATGGTGCATTACAGTACCTATTACTAACAAAAACGCGAAATATAGCTAAAAAATTTTAAATATCTGCTGTAATGATTAGCCGCGTCAATTTGGATAACTGATGTCTGACTGAACAGACATCGTTAAACGAGTTTAATTTATTTGTAAAGTTATAATGTATGTTAATATTATTTATTAATCTGTAAAAAAATGTACTATGCTTATAGAAATGTCACCCCCTGTTTAATAAGTGGTGAATATGTTGATGAGTCTAATGTGTCACATTTACCTGATATCCCCTATTCTATCATGTGTAATCTTACATGTTTCTTCACTAGTGGGGTAAAATGCGACAGTTAAGCTATTAGTCACCTATTAAATAGCCTCCCTAGTCTAAGAACCATTTTAAACTTCTCTAATAACTAATTTTACTGCCCTGTTAGAATATATAGTGATCATTGTAGAGTAACAGAGGAGCCATGCGCATGACAACCATTTTCAATGCCGAATCCAGGTAACGAATCCTTGGTTTTTATTTTCTGCATGCGGAATGGAAGCCTTGTGCGAGGTGGTTTATTTTTAAGTTTATTTCGAAAAGTTTGTGTGCTCTTGCGTGAAGTGAATATTTTACAAAGAAACGTGCCGGCAATCGACCTTTAGAGCCACATATTTAGAATTCGATTGCATAACTGGGCATTCTCTGTGTTATGTGTCGGAACTTTTATTGTGAACAGTCTGCCGCATGGAATGTATCTGTTTATGGGGCGAGATTTCTCAAACTTTCGCTTTTAGTACCATTGATGGTACTTTTTATTATGCTATTGATATAATGTTAAAGGTGTGATTAAGCCCCCTTATTATCTTTCTTAAAAGGTACTTAGTTGCATAGTTTCTCTTATTGACCTTTTTCTATAAATTTGCTAAAATTTAAGTTTTTCCCCTTATGTAAAACGATAAATTGCATTTTACATTATTTTCTTAACAGAACAAATTTTAACCTAATATGGTTAAATAAGAAGTACTATTATTCTCTAAGTATTATATTTCAAAACCATAAAGGGTGTGTCGGGGCATCATCCATCTATAGATAAAAGAAAACAAAGATTTCTTTTCTTTTATGATTTTTAAAATGGTATACAAATTTAATTTTTAATAGTATTATTGTGATCCCATTATATTTTCAACTTTTTGGCTGAATTCGGATTCATTATTCTAATCTATATAATTTATGCCTTTACATTCAATGCTTTCTCTTGGATTAAGGCATTTAATTGTAAAGCTCCTTGTGGTTGGGTTGGGTTGGGTTGGTTTTTCTCAAAACATCTCCTTATGTAACAAATCAATTTTATTATTTATAAAAAATTTAATTTGTTTATTACATTTTCAGACTTAGTGACTTTTCCTCTCTAGTATTTTTGGAAATTTTAACTACCATTAATAAACGATTTGGTTTTTTTTTCTTACAATCCTTAAAAATAGACCTTTTTAAAATGATCCCCATGTGTGGAAATATTTCAGTAAATCCAATACACATGTCGCATTAAAAACCTATTTGTGAGATTCAATATGACTTCCCTGAGTTCATGTTTAGTAGGGCAACATCACGTATGGAAGACATCAAAAACGCGTTGTAAAAATTATCCTAATCGAGCGTGAAGCGACATCATATCGGGACTCATTGTATTTAATTACAAGACTCCTCCTCCTCCATCTTTGCATGTTTCATCCCAATAAAGAATCGAGAAATCGGTCACAGATCGAGAGATTTATAGGTTAAGCGAGCTGTAGAGATCCCCGGAGTTGGCCATCCATGTTTTTCCAAGAAAGCCGTTGCTTGTCGTGTAGTTTTTCTTGCTGGCTTCTGATGAGGCGTTTCGCCTCGACCTGTCTAGTCTAACGTGTCGCTCGTTGCTTACCTTCCGGGTTGTTACCACGGCTCGTGGGGCTAAATAGCTTGTTGGATGAGAGGATGGTTTTTAATCGATTTAGCTACGGCGGTTAATGGAGGATTAGGGATTTGCTCACAGTTGAAACGGTACTTGGAATCGAAGGACCATTAGCTCCTAACGTATTTATGAATTGCTGTGTAGTTCTTCATTGTGTTGGAGAAAGGTCCTTGCAATGTGTGGGTGCATCGAAATTTTTCCTGTAAATCGGTACATTACATTTCATCTCTTTGAGAACAGCCAATCTATTAAATAGAAATTAAAATAAGCTTTAAATTAAAAAGTTTCATATTTGAAGGAAAAATATCCCCTGAGAATGTAGTACTATATCAGCAATAAAAATTATTTAGTTAGAACTTTTGCCATTTTCATTGTCAAATTATGCCATATCATTAGCTTTCGGTCCTGGGGTGCTAATTACTTTTCTTTTGTCCATCCCGAGTGGTTAGCCCGACGTTGCACCCCCAATTGATTGCCCAAGTGAACTTTCTCGGGGGGATGAAGGGTTTAGCTGACCCATCACCATCTACCAAGCAAAAGATACAAGGAAACTAACTAGTCTTTTGCAATACTTCCTGAGCACTCCACCACGATTTGACACTTTAGAAACAATAAGCATCTTCATACGGTATTGAATGAATATTATGGAAGGAAACGATAATAGAATAAAAATACATAAAATATCTGAGTATTAGTTTTAAAAACTTTTTTTGCTTATATATTTGGCTCAGTTTAATAACATCCAAGAAATTAGTCTAATAACTTATTGCCCAAGAAACACTTGCATAGAGCTGCATTGCCGTTTAAACATTAGTTGGCCTTCAAAAGTAGCATATTGCATTAAAATATATTGATATTAAAACATAGTGGCGTGTTCATCATGTTCAATCTTTATGGCATTTACATTTTTAAATACTAATAAGTAGTTTCGTGAAAATAAGCCTTTATATTTGAATACATTTATCATCCCAAACACCTTGTATTATACAGCCATTTTCTGTTCTGTTTTAATGTTCAGAGAAAGTGCAATTCAAACTGTAACTATATATTCGTACAAATGGTTAAGTAACTATTATTTTAAGTGGTTCTGGGGGTTTAGAATCTACTTATGGAAAAAGTCAAAGTACTATATTTTGAAACTTGTTTACTGAATAGACCGTTTTGCTTGAATGGTCCGTGAAGTGGATGCACCTATCACATTTTTACTCAGGATAAAAATATTTGGAATATTTAGTACCCATGAAAACACACTGAAACTTTTTTTTAAATAAAATTGATCCAATATTGTTAAAAACAAATTTCCATTTCGGGTCATAAATAGTTGTAATTCTAAATAAAAATGAACCTACAAAATATTTTGCATCCTGATCACCATATCGAGCTTTTGGACTGACATTAAGTTGTACATAAGCATACCCAGATAGCACAGAAAGATTGAAAAAAGATTGAATCAAACTTAAGCGCTCAAGCTTGATAAACCTGAATCAAACTTGAAAATTACGGTAGTTTAGCAGTATTTAATGTGTATAGTTGTACCACGGCGATCTTGAATCATGTATAAAGAAGGATTGAATTTTCATGCTAAAAGTAAGCATTTTTCAAGATAGAAATTTCAATTATTTTTCAAGTTTGAAATATAGATGGAAAAAAGAATACTTTAAAGCTTGAGATTTCAATCATTTTTCATGTTGTAACTTTCAATCTTTTTTCATGTTCGAAATTTCAGTCATTATTCAGGTTTGAAATTTCAATTATTATTCAGGTTTGAAATTTCAACTATTATTCAGGTTTGAAATTTCAATTATTATTCAGGTTTGAAATTTCAACTATTATTCAGGTTTGAAATTTCAACTATTATTCAGGTTTGAAATTTCAATTATTATTCAGGTTTGAAATTTCAACTATTATTCAGGTTTGAAATTTCAACTATTATTCAGGTTTGAATTTCAATTATTCTCCATGTTTGAAATTTCAATAATTTATAAGTTTGAAATTTCAAACTTTTTTTTTTAATTTTTTATGCATATATTTGTACCAGTGATTGCTTGTTTCAGCCTTAAATTAATATTTAATAGCTAATTTTAAGCTTGAATATTACACCGTTTTAAGGTTGAAATAATAGCAGCTTTGAATTATGGTAACGTTAAAGATTAATAAATTAACCGTTCTTAAAGTTGAAATCATAATTATTAATCCAGTTTAAATGCTCAACAACTTATCTGTTAAATTAATTGCTTTAGATTTAATTGAATCATTAGTATTGAAAGTTCACTTTCACAAACACCATTGTTAAAAATAAATTATTAACTAAAATATTCAAAATAATGCTTTATTCACAAAAAAATTTAAACATAAAAAGACCAGATCATAGATCATTTCCATCATTTATTATTTCTTCTTCTCTTTTCCTGTGAAAAAGGTAAAAAATATTATAATATGTATAACTTATAAGTATCACATAGTAAAAGATTAGTGCAACTGGTTTTGTGCCAAACTAAAAATTAAATTTATTTTTCCACCATTGCTGTTAGTCTATAGACCTGTCACATGGTCTTAAATGTTTACCCCTATGGTCACTGAGTCATAAACAAAGAGTTATTATTTAAGATGAGATTATAAATACATATTTCTTTAATGTGGATGATACAATTACAATATTTATTAGGCATTGGGTACTATCTGAAATCCAAAACTAAAGATGTATTAGGATAAATATTAGATTACTACCATTTATAAGCAAAATTTAAGATATAAAAAAAAATATTTGTACCTCATTGTTATTTGCATTGTATATTCTCTTTCAAGACAAAGGTTTAGATTTTAGTTGTAAGAAATTAACTTATTTCAAACAATTTTTTGAGGGTAGTGCAGTTTAATTCACCTGAAAATTTGACACGATAATCCCTGGACTTTTTAAAGTAATAAAATGAAAATAATAATAATTGAGTAAAGCTATGGGACCCTTTTAGAAAAGTGTTTTTCCATGGGACCTTCTTGAAAGAAACCCCTATATTTTAGTGACATTTTTTTAAACCCCTTAAACACTGCTTACTGTCCTCAAATTCTGATAAATAAGTTTGCAACTATCCGGAAATTAAACAGTGAATTGCAATTTGCTTAACATCTAAAGACTGTCTATTCTAAATTGCTAAATTCCTTTTATTTAATGTGATTGTTAATATGCTCTTTGAAATATATAAATTTCATTGGAATACAAAACCAGATATCAATTGCAAAAATTCAAACAAACATTTGTATTTTAAGAATATTTTAATCTTATTTAAGGACACTTTTATATTCTACAAATATTGGAAAATAAGAAATATTACTGAAAAATTGCACATTTAAAGAACTATTTCTAGGATTGTAAATTCCTCATCATGGGGGCTAATGTTACATGTGTTGTGGGGGCTAATGGGACAACTTAATATGGCTGAATATTTCTTAAAAGAACATTGTAGTGTTTATTTGACTTTGCATATTTAATTAGGTAGTATGGAAACAGAATTAGACAGTCATTACCAACATATAAAATTTAAAAAAAAAGTTAATAATAGAATAAGATAATAAGAACTAAATAGTTTTTTAAGTGGACAAATTTTAACATTTTAGGCAAACAAATTAGTAATTTTAAATAGGATCCTTCAAAAAAAATTTCCTATATATGTATTAAGCAGGGTTGAAAAAATAAACAGGTTTTTTCAGGTTTGGTTTAAACTGTTTTTTTTTTTTAAATTTCCCTTTAACACATAAATATAAATATTTCTGATTGATTTAAATTATGAATGCATTGAATAAATAGTTCAAGTGACTTAACTAATTTATTAATTAAAATTAATTTTATTTAAGTTTTAAAAAGTAAAAATTATATATAAACCATCAGATTTTTTAGCTGCATTAAAAAGTTTCTATAGCATGGAAAAGACAGTGGTTATATGTACATTTTTATAATAAGAAAGGTTTTTTTATTGATAAATAAAAACCAACTGTTTTTTATCCTAGATTCAAATATCTTGTCTTTTTTATGGATTAAAAACAAATTTGGTGTTCATATATTTAAAAAAAAATAAAGAGTTTCTTTTTAAAGCATTAAAAAATCAATTGTGTGGTTTTTATGATGCATTCAAGTATCTAGTTTTAAATGAATTTAAAAAAAAAATTCATAAAAACAAAACAAGGGACTTTTATTATATTTTGTTCCAAAGTCAATATTTTTACCAAAGTCAATATTTTAATAAATAAATAAATTACTTTAAACCCATAAGTTTTACTAAATCTAGAATTATCCATACCCTATTATGATAATTCCAATTAGTGAAGAAATAAGTAGGATTAGTGAAACTAAACACTGCAGAAGACATTGTGGTATTAAAATGTTCAATGCTGAAATTTCATCCACAACAATTTTTGCATATTCAATATATAGAGTAGCATATGTAAATAAAAAAGGCATTTCAAGGAATATTTTTATAAACAAAACTTAAATGTAAATGGTTTAAATCATAAACATTATAAAAATAACTGCTTTTATGCTTTTTTTACTAGCATTTATTTTTAAAAAATGTCCCATTATCTCCCACTTTCCCCTACTTATTAAGAAGTGGTTTATCTTTCATGAAGCTCATTGCTACAGGCAGGTCTTTTAATTAAGCCCATATGGTCCTATTTGTTACACTAACTCTTGTGGTCAAGCAGATGACAATTTACCATAGTATTTTTTCTTAAAATTTTTATAATTTCTACGTCCAAGAATATCGGATTTTTTACTCTTGGTGGTACTTACGTATTATCCCGTCGACCGTGTCGCTTAATCCGAAAACATTTTCAGATCCCATTGATTTACTATTGCTGTGCCGCTGAATTAGACAGCCGCTGAATGGTCGATGGGATAATACGTAAGTACCCTCTTGGCTAGTGAGAAATTTCATGCCCATGCTAGCTACCCGAATTTCCCACCCCCTACCTGAATTTGCATTTTCTCATTCCTAGCCACTTAGCGCAAAAAGATATAGACTAAAATAATTGATTATCAATTCTACTAGAATGTTGATTTTATATAAGCCCAGTATCCAAAAATTTTATAACAGTTTTAATGTTCTTAATTTTATTGGTTTCTGTAATTAAAATACAATGACTTACTTAATTTATTCCTCTCGCACTCCATTAACTGGAGCATAGGGCCTCCATCATGTTTACACCTGACAGTTGGTGGCAAGATGCTTTGCTTCTGTTACATTCCAATCTTTTTGTAGCCTTTCCCTGTTTCAATGGCCCTGGGGGTTCCAGTCAAAAACCTGTTAAACAAAATAGAATGTACACAATGATAATTCTTAAATAATTTAGCAAATTTATGTTACAGTAATTGTGATTAATCCGAAAATTATGCATAATACCTAACAATATCACATTTTACCAGTGAATTTTTTTACATGATCCCTACTCGGAGTAGTATGTAGCTTTTCTGTTGTGATTTCATCGAAAACTAAACATTGTAGAGTTATAGTTCAGTAGGCATTTTTAATGCACTACATACAAGGAATCTGGGTGTGTAGAGTTTGAGCATACCTGTTATAATTGTTATTGAGCAATTATAATATTAGGGTATAATTGTTATTGAGCATACCTGTTATAAGTATAAGCATACCCAGTATAAGCAGAAGTGGATCTTGGAATTCATGATGTCCCACAGACAACCCGTCAAAAGCGGTACTTATGGTCACCCTAATATTAACTTCCCTTTAAAACTATGCAAGAAAAACTCTAATTTTCAGTTATTTTTTGCACCAAACTTTCAGTAATGACATTATTTTAAATATAGTACTAAATATCAATGAACAACTTACATGGCTTAAGAGAAAAAATGTCTCATCTCTTCAAAAACATTGAAAATCAAGGACTTAAGGACCTCAACAAAATTTTTCAAGGACCTTTTTTTGCAGACATTTAAAAATTATAATCTTTCTAGAGCAATTGGAGGTGTTTTTAAACTGCCTACTGACTCCAACTTAATTTTCTAACTAGTTTGTTCACTTGTGGAACCGATGTAGAGGGTGTTACTATCACAGTTTATATGGTTTCAAACATTGCCGTTAAATGTGGAAAGGAAATTTAGATAATAATTTAGATAACCTTGGTTAATCATCTTAAGTTAAGTTATTAAGTTAGTTATCACAGTTTTATGGTTTCAAACATTGCCGTTAAATGTGGAAAGGAAATTTAGATAAATCAGCGAAAGACGGCTGGAGTATATTCAAAATTCAAGGACTTTTAAGGACCGTGGGAACCCTGTTTTATACGCAAGAAGATATTTTTGAAAATAGTACACTTTTAATGCCTTACATAAATATTAGGGTCATTCCATGAAAAAGTGGACATAAGGGCTAAATTGATGCAAATTGGTTTATAAATTATACTATAAATTATTTATTATTAAAGGTAGAGATATGAACAAGATGGATTTAAAGAGAGCTAAGCTTTAACAATATTATTATTTGATAATTTTTTGGGGGCTCAAAGTTACTTGAAAACTTTTCAAGTATGTAAAATAGGGTATTTTCATATTGACCAAAAAAATACTAAATGCAGCAGAATTTTCATTGTATGAGCATAATGTCACTATTTTTGACCTTGATTATCCAATAAAACACTCAATTTTTGAAAAAACATTTAAAGAAAAAACATTTTTTGATGCATTTAAATTTAGATCCTCCTTCTGTCACACTCGTCACAAAAAAAGATGGTTATTACACAAGATTCAATTTTTTCACTTGAATACTTGAAGGTTTCAGTAGTTCTGATTGTTGCAGTTCTTAACACATGTAAAATGTTAAAAGGTTTTAAAATTATCATTTTGTATGACTTTTTGTGTGACGGGCGAGACAAATCAGCATGACGGGTATCACGAAATCCCAGGTATCGGTGTGACAACATTTAAAAATATCTGAATGAATACAGGGGCCATTCAGAAAGCGAGTTTTGCAAGGCCCGTAAATAAAAACAAAAATTCATTTTGTAAGATTGGGTACTTATGTATTATTCCGTCGACCGTTCAGCGGCCGTCTAATTCAGTGGCACAGTAGTAGTTAAGTCAATGGGATTTGATAACGTTTTCGGATTAAGCGTCACGGTTGACGGGATAATACGTAAGTACCGATACATGAATCGGAAGAAAGGGAGCACCCACCTGCTGCTGTGTAGCGTTCCATCCAAGAGTGGCGTAGGGGATCTTCGGGGAGGGGGGGGCACATAATGAGGAGGACATCCAAGTCGCTGTCAGGTGAAGAGATGCAGCTCGCCGGGATGCCATCGAGAACAGGAAGTCAGTAGTGGCCAATCTCAGTCTATGTCAACGCAGACTCCACCCTCCAACTAAGATTACTCTTATACAGCAATCTAAAATGTGGAATGCCCACTTAAATCTCACACATTTACAGATCATAAAAAATAATTTGGTACAATTTCATTGAATATCCTGTTTAATATTACCAAGCTATTTTAGACATCAAAAATTAGAAATATTCTGTAAAATTGCAAACTCTAATCAATAAAATATACAATTCCTTAAAATAACAAGAATAAAAATTTAGTGATATTAGGCAGTATTTAATGGGACAGTTAAAGGAATTAAACCATTACTTTTTTGAAGGTACAGTCGCGCTTAATGTTATCAAAATTGTCTAGTCCTGATCACTCCCATTTAAATTAACGCAAAATTAATTCAATTGTTTTATGTGATCAGAATATCGTTTAATGTTATCAAAATTTGGTGAAATCCCTTAAAAAATCTCCTTTTTCTTGTTGGAAGGCCAATTTTATTAGTACATAAACATACAAAATGAGTCATTAATGTGAAGTATAATATGATCCACTTTTTCATATTTTTCTTTAACAATGTTTAAGTTGCAAAATACACCCTAGAAATTCACTCCAATTAGGACTAGTCTTGATTTTAATGCAAACACTGGAATTATACTGTTTGTCACTTTTTTATAGACTGCTTATTATCATCAATTAGATATTGTTATTGTGATCTTGTACAAATGTGATCACATAGGACTCGACTGTATTGTTACAACAGAACTTGGCGAAAAAGGCCTTGGCATATAAAGTTTAACCTTCATGTTAGGGGGGGGGGCAAGGATACTTACCTTCGCTCTTGATGTTGCAAATACTAGTGACTAGACTAGGGGTTGACTCAACATTATTTCCCTGGTCCCCCCTTACCCCATGGAGAGTATTTTTACACACTAAATTTAATGGTACTTATACAAAGGATTTGAACTTTTGCACACCTAATGGGACATCCATAAATTACGTGAGGTGTTTTTTCCAAAATCTGGACCCCCCCACCCCCCTTGGTGAGATTTTTCCAAACCCCTCCCCCCTTTTGACCTCACGTAATTTATGGATGTCCCCTAACGTAAAAGTATGGTTAATGAATATGAGCTTAAAAATGGGAGTCTGTTAAACTAAAGCAGTTGAATCTTTAAAATCAGGCTTACTATATAGGCTGCTTGTTATATGGTGCACAGGTCTGGAAATTTTATCAAATTTCTTACCCAAAAAATCTTGGGAAGATTTCGGAAGTTTTTTTGGATTAGCTGACGCAGCATAGAATATGCTGAATTGCCGAAACTTATCAAATAATGAAATGTAACACCAGGGCCGTATCCAAGGGGGGGTTTTAGGGGTTCAACCCCCCCCCCGAAATTCTGACATCAATTTTTATACTGCTATTTTTCATGAAAATTATGTCTCACAAGGAGCGATCCTCTTCGGGTATAACCCAAAGGGTCTCAAAATGAGTCAAAACCCTACTTATTTCCAAAAATTTTCTGGGGGAGGACCCCCAAACCCCCTCGAAATTTTGAAATCTACTAAGTATGGTTTTTCCTTCAAATTTGTGTGATTTACAGGGAGTGGTCCTCTTTGATGCAACTTAAAGTGTCTCAAAATGAGTTAAAATGCCACTTTTAGGGGCAAAATTCAAAAAATTTTCTGGAGTAGGAACCCAAACCCCCCCTCAACATTTTGCCATTTATGACAATATACCTACCTTGAAAATTCGGCCGCTTATAATGAGTGGTTCTCTTTGGGAGTTATCTATAGGGTCTCAAAATGAGCTAAAACACTCTTTTGAGGGGCAAATTTCCAAAATTTTCCCCAGACCCCCCTTTTGCTTGGAATTCATATTGTCCATCCAATTTGAAATTTAGTGCATCAAAATTTCAATCCAGTGTTGTCATCCAAAAATTAACATATAAAAGTACTTGTAAGGAGGTACCTCAGAAAATATTTGAGTCAAAACCCCCCCCCGAAACAAAAGTCTGGTTACGGCCCTGTGTAACACCCTCAAAATATCTCAACTAGCACTATTTATCTATCACTCTCTTAATTTTTGTTACATTCTAATGTGCAAACATAAAAACCCTTGCTTTTAAAGAGAAAATATATTTTAAAAGCATTTAAAAGGGCATCAACAATATAAGCAAATATTTGTACTTACTTGAATTACGCTAGTCACGCTGACGCTAGTGGCTAACCCTAACTAACGCCCGCCAAAACAATATTTCTTGCTTCATTTCACTTGGTTTGTGTGTGGGGTGAAATTAAACACAAAAAAAACCGACAATTAGTATTTTTTATCATTATTTCCAATTATTTCAAGCAAACTGTCCATGTTATTGAAATTTTTATTTTCTTTTTTCATTTAGGATGTTAGTTCGTTGAGTAAATAGGTAATTTTTATGAACTGAATAAGAATCAAACCAATCAAAACAACCAAGATTCGGTAATAAATCACTTAAATAGTTATTAAATATCAAAGAAAACATTTTTTTTTAAATTTTAGTTTAACAAACTTGTTAAATAATGAATTTTCCTTTTTAAATGACAACTGTTTACTCTCTGGCATGCCCATGCCTCATGTATCATGGAGCTGTTAAGCCTAAGCCCTGCATGTGACAACTGTGGGAATAAATAAATTTCACACGCCACATTAGTGAGATACGCTGTACGAAGCGTCTCTTCGAGTTCCACAACATACTAAAATTTCATCGAAATCGGTAGGCAGGTTTTTGAACTGGAATTTTTTCCAAGTATTAAAATACACCGGATGTGCAAGTAATTAAGCTAATTAAGGGACTTCCCATAAAGCTAGGACCATGAAATTTTAATGTGTTGTTCATGGTGTGAATTCAAACAATCTATTAAATTTTCAGGGTCCAATTTCAATTAGGGGGCCGTATACATAATAAATACAGTAATAAACTTGAATAATTTATAAATCCAGAACTAATTCATCAACCCCTTATTGCGATACATATTTTTGTTCGTCTAAAGGTCTACTACAACATGTTAAAATCTTAAGTATTTATCTCCATATTTGGAAAAAATTTCAAGTAAAACGAAAATTCTTTGAACCTAAATTACAAGCGCAATATGTATATATTCCCCTCAAAATTTCCAATTCCTAAAATCATTTTTTATAAGCTTTCTAAATATGTAAAGCATTAAAATCTAACTTTAAAAGTAAACAAACCGAGAACTCAAATCTGGGAAATATTCCAGAGTCATTCGCGTCAAAGACCAGTAAGCTCCATTCTGCTTTCGAAAATTCTCAATTACGTCATAATCACCATGAAAACCCGTAATTCTGGAAAAACTTTGCCATAACGGTCCTTTACTCATAAGTAAAATAAAATAAAAAAATTAAATAATATTTATCGATTTATTAAGCAAAAATTGGACTTGTGTTTTTTAACGATCCTATATATTTTTTAATAAGTCTAATAACTTACTAAGTTATAAAGATTTTTTCATGAAAATCGGATATGACATGAATCTCGATGTATATTTTAAGAATCAATCACCTTTTGAACCATTATTAAAAAAATAAACCGATTTATATAAGAATTATCGGCGATTTTCGGTAAAACACCGGACATAATAGAATCCGTTTAATTAGAATTCTCGTAAGGAAAATATGTTCTAGAATACCAAAATTAAATATTTGTTGCAATAAATATCCTCTTCGTCTCAATCAACCACCATGATATTGATGTAATCAATGCTATTAATCTTCTATCCTACTGAAACCTGTTGGGGTTTTTTTAGCTTTTTTCTTCTAGTAATTAACATGCGTGTTGTTAAATGCTTTTAATTATTACTAACTGTTTTTATGTCAACAGAAAATTAATATTACTCATTAAAAATAAAGTATCATATTTCATCGTTATCTCATTAGTATTTCAACTTTCAATGACCAGAGATAGTTCTAAACAACACAAACTTTGGGGAAACATTTAATGGAATTTTCAGGGATGTTTTTATGCACTTTTCTCCAAATCTTTAATTATATTGTTTTACGTAGTTAACGATAGTTTATAATAAAATTTCATAAGTCTTTATCTTTATAGGATGAAAATTTATTTGTATATTTAATATTCTTGGTTTACACTGAACCAACAATTATTTATTGAACAATTAAAAAGGCACACTTATTTTCCCATTTTTGTATTGAAATCCTTTAAACAATATATTAACTAGAACAAAAACTTTTAATGAACTTTCAAAATAATTTTAATCATTGAAAAACTTTTACTACCCAAGCAAAAAATCCCTTGCTGGAAAAATGGTCGAACTAAGTTTGATCAACTAAAGCTTGTGATTCGCTTGAATTTTCAAGCAGTTGAAATGATTGGAATATATTTTATTACACAAGCAAGAAATCCCTTGCTGGAAAAATGATCGAAGTAAATTTGATAAACTCAAGCTTGTGATTTGCTTGTATTTTCAACCAGCTTTAATGTTTGAAAAACATTTTATTAACCAAGCTAGAATGTCCTTGCTGGAAAAATGATCGAAGTAAGTTTGATAAACTCAAGCTTGTGATTTGCTTAAATTTTCAACCAATTTTAATGATTGGAAAATATTTTATTACCCAAGCAAGAAATTCCTTGCTGGAAAAATGATCGAAGTAAGTTTGATTAACTCAAGATTGTGATTCGCTTAAATTTTCAACCAATTTTAATGATTGGAAAATATTTTATTACACAAGCGAGAAATTCCTTGCTGGAAAAATGATCGAAGTAAGTTTGATAAAATCAAGCTTGTGATTTGCTTGTATTTTCAACCATTTTTAATGAATGAAAAATATTTTATTAACCAAGCGAGAAATTCCTTGCTGGAAAAATGATCGAAGTAAATTTGATAAACTCAAGCTTTTGATTTGCTTGTATTTTCAACCAGCTTTAATGTTTGAAAAATATTTTATTAACCAAGCTAGAATGTCCTTGCTGGAAAAATGATCGAAGTAAGTTTGATAAACTCAAGCTTGTGATTTGCTTGTATTTTCAACCAACTTTAATGATTGAAAAATATTTTATTAACCAAGCTAGAATTTCCTTGCTGGAAAAATGATCGAAGTAAATTTGATAAACTCAAGCTTGTGATTTGCTTGTTTTTTCAACCAACTTTAATTATTGAAAAATATTTTATTAACCAAGCTAGAATTTCCTTGCTTGAAAAATGATCGAAGTAAGTTTGATAAAGTCAAGCTTGTGATTTGCTTGTATTTTCAACCAACTTTAATGATTGAAACCTATTTTATTAACCAAGCTAGAATTTCCTTGCTGGAAAAATGATCGAAGTAAATTTGATAAACTCAAGCTTGTGATTTGCTTGTTTTTTCAACCAACTTTAATGATTGAAAAATATTTTATTAACCAAGCTAGAATTTCCTTGCTGGAAAAATGATCGAAGTAAGTTTGATAAAGTCAAGCTTGTGATTTGCTTGTATTTTCAACCAACTTTAATGATTGAAAAATATTGTATTAACCAAGCTAGAATTTCCTTGTTTGAAAAATGATCGAAGTAAGTTTGATAAAGTCAAGCTTGTTTTTCGTTTGAACTCTCAAGTTTGAAAATAGTTGGATTTTTTTCCATCTTGAAACATCCAGCTTGAAAATTAATTGAAGTAAGGTTTTTTTTGCAAGTTTGACATGTCAACTTAAATTACAGGAAATCTCAAACTTGAAGCAAGCATACGTGCTATCTGGGATAGGTTACTCCTCTTTAGCAAGTTTTTTCATCACTTTTGAAGTAAGAAAACACCCGTTTTCATAGCTCTGTAACTTTGAAAAGTTAAGATCATCGACTTGGAACCTCATAAGACTCCACAGGACATTACGTATTCAGTCACCAATTCGCCAATCAGTGGTGCATGCTATTCTTTTACCTTTTAACACACTTGTTTCGAATCGGCTGTAACCACTTCCGCTAATGCGACGCATTGGCGATACTTGGCGACCCTGTTTCAAGCCTTCGTTTGCCCTTCGTTACATCAGTGCAGATATCAAGTTTGAGTCATAATAATTATCCTTATTAGTAAGCGTACTCGATTGTGTATAGTGTGGCCTTTTCTTAGACAATGACGCGGACTTTGATTGTACTACTCGACCGATATTAAAAATTAACTTTCAGTGAAGATAACGTGGTTTCTGACTTCCGGGATTAGTGATTAATGAATGGACCTTGTCCACCACTAGAACCGGAACTGTTACATTACTCTAAGTTTTCATCTTTATGTATTATCGTAAATCTGAGAATATTTCACGCTGTGGATATGCTTGTGAATTGCATAACTGGCAGCTCTAAATACGATTTTGTCAATTCTAGTGGGTAATGCAGGGGAAATTAAGTTAACTAATTTGATTTTTACCTTCTAAACAATTTATACCTCTACAGGGCTCTATTAGAGACAAAAAAGCCGAAATGGCGTTCAAATGCCTCTCATTAGGAATTGCAATACCTCCTAGAATTACCCTAATTAGAAATACTCCAAACTATTCAATCGAAAATTACTGTCCAGTTACCTGTATATCTATAAATTTACATTGCCTCTAACTATCATAGGTATTATTAATTAAATAATTTAAGTTTATTAGGCATAATATTTGACAGACACTTTGGTATAGCATTGCTATCCATCGGAAATGGTTTTGTATCCATTAATTGTTTGTGGTAATAAATTCTCAGTGCTAATAATAATCCAAATGTATTCAATTTTGACCCGTACAACACCCTGCATAATTCTCTGAATACGCCATGTTTAATTAAGGCTTCTATATACATGGATTCCTGATTTTATGCATCTATGGTCAAATTTACTCGTGCTTCTCTTGAACATAAATAGAGCATATCAAAAACAGATGTTATTCCCATGGCAATAAAAACGCACTTTATCTTGTGCATATTTAGGTTTTGATGTGTGAATTCTATTCTATATATTTATTTCACACATGAGTCGGCGTTGTCATTTGGATTCTTATTACATGCATCGGTGTAATTTTACAATTTCTTGATATCTTTTAAGTACAGTATAACCTCGAAATCGAAGGGACCCGAAAATATATTCGAGATTTAGTTTCGAGGTAACAAGGTTACTCAAAATATAAAATTAGTAATTTATTTTCAAGGGGGGAAATATTTTTCCGAGATTTAAAGGTTTTCAATACATTTAATTTACAATATACCGAGAGTACTGTATAAGTTAACAAAAAAAACTTTAACCTCATGAAGAAAAATGTAATCTAGCAATGTAAGCAATGAACCAATGTGTAATGAGGTATAACAAATTCACAGAAACAGTCATAACGGAGTTCCGGGTATCTCAGATAAGGGTTCATTAGTCAAAATAACCAAACCCACACTGCACTTCTATTTACCATTGTCACAAACACAACACAACATCACCAAATCTGAACGAAACATCGCCGTTCAATACCGATCAGTATATTATTCAATGAGACCCCTTCGCCGGAAGAAGAGCGATCGTATCGAAGGACAGTCGATTTCGCCCGGTGCCCTGGATATCAGGTTTCGCGTGACCGAGGCCCGTTAATGAATTGGGGCTAATTTCGCCTTTGTCTCATTCAATCTCGCCCCCAGGTCCCGCTCCTTGTGATTGTGTTTGTCGCGGTTTCGAGGCTATTCTCGGGATGTGGGAATCTCTCCGTTGGGAAGATGCTGGTGGGTAGTTCGCACTTTCTCTCTCTTTGGAGCGTTGACCGACGTGTGATTTGGGTTGGGGAAGCTTGGTGGGAAAGTGCTTTTGTTCTGAATGCGTAAGGTAATAGAGTAAAACCTTTTTCATTTGTGTTGAACGGATAAGAGATGGACGTTTTGAAAGTCCTGGTGTCTTAATATTTTGACTGTCCCATTCCTATTCTTTTATTATCAGTAGGGGGTTGTGATTTCCATGTAATTAGAAACTCAAAACGTACTTATAATATACATTTGTTTCCAATAAAAAAGTGCAAAATGTGTGTTTTAAATTTGGGAGATAAGTAATTTTAAAATGTTGTTCAAATTCTGAAAGTCAAAGGTGGTTGACTCCAAATTTTTAAAGTTACTCATTGTAGAAAGTTATGGGAGTGATATTTTAAATTGATATTTTTACACTTAAAGATAAAAAGGTTTCTCTTCAATGTGTTTTCAAATCCATCAAATACAAAACATTTTTGAGGATGGGAACAGTGGAAAATTAAGTGTAAAAACTAAATGTTCAATTAATTTTGAGTTCAGAGTACCTCTGGAACACATTTGTCCATGGAGAAAATTTCTTTATAAATCCAAAAATGGACGCATTTTATGGGAACAAAATAGGCAAATTAAAAGTGAGGGAAGAAACAAGAATGTTAAATTTCAATAAAACTTTAAACAGAACCCTAATTATGTTTGTAAGTAGGAAACGTTTTAAACTAAAGGTGTTTAACCATTTGGTCCGAAATTGTAAACACAAATTGGAGACGTTTCAATCACGAATTCTTAAATTTATATTTTAAATATACATAAATTTAGCATTAGTTCACTAATTTTTAGCTTCAGTTGAACAATTTCATTTTATACTTGTTTTAAAATTTGGGTGGACTCGTGATTATTACTACAATTTTAAAAACCTAAATATTGAATATGTATAAAAATATGCATTTATAGCTTAAATATGTATAAAAATATGAATTTATAGCTTAAATATGTATAAAAATATGCATTTATAGCTTAAATATGTAAAAACATAAATAAACCGAAATAATGTAAAATAAAAAGGATCTATTAAATCGATTAAAAATAATTTAAAACGCATTGTGTTTACAATGCGTTTAAGCATTAATTAAACTCTGCAATTTCAGATTTCTGAAAAGTATGTAATTTCATGCCCAAAATAAGTAACAATGAAAAGTAATAATTTTATGCCCATTTGTCGAAACTTTTTAAATTTAATCAAATGTTTATTCGGAGAATTTTCGAGACTATGGTATAATATTTCTACTCCATAACTGGTTTAAAAATGGTTTTGTTCGGATCTTCCTAAAATAATAATAGGCTGATGATTCTTGGATTAATTTCGTAGAATCACTCATATAGTTTAAAGCTATGAACTGTACTTAAGGTGAAAAAAGTCTGTTTGCAGTGTATATTTATTATAGGAAACCTCTGCTAAATGAGCTAATCTGTAATACCTCCCTGCAACAATAAGAGAAAATAAAAAGCACACTTATCTGCTTAACAAATACATCTCTGTAAAACTATTTCACTGCGCAAACACTATTACTACAGGAAAGCCCTAGTAAGTAATTAAATTCCTGTAAAACTATTTTACTGCGGAAGGATGTTTGTTGCAGGAAAGCCAAGATATACAGGGAAGGTTGTTCCAGTCGGGGAAAAATATTGTCGCTCGAAGCTCTATTTTTAAATTAAGACTATTCAAATTCACTTATAAATTATATTCAATTCAATATGTTTCTTCATTTATGCATTTATTAAGAAAATAGTAAAACATTTTTGAAACTGTATTTTATTGTGGAACTTAAGATTAAAACTAAATCACTAGCTTTAGTAGTCTTAAATTTAAATTTTTTTATAATACGCACATTTCTGAAATTCTGTCGATAATATTTGTATAATTAATCCCATTTTTTCCAAACCATCAAAACCTACAAATAGTTATTGCAATTTACAACCCATTATTTCTTAAACGTAACCTGTCTACGACTATTTTATTTTTTAGAAAATAAAAATCCTTGTCATGCTCAAGAAACTCGCATTTTTCTCATTTTATGTTTCGTCAATTTATGAGAGAAAATGTCCATTTTCAATTAGTTTCTTATGTATGACGTCTGTTCATATTTTTTGTCTGGGGCTTAATTTATAGATTTTTCATGGACTTTTTATACGGAGTTACAGAAATGAATAAGCTTTATGTGAAACTTCTTAATCCTAACTATTAAACAATGAATACTCGTGTTTCGCAATAAAGAAACATAATCGTAAGCAAAGTATTTTTAATTTATTTATCGAGCTTGTCTTAAACTGGTGTAATTATCATTAGTATGTTAATTTGGCTCCGATGTTTATCATTTATTTTGCTTGATGTAGAATTTTGACCTTCGATAATGTTTTATTAATTATGATCAGAAGTTATAATGACGCTTTTTATGTCTTTGAACCCTTAAGTTGCGAAATGAATAATTAGAACACGCCTTGTGCAACTTAGCCAAGGTATCAAAATATATAATTATCAGTCAACTTTTTCTTTATCTAATGTAATGGGATCTATTGAATCTTGAATCTTGCTATTTGAATTCATTTGTCAATATGATTTCATAACAATACTTCGATTATTATAATTACTTGTCCGATTAAATGAGATTGTGTGTTCCAGATTACAAGTAAAATGTAAAGTTTTCTGTTATGTGAGAGAATGAAAAGATTTTTGTAAAAATTGTCAGCTCTTCAGCTTTTTTTTTTTTTGTTTGTTTAAGTTTTGGTACACAATGTCCCATTAACAGTTAAGTCTTATTTTCTGTCTTTAAACTAGCACCTTTTAGAGCCATAAAATATAACAAACAAAATGTAAAAATAAACTCGTGAAAAATACTGTGAAAATTTGTTTAAATTATAAAATTTTCTTTTTCATTCTATTAGAAAGAAATTAATAAAAAATGCTTTTCTACTTGGTTATCTTTTTTTTTCTTGTCACGATGGTAAATAAGGATATTATTAATATTGAAAATAAGGATAACCTGCAGACTTTTGTTTTCCGTATTTCAGGTTTCCTTCCAATAATTAATAAATACTTTCTTTCCTTTTTTTTTCTTTATTATATCGTTTATAAACAAAGTTAATCCGGTTCCTCTTGCTCTGAACGTTTTGGTGATAATTCTAAAGTGTATTTTGGTGCTGCCATCTGGAAATAGTAAATGAAACTACGTATCTCTGTTATAAACAACACAAATTGCATTTTGGGAAACTGCAAGCTTAATTACTTGTTTTGCCTTGGGTTTGGAATGATTTCATTCACTATAGAGATAATTTATATTTAAGTCCTGTTGTAAATATGTTTTTAGTCTGGAAAGGAATAGTTTGAGTACTAGTCTATATGCAAAATTTCTTCTTTCTGTTTCACAAACTTAGCGTTGTATTTAATAGTTATTTCATCAATATAATAGTTCCTGAAAAATATTTTTAAATACTATTTTTATTCTATTGCTACATTTTTAATTTTGATCGTAGCAATAGTATTTCTTTATTCTGCCAGATGGCGCTGTTAGGAAGGTGTTCTTCCTCGACTTTCGCTTTCCTGTAATAATCGGACGAACTTCTCGAAGTTAAAATTCTCAGGTAGTTAAATACCTATAAAACTATTTTTTTGACACAATATATTTTGGTTACTTTTTCATTATTTTGAGAAAATTATCACAGGAAATATTTTACATAAATTTATTGTTTCAATTTTTCCTTTTCTTCAGTTTTTTCTAGAACTTTAATTATGTTTAAACTTTTCATTTATTAATGCTAAGTTTTATTTTGCTCTCACTATTCTTATTTGAAACTAAGAGTTAATTCTTCTGAACGGTTACCATCTGATCTTAACCATCATTATAGTTTACTCCATTCTCTATATTTCAAGCCTTTTATTGAACTCTCATTATTTTTCAGAGTTCTAATCTGATAAGTGATAACGATTTCCATAATTTGCTCCTAATATTTTAATTGGATAGTACAATTTAACAGAATTTTATACCAGTTACTTGTTATACTTTAATTTATGTAACTTTTAAACCGAATATGGCATTTTGTAACGCTAGGATAGGGATAATATCTTATGGTTATATATTATTATCTTATAGTATATATGGTCAAGTTTAGGATAATAATTTGACTATACCTTTTTTTAAATTTGACTAAAAATAAGGGTCAAACTCAATTCTAGACGCCTGACACCCTTTGTGTGACACCTGTGGTGAAATACACCACACCTCTTTTTTGCTATGTTGAAAATTTTCCTGTTTTAAGCTGAAAAAAATGACTTAATATTCATACTCCAATCCAAACCATAGGTAAAAAGGGGTCGGGGGTCCTCCCCTGTAAAATTTTTGAATTTTAGCATGTTAAAAGGAATTCTAAGCTACTCTTATAGGGCTTTTGAATGTTTTGCATGCAAAAAAAATTCTTCTTCTTCTTCAATGGCCAGACAGCCCAGGATGGGCCCTTGCCTTCCTCAGAATCGAATTCCAAGCTCTTCTATCCTTGGCCTTGGACATCCAGTTGTTAATTTTCAAAATTCCTATGTCCGTTTCCAAACAGTCAAGCCACCTAAGCTTAGGTCTTCCTCTTTTTCGGGTGCCAAATGGTCGTGCCGAGAAAATCTTTTTTGTTATACGATTTTCATCCATTCTGCATAGGTGCCCTGCCCATTTAATTCTCTGAATACTAATATATTTTACAATATCTGGTTCTTTAAAAGATCTATAGAGTTCAGAGTTTGTTCTTCTTCTCCAGATGTTGTTACATTTTATGCCGCCAAAAATGCTTCTCAAAACTTTCCTTTCAAAAATAGAAATTATACCTTTAGCTTTTTCTGTCATTGTCCAGGTCTCAGCAGAGTATGTAAGAATGGGTCTGATTAAGCTTTTGTAAATTAAAATCTTCGTTTTTCTACTAGTGAAGTTAGACTTCAAGTATTTTTTGAGACCGAAAAAACATCGGTTAGCATTCGTGACTGCAAAAAAAAATTACAATAACCAAAAACTAAGTAGTCAACGCCCCCATTTACTCGACCATCAAAAGTTCACAATTTCATAAACGCTTAGAATAAATAAGTTTGCCTTTCAGAACAGTCATTATTTAAAACTGATTTAGCATCCCTCAAAATCTGCATGTTTCATTTTCCCTAGTTATGGAACCCCTCATTTTCCCGAAATGGAACAAGCGAAAATTTTCGCCAGGCATTACGCTGATGACCAATCTCTTCAACCTCTTTTCAATCCGTTATTTTCATTTAATTTTTAGAGAAAATTACTTAAATATACATACAGACTTTCTCACAAGTTGTAAATGTAGGGTGTGGCGGCATCGTCCATCAGAAAGCCTCTATATCGATTAAATAGTAATGTTTTCCCTCATACAGGGCGTTGTCTGAAATGGATGCGGTGGTTGCTTTATTAGCCAGACCCCTCTCCCATGAGAGGGAGGAACTACTTCTTGGAGGGATTGTCGGACTACGATCTTTGGCTGGGAGTATTAAGACTTGTCGATGCCCTTTTGGTTTAGATTCTTTGACCTTTTATTGGTGACTGGGGATTTTTCAGATTAATTATTTATGACGAGGGGGACTTGTTTGGCTCTAATTAGCTGTGAGAAATCTAAGGTGAAGAATCCTAAAACTTAGCATTCTTTCTCCACATATCTTATTTATAAAAGAAAGTGTGATAATCATAGGCGATTTCTATGGATCTGAAAAATAAATTTTTAGGGTCTTCAATTTTTGGAATGGGAATAATTTTGCTGATTTTTTCTTGTGTGTTTCCCTTTTTTTGTGAAAATTGCTTTTTCTATTAGTTTTGGAATTCACGCAAACTGATACCGAAAGAACGGCTAATTTTTAAAAATGTGGTTTATTTATAATTGTTTTCAATGAGTTATAATATTAATATGAATGAAACATCTCTTTTAAAAAGTGACACATTTCCTTGTTTTAGAAGTGAAACTTCACTTATTTCTTTACTCGAAACCTCAAAATTTTAAACTTCGTTTTACTTGTGCTAGCTATGGAAAAATAAAGACCTCCAAAGTGTAGTATGTACATTGAAACCTAATAACTGTTGGGGGGCTATAAAAAAATGTTTCACTAGAAAGGTTATCTGTTAACAGTTTGCTTTATTGCTGGCTTTGACATCGCTGGGACCATATAAAATGTCGTTGTATGGGTTTATTGTTTTACATAAGTTCATTTTTCAGTGGCACAGTGAAATTTGTATTATTGTTTTCTTATTCTGCTATGTTGATATTGTTTTAAAACCAGTTATAGAGCATTCGCACATGACATCACTTGGAGGACAAAAACAAAGTTGCTAAGGCTGTTGTTAGGAGCGGGAAATAGAAGCATCCAATAGAAGCATTCGCACATGACATCACTGGAGGATAAAAACAACGTTGCTAAGGCCGTTGTTAGGTACAGTCATGTGATTGAAAATGCTCTATTTTTTCTTATTCAATAAACGTTTGCTTACAATTTTCGTAAAAATAACATAAAATACTTTAAAGATATTCAAAGAAGATAATTTAAAATTCTAATGATGTTATCGAAAAAAAACTGTTTTTAAATAAATTCCGTGTACTCAAAAACATGTAATTTAAAAAATAGTTTTTTTATTTTATTTTAGGTATATTTATATTTTATGTAATTAAAAAAGTAAATCATAGCTATAATAGAAATATGTCTAGTTTTGGGGAAAATAACTATTCTTTTAAATTTATTAATCCCGTAGTTCAATCCAATTTCTTATAGCAAAACTCAACCCAGCTTTTCTATTTACTTCCCTGGTATTTTGATCAGAAAAGTCCTCGAGTTGAAATTGAAAGGTTGCCGTCGTCTCATCAAGTATCATTTGTTAGATTCGGAACAGTTGTTGATTTTTCGTGTAGCGTAGGTACAACACTCAAGCCAGGGGCCCAAAGCAATCTTTTTAGATTGTTAGGTGACGTGGTTTGAGTAGTCGGTAAATGAGTTTTATTGATTTTTTCTCTGAAAAGCAAAAGTTTGGAAATGGGATGACGAATTTTATCTCGAGCACGCGATGTTCTGTGCACTCCGTACCCTCGCTTATGTTGGTTTTCCAGATTCAATGAGTGGGGTGGAATTATTTTGGGAAATATATTAGTTTTCTGGTAGGAATTGGATTTTATAGTCATTTTTTTCTAACTTTGTGGAAGTAAACTGAAATTATTCACGATGGTAGTGAATGATTTAAAAAAAAAAAACAATCGCATTTTAAATGTCATCTATAGAAGAAAGTGGAGTAACGAGGAGCATCATTATGTGAAAGATTTGAAGGCATCTTTAGTAGATGTTAAAATACAGTTTTGGAAAAAGCCCTTTAAGTGAAGATTTTTATTTCTAAAAGTAAAAAATATTACTTGTAATTGCATTTTAAATTTAAGTTAGTCTTAAACGGCAAGAGAATAATAGGTTTTTTAAATTTAGATATTTCCAAGTAGTGTGCAGTAAAAAATTCTTTTAAATTTATTTTGCATCATTCTTTTAGTCATTGACATGGTATACAAGTTTTGTACTTGGAAGTTTTATAATTGTATGAATACTTGAAAATTGTTCGTTTTAATGAGACTTTCATTACATTTTGAATTCAAGAGAGGAATTTAAACCTGTTCAAAGGCTGATAAATTATCTTCCATGGATTCCTCTCTCCTCTTTCTATTTTCCAGTGAAATTGAAACGTCATTTGAATAAAAATATTGCTCTTTAGTTTCAAAAAGGAAATAACTTATTAATAACAGATTGCAAAACTTGGCATGGCTGGATTCCTCCTTTCATCCAATGATCGTTCTTCCCTGAATGAAGAAATCTAATAAGCCCTAACTTTACTACAATTCCCGTGCGTTCTCCATTACCATTGCGCAAGTTTACGATCCCAAATCGAGGAAACACGGGAAATTTGTACCTCTAAATCCTTTCCTCTTCAACACTCTTCTTAAACCCTTTGCATCCTAATTTCTTTGTATGACCCAACTGTGGAACAGGAGATATCTCCATTCACTAGTCACGAGTCCTCTCCAATCGCAATTTTAATGGTTTTTGGAGTCTCGCGCTAATGGAGGAGCAATCCCAGCCATCATCTGGAGATAAAAACTAATGGATGGGGTTATATAGCGGCCTAAAAGCACTGTATCTCCTTCCTGTTGTCGAGGCACCACAGCGCTCCTTTTTTGAGAGGATGTCCCATCAGGAAGCCCAGTTGAGTTTTGTCTTCGGACCGACCCAATTTCTCCGCCGATGCTTTTTTGTAGGTTCGTGCGAGCTGTCATCTCGTGCCCGGGTGAGTAACTGTGTCTTTTGTGTGTCTGGATGGAGGGCTTGTCACGTAAGTCGTGTCTGACATGACAGCGCCTAAATGCGGAGAGGGGTAGGTGGACAGAGGGGATCGTATATATCTGCTGCTGTCATGGCAACGGATCTTTTAATGCCGTGTCAATAATCGGGATGAATCTCCCTGTTATAAGGGTGTCTGTAGGTGTAATTTTACGAGTTTTATTCGCCCTTAAAGCTGCTGCCACTTTTGCTTTGAATGGTAAAAGAATCACTTTTATTCTTTAATGATATGGAAATCTAATGGTTTATTTGTAAAACAGGACTCTAGGTTGGTAGAAAAAACTAATGAGGGATAAGAGCAATAAGCTAATAAATGTCTTTTAATTTTTTCATTTTATCTAAACTCCCTTGACTTTTTTAGCTAGGATTTAATCTCCATCTCTACGTAACATTTATATGTATTTTTAATGCTGCTTTTTAAACTTTTTAGTCATTAGTAATTGATGAATCGCTGTAAACTTTTGCAAGATAAGTGTCTTAAAGTAAAAACACTTTTATTTCGTGTATTATTAAAAAAAAAATTCTGCATGTTTTGTTAATCTTATTTGAGGGGGAGAAAAATTATATAAAGGGTCTATAGTAAGTTGTCCCTTTTCTTTTTACCTTTAATCGTTGATTAAAAGGTGCATTAATGTACTTTTCGACTGGAATACAAGAATTTATTGATGCAAACTGTTTGCATGAAAAACTACCGTTTAAATGTCAAATTTATTGCATTCATACCAATACTAATTTAATCGGAAATTTAGAAGTTTTGAAATTTCACTCAGTCTTGATTATTACATCATTAGTATTCGGAAATTTGGCAATATCAACAATACGGAAACTTTTGTTGTGTTATACAATTTTGGTAATGAATTTGTGAAGTAATGTTTCCTATAAATAAAAATAATGGTGAAACAATTGCGTGAAGTTCATAGTTTCCGGAAAGAGAGTGAAATGAACTTTTTATATATGATACGTTCCTTTTTCCACATCATAGTTCGTTTTAAATTTAAATGTTAAAAGATTTAACTACCGAACTCGTCCTTGAAATCCAAAACAGGCCGTGCCTTCCAAATATTCTCGGAATGTGTAGTAAAATATTTCACTGCAGAAGGCAGCTACAAATCTGTAAAACTGATCACACAATTCCATTATGTCGTCACATCCCTACGACGCATCGATCAAACATTACCGCTCTTTCCGATAACAATGTTGACACTGGCAGGGACATTAAAATCCCCGTGTCTCATCCACCTGGTCTCACCCCCTTCATTTGGAACAATAAAAACCAGTTTCGAACGGTCACTTTCGCATCGCCGACGACCCTTTGTTTACGACGGCTATAATAAACCGTTAAAATGGAATGGATGGAGCTCGGTTGCCAGCGCCCTCTGTCGCTGTGAGGAAGAAGCTCTTTTCCATAACACTAGCGAGTAGTCGAAGCGAGTGGGTTGAAAGCTTGACAGCTTGTGCGAGTTAACTGGATTTGTAGGAAGTGATGCTTTTTATGTGGGTAAGTCGCGGGATTGATTGGAAATTTTCTCTATTAATGAGGAGGGTTTTTACTGTTATATAGTGCACTTTTGAAAAATAAAAGTCATTAATTAATTATACGTTAATATCAAATTCCATTTTGAATGTTCTAAATTTTTATAACCGGTACTAAATTTCAATTAATTTTAATTTCTGTCTCTATAAAATGCCTTATTAAGGTCGCTTTGGCTTTATTAATAGTTTCTTTTTAATTTGAAAATTTTAATTTCTGACCATAAGAACTCTGTGGATCTTCTTATTTTCATATAACTTGACATTTAAGCAAATCAGTAATTTAATTTTGTTTAATTTACGTGATATAATGTAAAACATTTAAAATTAATTTAATTTTAATAAGCTATATTTAATTTTAACATAAGAAATAGAAAAGGAGAAATAGGGGAATAGGAGAAAGAACTACGAGTTTTGAGAGTTTCGCATATTATCATAAATTTTGTTTAAATGAAGCCGAACTTTAAAGTTTAAAAACAATTTAGTAGGTTTTTATGAATTTATCATGAATTTATTTATTTTATTGTTTTATCATGATTTTAAACTTGAGTTAAAAATTTAATGATATAAGGTTTTTTAAAAGTAAACTGATATAATGTATTTAATAATGTATCTCATACTTTAAAAAATTCATTTTACCTTTTCTTTTATGTTACCATGTTATTTTCTCCCTTTTTACTTGAATTGTGGGTGTTGTATAATTGTTAGGAACTGTTGCTTCAAATTATACTTAATTATAAAAATTCCCATTTTTAAGTGGGTAATTAAGTTAAAATTTTAATTTGAGAGAAGATTCCTGTATTTTCTATTTAACTTATTAGGTCTGTTCCAAACCCTCATTTTTCTGTTTACAGAATGAATTTTATCTGAACACTTAAACCATAAATTTTTCATAAACCGTATATTCTGCTCAATTTTTAAAAGTCCTTCGCCTAATTGTGTGAGTAATTAATCACTGAAACTAATTACGTGTTCAATATGCAAGTTTTGCATATTCATAATGAGCTGACTAGTTGTTGGCTTACTTCACTAAAACCTCCGAGCTTTTAATAAATAATTCAATGTCTGTCTGTGTCATAACGTTATTGATTATGCAGACTTCAACATTGAAGTTGGGGTTTAAAGTAATTGACGCTTATGGCGGGTCTCCAGCGTCCAGTTTGAGCTGGGATATTTTTGGCCTTGAAATCAAACATGGTTAAAGGACTTAAAATCTGTCTGTTGAAATGTCAGAGTTGCACAATCGCTTCACCTTGCAGCTGTTTCATCTAAAATGGACTGGAATTAATGTGTCTTTTCGTCGCTTTCGCTTTTCCCCAGAAACGTGTTTCTTATATGCGCTGATAAAAACATGTTTTCTGGATTGAATAAGTGTTTAAGTTGGTGATTTTTTTAGCTAGACGAACTGTTTCCGAGACACTTTAGAAATAAAGATCAAGGATATTTTTTTTATGTTTCAATAGATATTAGCTTTTAAACCTTTGGAGGATTTTGGACTTTTCTTAAAAGCATTTTTTAACTTAGCTTACTTTTATCTTGATATGTATGGTGGCTTGCAATATATCTACTATTTTTAAATACCTTTTTCTTCTTTGAAGATAATGTTATTTGAAAAGAGGAAACACTATAACATATAATATATATGTTACGGGCAATGTGATAAATCCGGGCATTATTAATAATGCCCGGGCAATGTGATAAATTCAGTGGAATTTATGAATGAAATTTATTATTTGCCCGCCTCCACTTAGGGCATTATTAATAATGCCCGATTAATCACTTCGCCCATAACATAACATAAATGTTTCTGACTTACAACGTGCTATAAAATTCATATTAAGATATTTGTATTCTATGTGTTTGTGTTTTTAAAAGGTTTACTATTTACCAAATTAATAATAATTTTTTATCCAAATAAATATTTTTTCTTTGTTCAATATCTAAATATATTTAATAAGCGTTATTTAATTATTTACTTTTTTGTTTCAATTATCTCCCTCAATAAATATTTTATTCAAAACTGGTTTTTGGTAAATAAAATATTTCCAATTCACTAAAATACTCATATTTACGGGAGTGCGTTTATAAATTTTTATGTTTTAAATCCAAATGATGAGGTTAAAAATGTTTTTATACCTATAGTAATTAACAGCTATCCTGTTAAAAACAGATAAACTATTTGTTACGAGAAACCTAAAAGAATTTTGTGGCTTTAGTCTAAAACCAAGTTAAAAACTAAAGAAATTCTTCTCAACTAAAAAGTCGAAAGATTCTTGGCATCCGTTACATTTCTCGTGTCAAGGAGGAAAAAGTGCCACTGAATACCCCTCCAAGTGTCTCCCACAACTCGAGATAGAAATAATAATAATAAAAAAGGAGAACCGAGGCTATATAAGACACACTTAGGAAGAGAAAACTGTCTTTTCGCATTAACGATGGGAGAAAAGAGGACACTGAGAGAAAGGACAGAAAATCATTCTGGGCCTCAGAATATCACTAAAAATCGACCCGGCGTCGAACGATTCCGCAATAAAAACGGGCCTCTTCCTCCCCCAATTCGCTTCGATTCGGTGGCTCACTCTCCCCTTTTAATTTGATGCTGATGAAAATGGACTGAGACGTCTAATTCGCTCCCATTTTATCGTTTGGGCTCTCTCACTAACCCTAAGGGTGCATTCACAAATTACGTCGAAGAAATTTTCAGTGGTTTTGCACCCTCCCCTCTTTGTGATGTCGTACTTTTGACTAAATTTAATACATACTAAATTTGACCAAATTGAGAGGCTTCAGGTGCTTGTTAGGTTCCTTGTTGCTTTTCAAGTGCATCAATTGAGGAAATTAAGCTATAAGGCTCATTCAGACTTTTCATTTTTGATCTTTATTTTTGAGCAATCATCCAGACTGAAAATTGTGAATTGGCGCTTCACTCTGTACTCCTTAACTTTTCTATGCAAACTAGCGATTCACAGTGAGTGAATCACTAATGAACATTGAAAGAGAAACTGTGTAAGTGAGCCTTTATTTGGTGCTTTCATCTATTGATTTCTTGTACTTTTTTATGACGACTAAAATCAAACTAAACAGTGGGAGAAATGTCATTTTATCATTTTAACAACAATGAATGACCATTTTTAAGATGCGATATTTAAGATGTCCCCCATTTGTGTCACATTGTGTCATAAGACCCCCTTCCTCCCCTAAACCCGAGACGTAATTTGTGAATGGGCCCTGACCTTCGGTTCGCTTTTTAAACTACTATTTAGTTCGTAGAATTGCATTTGTTTTAGTTCGTATTTTCTTAACAGTGTTTACGTATGGGTTGGGGAGGTCTGGAAAGGGTCTCTTGAGTCTGTTTTTTTAATTAGACGCTGAAATGGAGTCTCGTGAGCTGGGCGGTTATGCTTAGCAGGAAAACAAATAACGAACAAGATGTTATCTGCTGAGCTAGCATAACTCCGCTTTATCTTTAGATTTTTTAGATCAACTCGTGTCCGGGAAATTGAGATTCCGATGAATTGTTATATCAATTTCTTTTACCGTGTTGCGAGAAATTGATTCAGAAATTGGCGAATAATTTTTTTTTGCACGAGGCTGTTTTGTTTGAGTATTGTTTTTTTGGCCACTGGGATAGAAATCCTTAAAATATATTACTTGTGGTATGAAATTTTTTTTTCATTTAGACTGGGATGCTCTTCGTACTTTTTAAAGGGAAGCACTTAGTACAAATATGCTTTTGCCAATTTTTAAAAATTTTTAGTTGCAAGCAGCAAGTATATTTATTTAAATATTCTCACACCTCTATATTAAAATCCTGGAACAATATATGTAAAGTGGATACTGAGTATGCACAACTGATCATAAAAGTTATATAGAATGTGAATTTCCCACTGGTAATACCATGTTTTGTGACAACGCACGATATATTTATTTGCGACCCAGTTTTAATGAACAATAAGCCCATAAGATTAAGGAATAACCACTGACTTTTTGAATTGAATATGTAAACTTTGGACACCTCCTACCCTCTTTATTTTCTTCTTCTTCTTCGGCGCTATTAACTAAATACATCGCCCTCACAAATGCTGTGAATATAAACGTTCCAAAATAATCGCAGACCTTCTGTCCAAATGAATTTTAACAAGGTACTCAGCATTCAGATCACGCTTTGCACCTTTCGGAGTTTTAAACCGAATTTTCTGGAATTGGAACTTTCTCAAGGACAGAATACACCGATTAAAGGCAGTGATCCCATTAAAATTAATTTATACGAGTACCGAGTTCCAAAAGTAGTTTTTTAAATGGTAATTTAAAAAAAAAATTGATCTCCCATCCAGTTGTGGGATGCTTTGAATAGGGTCTTCTGGCTGCGCTGTCTTTGTACTAAAGTAAAAACTATTCTTTCACTACCTCTTAAAACAAAAATATATCCAATATTTTTATAAGTAGCGGCTTGTGGCTTTTCAAGATTGAATTAATTTTAATGAAGGCTTTTCCTGTTTTTTTTTTCTTTTAAATTCGAACTATATACTCCTTTTTTCTCATTTAAACTAACTCTCTTTACCCTTTGAAGATTTTTTTGTGTGCTCGCTGTTGCATTTCTTTTACCCTCCTTCGCCATCTTGTATCTTTTTGAACATGTTATTGCTCCTTAGGGGAGCAGCTTTACTGGCCTGCTTTTTTCCTGCCTGGAATTCCTCCCTTATCGTTAGTGAGCTTACTTCTGTCTTTTTTTCCCCCTTGGCTTCTTGTTATTGCTGCGCTTATTGGCATATTCTGCTGTTTTTATTTCATCTCGGAACTGGCGATTCTTAATTAATACGACTCCAGAGGAGTGAAAAAACTAACTTTTTGCATTCTGGTAATGAGCTCTTTTAGGGTGATGTTAGTTTTAAAATCCTTGCCCGTTTTTAGATTTTTTAGAGACTGGGTTAAAATTGGCATTCGTGTTTCAAAAGAGTGAGACACTTATTGGAGGTGCTGCGACTTATGAGGAATGGCAATTATATTTTACGAGCACGTCTAGAAATTGTTATTGTATTCATAGAATTTTCTTAAAACTGAAAAGCATCATGGTTACTTTTCTAACAATCCGAATGAATTTTAGCGCTGTAAAATTTTGGCGTATAATAAGCATCTTGACTACTCCTTGTGATTTTTTAATTAAATATGGAATATGCTTTGTTAAAAGAAATATTTGCTTTAACTTGGTTTTGTGTTTCTTTCTTGACATTTTCATCTCCATAACAAGCATTTTGAATGTTTAAATTTTTTTTTCAAATAGAGATTGGATTTATCTGGACACAGACCTAATTGCAACATTCCTATTTTGTTGCATTAAGCTTATAAGTTATCGAGTAATATAATCGTGTTTCTCATATTGAATAGCATTTGAAGCAAATTTGTGTTCTCTCTTTTAGAACAATCTGATTATTGACAAGGTTTTGCAATACTTTATCAATGGAATTTAAACAAATGTATCACTGCGTCTGCATGCGGCTCCGAATTTCTTTGGAAGACACATTGCGAAAATCTAGGGAAAGTGCACTGAGCTGCATATTGTTTTTCTTTCACCTTGCCCGTCTCCTTTTATTTGTTCTTCATAGCTTCGATATTTTAAATAAAAAGTCCTTACCAGCATTTTCATTCAAAGCGAACGATTTTCTCTTTTCGTTCCAATACTTTTTTCAAAGCAGCTTATGGGTGCCAGCAAAGCTGCTTTCGAAGTCTAAATTTTCTTTTGGAATTGCAACAAAACACGAGCACTACAGCGTGCTCTCAACCTCTGCACGCAATATTTTCTTCTTTAAGAAATCTCATCGGTATATTATTTGCAAAAACCTCTTGTGCATTTGAAAATATCTTGTCTTTTGCGTGACCTTTTGAGTTCTCTGTTGATACTCGTATAGAGTTACTTTTTACAAGATTTTTGAAGAATCCAGCCATAAAATATTTTTAACTGTACTACCTGCAACAAAATTAGTTATTTTACTGCAGATATTTATTGACTTATTGTGAAAATGGATGTTGGAAAAAAAGCAAGGGAAATTTGACCCAAAGTAAACTAAATAAAACTAATAACTTGAATGTATTCGAAGCAAAAAAGAAAAATACATTTTGAAAACCATTATTTTAAGCCTTATATCACAATTTAAAATAAAAATACCCGAAGTTTGAAGAAAAATTGAGAGATGCGTTTCGGTAATTAAAAATGTACGTTTTTAAAACCCTTTGATTTTTACCAACTTCGTAACATTTTAATTACATTTTTCTTAGCCAACTTCATTTTCCAAAACTCTTGATTAAATTTAAAAACATCTAATCAGTTTTGAATGAGGATAATTATTTTAATTCTTGGATAAATCGTGGAGCATTTTGAAAAATATATCAAGTAAGCTGTTAATTGTACTTGGTTATACTTTAATTAGTACAAATTCTTTTAGATTTGCCCAGTTAAATTTTTGCTTTGAAAAGTTAATAAAATGCAATTTTTAACCTGCTTGTCTATTACCTCATGACCGTACAAGGAGCTTGCACCATAAAACCCAAACTAACCAGCTAATAAAAACGCTTTAAAAGCTATACTATTCCTAAAACTTCCAAATTTCTTTGGTTGCGTTGCTTTTATAGGTTTTTTTATAGATCTTATAATTAAATTCAACTCTTGCTTCAAAAGTCGAATTTTGGTAAGAGGCATTCCTTTAAAAATAGACGGCTTTTAATTAAAATATAAAGACACTAAAAATGACATCCTCAGATCGTCGAGAATTGCAATTTAAGGATTTCTTCCGAAAATTCCATTTACTGCTCGCTGGTCTCTCCGCAAAATTAAGTTAAGAAAATCTATTTTATTTCTCCCATGGGGAGTTGTTTCATCGTTCTTTTTTTTTCTGCCCTAAACCCTCCTTCAAATCCCTTGTAATCTCTTTTCAATTTTTTTTTTCCGCTCGACGAAAACCGAACAACTTCAACGATTTTCCGGGTTTAGTTAAAACTTTTACAACTTGGAATTAAAGTTTTTAAGCTTCTTTTGCACCGTTAACCGAAATCTCGTTGTGCTTCATCAAACGATTATCGGAGAGCTGCCAGCGCTGAGCCTAGCAAAAAAAAATATTTTTTATCGTTTTAGCAAGTTTTGTTATATTTCTGAAGGTGAGGTGGTTCTGTAGACTTTCTTATCTGAGTGAGCGAAATTAAACAAAGCTGGTTCATTTTAAAGTTTGCTCTATGTGGGTTTAAATGCAGATTTTAAGTGTCTTGTATGATGATTTGATTCTATTTTCAAAAATATCTGCGAGTAAAATTTTATTCAATTTAATTTATGTAATTTTTTTTCTTAATTAAAACGATAGAGTTCTCAAAAGAATATTTGTCTTCATCTTTCTGTAAAATGAATTATTACACATCAAATTTAAGTCTAAGCATGTGGCTTTTGTTAGGTTAATAAAATTCTATATGATTTAGCTATTTCGCCCTTACATTTTTAATACGTAACATAAAACTATTACATTATGGATACAATTGTATATCTTCCAGTTGCATGCTTCCAGTTCCATGTGCAAACTCGGTCAAAATCATTTCAAAGTATTTTTCTCAAAATCTCTTGTGCGTTTCATTTTTTCTCTGAAATTATGATTTGGATTATCCTGTTAGAGAATAAAAGATTTTTATTCTATTGTTAACACCACTGTCACATCTCTATTATTATTATTATAGTTAGTTTTAAATCGATGTTTTATGGGATTTTTTATGTTATAAATTTAGTTTTTATATTGATGGTAGATAAATTTGTATTTTATTATCATTTGCTAAATTCTTAACTTTTTCTTTATAGGTAAGTTCCTTCTTCATGCCTTTATTTTGCTTTACATCGAGAGGGGTAAGTTGTTGTTAACATTTTAAACTTAATTACTGCTAAGGAATGAAAGGTTTCGTCGTAACTTCCGTTAAAACTGCTGCTATTTCTCTCCTTGCATTCCTCGGTTGTGGAGCTTCGTTTTTTGGGTCAAACACAGTTTTTATTCTCAACTTGCCCTGTATTGTTTTTTTCGTGTAGCATTGTTCCATTGTGGTACACTTAAACCCATTTGTATTTTAACTAACTTTTGACCAACACAATTGTCCCGGATTCTGAGAAGCGATGACAAAATTCTAAACAATATATTTTATTTGTATATCAGCATGCGGCTGCTCAAATTACCGCCTAAGATATTTCTTCTATCATGGGTTATGTTATAATATAATAACTACTCTAATGTATGTGTGAGTTATTTTTACTCAACAATAGCCAAATACTAACTGCTAAAAACCATCTCATTTTCATTTCTTTTAACTGGAGTTCTTTAAATCAAAATACCCGAAATTCACAAGACGTCATTTGCGGGTTATCCCCTTACCATTATCTAATAATTCCAAGTAAATGGGGAAAATGAACACAATAACTTGGCCAAGTCTTTTGAGACCGAACATCATTTTTAATTTGCCTTATAGCAGCAGCGGCAAAAGATCTTTTTTTGTGGTGGTATTTCTTTTTCTTCTCTTCCACCGACTCAATGGGAAACAAATGGGTCCTTTTTATCTGCTTGTTATCGTCGCTTTTAAAAGCCTTTTTAGAGAAGGAGAGAAACTCGGTGCTGATGACCTTTCTCTGGATGAATAATGGAGAGTCTTTCCCTAGATGGTAGTGTTCCGGATCTTTTCTTGCCCTTAATGAATCGGAAGACTGGAGTTATTTATTCCTTTGAACTTGCCTTCTTCTGCCACTGGGAACTCAACTGTCAAGAGATTGGGGCTGGGGAAAGCTACTGTTTTACTGGGCAATTAATGTGTGACTGTGTGAAGTAGGGGCTTTTGATCCACAAGTGTTGGTAAATTAGGATAATTTATACTGCGAGATGAACGCAATGCATTTTTATCTAAGTGCATAAAAATACTGAAAGACTTCAGGCTTGGTTGTCAGGCTTTGGTAACTTGAAAGAAAATCTAAAATGAGTTGCAACAGGCCTGCACAGTGCACAACATTAGCCCGCCTTCCCTCTTTTTGTAGCCCGGTAAATCTTGAAGCGTTTTAAAATTTAAAAACATTTTGGAAAATTCAATTAAAAAGTCAATTTTTGTAAGAAATTCGCCAATGTAAAATGCTGAACTGTTTATTTTGCTTATAAAAAACAAAGAAGCAAATTTTAAAAAAAAAGCAAGTTTAATAAAAGACCTAATCGACAAAAGTATAAAAATTTCATTAAAATTTCACTGTAAAACTTGAAATATGGTTTAAATACTGCTTATAAGTAGTTTATTTTCCCTATTCAATTTTTTTTAAAATTTTCTCAATTTCATGAACGTGCAATGGAAAATTTAAATTGTACTTTGGCCTTCAAAGATGGTCCCAGATCTATTTTTTGGCATGTAACAAGTAGATAAATAGGTGGAAAATTTTGACCCTCCAATGCAATTGAAGTTGTGCAGGCCTGGGTTACAATATTTTTTCTGATAGATTTGGTTTTGAGTTATTCATTACAGTTATTTTGCTGACTTATCTTCCCAAGTAGTGTATTCGTACATTTATTCAGTCATACAGGCTTTCATTAGTTTCCTTCCATTCATAAACCTCAATTAATTAATTGCATTTTACCTGTTTAAAAAATATTACAAGAAAACTATTTTCAGGATATTATCTAATGGAAAAAGAATTTAATAATGTACACAGATAAACTGATATCACATTTTTTACATTTCAAGTATATACCCCTTCAGTTTTTATTCAAATACTTAAGTTGAAAACGTTTATATTGTGTTAAAGCCGAATATATCATATTTCTTCTAGTAGAAGATTAAACTGCTTGTAAATCTTTAATCTAAAAAACCGTACATCCATCACAAAGATCAAGATAAATAGATTAGAATGTGAAAGAATATTTAAGAGAATAAAGGGGTGCAGCCCGCGTATCTCCAACTGTGAAAACTTTATCAGTGACAATCAGAATAGCAGCAAACACGAAGTAGCTAAATTTATCCTATACTCACGTGCGTTTGTATCTTGAAAGACTTCCCTCCCATTTTTCCTTGGATTGTTTAGATTCTTCTCTAAAACACATTGTTGCATGTGCTCTTCTCTATATCATGGTCGTTTTGTTAATATGCGGAGAAAATGTTTTTCTAACCTTGCGGTATATTTAAACGCTTAAGACAGGGTTTTTTTCCTTAATCAGTTAATTGTAAAATTCTGTGTTTTGGTGGTATGTATGATTTTATATCATTCTTGTCAATTGGATAAATATTATTGGAAATTTTTATAACATTTTGAAATTGCTTTTTGAAATGTGTCAATTTTTAAAAATTAGTTTTCTCATTAAGTAATGTAAAATAATCTCTTAGCATGTTGCTAAATTGACGCTGTTTTAAAATAGTTTATCTATTCAAATTTATTTTTCAGTTCTATTTTGTTTTTTTTTTAAAGGGGAAGTAAATGTTAGAACTTATCAAAATCATTCATATAGTTTGCAAATTTTCTGAATTTTATTTCCTATTGAAAAAATGTATCAAAAACGTTAATTGTGCAAATTTTTTAAAAAAATTCTATGTTCATGGTGGTTTTGGGGATTTTATATTCATTCAAAAAACAGATTTTAACGCTTAAAAGACGAAAATTAGTTAGAAATGAAACTGTGCTATTTTATGATTAGGTTTTCCTTATGGAGTACTTTTTTATCGGAGAAATTTATCTAAATATTTTTATTGAACCATCAGAATTCATATAACATTTTTACAGTTATAACCACCCTTTCATTTATATATACGTCTCAAAGCGTTTACAAAATACATCCGTGTTATTCCTTGAAATCGAGTTCCACTTAAAACTTCCTAGAAATAACACTATTTCAAAAGGATCTGACGGAACTTTCAGGTGAGGGGGGATTTTCTTAATTAGTTTCAGCGTAGAACGGAATTTTCTTCCTCCTCTCCATCGTAAAACGCCTTGTTTAACTTCGAATGACCCAAACAGTTCGCTTCTAAATGCACACTTTTAATACGGAAATTGCTGTCAATCATATAGCGCTGCACGTTCTTATTCTGCTCCTTATTTCAACTTGACATTATATATTGCGGCATCGGGCTCATTTGGAAGAATGACTCGGTGAAACCCGAGGAAAGTGGGATGTATCAAGGGAAAGTTGGCGTCATTAGCTCGCGAGATGGTGCACGGAGGTATCACCCGACGTCAAAAATCTCGAGGTGTCAAGTTCATTAGGGAATCGCTCGTTACATTCAGAACCGTGCACTGTTGTTTTGACGCATATCGCCATTTTGTTCTCCACTGGAGAGGATTTAAGTATACCGATTCGGAAGAAATTCTATTAAACTTGGCCGTGAAGGCCATCCATTTTCGAAAATTCTGTTGAATTCGAGTTCTTTAAGGCGCATCGAACGATGTACGTTCTGATAAATGGAACTCTGTATGGATCCAGGCATTCAACAGGACTTAGAGGGGATGTAAGGATGAGGAATGGCTGCCAACGGAGGATATTCTGCGTCCCTTCAATTTATAGGTAATTTTTTCCTCCATCGATACTTCACATTTTTAACAAGTGATTTATCTTTCCTAAACGCAGATTTAAAAAATCGATTCCTTGTGCTTCTTTCAAGATTAATGATATGAAAGATTCAAAACAGATGCAAATTGTTCACTAGTTTTGTGATAGAAATCGATTGTTGCTATAATGAATGTTGTGTATAAGGTTTTTGAAGGCGTCAGCTGTTTTCAAGAAGATTGAAGTTATTTGTTTCTCTTTTTTTCTTGAGCCGTGTTGCTTGGAGTGGTTTTTAATGCATGGTTGCCTCTTCTTTTATTAATCTTCTACTCTCTTCATAACATTCTTGAATATTATTTGAGTTAAGGAAATGCAGCATGTTATGTGAAAATGTCCTCGTTGTTTTCATAGTTTACTTAACACAATTATGAAAAAGTGTTATAACTACATTTTATATCATACGTAATCAGTTAAGACAATTTTTTGAGTAAGTTGAGACAAGTTGAGTATTTTATGAGTACATATAAGCATATTTTGTAATTGATTATCTCATTTATTTAAATCGAGATTCCAATTTGACTTCATATCTTTTTGACTATTAATCTTGTGTTTGGCGCTGAATGTCCGATATAGGGACCTTGCGCCATAAAACCCAAAACAACCAACCAACCAATTTGACTTCAAAATGGAAGCTAAATTTTCTATTTAAAAACTTCCTTAATTTTCACGCTGAAAAATTCTATTATATTTTTTAACTGCTTACAGTTATTACTTTCCCTTTAAATCGTACACTGATTAGGTTTGTTTCCTTTCTTCATTTTCAATTCATTATACTACATTAATTATGTTATTCCTAGTTTATAGTAAAATATATTTTCTTAATCCGCCAATTCGACATACTAAATTCACATGTATCATATTCTATCAAATCTACCCTACGACCAAGCATCCACACTTAAACAGTTTCAATTTTATTCCCTGTTAGAATTATAAAACTACGTAAATTGAGATTTTCCAACTTTACTCTTGGGGACCACTTTATTATCACCGAGATCCATCTGAAAGTCATTTTCATTACGAAATCGGATTTTAGCTATTACTCTTTCTCGATCTGATCGCCTACCCAGCCCACGCCATTTATTAGCATTTCTGGGTTATCTCGGAATTCCATTTCACCTTGGCAAGGAAGCAAAGAGTTCCATGTCACGCGAAGCCTGTTTGCTTCTTTTCCTCCTCGAATTTTTCCGATGCAAGATGGAGTTTTGATTCGATTTTCGGGGTGGATATATTCGCTGCGGCTCCTTCCTTTAACCTTATGCTCTGCAAATAACAAGCGACCTGTGGAGAGGTCTCCTCTAGATGGAGGTTTCTTGCTGAGTTTAGCATGCTTGAACTTACCTGCAGGTTAGGAGGTGGCTTTATGCATTTTGAGCAAGAGGTTACAGAAGATGTTAACGTTCTCAAAAATTGGCTGTTAATTAGCTTGTTCACGAGCTTCATTTTAATTTCGATGTTATATTTTTGAGGGGAAATGAGGAGCATTTGTGATATTTAGTTATTCCGATATTGTTTTGAAGAACTTCAATAGCAACCAGTTTGTTATTGTTGACTATGACTATGAACAGTTAAAAAAAAATGGAAAATATTTATCGTCATTAAAAGTAAATTCTTTTGAAAAATGTAATCAAGATAAAATGTCAATTTGATCTTATTAAATTTAATAATTTAAAGGAATTTCTAATCTAATATAACCTACATTAAGGGAACGCAAAAAAATAAAGATAAAATAATTTGTAATTAACAAATGTACTTTTTTATTATAAACTTTTCAGAAATCCTCTGTATTCTTCCCATTCTTCGGAAAAGACTAGCTGAATAGTAGTGTTGCCATCTATCGGCAACCTCATAAACTTAACTAATCTACAATGGATATGAAAAAAATTATACTCATTATACAGAGATTATGTTATTGACAAAATATTGTCATTATTTTTCATCTATAAAAACTATAGGTTTGAGATATTAATAAAATATAATTTTTTGCTAGTTTTTGTTAAAAATGCCTTCATGAAAAGTTCATATTAAATTTCTTTAATTTGCGTTAAAATCATAGTATTTATTTTTTCCCCTTAATTTTCACTGTCTTTAATTTTTTTAATGAGCACATAATTTAACCTCCTAGATCTAATATCCATGAGGTTTCTTGAATGGCCTTAAAGGTTCTTTTTTTTTAACCCTTTAGATATCACTGGGGTATCGAAATACGCCCTAAAGAGCGGGCACGCTATACGTCCCATACATAAACGCCCATATGTTTTTACGCCCAAAAATTGTTGCAAGTCAAGCCCGTAACTAGACTTTAATTTTTTTTAAGGGGGGTTGGTTCATAATTATTCGAAAGGGGCCCCTCACGTGTTTAATGCAAAAAAAATTTGTGTAAAATACTGGAGTTTCAAGCAAAAAAGGGGTGTCCTCCCCATGGTCCTCCCCAGAAAAAGTTTTGAAATTTAATTTTAAAAGTAGTGTTTCCACTCGTTTGGGTGACTTCTAAAATAGGATCGTTCCTATACGCAGAGCCGCAAAATTTCAAATTAGAAACTAGTGTAGGTATATAAATAGTGGTTAACATTGTTATAAACTATTTACATTTTACTTTTGAATTAGCTTGCAATCATAATAACAAGATTAATAATGTTCGGCAACTAGTGGTCAAAAAATAGTTAACTACCAACTATTAACTAGTCTGGGAAAATCTAGTTGCAACTAGTAGTTAACTATTTTTTCCTGGGACTAGTTACAACTTGTAGTTAACTGTTTCCCAAAGTAGTTAACTACTAGTAATACATCTTTCTTATCTATATCACAAAAAACGCGCAAAAAGGGCCTTTAATTCTGGTTATGGTATTTTGAGTACTCTACCATCTTAATTAAATTTGTTACAGTACAATTTTTTCTATATTTTGATGAAAATTTTAATAAGAATTTTTTTGAAAGTAGTTTCAACTAGTAGTTATTAAAAAATTAGTTCAACAACCAAGAGTAGTTAAACTACTAGTTAACTACTAGTTGATCAGTAGTTAACTGCTAGTTGCAACTAGTTCTAGTTAACTAGTGCCGAACATTAAAGATTAATACAGTTCCAAATTTAAAATAAAAAACCGATAAGTAAAAACCGATTTATTATAGTCGAAAGAAGATTTAACGTAACTTTTCCAGTGCAAGAGGGGGCCCCCCTTTGCCCTTATGTATGGACGCCCATGGTCCCATAGTAATTTTTTGGGATGTGTTTACGTTGTGCATAAGTGCATGCTCTGCTCCTCAATCCCTTTCTTTCTTTCAATGTATTTTTTTTTTCATCATAGTTTCTTTTCAGTAAATGAAGAGTAAAATTAAAAATAACTTCACACCTACACATGTGGGAAAAAGGAAAATTCCCTGACTTAGAATTTCTTGGAAATACTACATCTCCAACTGTCCCTTTCCGTGTGGGGGCTGTTACGTTTCGCCGTCGCAACATATGCCTGTTGCATCCCAATGGGTTTTCGCAGGTTTCCTTTTTCTCAGTCACCTACTCGACACGCGCTTTGGAATACCGCCCTTGAAAATCCGCTCTGCAAGTGCCCTTCTCTGACGCAGTGTGGGAGAACGAGCTTTCTGGAAACCCACTAACGAAAACTACGTTTGGCTCCTTTAAAACATCGCCAAATGTTGCCATTCTAATATAAATTATGACAATTTATATAGTATATGTCAATTTATTTTATTATGTAACTTAAATTTAAACCCGAATGGCAATTTAACATGAAATAGGCTTGATAACTAAAAAAGCTATTGAATAATATCTAATAACTTTACCTACTTTTCGTATTAAAAATGGCCTAATTATTTAATATTTATTTGGACTAGTTATAGATAGTAATTTTTAGAAAGGATTACATTTTGTAACGTAAGAAAAATGGTTCCAGTCATTTTTACTCAAACTGGTTAATTTATAAAACCTAAGTATCACACTCTTAATTTTCTTAACTGTAAATAAATGAAATAAAACAGTTATGTTGTAAAGGTATTTGTTTTAACTATTATCTAACACGTTTTCAATCTATGTACGAATGTTAACTTAGACGAGTGTAAAAAAACGTATTAAATGAAATTCCTTTTTTCTCCTACGATTTTCCTGTTTATTTATAAGACGTAAAACACCTCCTAAAACTGAACCACTCCGAAAGCCGAAGAGCAAAACATTTAACCCGATGTTAAACCCGAATCTCTTCCTGTTCATCAGCATTTCCAACCGAAAAAATACACTCTTGACATAGATCTAAAGGCTCGGTTCAAAACTTTGGACAACCCATCCATGACGAATATGGATATTTTTCAAGCCTACTTCCGCTGTTTTCGAATCGGCTCGCTCACGAAATTTCCACGGCTTGACGATCGCCCAAAGAGACGCTGCAGCGCTCCAAACTGGTTCCCTCCTCGGCTCTCGGTGGTTCTTTTTTAATTTTGTGTCCATATTACAAAGACGATTTTCAAAACAGAAGAATTATTGCGTTGTCAAACTTTCTGGAGTTCATCCCGCGATGTTGTGTTTTGTTTTCCGTCTTCAGTGTGTGCCTTGACTTTAGCGAAAAGTTCTCGAAATCCAACGATTTTTTTCCCCTCTGTTGTTTTGTGAACTTCGAAACGGTTTGTTACTATTGGATACCTGTTGAAACATCTTGAACCGAACCGAACCGTCTATTAAGGCTTCATCATGAAAATGGAAATTGCTCAGATGGAGATGCATCTCATAATGATGCATGTGGGGGCAACCCGATTGTGGTAAGATATTTTTGTCTTTTGGAAAAGTGTTGTTATTAATTCATCATTAATATTATTCCTATATTTTTACACAGAGTACCAATGTTTTTACGAACTACTTATTAGATTTTTTAAAAATATTTTTAATTTGTAAGAACAGCTTTAATATTGATAGATTTCGAAAAAGGAAATGTTCACCACAAACGTTTAAACGATAATCCAGTTCTCTAGTGTTTCATTTTGGTAGATTTTCAGGGGTCATGGGGGAGCAATCCCCTCTAAATTTTTCAAGATATTCTATTTTTTTTTATTGTAAAGAATGTTTTCCATTCAATCAGCGACAGGATACCTCCCAGAGTACCAGACTAGGGTCATCCCCCTAAATTCGACCATAGTGTTTCGTAGAGTTTGTCAGAAGTTATTAAATAAATTTCTTAAACGAAATTTCTCAAATACTTCAGCCTATTAAGAATTACGAAGTCAAATCGGGAGACTTGGGGGCCATACAAAGTGGATTGCTTGGATCATAGCCTTTGGATACTTTTGGCCCAGAACACCCAGTATTGACACACAGTATTAAATTTTTCTATGAACACTATCAAATTTTCTAACCATACAAAACTACTAAAACTAAGCATATAAGCGCTTAAATTTTTTTACACTCCACCAAATGTTTTCTGGTAAAGGTCCTGCTCTAAAGCATCTCACCTAAATCTAAAAAAAAGCTGACCCACTGCTTATGCAAGTCTCGGCCACACATCTTACTCACTTTGTGCGTCACTGGTTCACGTGTTCACCAGCACTTTCATTCACAAACTCTCTCCAACGGAAGGCAACAAGACTAGCTTCTGCCGGCTTCCGGCGGTCCATCTCGCCGTCCCTTTCCTGCTGCGTCCGGCCTGGCGCCAGGCTTCCTCCCAATGGTCACCTTCGAACGGCCTAAAAAAATAACCTTTGGCTAATGTCCTGTGAAAAGTGATGGTAAAAGCCTTGATGGAAACTTTTAACCAGGGATCTTGGTTGGACCGAAACGGCGGGGTTCCGGAAAATATTTGGATTTTTGTCTCTTAATTTTTGTTCCCTTTTCTTTTCCTCTTTCGTTGAAAAGTTGGTTGAAGAAGCATTCATTGGAGGAAGTGGTGAAAGTATTGACTATCGTGTCTTTAAGATGTTGACTGCTAATCTAAAATCTGTGAAGAAAACATCGGGAACTTGAATTTGAGAATCTAAAGCACTGTTTATCTTCTTGTAGAGTAAATTTACGGGGTAAATAATGAAAGAATATTAATAACTTTTTAATTTCATAAATGCGCCTATACTTATGCGAAGCTCATTGGTTTGATACTTACAATTGAAAAAATATACTTGAGACGTTATATCTTTTACAAAGGTTTTAAAAAGCTCTCTCAAGGGTACTCCAAAAATATGACTCAAAAACATTTCGGTGGTGAAATTTGGTTGTAAAATGTGTAAATAAAATATGTGAAAGTAAGTATTGAAAAATCCTCTTCATTTTTTATAAAAAGTAAAGTGAATTTGATGAATTTTTAAGAACTAAAAAATTTAGATGGGATTGGAATTTTAACCAAATTAATAAAGCTAAGTTGATTCGATATTTTAATGCTTCACTTTTTTTCTACGTAGGAATATACCAAATACTTTGTACACTATTTGCCAAATAATATGCAAACCTTGAAAGATTTTAATTTTATATTATTACTCTGTTTCACCTTGTCTTCTAAAGGAAATACATAATTTCTATAAGTATAAGTTCTAGAAAACCTTTTACTAGTTTTTTTTTAAATAGTTCTCTTTGTGCATTTTAAGTAGAAATTGTCTTGCCAGACCAATATATCCTTGGATTCCGATCCAGTTAAACGATTTACGTTATCGCGGCACATTTACATCACACCGATACGTAATACTCTGACCGATTAACGTAAGACGTATATCTCCTTTACAACATTCGCTCCCAAGACGTAAAACCGCATCATTACCAAAACAATGAGTAGAAGCGAGGAAGGTAGGCGAGGTATCGAATGACAGCCTCTACCTGATTCACCTTGCGTTTCTCTTAACTCTTTCCGATATCTCAATAGCTGTCCTTGAACGACTGGTAGTACAATAGATCAGAGATTCAATTTAACTGCTGGTATTTAAAATTGGATAAGAAAACAGGTCTCGAATGCTGTCTACACCTGTTGGAAATGATACAGAACTGGTTGATGGTGGTTGCGTAATTTTTAATGGGGTAATTATTCTGATATTGTTGGTTTGTAAATGTTATTTATCGGCTCTCACTGGTGTTCAAGAGTTTGGTACCTTTATGGATTGAGTCTAGAAAGTTCTAGTAGTATCTGCTTTAATTGATGTTAATGAAAAAATGTCGAAATGATTAGCATTGGAACCATTTTTTGCAATTGGTTGTTTTTAAATAGATAATGGAGTAGTACTTTTTTTTCTAGAGAACATTTACTAGTAAGGTAAATAGCTTTATATCTTGTAATATTTCAATAGAAGTTGTTAAGACTTTAAGGCCACTAGACTTGGATTTTTTTTCTTTCATTATATTCTTACAACACCGGTAATTTAGAGGTTATGATGCAAACATTTTTCAGGTTCAAACAGGAAGAGTATCCAAAACATTTGCTAGATTGAAGTACAAATTATGATACCTTAAAAACTTAAACTAAAACCACTTCCTACAAAATCATAGCTTATTTATCATACCTCAATAGCTGTTAATATATTTTGCCTTTAGAGAAATTAAACTTATCGACACACAAAGCTAATGCAGCTATAATGAACTTCGTATATCTAAACATATTTCTTACATTTTCCAATCATTTACATTCTCCTCTAGAAAAACTCTCGTTTTGTCAATAGATTTCCTTTGGGCCGAGAACGAATTAAATTAACATTAAGATAAATGAATCGGCAGCTGTAATGTATACTTGGTTCAGGAACCTGTTTTACAAATAAATGGCGAAAGTTTTCCTCCTAAATAGCTTGATAATTCTTGTGTTATCTAGAGCAAAGCTACTTGTCAAGGTTCATACCTAAAGAACTAATATTTCTTTTTAGTATCCGAATATTTTCAAAGCTGGAATTATCCCCTGTTACGGCATACTCGTAACTTAACACATATAACGCCTTAAAAATGTGAAAGGCCTTCAAAATAAATAATAAAGCCTAAAAGATAGTTTCCCCCAAGTAAATTTTCTGCTTTTCTTTAGAGTTATATCAAAATATATGCAGAATGCACTCGAAAGATTCTGAATATGCCCTCTTATTCTTTTTAAAATAAGATGAATATAGTCGTGCTTACAGTCCATATTTTTTTTACTTTGACGCCGGAGGGGATCATGGAATCATTTATGTTTCTTAATGATTATTCCAAGATATTAAAACTTTTTCCGACCAAGTGAATAACTTTACTGATTTATGAAAATAACTAATGATATCATTTATCTTGTTAACCTTTCACCGATCCAGAGTAGGTGAATGTCGTACAGGTTTTCATCTTTTGTAAAAGGCTATTATGTTCTATTGTGAGGGCACCATTGTGTATATCCATTGACAGTGTTTTCCCGACCAAAAACTCGTAGAATAACAAGTCAATTTTCCTCAACGACAGATTTTAACGTCCCAATCATCGGGGGAAAACACCTTCGAACGACTTTCCTGATGGTCTCTCTGGTCAACCCGTTCTTGCATCTACCTATAACTTTAAGCACACAACGGAAACCCGATTCGGAGCTTAATTAGAACCAACCCGTTCTCGATTTCGAACAACATCATCCATTGATTACTCTGCGAGAAGTAGGTGAAATTGTCGCTTCGAGGTTTGCTGCTGTCTCTTCTCGTCTCGTGCAAGAAGCTCCACTTTCTCGTAGGCGGCCCCAAAAGGAGTCCGTGCGTTAGAGAGAGTTGGTGAAAGTATAACCACCTCGGTGTATCATGTTTCTCCACGGATTTACTGCATACGCCCACTTTATGAGATTTTGAGCTGCTACCACGTTTGGGTTACGTAATTTTTTTTTTTTAACGACGAGTGGACGCACTTTCGCATTGTGCTTTTTTTTATTGATGGAGCCGCACCGCGCGCGTTCGTTGAAGTTGTGTATGTCGTGCTAATTGGGTTTCGTTGCATGTGGATGTCGGATGGATTCTGATTGGTGGACACGATGTGTGCACTTGTGTTCTGTTGAGTTGGCTCTCGCGTGTTGGATATATTGACACCAAGCTCGTTCTGGAAGTTTCGAGATATACCCGAGTAAGTACATTTTAAAAGTAAGAATGAGTTAATTTCTTGTGCATTGAAATTATCTTGAAGACCATCACTATTATTACTGTTTTAATGTACCTACATTTGTTTAGATATTTTGCGATTAATTGTGATGATAAGTACCTCTATTACCGTGTTTTCAACAACTGTACTGAAGGGTAAAGCAAAATAAGTTTTATAGAAATTGTAAAATCATATCCATAGCATACAAAAGTCCTTACTTGATTTAAATTCTTCCTGGATCTGATTATCAAAAACTTGGGGTCCCTATTGCAAAATCTTTGCATACGTTATTTGATGAAAGTTTTCATTCTTTCCTATATAAGTATATTTATTTGACAACAATTCTGGAAATATATGTATTTTACAAAACAATTTTCTTTTAAATAACTTTACTTCAAAATTTTATTTTATTTTATCAACCAATACTGTATTTTATTCTATAAAAACAAAATTAGATAAACACGAAAAAGGTTTACTATTTACACTAGGCAAGCTGATAAATCCTTAACTTTTGAATGAAATCTCACGTTTATTTTCAGTTCTTGAAAATTAATAGTTTATCATTATCTAATCATTTGTAATATTTTACCCTTAATAGTGGTCACTCTAAGAGGCTATTTTTATGTTGAGTTCAGTTGAAATTTGCTTCGTATTCTAACTTATAACTTAATATGCAAAACAATCATGTAGTTAAACATGTTGGTTAAAAGAAAATATTCCTTGTTTTGTACCCTCTAGTAAAATTTTTAATTTCATGCTCGCACAGCAGACGGCTACTCAGAAGGGTTATTTCGGTCTAGGGGAAGGCTGAGTATCATCATCATCGTTAAAACACTTAACTTCCGAAATTGTGTTCCTTTTTTTAAAAGGGAAATTAATCTTAAAAGGAAATCATACAATTTTCTTAAGATCACAATTGTCCCAGAAATCATGCAAACAGCATCACATATAAAAAAAATTAGGCGACTTTATAAAACTTTAAAACAATAAAGTTATAAGCTCTATCCGTGCATGACCGGGTATATTAGATAGTCTGATATAAATCTCCCGCCAACACATCCCTGGAACGAAAGGAATGAAAATACGTTCTATTAAGGGTGGAGATAAAATGGTGTCCCGTGGAATGGAAATGTCTTCTCACGATTTTGAATGATGATTTTAGCGTTCTTTCACGAATGAGAATGCTGAAGATGAAATTCCGATGGTACCGGTGTCCTCCATCGTAACTCATGTATGTCTGCTTGCTGCTGTATTGGCTGCTGTAGTTGTGGCTTTTAGATTGGATCAAATAATGCTATTGAATTACGATAACAATATATCATTTATTTTAAAAGCGGTGTAAGTCCAAAAGTTTCTAAATTTATATTGTTAGCTGTTTTGACTAATATTGACCGTATGTATTTACGAATAAAACACAATTTCTCCCCCTTTATTAAATTAGTAAGTAATAAAATGATGATTGATACTTTTAATTAAACCAAAAAACTTGGATAATCTCGCAACAATGGAATTAACCGGCCTTGAATATCTGAAAATCAACGACATTTATCGTTGTATTGATCGACATTATGTTAATTTACAATTCAATTCCTCTGCCTCTGGTTGATACGTCGCATATGTAAGTTCTTGTGATAAACGGTGTATGGGCAGCCAAAACGCATTAAACAGTAAAGAAAACCAACAACACTCACATTTTTAGAATCCTTAATTATTATCATCCTTCTGATATCATTTTCTTACCAAATCAATTCAGATATCATTTCAATAATTTGATTATCTCCAAACAACATTCAATCTCTCCATATCACCCGGAAGGTAACTTAGCATTGTGCCACATACATAAGAAAGACAGCCCCGTCCTTTGTTGCCTTATCTATCTGATAAAGGACCGTCCGTCGTTTGCTTTTAAATTGCGCCTAATACACCATGATTTATCTCTCCCGAACTAACCCTTCTTTTCAACGTTTTTTAATCCCCCCTCAATCCATCATCGGACACTTAATTTCTCCATTGTGTCGGAGGCGGCCTAATTCAATTTATTTATGAAGTGCTCCGTCGCTTTAAGTCTCTCCCGGCCATTCATATTCATTAGGCGATCTCCCTATGAACATAATGAAATAATAAAGCGAGTTTGCCTAACGAGATAAACGTCTCGGGGAGACGGGAAATCTTTTAATCTGTGTCACTTTTGCGGCTCTTGATGATGACCGGGTCATTCGGTTTCGCTCTTGTTGTGTGGTGTTGTTGTTTTTTTCTATGTGTTGCATTTGTTTCTGTTTAGTAGCCACCGGTTGTGCATTCTGATCAGCTGTTTTTGAAGTACCCCGAGGGGCGCATTATTATATGTAATGTGTGATCAACTCTTACTTTCTTTCCGAGTGATTAAGTTGTGATTTATGCTGTGTCGTTTTGGTATCTGTGTTAATAGTTTTGGAGATTTTATTGCTCCTTTATTTGAAATTAACTCTTAAGATTAAGTTAATAGATAACAAGAGACAATATTATAACGAGCAAATTTAAAATGCGAAAATGGACCATAAGTGTTTCGAGGTTTCTTTGATTCTCTCCGCCTTTTAAAATGACTTAAGTCTACATTTTTTAGTGTTTTTTCACCTGATTAGGTCTAAACTTCTCTTAATACTTTTTCATTCCAAAAGAGTTTCAACTTTCCTCCTCAATTATTAGTTTAAATGTTATTTTTAATTTTTGGTCTTTTCTCGGGTTTTCCCAGTCATTTGCAATTAATAACTATTAAAGGTATTATAAAGGCATATTTCAGTTTAGACAAGTGTACCCTAAATTGTATACTGTGAGATCATCAAAAAAACTCTCATTAAATATTGTAAAGGATTTTTTAATATGATGTGTTACAAAAATAGCATTTTTAATGCTTCTAAATTTAAATTTATGAATGAAAAGGGCGTTAGCATTTGAGTCAATAAGGAATTCCTGTTTTTCCATACTTCTTTCAATTCTTTTCCATTCCAAAAGAGTCTCTTAACTTTCCTCCTTAATTAGTTTTAAAATTATTTTCATTTTTGGTCTCGTCGAAAGCTGAACTTGCAACCCAGCTGTGATGCTTAACGAAGCATTTTACGAATTCAGCACTGCGAGAACCCGGATATTCAGCAGAATTAATAGATAAGGAATAAAAAGGGTCCTTTCATAGAGATTCGCGTGGTTGTTGACTGTTCTTTTTAACCCTTCTGCAAAACTGTGCTTCTGAAAAGCTTCCATTGCTGTTTGAAATCCCATCCTAAAGCTTCCCATTATTTATTTTGTTTCACCAATGACACTGCTCCACTGTCTTTGTAGATATAGATAAAAATAGCGTGTTTATAATTCTTTGTTTGGATTTCTTTATCTGTAACGATATAAATGAAAACGTCCTGTTTAAGTTTTTGTATTAGATAGCAATGGTCTTGATTGTCAGATCTTTGCAGCTAACAATACGAATTTCATGTATGAATGAGAAAGTGTTTATTTGTTGAATCTTTCATATAATCTATCTGAACTTGATAAGTACTGATAATGCAGACTTTTTTTTTTATTTTTAAATACCTAAACTTGCATGTTCATATCATGGACTTGGTTCGTAAACATTTTAAATCTTATGTTAATTTACCACATCCTTTATCTAAAATTGTTTACGCATTTTATCCTTCATAAAGGTCTTCAAATACATCTTCTACCTCTCTAAACAGGAAGCATCAAAACAATCAGAAATCCATGTTTTCCAAACCCTTTATCTCTAGAGAATCCAATGGAAATAATAAGTGGATCAAGGATGGTCAAGGGGCAAGAAACTTTGCATCCGACATTTGACATTGACTTCAATAAATACTCATCTGCGCTTGGAATTCCGGCGGAAAATCGCACCTTCCTCTCGATAACGATTTTTAGGATAGTCAACCCTCATAGTTCTTTAACCCGCCTGTATATCTACTAATTGGAACTATCCACGCAACGTTGGACCCCTCCCATGATAATTATTCTTTTAATAATAACGATAAAAGAAGCGGTTTTCCAACTATGAAATCCTTTGAAGCTATTTTTATATTGTTCCAAAAATTACTGAAACGCATATAAAAATAATTCGATAGATTCAAATAATTCAGTTTTTTTTATAAGAAGAATCGTTAACTTCCGAAAACTTTGTATTTTAATTTGTAGCTGCTCTAGACCAAGAAAACTATTTTTAATATGCAAAATAACTTGTAAGAAAATTAATGGAAATCCCGTACAAAACCAATCTTTGTGAACATAGCCGGGATTGCTGAAGGAAAGAAAATTAGTTCTTTTTTTAGTAGGTATGTTTGGGTTTTAAATTTAGAATTGTTCTATATTGTCTATTGTCTCTTTCAAAGGGATTGTAGGACACAATTATACAATACGTATCTAAAAATTATGTTCTGAGAAATAGAAAAACATTATTTAAAAAGTGTTTTAACCAAGGGTCAGATAAATTTTGGAAAATTCTGTTAAGCACATTAATTTTTCCCATTCTAATTAACTGTATAGTTATCCATGACCTTTTATAAAAATCATTTATAGTAGGAGTATAAGATAATAATCCCTTGAATTCCGTATAGCAATTGTTATCTTCCTATTCATAAAATATTTTTTGGCTCTAAATATATTCAAAGTAATAACCTAGTTTCATCTATCGATTTTAAGTATTGGCTTGGTCATTTTTAGGTTACATTACTTAGTGTCTCTTCAAATCAAAACAAGATATGACATAGCAGCTTTAGCTTTTCTTTTTACCCTTCAAAGCCAAAGAAATTTAAAAATCCATATCTATGATTAAGAAGCCTTTGACGGAGTCACGCGAGATGCTCGCGTTGTCCTCTTTTTGGACAATCGTAATCCTGTCCTTTAAAGCGATTTCAGGGTTATGGGAACTGTGTCGATGGTTTCTTGTTTTTGATTTCGGTTACGAAACCCTCTTTCAGAAAAAAAACGCGATTTTCTCCCTATTGTTAGCGTTGTTGACTGTCTTATGTGAATATCTCTAATCTACTTGTATCCCGGGATTAGACCCGCATGAGTGAATTGATTGGGGATCGAGTGTGAGAGGAATTTTGTATAGGTTTTGGTGTGGGTGTTTGACTTTGCACGTGATCAGGGTTTTTATGGGTTTTTTTAGATTGTTTATTATTATTTTTCCTGGTATTTAAAACAGCTTGTAGCTTTAAGGTATATTTATTTGGCAATGAAAATTCGCACGAATCGGCAGTAATTTTAAGTTTAGTAAAAAATCTGAAAGGTTTCAATAAAAAATATGGAATCAAGTTATTAAAAACTTGACGAGGAATTTCCAAATAATATTAAATAAAAATTGTTTAAAGGGCGTGCAAGAATGAGTTTTGGGCATCTAATATTCATATTGTTTATATAATTTACAGTTGATGAGTATTTTTAAAAGGTCTAATGAATATGTGCGAATAGTTGAATATTCTTTCCATAAAATTTGAGATGGAAGTTCATAGCTCAAAGCCCCTAGTCTGGAAAAGAGAGCAGCTTGACTAAGAGTAAAAAAAATAACCTTTCAATTTCAAGCCTGGTCAAATTCCTTTTTTTTTTAAGTTTGCGTTCTTCTATAAGAAATGATTATCACCCTTCCAAAATTAGCCAAGGTTTCACACAGTTTGTTCGCAAACAGCCTTTCATGTTTGTTACGACGTCCTTGAACAAATATTTTTTCCATGGAAAAAACCTCGTCCATTTCACTTGTTTACCTCAATTAACCCAAAATAGCCCAGCTCTCCAAAAGCACCAAGCGACACAAATTTATTACTCTTGCGGTTGAACTTGAAAACCCCTGTCCATCATCACAGCCATTCCCGAAATACCGTTTAAATAAAAACCAAACCTCAACAACACTATCTCTCAGGTGAAAAAATGGTTGAAATAAATGTCGACACATCCGTCTTACTGGTCACTTTGTTACAACCGACCACATACGCAATTCAGTGGGGGTTTTGCCGTCCATTTTGAATTCTTCTTACCGACTCATCCACCATGATGGTTCTCGTCCCTGAAGCGTCCTTGCTTGCTTCCTTCTCGTGTTCAGTCAGTCCCTCACTGCTTTTTGGTTTTAACTTCAGCAATGAGTCTTCTGGAGTGTAAGGTCAAGGGGAAGGTTTGTGGTTTTTGTTATTGAATTCTATGAAGGAGGAATCTGAATCCGTTGTATAACTCCCCCTACGTGATGGGTAAGGAAACTGGAGAATAATAAATGGCCTCAGCTTAAAAATATGTCCTCAGTCATTACCAAGGTGTGGTTTTGGGCTGGAATAGTTCGAGTATGTTGTTTTTATCATTGGTTTACTGAGAAATATATCTGAAGAGAATTCCTAAAGTAATTCTCAAAAGTTAAAGCTCGGAAAATATGGTTTCTGTTTCTATTATGAGCTTAAAGCTATACCTTATTTTTGTTTTATCACAATAAGTGGTTCTTGAACAATCAGCACTACCTCAGACAAAAAATGTATCGTGCACTTAATGTTTACTGACATCTAAATTATGATAAAATGCTTCTTGCTCAATGATTTTACATCTCTTCACTTTTCGCTAACTTAATGGTTTAGATTTATGGTTATTACCCTATCCGGGTTCTCTTTCTTTGAAAAAATCATATGATTTCTAAAGGATCCTCAAACAAGATCTGTGGAATTTTCATATCACCACCATCTAGATCTCGCCGATATTGGCTGAAAAGATATTGTTTAAAACTCCCTTTAAGCCCACAAAAACAACTGCACGCTTGTTTTCGGTAATATTTCTTCATGCCTCAGTTGTCCCTCATTTCGACTCGTTTATTTCGGGCACTCAACTCTTCTCATCTCAACCTTGCATCAGCCATCGGACATCGCCATCTACTGGAACGCGACTTTGTTGACGGATGCATCCTTTCTGGAACACGTCCTTGCATTGATTCTGCTGGTTGCTTTGAGAACATATTTCTAATTGAATGGTTTTTTCCTCGTTTCGCCTTTTGAGGTAGTTATCTGCATGAGTGAGCTGGAAGATTTACTATTTACTTCAGGAATATTGATAATAGGTTTTGGATTTCGCGTTAGGAGTTCGAAAATGATGGTAACAACAAACGTTTTAAGAAACTGTTCTATTTGTTTTCTTCCTTTTCACTTTGGATGAACAAAACAAATTATATGTATGAAATATGGATAAAATAATAATATGAATGACATAAACTTATTCAGTGCCAAATTTGGATCAGGGTGCTAAAGGTTTTGAAGCTTATGGAACTGTCATTTCGCATATTTAAAAGGACCATGGGTTGAAGCGTAGGGAAGCAATAAAGATTTCTCCCCATACTTAATAGAACTTTCATATAAAATTTCGGTTCTTACGTACTAACCCGTCGACCGTACCGCTGAATTTGAATATTTCTGAACGAGAAATAGTATATACTAAATTTCATTCCTAGTTTTTAAACTATCTATTTTAATTGCATTTATTTAATGCTTTGCACAATTTTTCTTTGAAGTGATATCATTGAAGTAAGCAATGGAAACCTTAAATTTTATTATTCAATTTTAATTTAGGGCATTCTTTACATCTACATTTTTAGTAATTCTGACGTATCATTTTTTTTATTCCTAGAGCGTTTTTTTTTCTATAATAAATGTTGAGTGTTAAACATAGAGTAATTCTTACCCAAAGGACTTTTCTTTCAAAAGCTCGTTAAAATTTAATGTGAAAACCGCGATAGCTGTTATTTAACTTGACCTATCTGACATTAGTTTCTTAGAAGTTGTTTCTCTCTTAACGTCAGAAAATCACACTAGAGAAAAACGTGCCTTTCGAAACTGTTTTCAAATCCACCTGCTTTTGTCTTTAGTTCTCCGTTTTGAAGAACCCCGACATGCTGGTTTTTCCTTACAGGTGTTTTCTAGTGTTAAATTTTCCTTTTCACTGGAGACTGTTTTCTAATTATTTTGAACGGGTAACCAAATTTTCTTTTTAAAAATCTTCCTATATTAAAAACAGTTTGAGTCTGTTTCTCTGCTGTTCTTTATAGTTTAGCGATTGTTCTTGAGCTATTGTATTCTAAATGGAAGTTTGAAGACATACTAAATGCTTACTATGTTTTTAACTTAGTTGTATTAGTCAAGAGTATCAATGTGGGAAATTTTTGTGTGTACGGTTTCTTATCCTTTGATACTAATGTAAAAAAAAATACTTACAAGTTATTGTTGGTGTCATGTGAACTTTTTTTAAGATGTTATATGGATTTATCTAAAAACTGATTTATTAGATACTAGCTATATATAAAAAACTACACTCTAAAATTGCAAAAACCGCTTTCTTGTTTGCACCTGTAGCGGAAAAACAGAAGGCAGGTGCTTGAGTTTTAAGATTTTGTTTCCATTGTCTTTTCCTCATCTTCCCTCAGTTATCTTCACCTGTTCCATTCTGTGAATAGACTTCAGGGAATTGTATCCCACTTAAACGCCGATTTCCTGCAAAATGCGTCTAGGGAGTTTTTAATTCCTCTCGGAATATTTTCCCAAAGATCGTTAGTACGCGTATTTGGTTGGGTGCCAGAGTAAGGGGGCCTGTGTTATCTTTTCTTCGTAATAGCTCACTGACAAAGATGAGTTCTTTTTCCCAGGAGTTGGTTGAAGAGAAGCATAGTGCCTTGATTTTTAGGATTTTAGCAACGGTAAATAATTCTTTAAGTTCCGTGTGCCAACTTTCTATGCATATTCCCTATTTCGTTTTCTATCCAAACGATATTTGTCTAACCCTCTCCTGAAGAACTTCTTAAAATTTATTTCAAGCATTTCAAGTTGAACTTTACTCGAGAAAGGAATATCTAATTTCTCTTTTAAGAAACAAGTACTGCTAAACTATTCCTGCTTGCAAGAAATTTGTAATTCATGATGAATTCCAATGCATATTCAGCAAATTATTCTAAATCGTCTAATTAAATTAAAAGTTTAACTCTTTTTCACCCTTGTGAGAGTGATTTCTCCAAAAAGTATTTCCAATTTTTTAATAAGTCTTTCACCCCCCCCCCCTTAGCTTCCAACTATTACTTTTTAGTCGTTCCCTAATTGAAATACTGTTCCGTGAGTCGAATTAGTAGACTAAAGAAGCACTACTTGGCGGATTTTTTTATTAACGATGATTTTCAAATCTCCGAATTGTTAATTTTCAAAATTAATTTCTGTGCCATGGAACTCACCATTAATATTCCTTACAAGTTGAGATAAATTTCCTACAACTTACGTTTCATTGTATTTTTTAGTTATCAAGATCCTACAGCAATTTCTTCTCTTCCACACTCTTGTTGAATTAATAGCTCGCTGGGGCAACCCCAGTTTTTTTATATCGCGTGTACATTAAAGATACACACCCATCTCCATTCTTAACTACGGACCCTATTACCTATCGGGAATAACTTCTGCCGCAGGTCGCGTGGCAAATGTTCCAGAACCAATTCTCCCTGTCAACTGCACAGAATTTACCAACATCTGCTCTTTTCGATGTGCGCTCCCCCATGTTGGGGCCCCATAATCCCTGCTATTGAAGAAACCTTAGCTTTTTTTTCCTGCTCTGTCCGTCATCTATTTGCAACCTGCCTTCGCCTTGCCACCATGCTTGCCACGCGTCCGAGACTAACCATGGACTAACAGCTTCACCTCAAAGCAACAGCAGCTGCTTCTTCAGAAGGTCGTTTGGCCGAAAGAGCGTTTTTGTTGTGTTCGAAAAGTGGCCTCTTGATGAGCGGCGCTCCGAGCGTCTTAAGTTTCCGGGTTCGAGCTTCTTTTAAACACAAACTCTTGGAATAACACATTACAGCGTTATTTTCGATAAGTCTGTGTGCAAAGTGGAACAAGCGGTGTGGCGAGATCATTGCTATTTTTTGCAGGAAATGCCACCTATAAGCTATCAACAATACTAGTCTCCTTTTGTATAATGTTCTTTTCCGACGATCATCTTTGACATTTAAGTGAAAACCGTGGATGCACCGTATCTATTTTCCTTCTAGTAAGCTATTTTTATCATAGAAACTTCGCACGAAAATGTTAGGAACTAATACCGATCTATAGTTAATAGTAACCTGAAATAGAAGAATCAAGCTATATTATGTAACGATCTGTAGCACAAATGTTACTTTATTGGTCACGCTATGTTTAAATATAGTGTTCTTTGTTGGGTTTACTAATCTATTCTCTTTTTCATATGAGTGTTCTTTTCGAAAAGAAAATTCTTTTTCTTCATTATCAAATTAAATTTATCCTATTTTTGGCAATCGAAAGTTTTTTCAGAAAAATACCGATCGATTTTTGTCTCTTTTTATGGAGAGAAATGTTTCCTTAACAGCAGAACAACATATATCTGACTACATCATTCGTAAAACAGGGTTCATTAAAGATTTAAAAGGGGCTAATTAATCTATTGATCCTTAATGTGAGATAGGGAGTACAAGTTATTTTGAATGATTGTCATTTTAGAAAAGCATATATTAAAATTTAATTTTAATTTTTTAATGAACAAATAATATTTTTCTACTCAAAACACCAACTGATCTCAGTGGAAACTGTTTCGCCCGACTTCTGGCCAAAGCCAGTTGCCAAAAGCCACGGCACCCTAATTTTCATACTTTTTAATTGTGTTTTCATACAGCCATAGTAATTTTTCTTCATTTATTGTTCTGATGTTTAGGGAGTTTGATTGTGGTTTTCGTGTCTCTGTATATGTAGTTCATGCTATTTCCGTATTTCACTCCTCATAATTCAATTTCACTCCTCCTAAAAAAGTCAAGGAGTATTTTTACTCCTCCAAAAAAATCCTAGGAATAACACTGATGTAGTCCTAATTGAAGTATTTAAAACGATTACCTAGTAGTATATGTATTTTGAAACTTTTACATTCTTAAAGAAAAATATAAGAGTAGAACATCTAACACTTATAAATTAATGACTCATTATATATGATTATGTATAAAATTGGTCTTCAAACGGAAAAAGGGAGGGTTTTAGGGGATTTCACCAGATTTTGATAACATTAAGCGATATATGGATCACATAAAACTACAGTTTGCGGCAAGTTAAATAAGAGTGATCGTGACCGGTCAATTTTGATACTATATTATCCGATTGATAACATTAACCGTGATCACAATAAGCGGAGTCGACTGCATTGCACTATCCCCATAAAAGATTCAAGTAATTAGTTAAAATTTACTTTTCCCTTCCATGTATCCAATATGTACTACTAAAATATAAAGACCGGACGTCATTAATGTGGCGCAAGAGATGCTAATTATGGCAACAGGTGATTAATCCAACCCGTGCGTTTTGACCACGCATTTCATAACTGCGTGGGCTGAGGGAGGAATCGTGTCGACACATTTGACGAGAATGAAAGCGCGAATCCTCACGGTGAAGGTGTACAAAAGAATGGGGTTTTTTAGAACGCTTGAGCGATGACCCGTGCTTCCAAGTCTAGGCAGCTTTTGACGAGAAAGGGAAAGGATTCGTCTGTAATTTGTGAGTGATGTTCAGTAGATCATTAAATGTAGAAAGGTCAACTGCATATCTTTTACTTTCTTACATGGTTTATTGTGAAATGGATACAAGGATTGAGATTATTGTTGCGTTAATTCTTTTATTCGTCCCATAGTCATCATCACCGTTCGAACTCTAGTCTTGGGGGATGTTCAACTGAACTTGAAAATTTGTTTGCACTTGTATGCAAAATTCGTTTAAACTAAGAATTGCTTGGGTTCTCCTTTTTCTGTTAGTTGTGGCTTTATTATGCACACTACTCACATCGCAAGATTGAAATTAAATTCAAAACATCCATTTCCATGCAATTTAGTATTACAAGTTTTAATTTTTTCCCGTAATCTTGCAAGGGTATTACATATTCATCGTGCCTTTTATTTGCATTCCTTTTATAAAAGGTTGTGTTCGCAACTAAGCAATAAAAAATGGCTTTTATAATGCTCTTTTCTTCTTGAGGAGAAGGGGGCGAAATATTTTAGCATGGTAATACAAATGCATGCACAAAGATTAATGACAACAATCTTTTTTTATACATAGATTCTCTTGATTCTAATGCCAAAGTATCCGACGTCCTTTACTTTACGTGCTAGAAACTTTATCGAATGATTTTAGGCTTTTTTAGGGCATCTGAAGGAATTTAGTTTATTTTTTTTTCAATTGAATGCTTTTACAATTAATAAATTTAGTTTTTTGAACTAACTTCTAAAACTTTTCATTTGCATTAAATTTTAAATTGCATTTTTTCCTATTTTAATTTATTGTGTATATAACTGTTGTATTGGTGCAGCCTTTGATTTATAACGTATCACATTCTTTTCTGTTATGTTTGTTTTCGATCTCAAATAATAGTTTTTGCAAAAGGGGGTTTATGCATTTTCAGGCACACTGCACTTCTCTATGCAGCTTTATTTCTGCAAAGTAATCAATGTGTTTACTCTCCAGTTAAATGCCTCTGCTCTTGCAAAACTTTTTTCAAAACCTATCATGCCCAGCATTTCACCTCGCACATGCACATACTAATTCGCTTTCTGCACAGCAACGCCAATGCTTCTTCACCCGAAGTCTTTTGTAAAAGGGCCGCACTGACTTCAGCTGGACCTGATCCAATCGATCCAATCCCCAGATCCGCTTCTTACCTGTAGCAGCAGCGGGCCCAAGCAGCTGCTTGTCGCCCCCGGGGCAACAAACTTGCAAGGAGGGGGTGCCGACGACGACAGACACCTGGCGTGCTGCCCGGCGCGTGCGGCCCGCGCAGGTGGTCGCCAGGAATTCGGCCCGCTTTCTTCTCGGCCTGGGCTCTTTATTGCGGCACCCAGCAGCTGTCGAAAGATGACTTGCGTCAGGCAGGGATTTTTTGGGATTTTTAGCTGGTTAATTGGGAGAGAGGAGAGGAGTAGTAATGAACGTAAATGTTGAGAAGTTTGAATTTACGACCTATGTTGTTTTTTGGAAATTTGTGTTTGAAGAAAAATGAGTTATTGCCTTGACTTGCTTGTGTTGCATTACGATTTAATGAAATCTTGCAAAAACATATCGGTGCAGATTTTTCTTACTTTGAAATGCCCGTTAAAGAGCCATTTAATATAGAATTCTAAAAACTGTTCATCAGAGGGAATGAATATTGCAATGATATTCTCTCAGTTAGCTATTAGCCAAATTTGTTTGGCAGTGCATTTATCAATAGTGTGGTACTCTGACTATTTGTGCAAGGCATTTTTACTTTGCATTACATTTAATTTTAAGTGCAATGTTTTTAGTTTCATCCATAGAAAGGGTTGGAAGCCAAATAGCATTCGAGATTTTAAGGCTCATTTATACTTTTCACTTTAAATCTTCATTTTGGAAGAATCGTCTAAAAAGACAAGTGTAAATTGTCGTTTCACTCTTCAGTCCTCCGATTTCCTATTCGAATTTATGAAACAAGCACCCATTTTCTTAGGAAATCGGAGGACTGAAGAGTGAAACGACAATTTACACTTAGATTCCTCGGTGAGGATCACTCCTGATGAACAGTGAAAGTGAAACAGTGTAAAGGAGCCTTTAGATAACTAAATTAAGTCTGACCTTTTTAAAAAATGTACCACAAATTAATGAAACCAAGATAATTAGTGTGTTTACATGAGTAATAGGAAACGGCATAAATTATATTGATGAGGTTGTAAGCATCGCAGTGTTTAAATTTCACTTCTCACCCCCTCAAAATACATCAATCACAAACAAGAGAGATGTAATTTCAACCCTATCTTCACCAAAACCATAACATCTGTTAGACCCTATTCGCCTCAACTGAACAAACAAACCTACGAGACCCAAAGGATATGTACAGTTATTTATGCAACACGCGATACTTCATCAACCGCCCCCAACTGCAATCTGTCCCCTGTCAACCCAGAGACCTCCCAAGCAACGTCGAGTGTCACACTAATCAAGACTCGAATTTATGAAGCAGCGGATCACAGCGAGAGGGGGTGCTGGTCACTCGATGGTAATTAGTTAAAACGGGTGACTCATCCCCCTCGGCTTCCGGCGGTCATTTCGACTAATGGCCGGCATGCAGCGATTGCTGATGAGGGGGATGACTAATTCGAGGATTTGGAGGGAAGTGAATGGGAATTTCCGATGGATTGAAGCTTGCAATAGCCATCAGCCTTATTGTTTAACGTGTGAAGCATTTTTTAGACGAAACTAATAGAACTCTTAGCTTATAAGCTGATTAAAAGTGCTAGAAGGGAAAAGTATAAAATTTGAACACGATTTCATCTTAATATTCCTGAGAATCGTTGCATATACTGTTGGGAACCTAATTAAACGTTGTGTTTTCTTACATTTATGTGAAATGTTTTTGCATTTTTTAATTATATGAACACCCTCAAGGAGTGTTTCATGGCTTTTACACGATCTAATCATCCTTTTACCGCACTTCGAGGACCTAACAAAATTTCGATTATTTTTATTTTTTACGTATGATTAAATTCTATTTCCAACATAAAACTTCGTTGAAATGTTAATTTTAAATTGTAAAAAGCAATAAAAACTCGTGTAAAAATTGTTAAAAAAAATTTTAAAATTTTTTTAAGAAGAATATATTAACAAAAAAAATACAATATTGTTCATCAAGGGGCATCAATTTGGGAATTAAAAAAAAAAGAAATTTGATTGTAGTGCAATTTAATTTTAAGAGAATAAAGCCACAAAGCAAATTAGCTTGATTTCATGTTTATAGTTCATGAATTTTAGACCGTTTAAAAATGCAGGAAAAACAACTTTACAGAAATTTCTTTAACATTAAAAACTATTACAGTATAACCTCGAAATCGAAGGGACCCGAATATAAATTCGATGTATCGGAGTTTTCGAAATAGCAAGGTTACCCAAAATATAAAATTAACTAGTAAAGGGGAAAATATTTTTTATCGAGAATTATATTTTCTCGCGGTATCGAAGTTTGAGGTATCTAGAGTATACTGGTACTAATAAAAGTGGGGTGATAAAAAAAAAAGTGAAACCTGGAGTATAATATTTACAACAATAGTTTATCATAAAAAAAAGTGGGATGATTTTGTTGTTATTCCTTTTTTTCTGTTTAAAAATACAGTATTTTACGAAACTTAAAGCATTTGCGGCAAAGAAAGGATGTTTCTAAGAATTTCTTTTTTTGCGAGAAATTTATGTCACCAAAGGATCTTTTTTCTACACTATCATCGATCCTCGAAAATAACTCTTTCGAATTACCCTAATAAACAATTTAATAGCTTCTATGGGTTTATTTTGAATCGTTTGTTAATTTGTTAATAATGTAGCGTTGTTTTTTTCTGCAAAAACCCAGGTGTTATTTTAGAAACTACTCGCACTTGGCATTTATAAAAATCCTGGTATTCATTTTATCTGTGGAAGAAGGATTTTTTCATGTATTTATTTATGCTTTTAATTTTTGCACTCACTTCTTCTAACTTCGAATAATACGGCTTGAACTCTCACATTTTTTTTTTTTTTTTGGAGTTTCACCCTCTTGGAGAGCACAGAAATTTCCCCTACCCTTAATATCAAATATAAAAAAGATCGAAAAAAATTATTGGAACACTCTCGAGATCCGCACGCGCCATACACCTGGCCGTCAAGAGACTCTCCGATTGGCCGAAGCCTCCGAAGAGCGCCTCTCTCATTGGCTGCTTCGGAACGAGAATTCCGCTGTTTTCGAAAGACGACCCGAGCGAACATCTGTTCCGGAGTTGTTTTGGAAATTTCGTGCCGGTAGGTGAGAGGGTGCTAGGTGCTCGCGGTCTTCACGAGGATTATTTTGGGGGTTGTGGTGGGGAAAAGACGTCAAATTTTGGTGTGATTGTGGACTTTAACTGCATCCCCATGCTTATTTGTCTGTCTGGTTTCACTTGTGGGTAAGTGTTTTCTACGATACTCAATAATAATCTTTCTACCTTTTCTATTTTGATGATTATGCGTGTGTAAAATCCATAACTTTCATAGTGTCTGTGTACATTGAGAAATTTCACTTTACCGGAAAATATTTTTTACTGTACACTTCATAGGATGCTTTTTTATGAAGCGTAGCTTGAAATTTCTCACTCTTTATTTGTTGGTAGCATTTGTAAAATATCTGGTGTTAGATGTAGGGGATTTGAAACATATCTATGTAAATATAACCTATGGGGAATTTTTTTAGGTGATTTTGAGGCAATGTATCGTGCCTTTTACTCAAAAATCGTTTTAAATATAAACTATTTGTTAATAATCACTTCTCATTCTGTTGTCTGTCCCTCAAAATGATAATTTGCTCACTGAATTGTATCTAAATGAGTCTTATTTTATAAGTATATTTAATGTAAGAAACGAAACTAAATTAAAGGTAAATATCCATTGAAATATGAGTAAAAGCATTTAGCATTAGTTCAATTACATGATCTTGTATGATTATAATTTGGAACCTATTCACAAATTTAGTCCTTTTCATTGATACCAATGTTTAGTGTCAGTCCAAAAAAAATCTATCGTCACTGTTTGTCAAAGGGGTATAATAGAATTTTTTAGGTATTCCGGTCATTTATATATGTATTAAATGCCTTATTTTAAGGACTTTTATCTCACACGTTCATAGTTTTGTTAAATGCAAAAGTAACACAAACTTATACAGAAAACCCTTTCTTTTACTAAAAAAAGTTATACGTAAAAATTCAATTACATAAGTATCGGTATTTTTGTTTGAATTTTATAAAGGATACTTGCATTACATTTGAGTTTTTAAAAATGCAATTTTTATTCAATATTTCATAAACTTGTAATGAGTTACTTGATTACTTTTCAAAATCTATCGCTACTGAACACAATTTTTTTTCCTCATAGTTAAATTCTGAACCTTTGCGATCCGAAAAGACATCATTATTACCCCCCCCCCATAATCTTATTTGATCTCTATAAAATCCGGATTGTTTCACGACTTCTTCATTTCTGCTAAAGATTTCTTCTCCCTACATTCCTCTCTAATATCCTACCGGTATTGCCACAGTAGCACTTGCTCCCTGCCATCATCACGCATTACATTTGTTCAATCCTCCCCAAACCAGTAATTCACTGCAGGTAACTCACGCAGTTTTATTATTACGATATCATGGATCCTGGAAAAAGACATCCTTCTGCAGTCAAACGATAATTACATTGTTCCACTCCATGTCCAACCAACCCCTCGTTGCACCCCATTTCACCACCCTCACCTTTTCGCCTCCTAACGACGGTCTTGATTTAAGGTTGTTCCATCACTGACCCACTGGAATGGGACTATAATGGCGGGAAAGAATCCAGATTCGAATGGGAAAATCGTTCCATTTCGCCACCTCCCACCTTGATGCTGAGGTTTTTGTGGGATGTCAGTCCCTTGATGGGCATGTTCCTTTTCCAATGTCTTCACGGCTGCGTGATCATTCTTTTGTAATTCGACACGCTCTTTGGCGGGAGATTCATTACTGATCGCCAACGGTCACTCATGCAGGAGATGGCTATTTTTTCTGCCACCACTGCTGTGATAACTGCCGGTCTGACTTCCTCCAGAACAAAAGTTGGGTTTCTCTTTTGTTAGTAATGCGAAATAAGAAAAGTCTACCAGTTGATTTGGATCACATAATGTATGGTGTGAAATTTGTACCAAGACAGGCTGGATTGGTAATTCATATACAAGACCATATTTGAAATGCCTTCTTATTTGATAGCCGTGTTGCAACGATGTAGTCTTTCCAATGAATGAATTCCTTTTTTACAAAAGACAGTTGAGTGGGTTAGAAGTCATGGGAACAAGTGACAATGCGGGATAACATCTGTATAAAGTGAGTGATCAAACTTCCTGCGGGTACTTTCTCTTGAGTTCTAAAGGTAGCTCAATGTTAAGGATAAAACAGGCTACAGAATAGAATATCAAACGCAAAGTTTTTAAATTTAAATTTTCGGTATTTACAGTTATAGTATATAGTTACCGTATGTCGTCACCTGTACACTTGGCTTCTCTCCCACTCGGTTATGTTTTTATAAGTTCAGTAAAATTAGAGAAGATAGTTTTTCAACATATTGAACGTTTTTTGATCTTTGGAACTAAAATTTTGGAATACAGATTCTGTAAAGAATTTTTTTTGTGATAATTTGCTACAGTATTCTGAATGGCTGATTGAAAGATCATCTGCCCTTTTGTTTGAAAAACGCCGCAGAAAAACAAATGTTTATGCAATGCATTGCTTATGATCCTGTACTGACGACACTCTTTCAAATTGTTCTGCAACACTCTTTTCTATCTTGGAAACAATATTTATAATGTGATGCAAATAGAGACAAAGCATTTACAATTAGTTGAAGGTTTATTGCAAAAGAAGGATAGGGTACATCCATTCTAGGATAGGGAGTCTTGGAAAAAATATTCAGTGCGAGGAGATCTGGATGTAAGTTCCCGATGCATGAAAAAAATAGTTTTCTTAATTACAGTACAGATAGAAATTTCCCCAAAACTAGAAAAATTGGGGCTTTCTTTTCCCATCAACCTTTTAACTGGCTACCTATTTTGTATTTTTATATAAAAAGACCAATTGTAATTTCTCTATTAACCCACAATGTTACATTGGGTAATTTTCTTACCTAACATCCCAATTGCATTAATGAACAAGTCGACCTCAGGATAACAGAGTCCACATCAACTCGGCCTCAACTAAATTAATATCGTAGGGGGAAAAAAACCTTGAAACGAGACAAATATTTTTGGCTGCTTGAGCGGCGATTCGGCGAAAAACCTTCGATAATGAGATATCTCGAATACCTGTCATGGCTGGCTACCCTTTCTATTGTGACCCACCTGTCCGGCACAAGCATCCCTTTGTCTATCTATACAAGCCCTGCATTCATTTTCGTCCGCTGCCTCCTGCTCCTCCGTCTATCCCACTGTCGCATCTCTTCGTTCTGGTTCACTACTCAGCGGCGGAGGTCAAGTCTTCATTATTTTTTTCTATGTCTGTCCGATTGGCAGTTTGTGGGGAAATCCTTCATATTTTCTTTGGAGAAGATGGTTTTGTAATTTCAAATAAAAGTTATTGCTTTTCATATGGAAATCTCGATTTTAAAATGGTAGGTTCAGTATTGAGGATGTCAAGTTTCTAAAATTTCTGGTCTTGTGAGGTTTATTTTGACCTGTTGGGTTTAACTAATCAAATTACGTAATTTTTCAGTTTTTCTCTTAATATTTTGAGAAACGTTCTATAGTGCAAGCAATACGTAGTCAGTAAAACTCGTAAATTTATTTTGAAAAATCAAAAAATTATATACCTATTTGAAAAAATTATGCGAAATATGAAAATATCCCTCGTATTTTTTTAATATTATCAATAAGTATGCGACTTAATTTTTTTTTCGTAGACTTTGAATTACAAGTTAAGCTGGGAAAATATATATTGAGCTTTTCGTAATTTATTTTTTACTTCACTCTCCAACCGTATTTTATAACACAGTGAATCATGTATCAACTTTAAAAAAATACTTAATATTAAGTATTAATAATAATAATAATAATATTAAGTTGCTACTTAATATTAAGATTTAACAAGTGGTCACTGCTTGTGAGAACTGAATTGGCTCGCGACGGTTGTGTTAAAAATAATAATGCCGATTCTTTTCTCGTATTTTTTAACTTTCCGGTGTTGTTTCTCGATCTTTTACATCCTGTTTTCACTGGACCCGTTCATATCGCTGAAGGAAGTTGGCAAGTATAGCGATATCCGACGTTATTTTTCTCTCTATCATTAAAGCCCATTTCCATCCGATTTGTGAATGGTTTTGAACTGTCCAATGAAATCGCTCTGTTTCCCCAGCAACAGTGGGTAGGAAATTTTTTTGTCAGTCTTGTGACACTCTTCACTCGTGAATGTGAATTTAACATCAGATGATCGGATTTTATGATCACCTGTTTAAGTCATGCCTGATTGTATTAATAACTCGGAAGGGGAGCAGAGATTGAACCTCATTTTACTCTAGATGAAGTTTATAACAAGTTCTCTGTAAGTGTTATAATCTTTTTGTTTTCTTGATATTTACTTTTACAAGTTTTACCTCACATGTTAGATTATTATTACAAAGGCTGGTAGTTTTATAAAACTTTAAGGTGGAGGTATGAGAACAGGTTTAATGCTTGATATTTCTCAAATTTCTGTAACCCGGTAACAATCAATTCTTCAAAGCTCCATTAATGAGTCCATTGTCAAAAAATGCTCAACTTATTCGGTTTGAACTTTCCTCATTTTCTAAGACTAAAGGAAGTTTATTTTGAACCAATATCCTTTTCTTTTGTTGAAATGAAATGCGACTAGCCGACAAATTGTGAGTTGATCAATTGGAAAATGTTTCATTGGCGTACTTGAAGAAAATAGCTTTGACGCAATCACACAAATATATAACTCCCTTTGACGTCAGTCTCTTTACGACGTCTTCGAGTTTTCTATATTGGTCAGTCGTTTACTCTCAGGGTTTCGAATCTCATCTCTGCATTCATGGCCTTATCTGTGTTTGTTGAACTTCTCTTACTGTGGATAAAAAGGTATGAAAGTGTTATGCTGCATTGGATTAATTTGAGTTGTGTATAGATCAATTATGTCCGGAGTAGTATATCAAATGGTCAACATACTGTGAAAAGTTAAAGCTATTCATATTTTAAAATCTGCATATTGAATGGCTAATTCAAATCACTGTTCTTTGCAGAGGATACGGAAGTATTTCCCGTCCCTCGCAGGCACGTGAAAAAGAACTAATTGCATTTCTCGCGCATGACCCAGTTATAAATATAGCCCGTGGAAGCTAAAAATCTGAGCACTTTCTTTCTGAAGATCATTATTCAAAAGCCCTTTTTTCCTAGTTTACGAAGCCCAAGGATAGTTATTATAATACTTATTTCTAGTTGATATCTCGTCCATGTTTTTAAGTAATTGATGAAAGAGGGGTTGACCAATTACATTGAACTGAAGATCCAGTGTCTGAATGTGTTGTGTCTTTTGCAGTTCGTCCCTCAAGCCTGTTGAGCGGGCTTCGTGCGGTCCCGGCCCTCCCCTCAAGCAACTGCGCTCGTACTCGGTGGAGAGTAACTGCAACAACTTCGCCGCCTCACAGTTGGGCAGAGCCAGGCAGAGGTCCGTCAGCGGAAATGTGTCCAGCAAGAAGACCCCCGTGCGACGAGTGGACGAAGAAGCCCTCAAGCGGTCCCGTCTTCACAATAGCCAGTGAGTTGCTCTCTCCCATCTTTCTATTTATGTAGTATTATAACAACTGAAAAGCTCATAAAACTAACCCTTTTAGTCAATTTAATTTGCTCTATACTTTTTGGCAGCTGTTTTAGTTAACATGTTGCACATTATACTAATGTTTTTACACTAACAAGGAGAGGATCCCAACGTGTCATCACCGATTTGGTTCATTTTTGGTGTGTAAGTAGTGCATGACTAGGACATCAATTTGTGAAAATATTAGGAAGCAACTTTCAGAAATTTTGGAGAAAATCGCGATTAAAAATTTTAACATGTACTTATAAATTTAATAAGATTCGTATCTTGCAAGCGAATCGTGGTGTAGTGGTAAAAGCTGCGATTCCCAACCCAAAGGTCCCGGGATCGAGACTCGCTGCATACCATAATTTTTATTTTCCACGCAATTAAGAGCACAGATATGAAATAAACTCATAATAATATTTAATTATTAATTTTTAAATATTTTTTCTTGTGTATAAAAAATTGTTTTGGTAAATATTTTATAGTATTTGTAATAGGATCATAAAAAATTGGTTTTAATAATTATTTTTTTGGGAAACAAGGAATGAAGAGATTTATTTTAAAACAAAAAAAAATTATTTTATCGATGAAGTTTTACCTTAATTTATCCCTAACTATCCAAAAGAAAGTACGCAATTTTGTTATGCTAAAAGGGTTTGTAATGTGTCTGATTTGATAGTTAAAATAAAATTTTTTTTGGTAAATGTATAATATTTACAATAGGATCATAAAAAAAATTGGAGTTATTGGTTACCAGGTATTACCAGTTAGGAAAATTGTATAATTAGCAGAAAATTTGATTTTTCCCACAAAAAAATATTTAAAAAATATTTTAAAATTGATAATTATAAATATAAATATGTATGTACTACTTTATTTCATACCTGTGCTCTCAATTCCCTGGAAAATAAAAATAAAAATTATGGTATGCAGCGAGACTCGATCCCGGGACCTTTGGGTTATGAATTGCGGCTTTTACCACTACACCACGATCCGCTTGCAAGGTACGAACCTTATTAAATTATAAATACATGTTGAAATTTTTAATCGCAATTTTCTCCAAAATTTCTGAAAGTTGCTTCTTAATATTTTCACAAATTGATGTCCTAGTCATGCACTACTTACACACCAAAAATGAACCAAATCGGTGATGACACGTTGGGATCCTCTCCTTGTAAGGCTCCCTCAATTTTTCCTCGAGAATTCTCTTTTTCCCCCCTTCAGTACTTAATATAAAAATACTATCTTTTTGAAATCCTTACCACTATTTTAGCAATTTAATCTTCTTCGAAGGGCTTAGAGTTCGAGTGAGTCTAATCCTGTTTTTCTTTATCCTACTGCGAAACAGGCATTACTTCGCACGAAGTCTATATTAAGATATCAAATTTCCAATTGCATACCTTGTCCACTGAAAGTAGGAGTTGTATTATATATATTTGTAAAGGAACTACATTATATAAATGTAACAGAATCCAAATTTATAGTACCTATTGAAAATAAGTGACCCAATAACTTAAAAAAAATCGGCAATTGACGAGCTGTGGTCCACTCAAGTGGTTTAGACCACGTGTTCCTTCCGTGGGCTTATTTGAGGGGTACATACCTTTTTCAGGATATTCTATTTTTCATAATGGCAAGGAATGTTGTTACCAAAGCAATCAAAATCCTCCACCAGCTTGCGCTACCATGGTATTCCTCTTAAATATGTCCATGTTTGGTATCTGTAGAATAAAATCGCTTTTCTAGACATTTTCCTCATTGTGTGTCTTGTTTCTCCCCCCCCAGGTACGAGCTATCCCAAGACCTGCTGGACAAGCAGGTAGAGATGCTGGAGCGCAAGTACGGCGGCGTGTGCGCCCGAAAAGCAGCCCTGACTATCCAAAGAGCCTTCCGCAAATACACCATCATGAAGCGCTTCCAGGACATCGCCAACGCCTCCAAAGGCGAGAAGCGGCTGTCGCGCAAGTTCCCCACCTTCGACGTCGAGAACAAGGAGTGGGTGGTGTACAACGGCAACGGCACTGTGTCCCGCTACCCTCACTTCCACCAGAACGACGCCAACAACTCTGACGCCATCCTGCAGTCGCACTACAACGCGCTGTACCGGGAGCTGAACGAGGCCCTGGACTCTGACGAGGGCTCCCGGTACGGCAAGCCGTGCCGCACCCAGAGCTTCAGGGAGCGCAGGATTAAGTACCACCAGGAGGCTTACGGACAGCATATTAGTGACTATTGCAACCAAGAATCTTATGAACAATACATGGGGAAGCCGGTTTCCCATCTGAACAGTGCTTATTATCAGGATGTGTATCAGGTTACGCGTTCGCCGCCCTCCTTCCCGAGGCATCCGGCGTGGACTGCTGTTCCTAACGTCAACAATCAAAGAACTCACTGTGCACATAATCAATCTGGTTCTGTACATTCTAGTCCAATTATTAAAGTTCAGCACCCAGACAGTTTTCAACCCATGAGAGACTCTGTGTCTTCAGAGGATAGTACGTTGAGTATGGTAAGTATCTCCCTAAAGAATTAATAGTGGCGATTAGTTCTTAAAATCTCTTTTGATGAAGGTGGATAGCTCTATTCCACTATTGTCACGAGCAGTAGTCCATCCATCAGAACGAAGAACCACCAAATGAAATCAAGAGTCACTACGTGGGAATGATTTCACTTGATCTCTCACTAGTCTCTTAAGCTGGCAGCTATAAAAAAATATGGACTTAAGATTTCCCAACTGAATTTCACCAGGAGTTAAGACTCGTTAATATTATAGACAAGCATAATTTTGGAGAAGGGACAGGGATTTTTCTAGGCTTGGAGAAATTGTTTTCTTATATGATGTAAAAAGAAAGAATCTCATTGTTTCGGGCAATATACTTCAATATAGTCCTCTGACCATATTTAACTGAGGCTTTGAGGGGTGTTATTTTATTCTCTGAAAATATTTAAACTAAACACGAGTGAAGCATTTTTAGGTGTTCTCTGTTGGTAAGCTTCTGTGGTCAAATCTAAAGTTTACGTAGTGACTCTTGATTTCGTTTGGGGATTCTTCGACACCTTAATGGACTAAGGCACTAAGGTTTACGAGAGTTACATAGAGCTAGCCACCATTTAGTGTTGGTCATAATCTTACACTTGCTTGTATCTTTCAGCTCAGCGATCTAGATGCCAATAATATAGACTCCAATATTCACCGTGGATCCTCTACGAGACATTCATTAAACATTAGTCCTTCCAAAATGCCCGCTTCCAACGCCCTTCAGAGAAATTCTGTGAGAGCCAGTGACGTGGCTCTGAGCCGCAGGGTTTCTCCAAGGGTGCAGCAAAAGAAGGTTCCACCCCAGGTTCCTAAAAGAACTTCTTCCATTCCAAACAGCGAAGACTCCTCATCAGAGTCTACCATAATAGTGACAGTCGTCGAAAACCCTCAGGCGGTCAACAAATCGACCTGCAACAAAACGGTCGAAGCGTCTCCGGTGTGGAAAAGAAAATCTCTAGTAAGTTGAGGAAAACTACATCTTCGTAATTCAATGAATCGTAACTTGGAAAGTGTTGATATGTTACATTAAAGAGAGCTTTGTATATTCATGGTATGTGTTAATTATTTAGGTCTTAGCAGAGCAGTCTATCAGTGTGGAAGATAAACGCCTGAGCAACATATCTGAAAACAGTGAAGACAGCATAGATAGCGGTGGAGGCTATTCCAATACCCCTCCAGCAGATATGAGCCAGTCATTCAGTGCTCATAACTATCCAGATGTTCGAACGCCGCATGACATACCTGGAACACCTACTCTTTATAAAGTGAGTTCCTTAAAAATTATTTCCATGATTATACGCAGTGAAATTAATTCAAAATTCAGTTAATTCAAAACTGAAGAAACCACCGAGAAACTTTAAACTATGCAATACTTTAAATTTTGAAAAAGTAAATTCGTTGAACAAGAATATCAAGGGACCAAAAGAAATCTTTGAATTATCCACTATGTTACTTTGAATTAAAGACGTTTGTTTTCCAAGTTGCACTGTAACATGGAAATGTAATGCAATCTCCAAATTTCTCTTTTAACATTGAAATTCTATCTATACCTTTTAATCCATGTGAATATAGTCAACTTAAACAAGCAAAACTAAAATCACAGTTAATAAAATTTTTCTTTAAAGAAATTTCGTCTGAAAAATTCTGCAATTTTTCTTACATTGTCCGCCATTACAGTATAGATTTTTTTGGTTCATAAGAGACTATAATTTATCGATGCATCCATTTTAAACATTTACCTCTGTTTCAGCTAACTGAAATTCAAAGGAAACGGCAGTACAGGGTTGGTCTGAATCTCTTCAACAAGAAACCAGAGCGAGGAATCCGTTACTTAATCCAGCGGGGTTTCCTGGAGGCTTCTCCGCAGGCTGTGGCAAGGTTTTTGTTGTCTCGTAAAGGACTGAGCAAGCAAATGATTGGAGAATATTTGGGAAATCTGCAAAACCCATTCAATATGGCTGTGTTAGAGTAAGTATTGAGGCTTGTTTGTACTTTTCCCTCACTGGGTTTTACATTTTAATAGTAGTTTCTTTTGCTATGTTGGTTGTGTGGAATTACATTCGACAAGTAGTGTATTTCATTTACCATATTTTTTGGGCAAAAAGAATCCCCTTTTATCTTCATGATAAAAATAAATTTTTGAAAATTTTCAACTCATGGTTGTGCCATTAACGTATTTCTTCTTGACTAATGCTTCGACATTTTATAGTTCCCTGAATTATCTAAAATAATTTAGTTATGCAACTATGGATAAGTTGTAAAATTGGATTTTAAGAGTATAATCTGGTTTTATCTGGTCCTTTCATAGAAGGAGAGAACATTTGCTATTGAGCTAAAACGAGCATCTACTTTTTAAAAAAGTAATATTCTTGACGGAGAAGTTTTAACTGGAAAACTTTTTATCCACAAAACTAAATTCATCTTCTTTCCTCATTCACAAAAAGTTACTTTCCTCTTTTGAAGTGTTACCTATAAATGTTGCACCCTGTTTATTGGGATATTATTTATTTAACAGGTGTTTCGTACAAGAATTGGATTTGGCAGGCATGCAAGTTGATGTCGCTTTACGAAAATTCCAGACATACTTCAGGATGCCTGTAAGTATTTATAGTTAATTATCAACAAAGCTAACAATTAAAAATCATGTTCTTCGATCAAAATTTCTAAAAATTAAACTCACAAATCCTTTTTAAACTGTCTACTAAATCTCCAATAAATAGCTGTTTCTGGGCTATGCAATTAGTACTATAAATTCAAAAACTATATCTTTTCCTTGCGAATCAATGTTAAAATTTCGTTGATTCTGATGCTAGCTTTCAGTAAAGTTTAGGTTACAATAATCTCTTGAAAAGCGTTTACGCCCGAAAGAGTTTTAAGTTAAACTAAGGACTTGGCAAAAAATTTTGTTTTAAATATATTTACTTTCATCCGATAAGATTCATGAACAAAATCATTGTATTTCAAAAGGGAGAAGCACAGAAGATCGAAAGACTAGTCGAAGTTTTCAGCCATCGCTACATCGATTGCAATCATGACATAGCTTCCAAGTTCCACAATCCAGAGACAGTCTTCGTTCTGGCATTTGCCATCATAATGCTGAATACGGACCTTCACACGCCTAACATGAAAGCAGAACGGAGAATGAAGTTGGACGAGTTCGTGCGTAACCTGCGGTGTAAGTATGAATTCCTAACCCTGCTGAGTTTTAAATTAAATAATTATGTTTTTGGTTGTAATTTTCAATTTTCCTTTTGCAGCCATTGATGATGGCCATGATCTGGATCGTGATATGCTCGTGGGAATATATGAAAGAATCAAAACTAATGAATTTAAGATGGGATCTGACCATGTTACTCAAGTTTTGAAAGTTCAGCAAACAATTGTCGGGAAAAAACCAGTAAGTAGTTGAAAATCACTCCCTTTTTAGTGGAATGTTAGTATCATACATAGGTACTTGAAATAGAATGCATAGTTTCTTCTGCAATTTATGAACTTAAAGAGTTATAAAAACATCGATATTGGAGAAAATGTTTGCTTATACTTAACTTCTCTTTGCAGAACCTTGCCTTACCTCACAGGCGTCTAGTCTGCTACTGCCGATTGTATGAAGTTTACGATGTCAGTAAAAAAGAACGCCTAGGTGTTCATCAGAGAGAAGTTTTCTTGTTTAATGACTTACTAATGGTAAGTAATTCTTAATATTTTTTTTATGGTGTTGAATTTGGATCGCTATTGGTTTGATAACTTTTAAAAATCGAGATTTCTCCGGTGTACAGAATTGTTCAAGATAAATCCTCAAAATGTTTCTTCACTGCATTGGTTTTAGAAATAATTCTTTTAAAAAGAAATAATGGTGTTTTGACAGGAGTTAATAGAAAGTTTCTACGTCATAACGTTCCGAAACTTAACAATTTTATTTTAATAAAAGAAGTCTTTAATTTAACTTCGTAACTTTAAAAAATAATAACTTAGAAAAGTATTAATTACGAAAATATTTAACGTTTTCATACGTATGAATTGACAGTTATATGGCATTGAAATTATGTTAAGTGTATCACTTGGTTGTTTATCTTGACTTGTTTTAAGCATTATTTTTTTTTCATCAGGTAACTAAAATATTCAGTAAGAAGAAAAACAGCGTAACCTACACTTTCAGACAGTCATTTCCTTTATGTGGCATGAGTGTTACATTGTTTGAAGCACCTTGTAAGTATTTTCTGTCCCCTCCCTGTGTTTTTCTCATTAGTTTAAAGGAATAATTATTAATTAAGGTATTCAATCTTAGATTGTAATGATTATTTATAAAAGCCTTTTTTTTATTACGTTTTAATTGATGGTCGATTATTTTTTTCAGATTATCCTCATGGCATTCGCTTAAGTCAAAGGGTTGATGATAAAGTGCTGATAACATTCAATGCCAGAAATGAACACGATAGATCTAAATTCGTTGAAGACTTGAAAGAATCAATATTGGAGGTAATTGTTTATTATATGAATTCCTTAAAATTGTTAAATAATTATAATGTTTTTTCTTCATTGGAATAATGGATGAAACTTTCTATTCTTGTTATTTTGGGCTATAATTTCTAATTAAAGAAATTTTACTTTGATGTCTCTGAGAAAAGTTTATGGAATATTTTAATTCATTAACTGATAACAAAAATTAAAACTTTACGTAGCTGTGGCCAGAATATTCACAAATACACCTTCTGAAAACTGAATCTAATCGTGTATAATTTTGCAGATGGACGAAATGGAAAACCTTCGAATTGAAGGGGAATTGGAGAAGCAGAAGGGTATGAGAGGTAGAGGAACTGAGAACAGGGACTCAGGAGTAGCAGACATGGAAATTATTCCTCAACCTTCCAAAGATGGCAAGCTCTCTCCCGAAAGTGCCTCGTCGGCCAATTTGAAACGATCGGCGCTATCCAATTCTTTATTGGACCTTCATGAGCAACGTAAGTGAACCAGATTTCTCACCCAAACTATTTTATGTTTTAGAATTGCAGTGACTCACTGGGGAATCTTTAACACGATTAAACAAAGTGGATTGTTAAGAAAAGAATGTTTGAACGATAGCAATTAAATAAGTGGGTCTTTAAAAGTAACATGATTAGAAACTAAAGTTAGCAGCTCAAAGGGTAAATTTAGTATAAATCTGCTATCTAAAATTCCTTTTCTAAATATTAAACAATAAATAAATTATGTTTGAAACTTAAAAAAGGAGCACTTTAGTGTTAAAAAATACTTTTTAAGCTTTTAAAGTAAAAAATATACTCTACCTACATTTTATTTGATAATCCCTATTTATTTTACAGAAATAAACAAACCAGTTAGAAGAGGCAGTGCAGGCTCCTTGGATAGTGGGATGGTAAGTGTCTATAAAAATTACATCTTATCTGTGAATATTCAACACTAAGTCCTAGCACTGAATATTCACTGTCAGTCTTCTACATCTAAAGAATGACAATGACTTTGTAGAGTACTTGTATGCTATACCATAAATTCAAAAGTACCTGGAAACTTAGGCTGAATATTTTTAAAGTGAAGAAATGCCTTATTTGGAAAAAAGTTTTGAAAAAATCAAAAGAAAAAAATATGAATGGTTAAGTTTTTAATCTTCAAACTTTTTTGTCCCTTCAGAATCTTATTTAAGAAACAAAACAATAGTTTAGAGAAAAATAACCAAAGCGAAAAAAAAATTATTATAAAGTTTAAGCTTGGTAAATTTAATAAAAAAATAATTTCTAATAATTACATTTCTACTAAGCTCACAGCACAAATGTGGAAAAATAATAGACAAAAATTTAAGTACATAATAAAATAGTTTATCATCAAATGAAAATTAAGTTATATTTTTTCCACATTTGTGTTATTTGCTTAGCAGAAATATAAAATTAACATATGATATTAAGACTACGACAAATAAAGTTGAAATTTTCACAAACAATACATGAACTTAGTGAAAAATTGTTGTCTAGGCTTATGGCTCCTTTTTAGCGACCATATCTTACTATAAAGTGTAGTTATTTTTTCTTCTGATTAATCAAGTGTAGAGTTAAGCTTAGAGACAATTTAGAGCCCGAATTCGGCCTTTTTGGTATATTTAGTTCCTTCTTATTACCGACAGATGTCCGAATTTTTATTTACAACTATTCAGTGGAAGGTTTCCTTCCAATAATAAAACGATTTCTCTTCAATAGACCCTTAAAAATTCTCAGAAACTTCTCTTTCACCGCCATAAGATTGTAGATTAGGACAATTTTCCCCTTCTCTCATGTTCTATCATTTTAATTCTCTGCATTTCTTTTAATTCCAGTCAATATCTTTCCAGTCCTCTGCAGCCAGCACAGTGAGTCACGACTCCTCCCCTCAGATCGTGCACGCGAGCTCCACGTCTTCGGGGTCCGGGTCCAGCCTCAGCAGCACCCGCAGTGGGGCCGAGTCCGCCCTCGGGGGCCCCAAGCAACCCCCTTCCCAGGCCGGGTTCCTGGGGGGCCTCTTTGGGAAGAAGACCAAGCATGCCAGCAAGAGCAATATGAGGAAGGACGGGTCCGATACCTAAGATAGGCGACGTCTAGTTGTCGAAACGAATCGGACTACGCGAAAAAAGGCTCTTCTTGCATCTCCCCTGACCATACCTAGAATTAGCAGCGTCACTACCAAACCGCATTTGACAAATCAAATGAGTGGAGCAGAGAGGACTTGGAAGAGCCCCGTGAAGAGCTCACACTTATCATATAGCTTTATTTGAGTATGCATGAGTGCAGTTGTGTATATAGGTATCCTCTTGTATAAGAATCGTGTAATATAGTCGGTTGTACATAGTATCTAGATTGAAATCTTGGGAGCAGATGGTGGAAACATCTGTATGTACAACTCACACAAAAGAGAAAATTGAGCAGATCCTATTTAAAGAGAGTGTATGATAAGATATATATTATACTCAGAATAAAAATTTAGGAGCGTGAATAGTGTATAAATAGGCCAGCTCAAATTTATTATGAGATTGACTTTATGTATCTTAGTGAAATCTTGTCAATTCTTTTGTGAGAAGTGCATTTGTCCAGCCCCTTGTATTTTCAGATGATGCATAAGAGAGTGTCAAACTTTGGGAACCAACTTTTCTTTTATAGAAGTATAAATTGTGGGAATCCTCAAGTATCCTCTTCCGTTTATTCTGTTCATTTAATGAACTTTTACTCGACATAAATTTGAATCCAAATTTTACTGTTTGCTGAAGCACTGTTATTATATATTATTAGTTTATTGTATATTCAAAGAATCAAATTTAACTTCTCTAGGGTGTGTTTTTTTATAAGATTCTGATACTGAATGTGCAATTTATTATATAAAAATGAGTTTATATGTTTAGAGTCTTATTTATGAATTTTCCCGGTTAAAGCAATTGTTAAGAAATTCTTATGTATATTTATTTTTGAGTTCTTGATTTACATACCTATTTTATATGCTTAAGATTTACTGATGCATGTCTTGAAGAATTAATTTTTTTTTCTGAATTTGAACTAATTATTTCTATAAAACTTGTACAATAAGTCTTGTTTAAAAAGTTAACCGTTTTTAATTTAAAGTAAAGTCATAAATCCTTTCATTTTAGCATTTTAAAACATGTATATCATTATGTAAAAAAAATTCTTAATTTGTGATGAAATATGCAATTAATTCTTTGTTTTATTACATTTATTATGTTTTAATTTAATAGATTAACACTTATCTTAAAATCATTTCCTTAATTTAATTCAAACTAATAAATCTGAAGATAGTAACACACAAAATCAAACAACTTATTTTCAACTGATAATTCTATTGTACTTTTTGTCCTCCTTAAAACATGATAATCAAATTTATTTTGAAAAATTTAATCATGGATTTTAGCTCTTATTTTAAAATTCATGAATTTAAGGTTTTTATCCTGTTGAGTTATTATTGAATGTCAATTTAGTAAAATAACTGAAGCATTGTAACTTTATCAATGTCAATATATTCCAGAAGTAAACTTTACTGTTGATTTAAATTATGTGATAGTACTTATGCATATAAGCCTGGAGCTTAACAAAGAAATAAACACTTTTAACTGTATTTATGTTTTGTTTTTGTTATTTATTTCTATTCATTCGATATTTTTAAATTTTTGATAAAACAAAATTAAGATTCTTTGTTTAAAAAGAATTAACTGTTGCAACATTCTACACTATACACTGTTATACATTCTACAATAAATTATCTACACTATAGTTATCACAAACTACAGTTGTCAATTTGTATCATATAAGGAAGATGGTAAAAAGCTAGAACTAGAAAAAAAGAAAGCTAAATATAGCCTGAAATGTTTGTGAAAGGATAAAAAATCTATTAACGATAAAACACTTTTTTCAATTTTTTGAAGATATTTTTCAAGGACCAGATTGTGTTAATAATATTACTATTAAGTAATAGGTTACAAATAAGAACCAGATATTGTAAAATATATTAGTATTCAGAGAATTAAATGGGCAGGGCACCTATGCAGAATGGATGAAAATCGTATAACAAAAAAGATTTTCTCGGCCAGACCATTTGGCACCCGAAAAAGAGGAAGACCTAAGCTTAGGTGGCTCGACTGTTTGGAAACAGACATAGGAATTTTGAAAATTAACAACTGGATGTCCAAGGCCAAGGATAGAAGAGCTTGGAATTCGATTCTGAGGAAGGCAAGGGCCCATCCTGGGCTGTCTGGCCATTGAAGAATAGGTTACAAATAACGAAATTGCCGCTCTAACAAGCAACTTGAAATTATGACTTTAATGCTTTTTTTAATTATTTTCGAATTACGTCACTCAAATTTTCTGGTATTATTGAAATTTAAAAAAAAAACTAAAAGGGAAAAAGGAGGAATAAGGGAAAATCGAATATCCTATTAACGATTTGGTTCTTTATTTACTATCACTAACAATAAAGCAGAATAATTTCCATTCCTTTAACACACATTTAAGCAAAACTAGCTAAGTTATTGCCGATTAGATACAGAAACATAAATAACGTGTCCAAAGGTACAACACTTATGGTGCCCGTAGATATACAACATAAGGTGTTGTGGAATTCAAAATTCTATTAAAAAAATAAAATGATTGAGATCTGGCGACTTCTAATATCAAAACTAAATAGTGAAAATCTTGGGGATTCACCACCTATATCCTGTTTAATCATTATCATCATTAAAGGAGAAAAAAAATATTAATGTAATGATCCACTAAAAGTAACTTGGAGCATCTGAAAACGGAAAATTTATTATATTTTATTAAAATTTTAATTCTAAGAGCTGATTTCACTAAGGTATAAGATTTCATGAAGGTGTCCAAAGATATAACTGTCCTTAGGTCAGGCGCGGATCCAGCAGGTTTCCAAGGGGAGGGCACTTTTTGAGGATCACCTCTACCTTTGCACGCAAAATAGACTAAATTTTACTTTTTTCTATAAGATCCCCCTAATGAATTTTATTTTTGAACCCCAACATGTTTGATAAACAGTATAAGCGAAACTATTTTTGAACCTATGATCGGGATCTGAACCTTGTAACTGTCTTATAAGAACGCAAATATCTTAAGGGGTCTGGGGATCCTCCCCTAGAAAATTGTAGGGATTTTGACCCTGAATAATTCATTTTTGATCCGCACAGGCGCTTGATGAACGAAAAAAGTTTGGAGAATCTGGGGAAAGTGACACCTTGGGCTAAAAAGGGGCCAAGAAGGGAAAAGGAAAAGAAAAATGGGTAAAAAGAAGAAAAAAATAATTATCTTTTTTTAAATGACAAAAAAAAATTCTTGGTCTCCAAAATCTACTTTCTTTTTTACGCCTTTTCTCTCTTTTTCCCATCTTTCCCTTTCTTTTTCAACCCAAGGAGGGGGCATTTTCCGAAGTACCCCCCATTGAATCCGCGCCTGGCAGGTATTTTGAAATATTAAAATAACGTCTTATACCATTTTGTTACCTGCTAATCAATTATTTTTCTTGCAGGGATAATGACACAACACTCCTATTTCTATAATGAGCTATATGAACTCAATTTGTTGTCAATAATTTTTTTTTATATTTTAATGAATACAGGGTGGGCAAAAGTCAGTGCACTTTTGAAAATAATAATAAAAAAAAAATCGGAACAAAAATGGTTTTCAGGCTTAGGGATTTTTAAGGCAATAAAAAATTTAGTTCAAAATTATGATAATAGATAGTTTCTATCCACCCATGAATAAAGTTATGGAGTGGTTGGTTGTCCTTCATACACACTCAAATTCATAAAATTAGAAAAAAAGCCTCCAACCGGAAATTTTACAAACAAATAAGAAATAGCACTGAAAATAAATTCAACAAACATATATTTTTAAAATTTAAAAAAAAAATGTTCTTTTTTATTAGGTAAAAGTTTTATTTTTTTTAAGCTATAGTCAGGTTGTATATGAAATTAAAATTTAAAAAATAATCGGTTAAGATCGATACATTTTTTTTTAAGCTTAACAGAACTGGAGTTATTCAAGATAAAAGAGCTATAAAACTTTTTTTTTTCCAAATTTTTTAAAAAAAGTCACCAAAAAATTCAAATAAGTATACTTTCATGTTTCTTTCACAGTAAAGAATAACCCCTAAAAGTGTTAGTGAAATTCACACATGAGGGTCAGGTTGCAGGTTGACACAGGATGATATACAAAATTCATACAAAAAATAGATTATAAACATAATTGAGAAAAATAAGATTTGGATAACACATACTGAATGTTTCTTATTGTTAACCATATCGAAATTAATAATCTCCAGTAGCTTTAAAATTCTCGGAGAGATGTGAGCGAATGGCCTGAACGTCAAGATCGTGATGTTACAAATCGAAAGGACCCTGGTTCAAAGCCTACATACCACTTTTTCAAATTTTGAATTTATATATTAACTTTAAATTATTAAAATAAACCATAGGCTTCAGGAACGGATGGTATGGTTGGTTAACGCACTGCCGTCTGAGGTAGGTGACAGTTGTTCACAAAATGTTTCAGGTTCAAGCCTCGGCAATATTTTCTGTTTTTTTTTAAATGGATCAACTTCAAATTAATTACAAGACTGTAGTAGCTGCAGGAACGGATGGCTTGGTGGTTAGCACGCCAGACTGCCATCCGAAAGGCCCTCAGATCGAATCTGAGCCTTCTCAGCGGGTATAGCACTCGGAAATAAATACTGATTGGTATTTATAAATTTTCCTGCTTAATTCACGGGGGGTCTTAATATTTCTAATTTTCAACGTTAACTGTAACCGTAACAGTAAATTTATTTGAAAATATTACTATTTTTGATGACTTTTACACTCTTTTTTCTAACATTTCAAGACTTTAACTCTTTTGCCTACGACGGAAACTGAAAGAATGCAAGAGTCTTCAGAATAAGGAGGACAGTAATACATCCCTCCATCCACAAACCCCTACCACCAACCCAGGTGTTTCATTTAACTTAGGATTTTTATCCTAATTTATTAAGTGGTAACAAAATTTCAGTCAGAGTTAATGAAGATGCTCTACTTAATCTTTTTTTCTTAACTTAAAAAGTGGTGGCTAAAAACCACATTCACTAATAAGAAACCGTTTAAGAACATAATTACTTCTGAACTAATATTTCACAGGTTATGGGAAGAATGCCTGGACTGTTACCTTATATTAACAGAGCCATTCCAAAACGCAGGACACAGATACATCCCGTTACAGAGTCAATATTTATGCTCAACTTAATACTTTTCACTTAATTTAAAAAGCGGTGACTAAAGACCACTACCACTAAAAGGGAATAATCCAAACCGATTAGGAACAGAGCTCTAAACTTATAGGTATTTCACAAGTTATGGAAGGGATGCTTCACGGTTTTCTCATGTGAAGAGAAACACTTCTCAAGCAGGACATAGATCCCGTTACAGAGAAAATATTTTTGCTCAACTTAATACTTTTCACTTAATTTAAAAAGCGGTGACTAAAGACCACTACCACTAAAAGGGAATAAAACAAACCGATTAAGAACAGAGCTCTAAACTTATGTAGGTATTTCACAAGTTAAGGAAGGGATGCTTCACGGTTTTCTCATGTGAAGAGAAACACTTCTCAAGCAGGACATAGATCCCGTTACAGAGAAAACATGTTTGCTCAACTTAATACTTTTCACTTAATTTAAAAAGCGGTGACTAAAGACCACTACCAAATCCAAACCGATTAAGAACAGAGCTCTAAACTTATATTTCACAAGTTATGGAAGGGATGCTTCACTGTTTTCTCATGTGAAGAGAAACACTTCTCACGCAGGACATAGAACCCGTTACAGAGTCAATATTTATGCTCAACTTAATACTTTTCACTTAATTTAAAAAGCGGTGACTAAAGACCACTACCACTAAAAGGGAATAATCCAAACCGATTAGGAACAGAGCTCTAAACTTATAGGTATTTCACAAGTTATGGAAGGGATGCTTCACGGTTTTCTCATGTGAAGAGAAACACTTCTCAAGCAGGACATAGATCCCGTTACAGAGAAAATATTTTTGCTCAACTTAATACTTTTCACTTAATTTAAAAAGCGGTGACTAAAGACCACTACCACCACTTAAAGGGAATAATCCAAACCGATTAAGAACAGAGCTCTAGACTTAAAACTTATATAGGTATTTCACAAGTTATGGAAGGGATGCTTCACGGTTTTCTCATATAAAGAGAAACACTTCTCACGCAGGACATAGATCCCGTTTCAGAATAAATGTTTATGCTCAACTTAATACTTTTCACTTAATTTAAAAAGCTGTGACTAAAGACCACTACCACTAAAAGGGAATAATCCAAACCGATTAAGAACAGAGCTCTAAACTTATAGGTATTCCACAAGTTATATGGAAGGAATGCTTTACTGTTTTCTCATGTGAAGAGAAACACAAACCTGCACAAACTTGGTCCCTGCACAAACTTGGTCCCTGCACAAACTTGGTGTAGCCCGGGCTTCATATTTACTTTATGTGCATTGTTACAATACCATGACCTGAATTTGTATACATGTTGTAAATATGAAGCCTGGGCTACACCAAGTTTGTGCAGGGACCCTAATTGTCAACAGCAGTTAAATACAATTCAATTCACATCCAATTAATGAAAAAAAATTAGTTTTAAAATTTTTTAAGTGGATATAAGAAAAATCGAACTTTGGTTTAAATAGATTTTGACACTGATCCCATTTTTGTCCCATCCTATAATTTTACCAGATTATTTAGAATAATATTACCTATTCCTGGAATTTTTTTCAAAATTTTAAAAGTGGTACATTTGATAGAAATCGAACTTTTAATTCTATTTTGTTTTGTAAAATATATTGTTCTTCAAAATTTTATATCACATTTTACACCATTAAAAAGAACATTTAAAATACTTTAAAATGACACAAACTTCATTTGTATAACCACCCAATTAGAAGATCCTCTAGAGCAATTTAAAGAACTTATGTTGGTCCATTTTTGGCCTATTTTTGATCATTTTACGCACCTGTAATTCCAGAACCAATTAATATTTTTTTATGTAAGTTGGTACTTTTCCGAGTTTCTATAAGTAGAACATTTGTACCAAATTTCAAGAAAATCCGAGATGGTCATGCCAAAAAGTGTGTTGATTTGACGTGGAATGACCCTCACTTAATTTAAAAAGCGGTGACTAAAGACCACTACCACTAAAAGGGAATAATCCAAACCGATTAAGAACAGAGCTCTAAACTTATAGCCGCGTTCACAACAGACAACCTGTTCAACCGGAGAAAGAGCTAAAGAAGTAGGGGAAAAGGGATCTCCGATAAATAACTGTGAGGAAATAGAATAGCCCGTTCACAAGTGCACTCGTCTAACTTGTCCTACCGGTAGAAAGAATCACGTGACAAGCAAGCGAGCTCTTAGAAATACATTACGGGAAGCGAGCGAGAGCGCCCTCTACAGGCGTTTAGTCCAATAAGAACATTTCCTACTGCTATGGCCCAGGGGAGAATTTTCAACGGATGGTCCGGTGAGGTTTTCCCTAGCGTAGGGAGAGCGGTGGAAGAAGAACCGGCTTTCTCTGCCTTTCCCCGGTTAAAATGGTTGTTGTGAACGCGGTTTATATTTCACAAGTTATGGAAGGGATGCTTTACTGTTTTCTCATGTGAAGAGAAACACTTCTCACGCAGGACATAGATCCCGTTACAGAGAAAATATTTTTGCTCAACTTACTTTTCACTTAATTTAAAAATCGGTGACTAAAGACCACTACCACTAAAAGGGAATAATCCAAACCGAAAAAGAACAGAGCTCTAAACTTATATTTCACAAGTTATGGAAGGGATGCTTCACGGTTTTCTCATGTCAAGAGAACATGCGCGGATCCAGCACGGCTCCAAGGGGGGGGGCACTTTTTCAGACTGTGACCTTTACCTTTTGAAAAAAATTTCAAAATTTGGGGGATTTTCTAAAAAGTATCAAGATCCCCTTTCGGTACCGCTGGGGGGGTATGCTTCGGTACCGCTTTCAGGGGTCCCCTCCTGAACAAAATTTTGAAATTTGACGTGTAAAAGTAGGGTAAAACTCATTTATTTGAGTACTTTTTGGGACATTTTTTGGCTTCAAGGGGGGGGGCACTATCCAGAGTGCCACCCCCCTGAATCCGCCACTGACTGAGCCACTGACTCACTCAACAGAGGAAGCAAATAGTAATTAGGTAGGTATTTTAATTTTAAAAATTAAAATAGAAAAACGGTAGAATCGAACCCTGGACTGGAGGAGGAAAGCCTCACATGCATCCATTGAGCCAATGATTTACACAACAGTGGAAGCAAATAAGAATCAGGGGTAATAAGAATCTTATTTTACTGCTTTGTGTGTAGGCCTAAAAATCTGAAAAAAAATCACACAATATCTTTGATATTGTTTTCATTTTTGTTTGTTGTTTGTTTTAATTTTATTTATCAAGTTAAAAAGTTAAATTCAATCAAGTTATAATTACTTCAATTTTCTTCAAAAAGGTATAACAGTAAAACACAGTGGGATAGTAAAACACTTTTATCCACCACTTCATTGTTTACTGAAAAATTTATAAGTAATTTATTGAAATTCTATATCAAATTTGCGTTTTAATTTAAGTTAGGGTGAGTAAAGTAAAATATTAGGTTGGTTTTCTTCTATTCACGTTGCCGATAAATTAATTAAAAACACCATCGAAACACGGTGGGGCGGGGGGAATAGTTTCGAGGTTTAAGAGCCATTATTTTGAAATTCGGACTAAGCTGATAGTTGTGTTTGTTGATTGCTCTGATTTTTTTATATGTTAAAGTACACCATAAGATATGGTTATTGTGCAATTTACAGCCCCCAAAAAATGTTCCTTTCCCCCTAGAAATTCTTGAAGTTCAAGGCATTTTCAAGAGAAGAAAAATTTTCGTATCTTTTTGGTGCTGTATCTCTTGAAAAGCTTCGAAAATCATCTAATTCGAAGTTAAGCGAAAAATTGCAATTTATACTATTAAATAATATTTCATACACAAATAGGGTATCTTCTCCTTCCTTTTTCATTAAAACGATGGTAGATCCCACTGTTTTTTCCCCATGGGTCCCCATTTAAAAAAAATTCAAAAAACATTGCTTGTAACATTTAAAACTAAAGAAAATGGTAAGAGATAAAGTAATTCCTTTTTTAATGGGAAAAGAGGTATGGCACTGACTTTGATTATTTATGACTTTTGTAAAATTATTTTCGTTAAAACGGCGGTAGACTCCACCGATTTTTCTTTCCCATGGGTTAGGAGACCTACTATGCTACAAGAAATGCTTTGTTAAAAATGACACGTTTTGAAAATGTTACACTTTTAACCGGTTATAACTGCCAAAAGCAACAAAAAACGCAAAAAAATCAGTTTTGCCCACTTTTAAACCTTATTATTCTGAAAAAGCAATGATACCTCCAAAATGTTTTCCCTCTACATGGTACTTCACCATTAGGACAACCTTAATTGCAAAACAAATGACTGGGTCAGTGATGCTTTTGGCAGTTATAACCGGTTAAAAGTGTAACATTTTCAAAACGTGTCATTTTTAACAAAGCATTTCTTGTAGCATAGTAGGTCTCCTAACCCATGGGAAAGAAAAATCGGTGGGGTCTACCGCCGTTTTAACGAAAATAATTTTACAAAAGTCATAAATAATCAAAGTCAGTGCCATACCTCTTTTCCCATTAAAAAAGGAATTACTTTATCTCTTACCATTTTCTTTAGTTTTAAATGTTACAAGCAATGTTTTTTGAATTTTTTTTTAAATGGGGACCCATGGGGAAAAAACAGTGGGATCTACCATCGTTTTAATGAAAAAGGAAGGAGAAGATACCCTATTTGTGTATGAAATATTATTTAATAGTATAAATTGCAATTTTTCGCTTAACTTCGAATTAGATGATTTTCGAAGCAGAAAAGAGAAGGACATCTTCCAAATCATAACGCTTGAGATGAGAAGTTAAGCGAAAAAAACTTTGAGGACAATGAAGACGAAACAGACATAACCGTAAAAATGTTTTTAGAATCATTGCAATGAAGTGAAGTAAATATATGTGCCTCAATTCCTCTAAATCTAATAAATGTCTTTCTAAAAAATTAAAGATGTTTGCAATTTTTACTATAAAATATTTCATACACAAATAGGGTATCTTCTCCTTCCTTTTTCATTAAAACGATAGTAGACCCCACTGTTTTTTCCCATGGGTCCCCATTTTAGAAAAAACTTTAAAAAACATTGCCTGTAACATTTAAAACTAAAGAAAATGGTAAGAGATAAAGTAATTCCTTTTTTTCAATGGGAAAAGAGGTATGGCACAGACTTTGATTATTTATGACTTTTGTAAAATTATTTTCGTTAAAACGGCGGTAGACCCCACTGATTTTTCTTTCCCATGGGTTAGGAGACCTACTAAGCTACAAGATAAGACATTCAGATATTTTTTAACGCGATGCTGTTTTTAGAAATGCTTTGTTAAAAATGACACTTTTTGAAAATTTTACACTTTTAACCGGTTATAACTGCCAAAAGCATCACTGCCCCAGTAATTTGTTTTGCAATTAAGGTTGTCCTAATAGTGAAGTACCATGTAGGGGAAAAACATTTTGGGGGTATCATTGCTTTTTCAGAATAATGAGGTTTAAAAGTGGGCAAAACTGAATTTTTTGCGTTTTTTGTCGCAGCATAAAAAGGGAAAGCAACGACCCCCCACGGAAACGTTTAAATTTTTATAATCAAGTACATGTATGCTATCAATACATGCAAACAGATTTTCGGGATATCGTTGTTTTCAAGAGATACAGCACCAAGAAGATACGAAAATTTTTCTTCTCATGAAAATGCCTTGAACTTCAAGAATTTCTAGGGGGAAGGGAAAATTTTTTGGGGGGCTGTAAATTGCACAATAATCATATCTTATGGTGGTCTACTTTAACATATAAAAAAAATCAGAGCAATCAAAAAATACAACTATCAGCTTAGTCCGAATTTCAAAATAATGTCTCTTTAGATATAAATATTCTGTAAAAAAATCAGCTTCATAAAACTTAAAGGAAAATCCTGTGGAATTTTGCATGTTTCTTATTACCCCATTTGGTTTTTATTACCCTACTCTCCCCTATGTACTTTAATTTTTAAAATTTAATTAGAAAAACAGTGGAACCGAACGAACAATCAACTTAGTGCAGGATAGTAGCACGGTCAACCAACAGTTGAGAAGTGTGCTTTCCCGCATACTGTCTACTATGTAGGAAAAATGCGTTCTACAGGTGCTAACCGGTGTTTGCGGGAAAAGTTAACTGCTCTTTATATTTATACAGTAAAAAATCGGGACCAGTAATTAAACCGAGGTTTTCTTTTCGGATGGATAATCCCTAAGTTTAAAAAAATAAAGTTCAAATAAAAATATAAAAGGTTGCTAGAGAAACCTCTAACAATGAATAGAGAATGAATTTTTAGCGACTGGCTGGCTAACTACGTTGATGGTTGATTTTTTCTTACTCCATAAATTACTATTAGCAATTAAGTAAATGACCAATAAATAATTAAATATAAATTTATTGAATACAAGGTTAAAAAATTTAAGGATATTAAGATCTTATCTTATCTTAAATCTTATTTTAAAAGATGATGTGATATTTTATCCTACTGCATGATGCATGATCTCACATCTCACTATGCATGGCGGTTTCATGGCAGTTGCCTTGCTCAGTAGCTACAAATTCAAATAGTGATTAGAGGCCCTTTATATTTATACAATTATAGACTGGACAATGAACGATTCGCCACCATTTTAGTTACAATTTGCATGGATCGCTAAAGAGTTTAAAACTCATCCGCTTGAAACTCTTTTTTTTTTTATTCAAAATCACAGTGAAAACTATTTTAAAAATTTCGATAATTCCTTCAGAACACAAAATGATTATTAAATTTACAGTCAAAAATGCATTTTAAAACATACAAATTATTGTTGGGTTGCCACAGGTAAACTTTATTATCATTAGGCCCTCTATCGCTCTTTTCGAAGAGAAATGCATGCAACAAAATTTTTATGGAAGCCATGAAACTGTCTCAAAACAAATTCTAATTGAATAGACGACATTAGTCATTACGTCACTTGCTTGTTTGGAAACGTTGATTCCATCCGTGATTGGTTCCGTACGGATCCGTACGGATTTACTTCCAATCACGGAACCAATCACGGATAGAATCAAAGTTTCCAAACAAGCAAGTGACGTCACACTAATGTCGTCTATTACTTTGTTTTCAATTTCGTATTTAAATTGGAGGCTAACAAATCTTTGTCGCCAGCGACGGATGCCTGTAATGTCGCCAACTTCTGCGTCACTGTCCAGTCTCTACATAGTAATGTAGTAAAGAATCCAGTCTGATTAAAATTTAAAGAATATGCGTTGAGGTTGACGTATAGTTTTTGTTTTACATGTTTATAAAAAAATTACCAACTAATTTAAAAGGATTTAAAGGATCATACCGTACTTGGTCATTTTAGTCTCCAACTTACCATCATTTCATCATCCCATTTCATGTATTTCCAGCTATCGGCTAAATCTTCTAAAAAATACATATTTTTCTTTGAAATTGTGTCTATTATTTCAAAGAAAAATAAGTTTAACCCCCATGAAAATGGAGAAGTTACTGTAAATATCTTCCTTTTAGGAAATGTTTAATGTTTTAAATTAGCAATAACAAATAACAAAATACTAATGCAATAATTGAAAATGCAACAATGGATATAACACTGATCAGAGTAATTTTGAAATTTAGAAACATTTATAGAAAAGGTTATTAACAATGTAAGGAAAAATGAGTTCTGAATGTCCATTTTTGTGCACGGGGAGCTTTTTGTTTGTTTATAATAAAAAAAAATGTCCATTGTTGCTTATGAAAAGTTTCTTAAAATATATTTTTAAAAGTGAAATTAATTTGTTTCATCGTAAAATATATGGCGTCAGTTTACTATTTTGATTGGACAGATAGTAAGTTGTACAACAGTTGCTTGCTATAACTGCAACGGTATTCGTATTTAACAAAAATAGAAATAGTGTAAAATTGTGAATTTTTCAAAATATACTAAAAAGGTTACTCGAAATTCTCAAAAGAAAAAGAGTGAAAGTAAAATTGAAGGAACCTACTTGAAATTTTTGCGTTGTCATTTAAATTATATTTCTATATTTTTGACAGTTAAAGTATTTTATTAAACTTTTTAATATTGCGTCTTCATTTTTCATTAAATTTTAAGAAAAAGGTACAGTTTAACATTTTACGTTGGCGAATTTTTTTATCTAACTTCACAAAAATTTTGTCAATTACTACTTAATTTTTTCAAATCTTTTAAAATCAACCAAAACTTGGTTGATCACAAAATTGAGATTGAAGGGCCACATTCGATTCGAATGCCATATGCTGCCGGCTGTCCCTAGAATATAGGTATTCTATTTATGGTAGAAATTTGAAAATTTATTTTACTTGATCACCCTATTACACACACAGATGGCAGCACGACATAGTTCTAAGTTCTAGATTCATTAAAAACTTTTATAAATTATTTCATTAATTTTAAACAACAATCATCACGAATAAAATATAGAATATTTAACTTCTCAGAAAATGTTCAAGGCACATTTTTCAGTACCATAGTTAGTAAATAGCAAAGCGGTAAATAGCAACGGCCGTAAATCTCAAGCAGGTGTATGAGTAGTACTATACTATATGCAGTTAGGGTATAGGTATCGGAGTCGGCACTAAATTAACTAGGTAATCTGAATATAAAAATATGCTACATCATCTGAAAGGCAGGTAGATATGTCCTTGTATGCAAATCACCATTTACTTTCTGCTGGTGTCCGAACTTTTGCTACACATCGCTTAGTTTTAGAGTATGATCATAGATGGCAGCAGCAACCGGAGTGAAAATTTTTCCTCTTCAAGCAGTTCCCATTTGGTTCAGATTTTCTTAACACAGATGGGAAAAAAAGTTATATTGCATAAGTTTGTCTGCAGCAATATTTGCAAAAAGAACTACCCAATACTCTGATTACCTATTTCTTAAGGATTATAAGAGGTTTTAGGAAGGAAAAAATGTTAACTATTTTTTTTTATCCACAAATGAATAGTAGGGCTAAAAATTCTTTTGAGAAAATAGGTGCTTTTGTAGTATTCATTTTAATTGTTTAGTCCTATGAAATCTTAACAATGGGGTAAATTAAGTCCTTATCAATTATCAAAAAAGGAAATTTTCGACTTTCGGGTTAGGTTAGAGTTAGATATATCCCCAATTCCCCCCTCTGGCTACACCCCTAAAGAAAGGTCTATTTTTGAAGTACTGCAAAAAAAAAAATCTGTATTATTAGAATTTCATTGATTTTGATCAGTGTTCTTGTTTGGATTTTAAAACTAACATGTTTTTTCTTTGCAAAATATGATTCACTCAAGATTCATTTCTTACTTCCAGCAGCATAGCTAGAATTTCTTTTTTTTCAAAGGGGTATTGGAATTTAGTCCACTTCTCTATGCTAAAAGAAATCCAACTCCTGAAAATACACATTCCTGCTTACTTGTAATGACTTGAGTAGGGGAGAATTTAGGAGCCTTCTTTTCAGAAGGCAGTTATTGCAAGCCTCACACATGCCTTCCCCAATACAAAATTCTGCAATTCTCAGCCAGAAAGAACAGCTATAGTTCTAAAAACAATGAAAACAGCTGAAAAAGCATATGGGAAATACTGCAATCCATATTTTAAGAGCTGGCTGGCCAATTTAAGCCCCTAAGGAGATCCCTGAAAACTTTTCACATGATCCTTCAAGTAATCAAGATATCAGGCCAAGCACTAAAAGAGGTGATGATCTGGTAGGCATACTTTGATAATATAAATGTGCTCAGTAATGTGGAAAACTTAAGGATTTTACAGAAAATATCTTTTGATACATATTTTTGAAATTTATTTCTCTACTTTTGATGCTCAAGAAGCATTAACATTATCACAAAATTTAGGTGAACAATGTTGTGGTTGTGACTCTCTTAACATCCAATTAAAAATTTTAACTGGGGGTGCTTAGTTTGCAGAAAATTTTGTAAGCTTTTCTTTCATCAAACTCAGATAGTAGGTTCTGGAAACCCAGTTCTACACAAGTTTGTTATAGTACCAATAAAACATTTTTCCAATTATTTAGTAGTCAGTGCAGGGCTGATTAGTAGCCTCTAATCATAACACTAATCACACACATTTACTTCATTATTTTGAACTTTCAGCTTTAGTTTAAAGATTGTGCAAGAATTTTTCATAATTTAAGAACTGTTTATAATCTAATTCTAGGAGCAGTTCACTCTACATCTCAAAAACATGAAATTATTTTTGCACTAACACAAAAATTTATAGGTTATATTTATTGCAATACTCAAATTTAAAGTTTGGTAATTTTTTTTTTGTAGATTTAATCCAAAGAGTAATTTGATAAAAATTGAGTTCAAAACTGTACTAATTAATAAACTATAACAAATTTCTTTGCACATTTTAAAGTTTTATGTTAAAAATAAATAAAATTTGAACTTTTAAATGTGCAAAGAAATTTACGTTGTATTTTATTTATCAGAAGAGTAACTTGTTTATTTTAATAAACATTTTACGAAATTAGATATCATTTCTTGTCTATTGTTACAGCCTACAACTAGAAAGTTTCTTTTAAAGACACTATACTCTAGAATATTTGGTACAAATCTGCCAATAATCCAAATTTAGAAAAATCAATTTAATTTCATAATAAAATGAATTCAAAGCTATTACAGATTTTGAAGCACTGATGAAGACTAAAACACAACTATTCATAAGGATAAAGCAATTAATTCATGTTCAAAAAAATATAGCTTTATTATAACATTTAACATAATAAAAGTAAACAAAATCTGCTTCAGGTTTGAAATTTCAAGAATAGTTACTAATTTATGTAACGACATAACCTCAAATACTTTAAGAAAGCTATCTTAGTATTATAGCCGATATGATATGCATCCAAAAAATAAATGAATCATGTTTATTAGAAGTGCGTTTAATCAATCATATGAACTTCACATTATTAAACTTAATGAATCTCCAATAAAAGTTTGGATAGGTGAATATCAATGTGAGAACAATGTTATGATACAATGAGAAGTATGTACAACTCCGGTCATTTCCCTGCTTCAGCTTACAGATTAAGATTGATATGAAATAATGTAGTGTAAAAATCACAATACATTAAAATTATTTTAACAGTTATGAATTGGTAATAGTAAAAAAACAACAGTAAAATTTTCCAACAATTAAAACACACTACCGATAAAGGCTTAGTTTTAAAATTTAACATATTAAAAGCACTGAAACTTCATTTTAGGTACTGAAAAAGTTGTATGACCGCTCACCTCAAATGATTCCATTTCTCAAGATGGGTTTTTAAATAAACATATGACTCTTCCACATGTAAAAGTTCTCATGATTTAAAAACAAGATGAAGTCAGTAAAAACAGTCCAGTTTACTTTTTGCCTTTCTTGGCCGCTGCCTTCTTTGGAGATGCCTTGGCTTTCTTGGGCTTGGCGGCAGCGAGTTTGACAGCTTTGGGTTTCTTGGCTGCAGGCTTCTTCTTCGGGGTGGCAGGTTTGGCTTTCTTTACGGGACTGCTCTTGGCTTTTTTCGGCGTAGCGGCCTTCTTGGGCTTGGCAGCCTTCTTCTTTGGGGATGCGGCGGCAGCCTTCGGTTTCTTGGGCTTAGCTGCCTTGACTGCGGCCGTCTTTTTGGGTTTCGCGGCAGGGGCTGCCTTCGGTTTCTTCACGCTGCCGGCGCTGCTTCCTCCGATGCGGAAAGATCCGGTGGCACCCTTCCCCTTGGTCTGGACGAGGCCTCCGCTGGCCACGGCTGTTTTCAGGTACTTTTTGATGAAAGGGGACAGCTTTTCAACGTTCACTTTGAAGTTGGCTTGGATGTACTTCTTGATGGCGTGAACGGAGGACCCGCCGCGTTCTTTCAGCACCGAGATCGCCTCGTTCACCATGTCGGATATGGGAGGGTGAGAGGGAGCAGTTTTCGGCTTTTTAGCTTTGGTCGCGGCCTTCGCCTTCTTGGCTGGAGTGGCTTCGGCAGCATCAGACATTTTCAAGCGATTTCTGATTACGTCGACGTGAAGAAAAAGGGACTTCGAGAGAGCGAGACGAGACAGCCAACCTCCGAAACGTTCGAGTGTGAGTGAAAAACAAACTTGCTGCGCCGCGAGTTTATATAGACTCTGAGCGGACGTCGCGGAAAGCTATAAACTGGGAGCACGGCGCGGCGAAGCTTCGGTTCCCAATGATCGAACTTTCGCCCGCTGGTTGTGCTTCTTGCCTAAATTTAAAGCTTTCTAGAAACCCTCAAAATGAGAAAAATCATTCCGTTTTAGGTTTATCTTATAGATGTGATTTCAAATTTCATTCCTACACCTCAAAATTCCATTGGGAGTTTTCGATCGATTCATAAACTTCTTTTAAATGAGCAATTGGCTCTTCGAAAATTTCTAACTTCCTAATTCTTTCCTATTTTTCAAAAAATTAGGAATAGATGTGCAGTTTTTGAAGAGTTTCTGGAAAACTTTGAAATCTTTTCTTTTCAAATACTTGGTTTCAAGAGTATTCGATTTCGGTTATAATAGGTAAAACTAATTTTCTTTGAGGTCGTCTAACACACACCAAGCGGACTGAATCGAATCTGTGTCGCCATTGCTTTAACACTTAACCTTTTTTTATTTAAAAAATTATGTTAAATATGTTTTAAGGAGTTTTAGAAAGTCAAGTGAACAAATTTATAGTTTGGTTTAACTTCTGGATGCATATTTAGGAGCGAAAAATTTAGAACTCTCGGGGTTTTCAGAATAGGGGTGGGGATACCCTAGTTAAAATCTTAAAGGCTAAGGATATTGTTGTTAGCAATGTAGTTCATAAATTTTAAAAATTCATGAGAAAAATAAAAGTTTAGAGCTATAATATGTAACCTATTGATGATTAACAACCCTTTTAAAACATTTTATGCGTTAAGAATAAGGAGAGTTTTCCAACGTTTTCGCTTTTTTTTTAACGAACTTGTGTATACCTTCGGATTCTATGAATTTTAATAAAACGATACTCATACAGTTTTTAAAAATCAGAGTAAAATCCTACTATTTAAATTTATTTTTCAATAGGGTTTTTATTACGGCCAATTAAACACTGATATGGATAATTTAAAATTATTTTAACTGAGGAATATGTTATGTATGTTTTCAGAGCCTAAGTTTCAAAAATATTTTTTCGTGGGTAAAAAGTGTAAATTGAAAGTGCTATCATAAAAATTTTGGATTTTCTCTAGGATTTTAATCAGACCGTAGAAAAGTTTAAGGGTAGTGACGTGAGTAGTATTATGGTAGGTAGGGTAGGGTATACTACGATTTTGGATCTACTAACAATGGCATGATTATAAAATCTCAGAAAAAAAATAAAACACCCGGTGGCGCAGGGATTTGTTTTTTAATTTTAAAAGTTTATTTGGTTAAGTTACGTTTATTATAATATTTAATTTAAAAAGTAATTTCTTACATTTCCATAAAGTAGTTTAAATTATGTGTCAAATGCGCCCAAAAAATTAAATGAATTGGAAACATTTTTAGTTGAATTGAAAGAAATTTTCTGAGTAATTATACTATATAGTCCAAGGGAGTTAGTTGAGACACGGATATAGGGTCGTGTGGCGTAAAATGGTTATATCGGGGTAAAATGGATATATGTATATTAATAGTTCGTATTTATAAAATTTAATGTTTTTGGCATGCTGATTTTTACTGAGGCTCAAGAAAAATCATCATGTCAAAAAAGCATTAAATTTTATAAATACAAACTGTTAAAATCACTATATTCATTTTACCCCGATATAAACATTTTACCCCAACCGACCCTAGCGGTTCGAACTTCTTAGTTTATTTAATTACGCTAAAAACGAAATATCGCGGGGTTTTTTCCCCGGGAGTTCCAAATTTTACTTGCTTTATAATTTTTTAATAAAATGTCAGTTTGTTTTAAACTATTATTTGACAACCTAAATTCTTTAGGAGGTGTGATATTGATCGAATAGGTGACTTTTATGATTTTTTTTGTAGAGAGAGGAAAGAATAACATAAATTTTTTTCAACAAATCGTTTTTGTGCGATAATTTTTAAAAATATAATTTTATTTAAGATTCTTTGAGATCACACAACTTATGTTCTTTTATTAGTCAATGTATTTTAATCCAATATTTGAGTTGTTCAGAATGACAGTTAATTGGCGAAGTCTAAAATTACTTAATATCAGATAATGTATTTTTTTTACCATTGCCATGCCAAGTCTCAATTTCAGGCGAAACGGTCCAAGACGTCGATACGGTAAAAAATACCATTGCTTAAAACATTTATTTAATTAAATTTTACTCGATTTAAGTGACTAAGTCGGACTTAAAACTGAAAAAAAATATTCCTTCCCGATTTCTTATGAGCCCTGGGAAATTTTTCACTACAGACAAGTGAAAATACAACCAATGCTTCCGGTCTATTTACTATTAAATATCATTAGAAAATTCGATGCTTATCGAAAAAATGCCTCAGAGGTTAAATGGAATGATCCGTGGTGTTTGAGATTTTTAATGGAATCGCTTTAGTTTTCCCGTCTTTTCCGAGAAAGAATTTAAAATTTTAAGTAATATACGTATGTCGTTTACAAAATAAATGCATGTAAACAAAACTTAAAAGTGGAAATTTTGTTGAGTAAAAATTTTAAAACAGATTATCGCATGGGGGTCTCCAAAGTATGGGCCGCCAGTACGGCTGTACGGCCAGTACGGCTGTACAGCCAAAGTACGGCTGTTTTTCAGTGCTGATTACAGATATTTCATCAAAACTGACGTTTAAAAGATTTTAAAATTTTAAATTTTTTAAAATTGATTAAAAATTGGTTTAAAATTTTAAAATCTTTCAATCGTCAGTTTTGATGAAACATCTGTAATCAGCACTGAAAAACAGCCCAGAAAAAAAGTCTTGCACGCGCAGGAGTGTAGTATTAAACCATTTTTAATCAATTTTAAAAAATTTAAAATTTTAAAATCTTTCAAACCACAGTATTGAAGAAACATCTGTAATCAGCACTGAAAAGCTGCCTAGAAAAAAGTCTTGCACGTGCAGAAGTGTTAAGTATTAAAACATTTTTTAATCAATTTTAAAAAATTTAAAATTTTAAAATCTTTCAAACGTCAGTTTTGATGATACAGGGTGTTCCAAAAAAAGCCCCTAACTTTAAAAATCTATAATAAATAAACGAATAGAGATAAAAATACGCCGTCTGCTGCATCCTACTTGGAATACTCACAAATTTTTGTATACAAAATTTTGAAAAAGTGTAGTTCTCGAACTTTTAGATAGATGGCAGCACTACTTTTTGAATTTTTTAGGGGAAAAGAATCGTTTTGTCCTTATGCCTAACTTTGTAGGGATTCTGACCTCGCCCCTGGGTGTAATTTCCTTCTTTGTGTCAGTAAAAATTCTGTTGTGTCTGTCTTACTTGACGAAGGTGTATAAGCGGATCCTTTAGATCAATCACACATACCGTAAAATATATGTAACCAAAAAACCAAACCAAACCAAACTTTGTTGGGAAATCAAATATTATGAATAGAATCGATTCCAGAATCGAATGAGTATTCGAACCTTGGATCCCGTATAATATATCAGGATCGGATTTAAAGAAATTTAAGCGATTGAACTTCTAAATAGAAAATTGGAATATAGAGAAATTTTTTGTACATTCGGGAAGGGGGGGGCGGCATTAATTAGTTGGGTGAATTTTTTCTCGATTATTTGCTCGGTTTCACTATTTTCTAATTGGTGAAGCATGCGTGGAAGCTCTGAAAGCTGATTTAGATTTAGCCAAATTTGATTCGATCGAAATATTAGTTTTTAAAATGTTATCTCAGTTTCATGAAATAGTGGAAATTTGAATCGTGTGTTTATAAGTTTATACAGGGTGGTCCTAAATTCGTGGTACAAACTGGGTAGGGTTGGTAGAGTCTAGAGTACATCAAGATGAACAAGAATTGGTACAGAAAGGGGATTACAATTTGTAATCTCATAATAGATCTTGATTACTCTTTATGATTGATTGTAAGGCATACAGAATGTACTTGTTGGTTCGCATCTTGCCGGAAAATGGTCCGAACCTTACCGGAAGTGGTCCGAAACTTACCGGAAGTGGTCCGAAACTTACCGGAAGTGGTCCGAAACTTAGCGGAAATTATCCAAAACTTACCGGAAGTGGTCCTAAACTTACCGGAAGTGAAGCATAACTTACCGGAATAGGGTCGAAACTTCCCGGACTTGGTTCGCTATCAACCAGAAGTGGTCCTAAACTTATCGGAAGTGAACAATAACTTACCCGAAGTGAGTTGCGAACTACTCCCGGTTGATCGCAAACCAATTCTGGTAAGTTTCAGACCACTTCCGGTGAGTTGTGACCCACTTCCGGTAAGTTATGGTTCACTTCCGGTAAATTTAGGGCCACTTCCGGTAAGTTTTGGGTCACTTCCGGTTAGCTAAGAACCACTTCCGGTGAGTTGCGGACCACTGTAATTAAGTTGCGTCAATCTGATTTCAAATGTGATCCAATTGACAAAAATGTAATCTTATTGACAAAGGTAATCAGATTACAAATGTAATCAGATTGATGGCTACAAATTAATCTGATTACAAAAGTAATCTGATTGCACCCATCTCTGGTTTTAATGGAAATGAACCCTAAATCTCGAATACACTAAAAAATTTCTCTATTTTAATGTTCTATTGACAAATATAATTACTTAAATTTTTTTAAATCCGATCCTGATATAGTATACGGGATCCAATTTTCGATTACTCATTCGATTCTGGAATCGATTCTATTCATAATATTTGATTTCCCTACAAAGTTAAGCATAGGGACAAAACGATTCTTTTCCCCTAAAAAATCCAAATAGTGGTGCTGCCATCTATCTAAAAGTTTGAGAACTACACTTTTTCAAAATTTTGTATACAAAAATTTGTGAGTATTCCAAGTAGGATGCAGTAGACGGCGTATTTTTATCTCTATTCGTGTATTTATTATAGATTTTTAAAGTTAGGGACTTTTTTTGGAACACCCTGTATATCTGTAATCAGCACTGAAAAAAAGCCCAGAAAAAAGTCTTGCACGCGCAGTTTTTAATCAATTTTAAAAAAATTAAAATTAAAAAAAAAATTCAATAATTTATGCTCTCACGGCTTAATCCACTGTAGGGATTTTGACCTGTCGGGATTTTGACCTGTCGGGATTTTGACCTGTCGGGATTTTGACCCTGTCGGGATTTTGATCTGTCGGGATTTTGACCTGTCGGGATTGTGACCCAGTCGGGATTTTGATCTGTCGGGATTCTGGCCCTGTCGGGATTTCGTCGTCGGGAACCTGATCTGTCGGGATTTTGAACGGAACCCGCTTAGGGTAGCAGACTGGATTTTCTCGGAATCCGGTCTGCCTTTTTAATTTTTTTACGGAATTCACAGCCAGCTTCCACAACCAATGCAAAAAAAGTTGTTGTAAAATGCGGAATATTTTTATTTAAATTTTTTGTTGGTGTTTAGCAAAGCTAAATCAGATTCATGAATCCCCCATCACTCTAAAAAAATTCAATATAAGTACTCTAAATTAGAATCTCCATGTAGAGAATATCTAATTTAGAGCACAGAGAAATATCCTAACAGAGGGTCCACGGGGCTATTTTCAAATGTGTTACTGATGTGAGGGCGCCACACTAGCTTCTGGAACGTATGCCGGCTGCTTAAAACTCTCGCCAAATGAGGTATTTTCACGTTTTGAGATTTAATTTTATTCAAATAGTAGATCGAAAACCATGAAGAATGACGTTTACATCAAGTATTTCCGTGGCCTAGTTTCTGAGATATAAATTTTTGAAATTTCGTTTTTCTTAAGGCGCGAAAAACACCCGTTTTTCCAATGGCCGATCTGTGACGTCACGGCCCGTAGTAACAGCAGCGTCATGCGTTGCTAAGCTTGTTTGCGCTTGTTTACTACACGTTTCTACCAGTGTATTTCCCTCCGCTTTGTTTGCTGTCTCTCGTTATTAATTGAAACAATGAATGATTCCTATTCATCCTATAAGTACTGTTTAGTACCTAAATGCAAAAGCACAAGCGTCAAAACTCCAGACAAGCTTTTTTTACGTACAGCTGAGGAAAAAAAAACGTTACAGTAGACTTTGCGGGCGAACGGGTGGGGTTAGAAAGATGCTGTTGGTGTCATTTTTCAGGATTCAGTGTATGCTTGAAAAAACTAATTGACTATTTTTCTCTCAGAGGTCGTCTTCTGGCGCAACGCAATAAAAAGTGCAACTTTTTTCATGGGAGACCCCAATTTTTATTCAATTTTATGAAAGATCATACTAATTTAACCCTCAAAACCGAGTTTCATTTAATTTGCTCACTAAGCATAGCCATGACAGACCGTCAAAAAATAAAAAATTCTTATACAAAGCCTTAAATTAGTCGCCAACATCCGACCGCCAAGTAAGAATTTCTGTCAATCTACCAGTACTAGTAGTGAACTGATTTTCATTAATATTTCAGTTTTAAATTGTTGAAACATGAGATAAGTTTGTTTTATTAAATTTTTAAGTTTTAATAAGCATGTAAATACTATGGTTAAATTATTTTTTAAAAATTTGTATTAGTAATTTAAATTTTTTTTACGTGTGAATATATACACGCTTTCACGGAGGGAGTAAATGTGATATTTTTATACATTTTAGTCTGTTTTTTTAAAGGCATAGAAAATTACGTATATAAATGTTTCTTATTCAGTTTTTGTCTTTTTTTTTTATTTTTGCCTCCTATAATATCAAAATACTTGCCAAATAACCTAACACTGTTCTCTAATCTCTAGCCCAAATTAAAGGGACAATCTCGAAAAACTCAGTTAAAATACTCAGTTTAAAACTCAGCTCAAATTATGACTGAGAACCATAGAGATCTAATTTTTAATATTATTATTACACCCTAAAGTAATAGTAATTAGTGGAGTATTGTTAGAGACCTAAAACTGGAGGATACAATAACGGTACATTGTATAGATGTATGCTTATCTGTCTAAAAATCATTATTATTAAAAGCTGTATACCTTTAAAAAAACATTAATAGTGGATACATAATTAATAAAAATTCCATAAATTCTAAGATATGAGTAAAAACACAATTAAACAGTTTATTTTTTCCATTTCCTTTTCACAAAAGTTACATTTAAAACCATTTTTTTATGTGATGATGTTTGTCTTATATTCTTAAATAATTTTTTTGACAATTCAAATAATTGAGCGATTAATTTTATGCCTTTAAAAACGATTGATAAGTTATTGTTCATTAATGGAAAAATAGTAGAAGTGAAAATGAATATGTACCTCATGGCTTTCACGTCTCTCATTTCCGCACTCATATCAGGGTTATTACCCAAGAAAGAGAACATGCAAACTGTATCTATCTTCGGCAAATTGTCCGATGAACCTTTTAAAAATCCAGGTAGAAAAGGCATTTCAAAAATGTTAAAAAATTTTGAATAAAATTGAATTATAATAGCACTTTCTCAAGAACGAAGCGAGAATACCATTCGAAGCACAGTAAACACACTTGATTTGGCGTGCCGTGACGTCACATCCAATAGAAACCAGTTTTCTGATCACGTGACTTTTCTGGCGTTTTCGCGAAAGTAAAATAGCATTTTAAATGATTTAAAACCATTTTTCAACCAAAAAATTTGAAATTTGATAGTTTTAAACCATAACGCATCGAAAAAGTGTGAAATTAAAGCGATTCCCTCACTAGTGAAAATACCTCATTAGAACTCGGCGCATGCGCAAAAAGCCGACCCATTGGCAGCCGGCGAACGATCCAGACTGGATTCAGACGCTAGTGAGTTTAATGCGATCCCAGCGCCAAAATTCTCCCAACATGTCATGCTTTTTCGATTTCCATTATGGCCTATGGCCGTGGACTCTCTGTTCTAGTACTCTGCGATTTAGAGTACTTATAGGATTAAAACTATTTCGGCACGGCAGATAAAATTTCCAAGTAAGAATTTCCTTATATTATATCCCTAAGAAAGTACGCAATTTTATTGAGCAAAAGGAATACTTTTATTTTTTTTTCTTAAGTGTTTGATATGATAGTTTTAATAAGCATTTACCTTCGGCACTGTCTATTTGACCGGCAAATATACAACTAAACTCTACTCTTTTTTACCCGGCAATGGTTCTGATTGGAGTGCCGGGACTGCTACGTAACCGCGAGACCTACGGCGCATGCGCCAACTGCCGTTTTTGCCGTCCAAAAATACACTTCCTTTACCTTCTAGCTAGACGGTCCAAAATCCAAGGCCAAAATTTAAGTAAAGCGCCTTCTATGAAGGAGCAAATGAATTCTTTCTTTTTTTTTTTTTTTTAAATTCCCATCCCTTCAAAATGCCCTCTGTAAAATTTCAGACTTTTTGACCAATAGTTTCGTTTGTAGAGAATTTTAAAGGAGGGACGTTATTTTACGACCACTCTGTATGTTAACGGTTAACCTACAGCACCCCACGCAAGGTTATCATACCGGCACCTCTCTTTCTTAAAATCGAGTTTTAACTATGATGACTATAATTATTTTTTACCATCATTGCTGTTTAAATTGGAAAGGCTGGGGTTCAGGGGAAAACATTGGTATGGATAAATAATTGGTTATTGGGTAGAAAACAGAGAATGCAGGTAAAAGGAAATTATTCACAGTGGACAGAAGTAATCGGTGGGGTACCCCAGGGATCAGTTTTGGGACCAATTTTATTTATAATTTTCATAGATGATATGGTCAGGGGATGAAGAATAGAATCAGTATATATTTGCAGATGACTTAAAAATATGGGGGACAGTGGATACCAAGTCACAGATGGAGAATTTACAAGGTAATCTTGATAAGATTTCTGAATGGGCTGTAAAATGGGGTATGTCATTTAATTTAGGGAAATTTCAAGTTCTGCATATGGGGGTTACAGGAATAAGAGCCGAGTAGAAACGATCAAGGATCTTGGGGTGATAATACACAGGAACTTTAAAATGGGTCACCAATGTTCAGCCGCGGGTAAACAGGCAAATAGGGTATTGGGGTACATTAAAAAGACTGTAACTTCAAGGGATAAAAATATAACTTTGCCATTATATAAGGGATTGGTAAGACCTAATCTTGAATATGCTGTACAATTCTGGGCTCCATATATGAAGTGATTGAAAAGGTTCAGCACAGAGCTACAAAAATAATAAAGGGGATAACACATCTAGACTAAAATGAACGTTTGAGTATAGGCTAAAATTTAGGTTAAAATAGGCTAAGGTTTGGTATAGGTTTCTAAAACATGAAAAACTGAAAAATTTTCCCTTTCCAAGGAAGGAGGTTTACAAGGAACTGTTTTTTTTTTCGGAACTAACCCAAAGGGCTTCAAAATGAACACTACTTTGAGAGACAAATTTTTATAAATTTCTGGGGGAGAACCCCTAAACTCCCCTTTAATATTTTTACGTATGTTATACTGTGTTTTGCCCTTGAAGGTTAAGCCTAGGGTTTGTCGTTTTAGGGTATTTTGGTCATCCCGGGATTTCGGGATAAAATTTGATATCATCCCGGGAAATCCTGAAAATTTAATTAATGCCAGAATTTCAAGAAAAAAATATATATTTTGTCTGTAAAATCTAAATTTGCATAAAGATGAAATTAGAAAAAAATTATGGGGAGAAATTATTAGTTTTTAATACTACAATTTTTCAGTTCTAGGCTTTAAAATTTCTTAAATGATAAGAAAATATTTTTTTGCAATTTTATATTCACTCATTATAATAGTACACACATATATCCCATAAAATTTTATGAAATGACACGAACTTAATATTTGAAATTTGTTTTAAAAATACTCAAGTTAAAAGTGTACTTACCCTAAAAATGCTTTTGAATTCCCTTATAGATATGTAATAATTCTCAATGGAATGATTTTTTTTTAATGTCGGAGCAAACCCCTCGTAGAACCTTTTTTACACTTAATTATCATACAACACTTTTTGAATTTTGCTTCAGAGTTCGGTCTTTTTATGAAGTACTCCCATGCAAATGTACTAGCTTTTTCTGCCATAATACAAAATCAGAATATTCTCCAGCCCGATCTCAAAACGTATAATTTCTTCAAAAGCTGACGACTTATTGAGATCACGAGTACTGTATTCATTCGGAAATAAGGTTCAAACTATCCTCATAAATAATTATTCCTCACATAAATAAAGATTATGAGTTTCTAATATATCTGCTAGAATTACGATCAATGCTTTGTGTTTGAAAATGGCCTCGTGCTGGGAGTTATTACGATTTGTATGTATTACTAAAAAATAAAAATAATAAAAGTAAATAAAAGTTGTTGAGTAACCAAGTTTCCCCATTTATGTCAACATGCGACATTGTATGCATTGTATGTAATTACACAAATCGGCAAGTTCCTTGTTTATTGCTTTTTAGCTGTAAAGTTCTAGGAGTGGGAGATAATTCAATTCAGCAGATGATTGACTTAAGCTAAAATTGGACAAGCAGTGGGAATTGGTGAATTAATAAACAAAGGACCAGCCTTGTTGGGCTTTGAGCCTGTAGCTGGTCGTCAATATATTTGTATTTGTATTTGTATTCAGTATTAAGGGGACTCAGTACCAAAATTTGGTCAAAATATCGAATTTGAGATTTTGCAATCAAAGTGAAGATAGTACCCTTAGAATTATTCCTACCAAGTTTTATAATGATATGGGGATTCTAAATTTAAAAATTTTGAGGTTTCTGAGGCCTAGATAGGCTTAAGAAGCCTAGTTTTCTATCTTTAAACGGCTTTTTCTCAAAATAAGGTTTTTAATGTTTAAAATCTAAAGGCTTTTTTTCTAATCATCCAAACCACTTCAAACTTAGTAGTCATCATCAGTAACACCTGTTTAACATCTTCAGGCATGGATTTTAAATTATATTAATTACAATTTTTTTTACGGAGCATTAAAGTGGAAACTTAGGATATTTTCGAAAAAGAGGCCAAATTTCAGAGTTTTTTTTATTTTTCAGAAACTTTTATAGATAATCAAATTTCCATGCCTACAAGTGACTATATATGTTTGATTTATGTTAAGAAAAAAATCAAGTCAAAATAACATATATTAAGGGAGGAGTTACAATTTAAAATTAGGGTAATAATTAGGTTAATTAGTTTTTGTAATTTTTTAAAAAAATAAATTTTTGAACTCGCTTTTTGGGCTAAATTTGAATTAGTATGAAATAAATACATAATTTAACACCTTAAAAGATAATAAATTCCAGTTATTAGAGAAAAAAAAATTTGGTACCAAGTCCCCTTAAGCTAAAAATTAAATAATCGAGCAACCGCAAAATCGCGTTCACCAGTTAGAAAACAAACCGACTTCGTTAGAAAACGTCTATAAATTACGTGAGGTCTTAAAGGGGAAGGGGTCCAGCAAAATCTCACCAGAGGGGAGGGGGGAGTCAATTAACATCTCACGTCAATTTTATAGTTTAAGAAACTTGTTTTTTTTATCTTTTTTAGCACAAATTCAGGAAAAAAATGCAGACTAGTCAAAACAGCGAATTATTAGCCAGTCAGTCGTAGTATTTACACATTAAGACCAATTGCTAATTTCAAACAAAACTTTTGCAATATGTATGTTAAGTGTCATGCCGATAAGACAAAACAAACATTGCTAGAACGTATAAAAGAAATTGATTTATATAAAACTAGCGCTTTCAGAGCTAGACCCGGCGTTGCTCGGACATTAATGACGGGCTGCGCCCGTACTTAGTTCCTTTGACAGAATCTCATACACTTTGAAATAGTTGGGAAGTCTTATTTGTAAGCAATATAGCATTACCCAGACTGCACGACAAAAAGGCCCGCTGCTTTACCATCCATAAAAATGGATTCAAACAGTTAAAAGAATTAAACAAAAATCAGTAAGCGTATAAAAACTTTTGGTAGCTAATGATTAAGAAATTAAAACATATCTATCAATGACAACCATAAAAATTTCATACCATTTAGAAATCCAGAAACTATAATAAAAAAGTAAATAAACGAAGTATAGATTTGCTCTGTAAGAAATCTAAAAACAAATGTAATCGTGAACTATACAAAAAGGGGCGCAAGTTCACAACTGCTGATGGTTGGCGAGATTTGGGTTTTTAACGGCACATTTGGCGTTTTAAACGGCACTTTTAACATTGTTTTAGGGTTGCTTTTATCGCTAAAAATTGGCGCATCAGCAGTTGTGAACTTGCGCCCAAAAAGGTTCAACATCATCAAGAGCGAAACATAAACAGACGGCGTTAAATGAATAAAAAGGAAATTTATGTATGAAAAACGGAATAAAAGTAATAAATCAGAATAGTAAGAAGCACTCATAAAATTGCATAAAATAAACTCGAAAAAAGGCCTTCGCCCTTCAGCCACTTCGGCGCCTTCGAGAGTAGGAGAAGGAGAAAGATTTTTCGACCAATCACATACGTTATCGGCACAGACTCACAATTCACAAACAAACAACGGATTTCTATTTTATTAATATAGATTTATAGAGAAAATCTCAGGTGAGAATTAGGGGGGGAAGGGGGTTCAGCAAAATCTCACTAAATCTCACCAAGGAAGAGGGAGGGGTCCAGAATTTGGAAGAAAAAACAACTTCACGTAATTTATGGACGTCCCCTTATTTGTATACCTTCCATTATTCACATCTAGTACGGTAGACTTAGACCACTGTTATTCTATTAACATATTATTCCACATTCATTGAATATACCAGTAATAATAACGGTTTTAAAATATATATTACGGCAAAGTGATAAACCGGGCATTATTATATTAATGCCCGATGGAGGCGGGCAAAGTGATAAATGCTATTGAATTTATCATATTGCCTATCTATAACATTTATATGCAATTGACCAGTGCGGGTCCCGACGTTTTTCTCCTTGCGAAACCCTTCCAAAATATCATCCGAAAATCTTTAGTACAGACAGGGTAGGCATAAATGAAACTCATGATCGGATTTTGAATTTTAATGGTTTCGATTTAAAATCTTGATTACTTTTGAGCGATACGGTTTTACTAAAAAAATAATCATTAATTCATGTGATGAAAAATATTTCGAGCAAAAATAAAACTCGAGAAAATATAAAACAAAAACCCACTGTACAAGTAATGGAATTTTCGTTGTATAACCACCAAATTTTTACTGAATATTCAGGACCCTAATATAGAACAAAGAACAATAATCGAAAAAAAGTATAATCAAGTTATATAAAAAGTATATTCAAAAATTTTGTACAGTTAAAAATAACTGATAGATTTATTCCCTTTAAAAAAAATCTCAAAACCACTTAAATTGACAATTATTTTATATTTCTGCTTCGTTCACAACACAAAAGTGAAAAATAGTGCAGACTATAAGACAAATAAATTAAGAAGTATTACGAAAATGAGTCATTGAGGCAATTTGCTGAATTCAATGAAGTTTAACATTTACTGGATAAAAAAAGGTAAAAACACTTTTAAATTAAAACAAATTTTATTTTGGCTTAGTTTACAGCACAAATAATATAGTGGAGTCGCTTGTGTCAAAAACCAATGGTGTAAAAAAAACTTTTGGCAGAAGCTTAGTGAGTGGTATCATTCGATTTGTAATGACGTCTACAATAACGTGGTACCGGGTGTTTTTTCCGATTTCTGTGCAGGGGGTTTCTATGACGTCATGAATGCAAGATGGCCGCCGCAGGGAAAAAGCTGTAAATGGCGATCTAGCAATGTTATCGGAACTATTTTTGGACAAAAAGCTCAGAAATATATATTTTTATCGAATAGCTACAAAAATAAGCATCTAAATCGGTTAAAAATTGCGTTTATGACGTCATAACCAAAAAATGGCTATTTTCACCAAAAATACAGTATTTTGTCATGTAATACTTTAAATAGATGCTATTTTCAACGTGAATGTAATGAAAATATGTTCATAATAAAAAAAACAACAATGAAAATTTCATTGATGGTCACAAAAGGCGGATATGACGTCAGAAATCCAAAATGGCTGTCACATAGAATAAAAATTTTTATTTTTTTATTCAAAAATTTTTTAATTTGGAATTATTACACTTATATGAATGTAATAAAGGTATTTTGAGGATAAAATTTAACAAAACATTTTAAAATTCCTGAAAATAGCATCGAAATATTAGGTGTGAAAGACAGAACTACAGTATTTTGTCATGTAATACCTTAAATAGATGCTATTTTCAACGTGAATGTAAAGAAAATATGTTCATAATTAAAATGCCAGCAATGGAAATTTCATTCTTAGTCACACAAGGCGGATATGGCGTCAGAAATCCAAGATGGCTGGCATGTGAAATGAATTTCGTTAGTTTTTTACTCCAAAATTTTTTATTTGGGAATTATTTTATCCTTAAAATGACTTTATTACAACATTAATAAAAGTATAATAATTCCCAAATAAAAAATTTTGGAGTAAAAAACTAAAGAAATTCATTTCACATGCCAGCCATCTTGGATTTCTGACGCCATATCCGCCTTGTGTGACTAAGAATGAAATTTCCATTGCTGGCATTTTAATTATGAACATATTTTCTTTACATTCACGTTGAAAATAGCATCTATTTAAGGTATTATATGAAAAAATACTGTAGTTCTGTCTTTCACACCTAATATTTCGATGCTATTTTCAGGAATTTTAAAATGTTTTGTTAAATTTTATCCTCAAAATACCTTTATTACATTCATATATGTGTAATAATTTCAAATTAAAAAATTTTTGAATAAAAAAATTAAAATTTTTATTCTATGTGACAGCCATTTTGGATTTCTGACGTCATATCCGCCTTTTGTGACCATCAATGAAATTTTAATTGTTGGTTTTTTTATTATGAACATATTTTCATTACATTCATGTTGAAAATAGCATCTATTTAAAGTATTACATGAAAAAATACTGTATTTTTGGTGAAAATGGTTATTTTTTGGTTATGACGTCATAAACGCAATTTTTAACCGATTTAGATACTTATTTTTGTAGCTATTCGATAAAAATATATATTTCTGAGCTTTTTGTCCAAAAATAGTTCCGATAACATTGCTAGATCGCCATTTACAGCTTTTTTCCTGCGGCGGCCATCTTGCATTCATGACGTCATAGAAACCCTCTGCACGGAAATCGGAAAAAACACCCGGTACCACGTTAGTATAGACGTCATTGCGAATCGAATGATACCACTCACTAAGCTTCTGCCAAAAATTTTTCGAAACATGACATAAGCGACCCCACTAATAAGAAAAGAAAGATAAATCAACTATTGCATTGTAATCCGTATTTGAATTACGTCTAAAGTGTCAATATCTTATTGTTTATTTTATACTTTTTACATAGAAAATATCGAGATAAACCTATTCATTTTGCTGTAGTTTTTATAATTTTTGGCATACTTAAAAAATAAACATTATTTTTAAAATTATCACTTTAAAAACAGTTGAAATTTTTTTAAATAATTAACAATAGTCTCTAAAAACGTATTACAAATCCCTATCCATTATATAGCACTGATTTTAAGATTTTTATCCAGTTTAAAAAAAGTAAAAATATACTACCTCACTAAAGTAAATTTTTGGAACAAAAAAAATTAAGAAACTAATTTAACTGATCATTGTGATTAATTTTGTACAAGGCATTATTTAAGTAATTTCTAATGAAAAACAGTTTAAAAAATACTTTTATAATATTTTTAGCTAAGTTTAAAATTTGGTCGAAGGCGCCGCTGAATCCGAAAACATTATCAAAGCCCGCAAACTGTGCTATAGCTGTACCGCTGAAACTAAAGGTCGCTGTATTATTTATTGACAAAGTGATACGTAAGTTCCAAATTTTTTTTTTAATTTAAGAATAAAGAAATTTTTTGTTTGAAAAAGATTAATAGATAAGAATTCTATTTCTCATGATAAAATCATGAAAATTGGGCCTCATTTCCACACTTTTATCCCAAAAAATTGAATTAAAAAAATTATTGAAACTACCCGGCAATGATCGCAACGGACTTGAACGATAAGAATGTATGAATACGACCCTCTATAACGTTTTTTTGTAGTTATTATAAGTTTTTACAATATTCGACAGATGGCAGCACAATAGACTGATAAACCAGGTTTCGGTTACTCCGCAGTAGGACTTTGGAGTTCTAGGAGTTGATATTAAAATTTTAACATCGCGATATTACGATGCATCGGAATATCAGGATACATATACTATGCGTGATATTATAATATATCGCTACATTTCGATGTATCGCCAGGCGCACGATGTTTGGAAATATGTGATGTTCTCGATAAATCGCTTTTGTCAGGAGTAGTCAGGAGGCAAATGTTCACGATCGGGTGCCGTGATATTTCCAAACATCCCAGGCGTGCAATGTTCCGATATGTATCGAAATTACTAACTGTTTCTTGGTTTTGCATTTTTACTCCGTCATCAACCACATTGGCCAAGAAACAAAATTTTACGTGGTATGTTTTAGTTTTTTTATATAGATTTTATGGTACTGAAATCGAATTTAAAAATTTCTCTAAATAAAATATCCATGTCAAACTTTAAAAAACGCAATATTATAATTTTATAGGAAGTGAACTAACAAAGATGCCAACCCTTACGGATTTCGCCGAATCAATTTGCTTTTTAGCCCTGAATTACGGATGGAACTAGAAAACTACGGCAACTAACACAAAATATTATTAAGAGATAGGAGTATTTAAAATTTTCTTTTTAACTCTGATTTACGCTTTAAACATTTCAATACACATTTTTTACTTTTAGAAGTGTGAATAAAAAATAACGAGAAAAAAAAAGGCAAACGTATTTTTTCCCTTTTGAAAATTTTGTTTCTTAAATGCGTTCAGTCATGTGAGATGCAATATGTTTGCGTGAAAATTTCTAAATATATGATCTCCATTTTCCTGTGAATAAACATTGAAAAGTAGTCACTAGTTTTAGTATTTTTGAAAATTCTTACTTCGTAGATTTTTTTCTAATCATGGAGCTACGAGTGGGAGAAGGAGGAGAAACGTCAGTGAAGCTTTCACTGTAACCGGTAATGGTATAGCCCAGTCAAAATATATTATAATAATATAAAAAAATATTTCGTTTCTAGGCGCTATAGTCAAAATAGACATTCAACATCGGAAAAATTCGCATAGAGCTGAAAATTGGTACAGACGTAGATGACATCATTATAAGTGATGTACCAAAAGTCCTCATCGATCCGATGTGCGCTTATTATTTTATAGAGGTTTTAATTGCGCTAAGCATTCGCCTCGTCGCATTAGCGCACATCGGATCGATGAGGACCTTTGGTACATCACTTATAATGATGTCATCTACGTCTGTACCAATTTTCAGCTCCATGCGAATTTTTCCGAACTTTGAGGTTTTTTTCGTCTATTTTGATTGGGCTAGTAGGGCATGTTGAGGATATCTAAAACGCTTCTCGTGCTTAGATTCCTATATAAATTCTTTATTTCATCTAAAGTAAAGAAGATTTTATATTCTACTAGCTGTATGCCCGGCCGCGTAATGAATTGGAAAAAGTTTAAACGAAAGTTTTGACGAGACTGCAGAGAAACCGCCGAGATAGAGATGTTTGGCGATTAAAGAAGGCAGTTGACCATATTGCATTGCATTTTTTTTGTTAAGAATTTTTTCTACACAGCTGTGTGCATTACTGAATGAGTGTTATTCTGATTTCCTAAATAGAGGATGACATCCATATAAATTACGTGAGCATGAGGTGGATTTTTTTCAAAATTTTGGACCCTCCCTCCCCCTATATTACTAGAAACACTTTCAATTTCTGAAGCTTTTAAAATTAAAGAGTGGCGAAGCACTGTAATTATTTCTTTAATCGAAAAAAAATGTAGAAATTTGTATGCTTCCTGTATCCTGTACGCATCAATGTTAAAACCAGCCGCTATTTTGATATCCAAAACAGGATGGCGATAGCTGCACAGAGGAAGAGAAAATACACACAGGCAAGGCCGAGAATAGAACTCGACTACAGGTATAGTGCGCAAGGGTGGTCGCTAATAATCAAAGTGCGAATCTTTTTCGCGGCATCCCCTCAAAAGGGGCTATTTGATGTCAAACTAATATTCTGAAAGTTTCAGACCAAAAAAATAATATTTCGACCCCGCGCCAAGCCGTCAAAGTTTCGAATAAACGCGATTTTACACTAAAAACTGTGCTCTAAAGATGCGCGGCGCTAAAAAACTAGTATTTCTATTACACAATAGAATTTTTTGATAAAAGCCTAAATAAAGATATAAAAAATTAACATGGCTTTAAAAGTATTATCTTAAAAAAATGATATGGGCCAAAACTATAATGAAGAAAATAGAACAATGAAGTTGAAAGGGCATTTAAATGACTGCCATTCTCTTTTAAGCAAAGAACTAGATAGCTTTATTACTCCATTTACATTAAACTTTTTAAAAGGTTTAATATTTCAACACATTTTTTATGTCTGATCCAGATGAGTGGTGTACTATCTTGGAGGATCAAAAGGATTTGATATTGTGAAAAATTTAAAATATGTTAATGATGCTTCTGAAAGAGGCATTAAACTACAGAAGCAATGCCTTTTACAAGTTGTTTCTGAGTGTAGAAAACTATAACTGGACGTAAAAAACCCCTACTCTTTCTAAACCTTTGCCTCTTTAATAATTTCGCATTATATTTTGTAAATTTTAAATGTTAAATTTAAATGTGTTGTGTGAATAATAATCCTAATTTTGTATGCTATGTGTGCTTTTGTTAATGTATTTTATAATTTTAAGTGTATTTTTCATTAACTCTTATCTGGAATAAAAAAGTTACTTCAAAAAATTCTTTTCACTTTACAACCAAAATTTTCCCCCTTATATGGTGGAAAAATGATTGCTTTCATGTTATTTAACCAGTAAACAATATTTAATGAATAAAAGAATAAATCCCGTCTCCTTAGAGATTGATATTGGGGAGTGGGGTACAGGCGCGGATCCAGCAAGGCTCCAAGGGGGGGGCACTTTTCCACACCATCACCTTTACCTTTTGAGAAAAATGTCAAAATGTTGGGGATTTTCTAAAAAGTATCACTCAAGATTCTGTTTTAGTACCGATGGGGGGTATATGGGGGTCCTCCCCCAGAAAAAAATTTAAAATTTGACCAGCAAAAGTGTGGTTTTAACTCATTTTGAGTACTTTTTGGGACTTTTTTTTCGTACACCTAAGAGTGATTTTTGGGTCCAAGGGGAGGGCACTTTCCAGAGTGTCAACCCCTGGATCTGCCACTTGTGGGGTAAGGAATCCCCCTTGTATCTTTTGATCTAAGGGTCACACAAAAAAGTTTCAATTAAAAATAGCTTCTTAATAAATTAAAGCTTAAGCTTAAAGCTGAATAAATTATTTAAAGAATGAATCCTTTTTTTTCTACTATATCCGGTTCAAATTTTATGGTGAAAAGCGCGCAGTTTTTAGTGAAAAATCGGAAAAATCACTTTTATTCGAAACTTTGACGGCTGGGCGCGGGGTCGAAATATTATTTTTTTAGTCTGAAACTATCATAATATAGAGTGTTTTCAGGTGACGTCACAACCGGTTATTATTTTCTTTTAACTGAGTACCTTCTGTAGGGCTTTTAACTGTTGCTAAGGCCGTTGTTTATCTGTTGCTAAGGCGGTTTTTAGGTATGGGATCACGTGATTGCCAATGCTCCAATAGAAGAATTCCACGGCCAGTCATTTTCTGCAACTGCTAACCTCTGTAGGGCAAAAAACTGTAGCATTTTCTGTTGCTAAGGCCGTTGTTAGGTCCGAGTCATGTGATTGAAAATGCTCTATTAGTGTGACATCAAATAGCACCTTTTGAGAGGGTGCCACGAAAAATCACTGAGCTATAAACAAACTGGAGTGACAACTGAGCGTGCCGAAACCGCATCACACCTTATCGAAGTCTGTGTCTACGCGGAAAAGATTTCCATCTTCTTTTAGTTTTCCCCATCTGTTGGCACAATTGTATGCACAGCATGATCGGACCATTCTAAATGTTGCTCAAAATATTTTTAAAAAAGGGGGTTTTCTAGAAATAGTTCAACTCACACAATGTTAGTCAATGGAGAAATTCGTTTGTTTTGCCCGGTTCGCTCAAGCGAACCGGGCAATTGTGACCATCCGCGCCGGCACGTTCGGTCGCATGTTATATCATCAGAGGTTGTCACTCCAGTTTGTTTATAGCTCAGTGCGAAAAATTCGCGATTCCAGCCCGAAGCTTGCCCTCTGGAGAAAAATCCAAATTAAATTAATTTAAATAAGTGGCCATGTTAAAAACGCACGTGCTAAACATTGTGTAGTTAATTTGGACAACGCCATCTATTGGGCGTAGTGGTTTCATGCAATCCGACTAAGTCACCCCGTTATGGGAATGCTAGTCACTACTTCTCTTTTTCCTCCAATGACAAAAATATAAAAATCAGAAATTATTTTTGTAACCTTTTCTTTTTTGAGAATGAAGAACCTTATTATTGTTTTCGTTGGAGACCTACTCTGTGACCAAACCCAGACTTTTTGTTTTCGTTTGGCAGTAGTTGAATTTGTAATAGTTGTGTTGCTATGCGTTGCTATGACAACATTGTTTTGAAATGATAAATCATGGTGTGGGATAATCCTCATTGTTTTGCCGCTTTTATGTATTTAGATAATGTGGTTAACTAAAAAATAGTTTATTGTTGATTTCAGTTTATTTAATTTCCTAGATCCCCTAAAAACAATGACAATTTTGGATTGAGTATTTTTTACTCTCACCTCTCTGAATGTTTCATTCCTAATAACATGGCAATTAATTAGGGTAAAAATTTACATTTACCATGTAGTATACTTGGTCTTGCTATATAGCTGTTATTTTGTGTGCTTCTTTAAAATTTAGGGCTTAATCCTAGTATACGTGGTGATGTTTGAAGACACATTTTATTTATTTTGTTTATTAATTACGTATATCTATATGTTTCAGGCAAAGGGATAAACCGGGCGATATTAATAATGCCTGAAGTAAAGCAGGCAATGAGATAAATTCAATGGCATTTTTCACTTTGCCTGAAATATGCTGGCATTATTAGCAATGCCTGGATTTATCACTTTGGCCGTAGATGATGTATTAATATTTTTGCATTTTAGTCATTTTTTTTTTGCATTTTGGAATTCATGGTGTGATTGGCGATATTTTTCAAAATTGCACCAAGTGTGTTACATAAACTAGGATTTAACCAAGTTAGAACCATAGATGTAGATTTTTGAGTGTATCGGTACAATTCCGTTAAGAGTCCTCGCTAAATATTACCCAGTAAAAGTAGAAATATTTATAAATAATTTCAAACTCCTGAATTAAAATGTTTAATTACATCAATAACTATTCAGTTTATTAATAAAAGTCAGAAAATTTTGTTGATACTTTGATATAATGTGTCCAAAAGAACAGGGTGATATTTAGCGGGAACTCTAACGGAGTTGAACCGTATATTCATTTATATTTGACTTCATATTTTCAATCTTTTTTTCAGGTTGTATTTTGATATTGTAAGATTGAAAAAATGATGGAAATAAATCTCAACCGTGTTGATTATATTCAGGTATTTTAATTTATTACACTTGATTATATTCAGGTATTTTAATTTATCACACTTGATTATATTCAGGTATTTTAATTTATTACACTTGATTATATTCAGGTATTTTAATTTATCACACTTGATTATATTCAGGTATTTTAATTTATTACACTTGATTATATTCAGGTATTTTAATTTATTAAATAAACATATTTCATATAAAATAAAAAGCATGGCCTGCAACTTTCCAAAGGTTGCCCATTCCTTTTCCTAAATGATTAAATGAGATGTGCCGCCTGGTGTCATCTGGTTTTGCTTTTTTTGGCAATCCTTAATGGTCTTTTTAGAGATTTCACTAACTTGGTACAGGAGTAATCCAAAGAGACTGGGCCTGGTGGCAAAATGGCAATAAAGTAGTGGATTATGGCAACCTAGTTATATAGAAGTTGAATTGCTAACTTGCAAAAAAAAAAAAAAAAAAAAAAAACACGGCATTGGCAACACCAAATTTCACTAAATTCCCAGGCCTGTTTGGATTTACCTGGTACTACTGTTTTATTCTATGAACCCCAATTATAAGAATTCTTCATCAAATGGTTTTTGTTGGTATATTTTATAGGTTGGAGTAACTTCACCAAAAACTACCAAACTTTTACCTGCACAAGAAGAAAAAGCCTGTCAAAGGGTATGATTATTAATTAAAACATTTTAAAGAATAAAAAATACTTAAGGCATAGGAGGATTGGCCTGGAAAAAATGCTAAATATTCAGTTTAAATGTCAGATTAGCAAGATTTTCATTGGCTAATCCACAAGTATCCTACTTATTTGACTAAATTTTTAACTGAGCATTATTTTTTCCTAAAATGGTTAAAAGATAAAAAGTATGAACATCCTGGTTAAAATATTTATAGAAGGACACTTTTCAGTTACCTATTACAGGCTGCATGTGGTCCCCCATCTGTCCTTCATAGCCGTGCAACTCTTAAATTATTCTGAAAATTTAAAATATTGAGAAAAAATTCATTAAAAGATTCACTTTTCACAAATCTTTAAAGGTTCAAAAACAATCTTTCTCCAAAGAAAAAGTTTGTGTTTTAAGGTAAGGATTTACAATATATCTTGAACATACATGATATGTGAAACCTCAGGCAGGACTGTATCCAGGGTTTAAGGTGATTCCCAAACTCATTCTAATGACTGTCTACATAATATTAATTACAAACATAACATTTGTTCTGTTTTTATATATTAGATTACATTTTATAGGTAGCTGTTGCTGATCATTATGGGGTTGTTCATTGCTTTGGAACCAAGAAAAATGACATACAGGTATTTTTTGTTGTTCTATTTCTTCATAAGAGATATGTTCAAAATTAATTTGCTCTTTTTTCCATTTAATTCTGTGTTATTATTTAAAATGTTTTGAATAGGATATTTTAATATTCTTTAATGTGTTCTTAATAATATTTTACTGATGGAAATTTTTTTTGAAATTTCTTACCCTCTGTTATTGTGAAGAAAAATTAGAGATTGTTTTTTAAGGAAGTTTTGGAAGGAAATTGATTGCAAAAGTTACTAAATAAAGGTGGATAATTGAAAATATTTTGGAAACTTAATTTAAAAACTATGAACTAATTAATGTAAAGAAATTGTTTTAATAAATAGTGTATTTTATTATTATAACTGGTTCTTAATTAAAACAGACATAAAAATAAAGTTATGTAATCAATATTTATCCCTCTTTTATATTTATTTGCTCTATTTGTATTTCTACTAACTGTTTAATTCACTCAATAATTTTACATCTGGATCATTGCTGAGATTAGATGCAGGGAATTCTTCTTCCCAAAATATTTGAACTATTCTATTAAATATTTGGGCTCTCCGTTCAAAATAGTTTGACCAAAACAAATTGAGGAAAAAAAGGGGGAGTCCCCCAAATATTTTTTTCCAGTTAAATCACTATTCTAGATATTGTGTTATATACTATATCATATTAGAAAGATTTTTTTTGTGCTATGTATTTTTTAGACATTTTTCAAGACGTTGCCTGGACCAAAAGTAATGAGACTTGAATTAGGTGGTGCAATTGGTACAATTCGTGATAAGATATTTGCTGCTTGTGGAGGGGAAGTTAAAGGATATACTCGTAAAGGAAAACAATTTTTGCGTTTTGATACCAATATGACTGAAGTTATAAAATCAATGTAAGAATTTGTATTTATATGATTTCTTTCTGTCTGGCTTATTCTTATGTATTCTCTTTTGTTTAAAATTAATGGTGTAACATGAAATATTATAGACTTATCTATTTTCTTTATGTACTTTACATGTTTTTTTCTTGTAGGCATATAAGTGGAAATGATCTATTTGTTTGTGGAAACTTCATTTATAATCATTATTATGAATGCCAAGATCAAAATTGTTACCTCTCTGTTGATAACATCAATGACATGATATGTTTAGATATGGATAAAGTTGGAACAATAGTGCCTGTACTTGCTTGCCAAGATAGGATTTTACGTGTTTTAAAGGTTCTCTGTTTTTTAAGTTAAATACTAGATTAGAATTTTTTCACCCTTCAAAAATAGAATTTAATGGAACAATTTTGCTTTATTGGTAGGGTTTTACAAAATCTCTTACTAATATTAAATTAATTACTTAATAATGATGACAATATATAAGTGATGATGCATAATTTAGGTATAAACATTCTTGGAACTTCATATTTAATATTAACTGAAAAACAACAAACTAAATTTTCGCCCTGCTGTTTCTCTTTATAGAATTCAAAGAAGATAATATGTAAATAAGAACTTAACGCATTTGTGTTTTAAACAACAAAGGAATTGGAGAGGAAAAAGTGTTAGGAGATTTTGTTCCCCACTACAGTTAAAAATTTGTTAGTTTAGAAAAAAATATCTAGCTTTCTGCGGCTTGTCTGTTTGGTTGAATATAAATTCATTTTGGAAGAATCAATTAATAATAAAATATTAATTGTGTGAGTTATGTGTTAAAGTAAACAAAAGATTTATTAGAAGTTTGTAAAAAGAATAGGATTAAAACGTATCAAATATTATCATTTTTGGAATGGAATTAATTAAGAAATATTTATGAATATATAGTTTCACAGTGAAATTGAGTTCAATATTTTATAGGAGTCCAATTGTCTTTATGAAGTAGAAGTTGCTGGTCCACCTTCAACATTAGCTTTGTACCAAAGTGATGGAGGTATTATATACTTCATATACTAGGATTATGTATTAAGATACACTAGAAACATACAGGTCTGTGTTAATTTTTCTTATTAGGGCAAGAGATATTTTATTTTTGAGGGTCATTCCAAAAACTAAAAAAAAATTAATTAACTGAAATATTTTTTTTTTGAAAAAACCTAACAATCAATAGAATATTAACATGAATACTATGAATTAGAGCTAGATTTCTTTTCTGAGAAGGTGGCATTAAAAAAAATATAATTCATGGGCTTTTTAACTTGTTATTAGAGATGTTTTAATTAGTTGAGCTAGTGAAAAAAGTAAGTTTAGCTATTAAATCATGACAGATGCACAACATGAAGTAATTATTTTTGTTTATTGTTGTAAGATGTATAATACATAATGCATAGTAATATGTATGTAAATAAATTTTCATTTAAATATAGGGGAAGGTATTGTACCTCGGACATATTTTTACTTTTGACCTTATATTTTTTTGTTTATTGAAAATAAACTGATGAAACAACTTTCCCTCAATTCTTTAGCCTTAAACTCACAAATTTCCTCACTTCATGAGACATGAAAGTAAAATTCAACATACATAACTTCCCCAGTAGATTAACTTGCAGACATTAAACTTCAACTTGTAAAAACATATAAGCTACAACTTATTGATCCAAAATTATAAGTTAAAACACTTTAAATCTAAGTTTGTGTGTTGAATATTTTTGCTTATTTGATTATTACTGATTTACAATTTAAAAGAATTATTAAAACCCTCAATGTAAAAAATCTTTTATAGGTGACAGTGGTGAAGATCTGTTGTATGGTACTGCAGATGGTAAAATAGGCTTAGTATCTGCTGGAAGGTATTTTAATTTTTATGATTCATTAAATGCTTTTAAAGAAATAACTTTCTTGAAAATATTTCCTTTTGTGTGTCATTACCTTAAAAAATTTTTCTTTTAAAGAATTATGTTATTATTTTGATGTCAGAGAAAACATCATTATTTTATTTATTGGAGTATACAATCAAGGTATATTAACAGTATTTAAAGCTCTATGCAAATATTTTATAATTTTCATTTTGACAGCCCTATAAATTATATCCTCTTCTCAAACAGCCAATAATCTGAATGCTTTGAAACTTTTTAGAAGTAGAAAACAATTTACAACTATTGTCTATAAACTTCCGATAATTTGTACACTCAATAGAAATTTGACAGTAGCATTATTTTACGACCCAGTGCTCTAGTTAACGTAGCCTTAGATACAAACAATACTGAATCAGATGTTTACAACAAATAATTTGATAGTCTTACACTTGTAATTTTTTATGTGTATTTACTTTTTTGTTCTTAATTCAATGTCTTTAATGTGCATATTTTTTTAGGACAGCATGTACTCATAAGTGGGAAATACCAAATAACAAGAAGAATGGGGGTATGTGTTTCTATATTTTGTTAATTCCACCTATTAAGAACCAAAAATCCCTCTTTGGCTTTTGTAAAATCAACATTTTCTGGGAATAACAATCTAGCAACTATACTAACCACTCAAAAGTCCAGAAATTTCATCTGCTGCATAAAGGATGACTGATACTGCTAGATTATAGCTTCATATAACTTTAAATTTAACTTTACCTGACACCTTTCAAAAATGATCACTCCAGAAACATTTTTCAGTATGATCACATGGATATCAAAATAGTTAATAATCTTCCTAATAATTACAACATCTTTTTTGACTCATTTGAAAAAGTTAGAAAGTGCTTTGATACTATTTTATGATCTGTATTTTTTTTTTAACTTTTTGTGTTCTCTTTACCTTTTGGTGTTTTTTAAGTGTTTCTTGTCATGTAAATGGATTTTTATATCTGTATGACAATATATGGCAAAGAAATAAATATATAAGTATTAGCAGGGTCTTTTTTCTAAGGATTTAAATAAAAGCACTTTAAGGCACATTAGTAACATAAAAGATAGGTTTTACTGTAACAGTTTATTAGGAGAATATGTTCTTTTAAAAATATTCTAATTATTTTTAATTACAATAAATTGGTCTTTATTTGGTATAAAAATGTTTTTTTTTTATTTATAAGTTCTTCTGTGAAGTTTATAGTTTTTATAGATATTTTATTAGAAATACTTAAAAAGCTGTTGCTTCTAAGTAGAATATTTACAAAGCATAAGATGAAGGTATATGAAAGTTATGTTCCCACTCCCAGTCTATTTCTTGCCCGGCCCTCATACCTAGCTAGTGAAAGGTAGTGTTTTTACTGTCTAATTATTATGCTTGGAAACCAGATGTAAGATAAACAAATTTTGATCACAGAATGTTGAAAATTGGATTTTCAGGAATAGTTCATTAAGTGCTTTTCAAATTTAAACCCTGTTTTCATTTTAAATTTCTAGTGGCTTTTTGTAAAAAATAAAAGAAAAACAACTAGAAATAATTCATTAAAGAAGAAAAACAACTACATAAACGAACAATTTCCAGGTTTTTTGTATTTTGTAAAAATTAATACAAAAAGAATGGATTTAAATTTGAAATGAATTAATTGCTATTTAACTCAGAATTGTTAAAGTAACTAAAAATAATTCATTTAGATTTTAAGATCTTTTAATTTAATTTTTTGTTCCCTTTTACAAAATTTGTAAAAGAAGCTGAACATTTTCTAGAGCAGGGGTTTCCAAAACTGGTGGCCCTCAGGGTCCTTTTGTGCTCACTGATAATCCTACAAAAGTTCTTAAAAATACTTTTAGAATGCTAAAATTCAAAAATTTTCCCCCTATTTACCTCTAAGATTGTTGAGTTGTATTTCTTTTCTATGGTAAAAAAAGAAAGGTTTTGTGGGTAGATAGCTGAAAATATGGGGCAAGGGTAATTTGTATAACAAATTTGATAAATTTTGATAAAGGTTGATTTTATCAAAAGGAGTTCCAGTATCCAAAAAAGAAGTGAAACACTATTTTTTTGAAGAAAAATAGTTCAAAAATCTACATATCCTCTGAAATTTATGCCATGTGTGTTTTTTTATTCGTAGGTATTCTCTGCCTTGATAACTATGACATTACTGGTGATGGAGTACAGGATCTCATTGTTGGAAGAAGTGATGGTCTTATCGAAGTCTATGGGTATGATGAAGCTGAAAATCCAGTTCCAAGATTTACTTATGTAAGAATCAATATGTTTTTCTTCTGTTGCCTATCTTATTTTAAATTTTAAAGCTATTTTGTGTCAAAGATAACATTAGAAGCAACAAAGGGGTCATTTTCTCATCTTTTTGACTTTATCAATCTAAGCTGTTGCTCTCCATATAATGGATTGTCAAGTCTGATACTCAACGAGTTTCTCATAACATACCACAACTTTTACCATGGGTATCTTTTTGAATTTCGAAAAATGTTTTTTTGCTCCATCCTAATATGTAGTTCTAATTAAAGTATTTAAAGTGTACTTTAAGTATGCTTCTGTTGTATGTATTTGTATATTGCAAATAAATTTTTTTGGAAAAATGTAATTTTAGTAGATATTATAACATTAGTAAATTGACGGATTCCCTTTGTTTGCCTGTTTTGTGGGGCATATTGACAAATTTAGATAACATTTAACAAAATTTTAATAACATAAAACAATACATTTTGCCTTAAGTTTAATTCAAGTGATTGGGACTTGGATAACATTTTCTGATTGCTAAAATTACCCATGTTTACATTAGTTGAAGCTCACTGTAATGACATTGAAAATCTCACCCTTTTTAGAATTGTGGTGAAAGTGTCACCTCTATCAATGGTGGAGTTGTTGGAACTTCAGGTTATGATGAATTGCTGATAACTTCATACTCTGGTAAGATTTTCATGGAAACTTGTGTTTTGAAAAATAATAAGTTTATTTCTATTCAATACAAATATTAGGAGAGATTGTTGTTCTTAATAATCTTGTACCTCTGGATACTTAATTTTTAAATCCAAATTGATGGTCGATATTGTAAGTAAACAGATACTATCTAATTTCTAACAAGAAACCAGGATTTAAATAAAAAAAGTTAAATAAATATAAAAAGTTAACTGTTTTCAGATGATTAAAGTAAATATTAGTGCATCACTCCATTAATAATTTTTTTCTCTCTAATGACAACATGATTAAATATGATATATGTGGTTTATCATCTAGACTTTGACTTTTTAATTTTTGTTAACGTGAACAATGAACATGTGTGTGCATATGTAAGTTAAATTACTTTTAGATGGCTGTATATTGATTGACAATTTAGTGCAGTCAAAAAGTATTTATTTGTGAAAGTTTTGGGGTAGTTGAGATTTTTTGCTTGCTGTATGTTTTTGGGGTGCTGAATACAAACTTGAGGTTTGAGAACAAAATTGTGTCATACAGCATTAATAATAAAAAAAAATCCCCTCTTTTTTCGTTTTTTTCTTGTACAAGCTTTGCTCTTCTGAAAAACTAGGAGCTAGCAGCTAGGTCTGTAAGGGTTAATTAAAACCAATTTCTTTAGGAGATTTCTCTTAAGAACAAAAGAACCATTGATTTTTGGTTCTTATATGATTAAAACAAAAAGGGTTTCTCGGCAGGCAAGATTTGAAAAATCATTTTTCGGGCTAAATTGCCTAGGTCTAGCTGGTAAAATCTCAAGACGTTTCGCCTGTAACTATGTCAGGCATCTTCAGTGAAATTGCTTTCTCTTAATTAATGCAGATCTTCTTATATGATTATCTACGACATCGACAACAACAACAACTAAATTTCATTTATTTTCTGGTAAATTTTTTGTAGTACTAAGCAAAATCTGAGTTGTTACTCACACTACCCTTCCCTGTAGTGTAAGTCAAAACTAAGTTAATTGAATAATAATTCAGTTCAGTCAAATTTAGCTAATTTGTAGTGTGTTATGCATGGAATTACTCTTACATAAAAAATTCCTATGAAAGTATATAAAAATGCAAAAATAATCATGAAAGTCTCAATTTCGTTTTGGTTTTTGGACATAATCATCATAGTTTCTATTTGTTTGTTTAGACATTATAAAATAGTTATTAAGTTACTTGGTAAAATGCTTTTTATGAGTAAAAATATGCACATGGCAAACAAATAAAACAGGTTTTCAACATATCCTGGCATTGCATGGTTTCTCTTAACAAATTTCTAGCTGCTTTTGACTAGGTGTTATGTTTTTGAAATATTTCATATCTCACATAATAATATGTCTACTTGTTTACTCTTTATTAGACCCAAATAAATAAATATATATAACATAGCTTGAATTTATGATTTGCTGTTTATAGGATGGATATTTGGTCTCACTTCCGAACCTGCTGACAAGCGACTTGATCCAAACTATCTTCTTATATCTGAAGATGCAGCTCAGAAAATATATAAATTAAGGTATTAATCTCTCAATTGTACATTAGAGGTAAAAGTTATGTATGCTTAACATAATTTTCTTTTGTAAATTTTACCCAAAATATACCTGATGATATTCAAGGCCATATTTAAAGATTTGCAATCTGTGCCATAGCAAAGTGTGACCACCTTATAGCAAGTTGAAGAAATCATATTGCTAATTTTATGTAATACATTTCACAATATTTAGTAAAAAATTTTCTCTTGTGTAATCAATCATGTAGAAGTGGGACTACCTTCTTTTTTTGTAAAGGTGTGTGTATTTTCCTTAGTCCAAGTGCATGTCTTTCAATTTGTTCATGAAACAATAGTTTTTCATATAGATTTGGAATTGACAAAAACTTAAAACTTGCATTCCTGTTTATTTTGTGAGAAAGTTAATCATTTAATCAGAAATCAGTACAATCAAGAATGTTGACCTCTGATAAGATTTAAGGCTAAAAGGTACTTAAAATAGTTTTATCCAAAAAAAAAGTTTTTATTAAAAGGATGCTACAATCTTACCCTTGCTTTTGCCTAGATAAGTTTACTAATTTTTATGCAAATAATATGCATTTTTTAATGAATCTCCTTTAACTTATATATAATATATTTTTCTTTTACCCTGTAACATTTTATAGAATCAGCATTGGGACTTTCAATGAAAGGACTATCAACTCATTTTGCACATTTGATTGATTCAAAAAAGATTCATGCACCTTAAGTATGCTGTTCTTGCACCTAAATGCATGTTGGCCCTTTTAATAACCTTAGTTCATACCTTAACTTGGGTTGTTTCTTTGTAAAGATTAAGTGCACATAATTCCCTACTGGCATATTTATTTTTTATCCAAATTTTATGCAATAGTTTTTGCTTTCTTCTTCTCATAAATTTTATTTGAAGAACGAGAAATAATAAAAATATTTAAAATTAAAAAATATGAATAATTTATTTATAATTAGTTTTTAAAATTCATAAATATTAACAATACAGTCGACTGTTTAACTTGATATACTGATAACACTATCCATTGATGATAGTAAGCATATTTATACTAACAGTGTAACTGGAATTTTTGCATGAAAATAGTAACTATGTTGTTCCTAATTTTAGTATTTAAACACTCTATAGTATTATAAAAGTTTTTTAAATTTATAAATGTAAAAAAATTAACTATTTAAAATATCATTATAATTTTTTTACTGATTTTCAAAAACAAGCCACAGAATGTTAGTAAAAATTTACCTTTGAAACTGGGGGATTTTTGAGAATGTGGACATATTGCTTGAGCTTTAAGTTAAATAGAAGTAACCAGGATCTGTCAATTTTGGTAACATTATACGATTGAAAACATTAACCATTATCACATGAAAGAGACAAAACTGTATTACCTATATACTTCTGGGACAAAAAAGAGAATCTATAAAAACAAATCCCTAAAGTAAATTTATGAGCTAAGTTCTAATATTTTGTGGCTTTATACAACAAGGTATTTTATCATTATTTAATCTTATATATGTGTTATGCATATGTATGTAATGTATACGAAAATATGTATAGATTTTTGGTTAGTTTATTTCTTTATTTATGGTGGTTTTGTTAAGAAGGAATTTTTAAAATATTTTTCAGAGAAGAAGTTGAAGAACTTCAGCAACAAGTTGCTAAGGAGAGGGAAAATTACCAATTAGCTGCACAATCAGATATTGGAGGTGTATCTGCTGTTCCTTATTTTAGTGTAAATGATTTATTTCAGTTAAATCATGAAGATGCATCATATCTTCTGACTTTAGAAGTTCAAACTGCTATTGACAATGTCTTGATTCAGGTGAATTTTTTAAAAATACCTTGTTAAAACTGCAGTATACTCTCATTTAGACAAACTTCTTTAAGTCATGTGTTAATTTTTCAAAAAAATATTTTTTTCCTTAGACATGTTAGGTATTTTTCTAATTTAACTTGTTATGCTGAAAACTCTTTATCTAAAAATGTTTTACCCATTCCTTCAACTTTGTCATATTGAGAATATACTGTATAATGTTCTGTCTTGATTGTGATGGCGTTGTTTTAAAATGTTTAAACTTATGCATTTAGAGTGATGTTCCTGTCGATCTGTTAGACAGTGAAAGAAATTCAGCTGTTGTTAGCTACAGTTCATGTGACCCAGAAGTAAGCTTTTTTTTATTAAACATAAGGATATTGTTTTTTGATGTTTCAGAAAAAGACAGAAATATTTTGTTAATATATTAAAGGTTTTGGCTTTTCTATGTTAAACTAAAAACACTCTTTACTATTACTAGCACTATTTCTCAATGATTTTATTTTAAAGTTTTTAATATCTTTTCAGAATGATGGCAATTTTCTTTTGGCTACTTATCGTTGCCAAGCTAATACCACTCGACTGGAAGTCAAAATTCGTTCAATAGAAGGCCAATATGGTACTCTTCAAGCCTATATTACACCAAGAATTCAACCAAAATGCTGTCAAATAAGACAGTATCTAATAAAACCATTGTCTCTTCACTGCAGGACTCACTCATTCAATGAAAATAAGTATGCTAAAGTTATATCCATCATTGAAATGAATAAAAATTTTTTGTGTGTACTTTACAAAAACTTATTAGCTTATCTTGTACCCTAAAATATATACACCAGAAGAAAAAAAAACATTTCAATGAACATAATAACTGGCTGAGTTTGAAAAGTCTTACACTTTCTGGACAATTGGTACACATGTGAGCCAGCAGTGAATAGGTTCCTTAAGTCTACTAGTATACTGATAAGCTGCTACTTAAAAAGGTATAGAGGATGGGTGGCTCATATATGATACCCGTCAATTAAAACTTGATAACTGTAATCTTAATTCGTATTAGAAGTTGCTCAGTGGTGATTACTATTAAAATGTTTGAAAATAAACATCTTGACCTTTATACTCCTAAAATATTTATTATTTGTTTTGAAAATTTATGCATGATGCATTAAGAAAAGAATGAATTTACAAGCTCAAATGTGAATTATGTGCTCGCTTTCAATTTCTTGACTAATCTAAACTTATAACCAAGCTTTAAAACACTTTTTATTTTCATTTGATAGAAAAATGGGAAAAATTGAAAAATGAAAAACCTCGTTCTTGGGGTGTATTATTGGGTTTATTAAATATCATATCATAGCAGATTTTTGCAGCTAGAAGAATTTTGTTAAGTGTTATAATTTTAAATATATTAATTTAAGAGTAAAGGAAAACTTTATTGCAAATAATTATTTTAATTAATTAAAATGAAAACTTATATCTAGGCTTCATTTTATAAAAAAATGGCAGGTTTGTTTTAAATTTCTACAGTCAGTCACAAGAGCAATTATTTTCTAAATATGCGTATAGAATAGATTCCATTATAAGAGGATTTTTAGCTGGAAAAGCTAAAGGTATTAAGCTGGGGTATTTTAATAAATCCTCATTAGTTTACTAAGATAAGATTAATTCATTGTGTTATGTAGTTTATTATTAAATTTAAATTTTTAAATAATTCTTTTTTTACAAATTTAGGAAAAAATAATCAGGGATAATTTTATCATCATCATCATCATTGGCGCGACAGCCCGGTGTGGGCCCTGGCCTTCTCGAGGACTCTCCTCCATCCTGATCTGTTTACGGCCACAGTTCGCCAGTTTCTACATTTTAGGACAAGGAAGTCCTTGTCTATAGAATCAGACCATCTGATTTTGGGTCTTCCCCTAGCTCTATTTCCAAATGGCTTAGACATAAAAATTCTTTTGGTGGTACATTGGTCTGGCAACCAGACTAGGTGGCCAGCCCATTTCATTCTTTGTATTTGGGATAATTTTATAGTGATTTGAAATCGTTACAATCTTTTAAGTTTTGAAATTAAATTTTATTTTTGTTTTAGGCCATTGAATACTTTAACATTAAGAGGAGCATTTACATTAGCAGAAATTCACTCGTGGATTGTGTTTTGTATGCCTGAGGTACCTGATCGCATGCCACCTGGAGAGTGTGCAACTTTCTATTTTAAGTCTACATTTTTGGATACAGTTTTGAACTGCTATTACAAGTTAGTGTATATAAAATCTCTCTAACATTAGAAGGTAGGGAACCTTGCAATTTTCATTAAACAATTACCTATTTTCAAACATTTTATAAACAACTTATTTTTATAAATCTTTCCTCAGGAAAGGAGAGTCCATTTTCAAATCTGATAACATATCTACAATATCTATTTTGAAAGATGTTTTAACCAGAGAAGCCACTAAAAAGAAAATATCCTTGGATATTTCTTTTGGTATGATCAACATTTATTTCATTATATATGAGTATTTAATATTATATTTATTATTACGTATCAGATGCTTTTACTTCAAATGCACAATGTTCAATTTTGACTTTTAGTGCTGACCTAGGAAAATTATGAGAAGCACGATTTAGACTAATATTACGAACTTAAGAACAAAATAATTAATGAAAATATTTTAAAGTACCCTACTTTTATTACTTGTTTTACAACAGGGGTTTCCAACCAGTGCCCTCACTGCCTTGTTGTGTAGTTTGCAATGCTTTCTGTAAGTATAACTTGTCAAGGGGGGTTTTAGGGAAGACAATGAACAGCAGTAAAACCCACAAAAAGTAGCTTAAAAATCCTTTTTTAGTATGCTAAAAATATTTTCTCTTCTTCTTTCTTTCGGAGGGCAGACCCCAATTGCCAACAGCTGAAGATAGTGGTAGGGGTAAGGTAAATGAAAGGTAATGGTGAATAAGGTAAATGCAGTGATGATAATACAAACTACACTGCTCAAAACATTTAAAGGATATTGGTGGATTTGATACATATTGGGGCAAGCAAATGAAAAATTTGCAGTGGTTGAAGTATTTTTCATAAACTCAGGGTCATTTAAAAGCTAACCCATGCATACATGATGCTCATTTTCCAATTTTGATAAAAAAAAAGTAAACATATTTTTTTTCTTTTAATAAAACTGCATGGATTTAGCTTTTAAATTACCCTGAGTTTATGAAAAATACTTAAACCACTGCAAATTTTCATTTGCTTGTCAATATGTATCAAATCAACAAATATCCTTCAATTGTTTTGAGCTGTGTATTATGGTATATATTAGGATTATTTAAGATAATTTTCAAATTAATAAGATTGTCATGGTTTCAATACCTGAGTTTGCTCTTCCTGTTTCTCATACAGATATTAACAATGAGAGTGTTCCTCATATGCTGAGGTTTATTCATCCTAAATTGGAATATCAGCTTCTCCTAGCGAAAAAAGTTCAAGTTATTGATGCTCTAAAAGTAACAAGCTTTATCCTTTTCATTTCTGCATATTTTTTTAGTAACTAGTATTTTGTTTAAATCTTCTCTTTAGAATTATGATTTAACTTAGATTTTATTAAAAAAATAAATTTTAAATAAAATTTCTTAAAATAGGTACATAATTTACTTTTTCACATTTTTATAGAAAGCACATTACAATTTTTAGGATTTAAAAGTCCATGAAAGTGATTTGGGATTTCTTGCTCCAGAATATCAAGAAATTTTAGATTCTGCTGATCAACTTCAACTTGAATACAAGCGCCAACCATGCCATCTAGAGAGACTTTTCGGTAAGTCATTTACAGGCAGAAAAATCAGTAAATAAAATTTCTGATTTTGGAGGTAAACAACCTCGAAATCCTGCCTAAAGAAACGAGTGTTTTAAGGATTCTATTCTTTTCAATTGAGCTGCTAAGAGTAATAAAAGTTTTAAAATCACCAACATTGCTGGAGATAATGTTTAAAACATGATGAATCCAAATACTAAGAGAAACACTTTGTAGGAAGTGCCATTTAGATGCTTCTGTTCAAAGACAAAATGTCTGTCACTGGGCATAATTTGCTTTATCAAGGGGTCAGCAAGTAATTTTTTCATGGGTTCCAAGTAATTTTGAAAATTTTTACTGAGGTCCAGAGGAAAAAAAAAAGTTATAACAATTTCTACAATGGGTGCAGGCAGTAATGGAGAATTTTGGTGCAATTTTGAAAATTGAAGGAGTAGAGTTATAAATGTACTTGTACAATAGATTTTAAATTCATTCATTATTTCATTCCACTTTTTCATTTTCATAGTGGATCTTTTGTCTTCCAATGGTATTAATATGATCATTCAGTTAAATACTTAGTGAACTAGAATTGATCTCAATTTAGCCATTTTTAAAGAACAATTTACAATTAAATAATTATCTGTAGTAATTATACTTCAGATAAAAAAGAAATAATGTGTTGGTTATGTTAAATATATATTTTTTATATTTTAGGTATGATAACAGATCTTTACATTGATGTTTACAAATTCAAGGGGATAAATGTCAAATCCAAAGTTTCATCTTTACTGCAAATTCTCAATAATTATGACTTGGAAACATTAATAACTTTTTTCTCATCAAAAAGGTAGTTTGATTAGATTCTTAAAAGTAATTTTTTCAACATAATTTCTTTATTAATAAATCTTACGTTTATGCCAAAGAGTTCAGAAATATGGTAAATCAGCCACAAGATACATGAAAATACATTCAAGGTATTGTATCACAAAAAAAAAAAGTTTAAAATGCATGTATGTTTTTTCTCTGAACAGATGGCATTTGTATCAAACTAAGTATTTACTTCCAACTGTTATAATTGATTTTTCTAGAAAGTAATTTAATAAAAATACTAATAAATTTGTTTTAAAATAATTTTTTATAATTATTTTAACTCTGCCTTGTTCCTTATATTTGATTTTAATATTTTAAACCGACAATGCTGCTAATGTCGTCAAAATGTGCTATGCACTGAAACGAATTTGATAACTTATGGTTGCTCAGCTCGTACCTTAAACCTTTTAGCAAAAGATATTAATCTCTTATGTTAAAGCTGAAGTTATTGATATCCTTATTTCCATTTTGCTTCAGCCATGCTTTGAGAAAAAGGTGCTAAAGAAAGCTTGAGATGCTACCTGATTTCAAGGGTAGCTTAGTTAATCCAATTTGAATTTTAAAAACCCAATTTAATTTCTTCAGAGGCCCTAGACCAGCACAGGCTGTAATGCCAGGGAGTTAATTTGTTTTTTTTTAAGCATTTTTGTGACAAGCTATATCAAGTGTAAAAAAAACCACTTTTTTTACCCTGGTTAAAATTGTTCTGATTACATGATTTTCTTTTGTGAGTATTTTCAAGTACTTTTTTTCTACTTTCAAGACAAGTTACTAATGTGTCTCAATATTTTTAATTTAAAATTAATATTAATTACTATTTTTGAGGAAATGATTCAGTCTTCCTTGATAATGTAAGCGACTGTATTATTTTTTTTTCTCTCATTAAGACACAATTTAAAAAGTCCAGGTTGACTTCTTTTTAATCAAAATTATTCAATTTTTAAGCAAAGCATTTGTGTACTAGTCAAATAAATGAGTATTATAGTTTTGACAATTTTATTTCTGATAAACGATAAACATGTTTACATTCATTAGAAACTCATATTTAGAATCATGACACAGTACAAAAATACACCACAGGTTATGAAATGTTACTCTTATCAATAGGACTGGACAATGTTTAAGTTTTAACATCATCTGTTGAACATAGCCAGGTTCTAATAAATTGGCATTACGCTCTTACATTTTCTTTAATTTTTGCATTGTTACATTTTTTATGAGATTGAATGATAGAATAAAGAAATTTTGACATTATATATAAACTCTGGTGTAGATATCAGCATTTGTATCATGAAACTCAAATTTATACATCAATTACTTGGTTGTTTTCCTGATAGATCATCCAGTCCTACTTACTAACTAAACAAAAAGTATCCTCACCTCAATAAAAAATTAATAAAAAAAACAGGCAAAATCTTAGGTACAATGATTAATATACATAATGGATAAACACAGAAAAATAAAACAATTATAGAAAAATCTTTGAATACAATACACTATATCTTCTCAGAGAAGATATAGTCATAGTATATACTTCAAATGGTCTAAATTCTATAGGTTGACATATTGACTTATACAGAAAAAGCTTCTAATACATAAAACACTTACCTGAGCAAAAATAAGACAATAAGGAGTTCCTTTAAGTCCTTTAACTTCGAAATTTTTACCTACTAATATTCCCATGAACAAACACTTTACACACAATACAATTCCTTTTTATATACTGATAACAAAAACAAAGGACACACAAATTGAAAAATATGTGTGGATTATATGCCATTCCAGAATTTATGTATTCAATATCAATACATTGATTATACAGTACCTAAATGATAGAGATGCCAAAACCATAGATTTTCAGAAAGCAGCTTATTTCCTTGAACAAATTTGATAAAACTTTCTTTTTAAAGCTCCACAATTCTTCAGGAAGTGATTGAGGATGTAGAGTTAATACAGAATTTTGAACTTGCAAACTAAGAAGTTATTTTTGACATTATTAAGTATTCAAGGATTCCAAAGAAATTTACCAACAAGGGTTAAAATAAAGTTTTAAACACCTTAATGTAATGACCTCAAAGTACTTCCAGAAATTATATAAGGAGTTGAAAAAAGGTTACTGGTACAATTACTACTAATAAGTTTTCTTTTGACTAGTTTGTTACTGTACTACTAATGATATTGACACATTAGATGTTTTGAATAATTTCTAACTGAAGTGATATTCAGGATTAATCAGTAAAAAAGATTTTGTTTCTCATTAAAAACAACAAATTTTATTTTTCCTAACTTTTTATAGAGACAATCTTCTAGAGGAAGTGTTTTCTGTTTACTTACTGTACTGAGTTCAGTGGTTTGAGGCATCTTGTAAAAGGATTCATCTTCATCTAAATGCCATTTACCGAAATTGTTTCAAAACATTCAACTATAAGAAACTTTACAAAACCCTACCTTTTTTTATTTCCAAAAAAAAAGGACACCATTTATTTACACGTATAAATGTTAAATACCAAGAAATGCTTTTTGGTATGTTCTAGTAAACTATGTTGGATCAACGAATGTTGATCTTATTTTAATTAAGAATCTTACCTCAACCTCAAACAGAAGTATTTAATTCCCTGAGCTTAAACAGGATTTGAATGTATATCATTACACACAAGAACATTGATGCAAAATTATCATTCCCACAAATGATTTTTAAAAATAAAAAATGCATATCTTGTTGGAAGGAAATCTTTCACAAAACATTACAGTAATCTCAAGATTAATTTTAGTAACAATCTAAGAACACAAAATAGGAACTCAAAAAATGGAAATTCACAAGTCATTAGTTAAACAGCTGTTGATTACAGAATATGTTGAGATGAGGAGGTAAAATTCAGAAACAAACTTGTAATTCACCACCAGAAGGGATCTGCTTAAACTATTTGTCCAAGGTACAGATAGAACTCTAATAAAATGAAACTAAGTGATAAAAATTGATTTAAATCTTTAAGCATACATACCAATCATAAATGTATGAAGCCACTTAAGAGATACGTATATGAATAGGCACATCTGAACATTTACCCTTTTTTTATGACAAAGATTGACACAAAAACTGCATAAGGCATCAAACTTGATTAAAAGATGAAAGAAATTTTTGGTACAAACCAAAACCTTGAAATAGTCTAAAATACAAAAACTTTTCTGTGCCACTTACTGTATTTTCTTTTTTAAGTAATTTATGAAGCAGTGGTTTCTGTGTCAAACTTTTATCTGTCCAAATTTTATGATGGATTACTTACAGCACTAGTGAGAAAATGATTATTGAAATATAGGTACATACCCGAAATCATCAGAGTGCAACACTTAATGGAATTAACACATTTTCCATTAAAGTATGATCAAAAACTGTAAGCAAAAAAAAAACTTTTTTAAAAATGTATAATAAACATTTTTAATCAAGTATTAAATTGATAAAACAGGGTGGCTACAGAATCTGTGGAAAAAATTTCCCTGACTTTTCCCTGACTATAATTTTAAAATTTCCCTGATATACCTACATCAAAATTTTTCCGACGATAATTATTAATACACTGTAAATTAGAAGTTATTTAAACCCAAATATACTTGAACATAGTAAACATATAAAAATAATAGTTATTATAACAGGGATTCAAGTGGCAAAAAGGGGTTTTAGAGCACCTTTGGCGCAGGGAAAAATACCATTTCGGAGCAGCAAAACTACGTTTTGGAGCAGGTAAAACACCATTTTGGTGCAGCAAAACCTCGTTCCGGAGCAGGAAAAATACCATTTTAGAGCAAGAGATTTTACTTTAGGACAGGGATGATTTGATCTTATCAAATCTGATTCTGAGGAATAGAATAACTTAACTTTTTTCACTATAAAAATATTTTATCACATCTTCAAAATGCCTCTCTAACCAACAATAAAAGCAGCCTTTTTTATTGAGAATATAATTCTCATGAAATTTTTCTGCATTGCATTAAAAACAACTTTCTAGGGGACGGGGTGGCTTAGTGAGATTACTTGCTGCCCACTTTGCTAGCAGTCTGCACACTGTACTTGTCATCAAGTTCGATTCTCACCCTTGCGCTGTGTATTTTTTCTATCTGTGCTAGTAAAAATTATGTTTGTATCTTTCTTACTAGACGAAGGCTTATAAGTATCAAGCACACAAGCCGGAAAATGTTACCAATCTATTTATCCAACTCTCCAGGCTAAAGTCACAGCCAAATAACCCGTAAAAAACCTTTGAAATTGACAGAAAAAAACCCTTAAAAATGATAAAATTTCAAAAACTTGGAAAATATTTTTAAAATAATTGTTTGGGAAAAAAGGGGATAAAAAATTTTTTTTTTTCACATATTATTTAATTTATTTATTAAATCAATTAAATATTTTGGATATTTAATTCATTAGCTTCATTTGAATGCATAATGTTTTTAGCATTAAACCATTTTATGTTTTTTAAGCTAAAAGTAAGCAGCAACACAAAATACTTACCATCTATCTGATTATCTAATTAACAATTTTTCCCATCACATTGAAATAAAATTTGTAATTACCTTCATAATGCAGCATCTATTCAATGTTTCATTAGATTTTAGTTACTACGAGGTGTTCTGAAGAAATATATCTGTACTTAAAAGTGGATGGAATAAAGAAAAATGTCTTACCTTAATTTCAACCACATAATAGAATGCCAGAGAAAGCAAGGCCTGAAAATAAAAATAAATGTTCTAAACATTCTAAAAAATTGGATTTCTGTTTATTTAATATGAATATACTAAGGGGAACAAGCAACATTGCATATAGTAGAAAGAAAAGAATAAGAAATTTAAAAGTAAAAAGTACTTTTTTCTCCAGACCTCGATAAAAAAATTTCAAAATTACTTGGACTCCAAGTCCAAGTAAAATAACTTTCCTATTCCTGTGGCAAACTGTAGAGATAGATCTATCAACACTTAAGCTTATCTTTCTTCGGAAGGTGGCTCAGAACTGTGTAAAAACTTCCACAATACAAGATTCCACAGTTCTCAGCTGTCTTCTGAAAAAAGACAAGCTGAAGCTATAAGCAAATAAAACTTACCTAGTGTAAAACTTCAGCTTCTGTAGCCCATAGGTATAAAAATTCACCTTGAATGAAGTCCATCAGTATGATTTTGAATTTATTTCTGCATTTTATTCCTTTCTGGTAATCAACTTATTCTTAATCAACAGTTAAAATGAAACATACTTTTCTATGGGGAGGAACCATCTTTCTTCGGATTCAATTCAAGGATACTTAAAAAATGAAGATGCTGATCAAACCTACTACATGAAATATTATCTATTGAAGTGAACTAAGTCCAAGAAATAGACAAGGAGATGGGAGTAGATTAATGAGATACCTTTCTTACTATCAACCATTTTCTTTCCATTCTTGCACCAACTCCAGTTACCTCATCCTTGAATATGGAGGGATAACGTTTCATCAAACTGTTGATGTTGGTAGATGAACATGGGCCAAGAATCTTGCTTATATAAGAGCTGATGTAATCACCATTAACATTAAAAGGATGAACCAAGAGAAAATGATATATCAAACTGAGAATTCTAGCTTCTCTGTAAAAACTGTTTAAATCCAATTGGATTTTGCTTTTTGATAAACTTTCAATTTTAGAGCTACTTATATCTGGAATTGTGTGAGTATGATGCTTGACGTCTCTGGTCATTGAATCTAGCCTCCTCTTAAGAGCATAATAATCTTCTCTCAAACTATGTAATTTCAATGAATTAGATTGAACAAGCTGATCTTGTTTTACTTGTTTTTCTTCTTTAGTACTTTTAATTTCTTTGACTAACATGGCTACATCTTTTTCAGCCTTTTTAATTTGCTCATGTAAAGTCTCAATTTCTTTTGAACTAGAAATTACATTAAGAGATGCAGATTCCTCACATACATCTATTTTATCTTTGGCTGGTTCCATAACAAATCCTGATAAAATGTTTTTGATCTGATCATGATAATAAAGTTTTTCTTTTTTTGGCAAACTATTTTGGCATTTTACCAAGGCCATAATTTTTTCTAAATCCCTAGCCAATGATGTGATGTTTGAGTTTATCTCTCTGTGTTTAGCCTCGACACTATAATACCCACTTTTATATCCTAATTGATTCTTAATCATATTGTGGTTAAAGAATTGAATTAGATTAAAGAAATCACCTGCATTTTTTTTATTTACTTCTCCCTTATTAAGCCATGTAGTTAATGTACGAATAACTTCAAAAATACCATCTTTAAGTTCTTTCTCTTTATCTTCCTCCTTTGAAAATACTACATTTAATTTCTTTAATACTTTTTGAAATTCACCTTTTGAGAATGAGGGTATGACAGGGGTATTATTTATTTGTCTTATAACTTCGTGTCGAGCCTTATCCAATTCATTCCGATCCTTGTTGGAATCTGCATAATCTACATGAATCCAGACAGCATAAGTTTCTTCAGTTTTGTCTTCAACCCTAATTTGGTATCCAGACAATTTTAATGCTTCTTCAACTGCAGATTCACAGGAAAACTGTACATGGCAAAACCCTTTACTATTCATTCGAACAGCTACGACTTTATTTTCAGTGTTAAATATTTCTCTGATAACATCGTGTGTAACTTTAATTGGCAAGGGTTTTTTAATGCCTCCAACCCAAACAGTCCTACAACCATCAGGCTTCGGACGACGTGTAGGTTGTCTACTAGGATCAGGTGGATAGAGGACACAGGAAGAAAATTTCAATACATGTAGATATAAATTCATATGATAGAGTCTCAATGCATTTTGGTGGTAGAAATTATTTCCGTCAATAGGTACAGGGATACTACCATGTAAGTTTACATAGCCGTTGAAATCTGGTTTATTGATGGCCAGCGGTGACTCATGCTCAGGGATCACAGAAGTTTTTTCCTTTAAATTTATCTCTAAAGTTTGTCTTTTATTTTCTTTATTGGAATGTTCGAAATGCTTACGTTTACGACAATCTTTCTCCGATGGAGGAAGATTATTGGTCGAGGATGCTGCTGCTGGGCTTTCTGCCATTGTTAGTGCAGGCTTGCGACACAGTTCAAACCATTTACGCCAGAATGAGTGAGCCCATTGTAAAGTAAGGAGAATATATGGAACTAACTTACAACAATACCGGAATTCAGAGGAGGACTTGTTAATATGAAAATGAAATTATATTACTATGACTATGTTATCTTTCCAAGCTACGGCCGGTGCAGACACAACACAAGCAACACGAACAGGAGCACAGCAGCTGCCGCGACGCTGACCAGCTGGAGCTGCAGCTGACCCTGCCCCTTGGTTGACGTTAACGTCATCTCCAAACTAGATGGTTGGTTGGTTGCCAAACGCGTTAGGTGTAAACCGGAAATCTGGATGCTTTTACGTTTGATAGCATGTGGAAGGTTTTATAAATAATCTGCAATTCTTCTTAAAAATTCATATCATCCTGATCATTAAAAAATTTAATTCTAAAAAAGAAAGATACTTTTCATCCAAGGTTTGTAGAGATGAGCCAACCTTTGCTTTTCATCTTTCCCCTTCTAGATTTTCTCTGCCTTCAACCAACCAAACAATCAACGTACATAAACAAGAATTGAGTCCTATGAAATGGTTCATGTGTTCATGTTCATCTCATCTGCGATTTCGCTTTTAAATCTTAAAATTAAAGTTATTTGAAATAAAATTCTTATATTTCTTACGCGTGCAAATTGGTATAAGCTCGTGTAAAGTTTGGGCAGATTAAAAGATGGTGTATCTTCATTTCCCTTCTCAGTTGACTGAAGAGGAAGAAATGTTGAAGAAAAAATATGAGAAATTGAGACGCAAGAAGAAAGCTCTTCAAAATTTAAATGCTCCTAAACAAGAGCCTCCTCCACCCAAGCCTATGGTTAGACCTGGACCGATGGAAGCTAAGAAGGATGCCAAGGAGGTTGCTAAAATACTTCTAAAAACTGGAGCTATCAGTGCCATAAAAGTTGAAAATAAAGAGAGACAGGGTTTCAAAAGACCAAAAGCAATGGAAAGAAAACGAAATGCATGCGAAAGGAATACCAGTTCTGTGGCTGGTTACCAGCCATTCACAGCTTCTCATTCAACTGAGGAAGATCCTATAGTGCCCACCCCTTCCTTAGATCCCTCAACCGCACCTAGCAGTACTCCCCGACCTCCTGTTAAAAAACTGTATGAAACTTTTGTGAGTTCAAGAAAACTTGAAGATGAAATCAAGGAAGATCGCTCAAGAGACAGTCAACGCAGAGAACGTGATAGGGATGGAAGACCGGAGAGACCTCGGCAAGGGAACACTGTGTATGTGCGAGGTTATAGAGTGACACAAGAAATTCTGCAAAAGACATTCGAGCCAATTGGCAATGTTATTAACATCTCAATGGAAATGGACAAGAACTGTGGTTTTGTTACATTTGAAAAGACTGAACAGGCTGAAAAAGCCATTAAAGAAGTGAATGGGATTGTCGTTTCTGGAGTACGTTTAAATGTGTCCTTAGCTAGAAGACAACCTATTATTCCACCTCTAGGTGAGGATACTTCATCTACTTCTTGGGCAACTCTGGCTGTAAACTTCCCTCAGAAAGGAAACCATGAAGATACTAGAGAGTTGATAGCCTATGAAGATTGACAATGTTTAAAAACTCGATTATTTTTTCTTGTAATCAATCCTTTCAATCAGTGTCGGATTTCCAAATGTGCTGCCTATAGGCTGAACCAAAAATTGCCGCCTAGTATACACTGTAAAAAATTCCCGTAAAATTTACGGTTTTAAACTGGCAGCTGGGTTGGTTGGGGAAAACCGTAAAAATTACGAAGTAAATCCATAAAAACAATGGTGTTTTACCATTTTAATCCATGGTTTTTGTTTTACAAGGTAAAATACCGTTGTTTTTATGGATTTACTTCGTAATTTTTACAGTTTTCCACAACCAACCCAGCTGCCAGTTAAAAATCGTAAATTTTACGGGATTTTTTTACAGTGTGCACATAATGTCAAAATTTTACAATCTTAGCTGCAAGTAAAAATGGGGGTCTGTGGGTCAGCTCCAGATTTTTTTTTTAAATTGGCCTATAAAAGTAGTGATTTAGTTGATTTTGAGACCCTTTGGGTAACATTTGAAGAGAACGGTTCCTTGTAAACCGCACAATTTTCAAGGGAAAAAAAATTATAAATAGACGTTAAAATTTCGAGGGGGCTGGGGGTCCTCCCCCAAGAAATTTTTTAAATTTTCCCCTTTAAACTAGTGTTTTATCTCATTTGAAACCACTTTGGGGACACTCAAAGAGAACCGTTTCTTGTAAGCGGCAGAATTTCCAAAGGAAAAACACTGTGTAACAGACTTCTAAATTGTAGAGGGGTTTGGGGGTTCTCCCTCAAAAAAAATTTTGAAATTTGATCCTCAAAATAGTGTTTAAGTCCTTTTGAGACTTTATGAAGTCTTTCTTTTGACTCTTCTCCATGGCAATTTTTTACATGTTTCGCGGACCGAAACAAATGGAGAGGCGGGCTGGAGGTTGCCCATATGTCTAAACAAAGCATTGAATAATTGATTTGTTACTTTGCTGAATAAAACTACTCAAAACTTCTGGGTGGGGGTTGGGATTTTGGTTATCTGAAAAGAGCGTTCATCGTCTTTCCAGTGCTTGTGTTTCCTTTCTTTTCTCCTTTTTGTTGCGGAAAAAAAATTCCACCGTCAAAAATTTGCCGCCATAGGTTCAGCCTATCTAGCCTATTTAGAAATCCGCTACTGCTTTCAATTTTAGTTGGGTTGGGGATAGTGATTGTGGTAATGATTGGGATATAAATGGAATAAAAAAGTGCTTTAAAAAGTTTCTTTATATTGCAGTTTAAGTTAGCATTAGATTACATTTCTAGAAAAATTTGTAGTGGTCATGCTGACCAGTGTTTTCAAGGAATTTTTGGTTCGTTGTCATAACTGGTTAACAAAATTCAAAATATACCTACTATAATGTGAGAAACTTTCTGGTAATCCAAGAATTTGGGCCTGACACCAAAGATGGGATGAAATAGGAGATTCTGGCAACCCAGTTCTGTAGAAGTAGAGTTGTTTACTTGCCAATAAACAGAGTATTGGCAAAACAAAAGTTTGAAAAGAAGTTGACAAGGCCCAGATTGTTTGCATTTACCAAACTTTCATCATATCTAAATGATTATATATGTTATTTCATTCTCTAATTCTACTTCTTTAAGTAAAATAGTAATTATTATGTGTGAAAGTTTTCTATTTAAAGACAGAAATCCATACTAGCAGCTTTCTTCAAGATGGAAAAAATTAACTCTCTGGGTATTGGTAGTAAGGTAATAAAAACATTTATAAAGTCCAGAGGTTTAATCCTCTTCTATACTGTAAAAATTCTTAACTTACACCCTTGATAAGTATTGTAAAAAGTAAATATTGTCGATGCATTTTAATGTTTTTGAAAACATTTGACTAACAAGCAATATTTAGTTAAACCAACTTTTTAAAAACAATTTATTTTGTTGTGGTCCAAGCCATTTATTTTGTGATCTTGAAGAAATGGATAACATGATGAGATTTCAAGTTCATAAGCTAGTGAGCTAATATAATTTTTGTTGTGTTGGTTAAGTCAGGTTTGGCAGTTTCCACTAATCAACTTCTATATATTCAAGATTGGCGTCTATATATTTTATCTTTTTAAATGTTATTTTTCAAATCAAACTATAGGGGTGATCTGTATACCTGAAACTCATCTTTTATCAATCCCCAAAAACTTTGCCACAAACTTGTTTTAGGTTGTGAAAAAATTACCACACTGTACTATTCACCCCTTTTTTTTAGTATTAAAAATACATGAAAGAGAAAATATCTAAAGGCAGGCTTTGGTAAGGCTCCTCTATGTTTAGAATGAGCAACCAGTTGTGAAGTTGTTCGAAGCTTTTTGGTGACCAGTCAATACGAAAACTCTAAGCTTTGGCTATTCAATGTATGTAGACAGCAATGTTAATTGACCCTATGACGTCACTAACAAACAAAGTAGTTCCCATCGCGGTGTCTGCATTTTGAGTGAAGTGAAGAAAATCAATTTTAAAATTGGATTATTTGTTAAACTCATGTACTTTTTATCACGATTTGTATGCCAAAACTCCTCATAGCAACCCAACAGGCCTTATGTTTACCCATATTATTATCTTTCTGGGTAGAGACGTATGGGTTCAGGAAATGTTGCTGTCGAGTATAGTATAGTTTTTTTTTTAAATTTAAAAAAGGCCTTTGTTTCAATTTGTCAGTGTACATAGGGCAATTGCATAAAAAGTTAACATCACTCTCAGAGCAACCCAGCAAGTTTTCTGGTTTAAGTAATCAACCTATAGGAACCTAGTTTAGCTCCTCCCTCATACAATTCAAAACCAATCAAATTTTATTAGAACTTTATTTTGGAGGTTTTTTTAATGCTATTGGAAGGATGTGTAACTATGATTTGATTTGGAGTGACCTTTTAAGAGAAAAAATTTATTTTAATAAATTATTCAAATTTAAAACATATACAAATAATAATTATATAAAATTATTGTATTTTTAATATTTTTAGTCAAATTACCTTGTAAAAATCAATTTTGACTGAGAGACTCTTCTCTAAATGTCCCCTGAACTATGTTTAACATGCTTAAATTGAGGGATCAGACTCAAATAGCTGTGTAAAATAGATTCAAAGGTTAAATTAATGATTGCCTTCATTTTAAGTACAAAATTTCTGAGGTGTGTAAATTATTTGTCTCATAGGTGAAAAATTTGATACTACCCATTTCGATTTCTCAGTAAAAAAATATTTTATATCTTTGCAATAAATTTAATACTTATTTTGTAACATTTGCAAGTTTTCTTAAATTCTTTTCTCTCTTGGTGCAGAACCTGTATGGTATGATTTCTTTACTTCACATTGTTAATTTTTCATGAATAGAATTTAAAATTCAATAAATTAAATATACAAACATTCTAAAATTCCTTATTGATTCTTCTATGTCATGATTAGAATAGCATTTATAAATTGTTTGAAATAAACTGGGAAGTAAAAAAATCTGGTGGCTAACGAAGCATCTAGGAAAACCCTGTGAAATTATCTGCTCTTTCTGAATTGGATAAACAGTAAAAATAACCTGATACAAATAAATAAAAAGATTTTACCTTTACCATATTGCCATAAAATTATAAATAACATAATGAAATGAATTGTAAAATGGCATAAGTAAGATATTGTAGGAACTCTGCATTGAATCTAATAATTTACAAAAATACAAAAACTGCTACAGTCCCACCAAGGTGGAATTATAGCAGTTTTTGTATTCATTGATGCTTTGATCCTTTTGACTTGTTGCTTGTTGGTACCTTTTTCCTCATTTGGAAAGTTTATCACCCTTAAGTGATAAGGCTGCATACCAATATAAGCAAAAAATCTATACCCAAGCTAAATTCATGTTAGAGCAATATAGGAAAAACTTAACTCCATCCTCACAAAAACTATGTTGGACAGGTGCTAACTCATTAAGTGCCAAAGCTCCCATTTTGGGAACATTCTTAAAGATTTTTTTGCACGACAAGTAAATATAGATACATTTAATTTTTTATGAATGATAAAGGGTATATTGATAACACTGGCCTACAAGAAAAACTTTTTTTTTTTGGTGCTGGGAGTATTAAAGCTGATTTTGTATACATTTGATCTCCTGATTAAGAATATGACATCCATTTTTGCTCATCATATCTAGTTTTTAAGACTTTTGCTCTACCTATTATACATTATGGTGATATAAAGATAACTTAAAATATAAAAAACCAAACTCTCCAAGGCTTTTCCTATTTCTTGGGGTCCAAATATATTGTAGGAACTCTTAGCCCCCTGAGTTAATAGCCCCCCTAAATTTCAGCCCCCTGAGTTAGTTCTAAGGGGTACGTACCTAAAGTTGAAAAAAAGTGGTCTTTTTTTTCAAGAATTTTTAAAAAAATATTTTTGAGTTTGCTAATGTGATAAAGCTGGCTAATTTATGTTATTTAGACAGGATAAAATAATTTTTTACTTTTAAACTGCACTGCAAAAGACTTGCCTATTTTCCAATTTTAGGCGAGAAATAGGGTCATTTCGCTCAAAAACGCTTAATACCAATAATGGTGGTTGAAACTAATAAATTCCGAATTTTTCAGAAGTAAGTCCTCAAAAAAGATGTCGTTTGAAGTAAAACTGAAATTTCATTTGATGAAGATTAGTGAAATAACAATAGAAACTGCACCCAAGCTTTAAAGCCCTACAATTTAAAAAAAAAGTTGGAAAATTTTATTTTTAGAAATTCTTCGATTGGCACTTCTTACTAAAAACAAAATGAATTTACTAAAAATTATTTGGTTCAATTCCGCAAGAGTTTAAAATCGGTGAATCTCTCTATTCTAAAAAAAAGTTTTTGGTGAACGGTTTCCAGAGAAAAACTTTTTAGTTACTGATCCGATAACACATTTCTGGTAACAAATTGTCCGGATTCTGTCGAGGATGTGCATAAAGCTGTTGGATTTTTTAAAAAAATTCTCTATTTTAAAATATTTCAATTTTTTTAGATTACGGATAAGGTCGCAGTTACTATGCAACCAATCACAACGACCAATTGACGCCGTATTTTATGATGAAACAAAGTTTTTTTCACGTTTTAAAAAGTATTTTCCAAATTAAATATCATTCAAAGACTGATAAAAGTAATATACATAACTTACAGATATCCTACTTCACACTAAAATTTCACACATTTTGTCAGAAATTTATTTAATTTTTAGTCTGATAATCGAAATTAAATGTAAACATTAAGTAGTCATGTAGGTTTTGGTTCTTATTATTTTCAATGGTATTGTTTTTAAAACAAAATATGAATGATAAAACACTAGATAGACGAGTTACTAGGCGACAGGGCTGTAACCGGACTTTTGTTTCGGGGGGGGGGGTTGACTCAAATATTTTCTGAGGTACCTGCTGACGGGTACTTTTATATGTTAAGTTTTAGATGACAACACTGGATAAAAATTTTGATGCACTAAAATTCAAAATTGTATAAACAATTTGAATTCGAAGTAAAAGGGGGGGGGTCTGGGGGTCCTCCCCCAGAAAAATTTTGGAAATTTTACCCTTAAAAGTAGGGTTTTGACTAATTTTGAGACCCTTTGGGTTATACCCGAAGAGGATATCGCTCCTTGTGAGACATAATTTTCAAGAAAAATAGCATTATAAAAATTGATGTCAAAATTTCGGCGCGGGAGGGGGGTTTAACCCCTAACCCCCCCCTTGGATACGGCCCTGCTAGGCGATACAATATTTAATTTAAAACAGATATTTTTTAAGGGAAACATTTTGATTAAATTATTGATAAGTTAGAGTTAATAAATATTCAAACTTTTAAGAGAGTTCCAGTGAGCTGGGTTTAGTGAGGAAGGAATTCCAAAGAAGGTCCTGCGTAAGCAGCTCACGGGGGTTGGGGAGCGTTAGCGAGCAGGGGGCGGTAGCTCCCTAGTATGTATAACAATTGTTCTGTTTATAAATTGAAATAACAAACAGTGGGTCAAAAAAATAATATTAAAGGATTTTCCAGCTGTTTTATTAATTACGCACTCCCCTTGTTGAGGTTTTTCCGGTTAAATTCGATGCAATTTTTGGCTACTTTGACCCGAACTGACCACTCGAAAGCATTCGATGCAATTTTTGGCTATTTCGATTACCCCCAATTAAAAAACGCAACCGCTTTTCGCTGGCTGACCGAGCAAATTTTGTTTATTAAGAAGTGCCCGATCTAATTATATGATTTTTGAAAATACGTTTTTCCGGTTAAACTCCCATGTAGCCAGCTCTTGGACTATATGTACCTGAATGCTTTTATTGCTTTTGAATGAGACTATTGAAACTATTGAATGGGTTTATTGCTTTTCTATTGAAATTCAAACCTCTTTGATGTCCAGAGGGGTCCAGTCTAGAGTGCCTATAGTCCAGTCCAGTTCTCTTTTATCATCTGCCTTTTGTTGTCCAAGGACAGGTGATTTTCATCAAGGTATTTTATTACCTAGCAAAGCAAGTGTTGAATTACACACTGTGCCACCTCCTATCTTCTGAAGAATGGACAAGGAAAAATAGCATGTAGCATTCTTTATCTGCATTGTAAACTGTAAGTCCAACCAGTAAGTGCGGATTAAAAACTTTATTTCCATTTGAATGTAAAAATGCTGTTCATTTTGGCTGCGCAGCAAGTTTCAGACGGTTATAGGAAAAGTTGGATTCATCAAATCTTGTTAAAATAACTTGCAATAAAATTTTTTAATGTAAATAATATAGATTTAGTGAAGCCAGAGAATAAATTCGGTGACGTGTAACTTATATTAGAATGGAGAAAAACAAAGACATTTCAAAAATGACTAGTAAAAAATAGAAAAGGATGTCCAAAAGAAAATTCTTCGTAAAATGATTAAGAAAACCTGAATGAAATTCAGAACCGACATAAAAAAGATTAAAATTCGATAAAGAAAAGAAAACTAATTCAAGCTAAATGATTCTATGAGGACAAACAAGAAAATCATATGTTTTTTTAAAAAAAACTATGAATTTACAAACATGTGAAATTCTTAATACGCAAAATATAGAATGCTAGAGTTTATTAATCCTATGAAAAACATTTAGGGAATTTTTAACTTCATCGGAAACATAGCATGTATCTCCAGTTCAAATAGAGATATTTTGAAAATTTAAAATGTATATGATTACAGACACATATTGAATCTCAATCACATAAAAAATTGAATTTTTCATAGCTGTTCATGATTTTTAATGGATTAACATAGAAATGTATAAAATATCCAGTTTAGAGTGCAAGATAATTAAGAAATATTTTCTGAGAAAAAGGAACGTGATGTATTGAACATGACAAAATTATGCAAAAGAGTGGTAAGTGGTACTTAAATTGCAACTGGTAGATAGATCTAACAATAAATTTAGATGTAGACTTGCATATGAAATGCCAGAGAGGGTGCCCTTTTGTTGAAACATAAATTTCTACTGGAAAAAGATGGCTTTTTTTTTGGAAAAATAAATTCTTACTGTGATTGGGTGCCCTTTTACCAAAATAAAATTCTACTGGGTTAGGGCTCCTTATTTTAAAAAAATAAATTTTTACTGGGATAAGGGCGCACTTTTATGAAAAACAAATTTCTACTGAGATAGGAAGCCCTTTTTTAGGAAAAATAAATATCTTCTGGAATGGGGTTCCCTTTTGTCGGAAAATAAATTTCTACATGGATGGGGCACCTTTTTTTTTTTTTTAAACCCCATTCTACTGGGATGGGGCGCAATTTTAGGCAAAATAAATTTCTACTAGGATTGGGTTCCCTTTTGACGAAAAATAAATTTCTACTGGGATGGGGTGCACTTTTTTGGAAAAATAAATTTCTACAAGCATAGGGAGCCCTTTTCAGGAAAAGTAAATTTCTACTAAGATGGGGTGCCCTTTCTTCAAAATTAAAAATTCTACCGGGATGGGGCGCCCTTTTGTCGAAAAAATAAATTCTACCGGGATGGGGCGCACTTTTGCCTTGAAAATAAAAATTCTTCTGGGAACGGGTGTCCTTTTGATGAAAATTCTACCGAGATGGGACGCCTTTTTGTAAAAAAGGAACATTCTACCGAAATGGGGCGCCCATTTGTCGAAAATGAAATTTCTACAGGGATGGAGCTTCACTTTGGTCAAAAATGAAAATTCTAACCGGGATAGAGTCCTTTTGTCGAAAATGAAAATTCTTCTTGGGAAGGGGTGCCCCCCTTTTTTTTGTTGACAAAAATGAAAATTCTAGCCGGATGGGGCGCCCTTTTGTAAAAAATGCAAATTCTTCAGGGATGGGGTGCCCTTTTCACAAAACTGAAAACTATTCCGGGATGGAGCGCCCCTATGACAAAAATGAAAATTCTACCAGGATAGGGTTCTCTTAAGTCAAAAATAAAAATTCTAACCGGGATGGAGGGCACTTTGGTCGAAATTGAAAATTCTACCAGGATGGGGTGCCCTTTTGTCGAAAATAAAAATTCTACCGGATGGGGTGCCCTTTTGTCGAAAAAATAAATTCTACCGGGATGGGGCGCACTTTTGTCTCGAAAATAAAAATTCTTCTTGGGAAGAAGTGCCCTTTTGACAAAAATGAAAATTCCAGCGGGATGGAGCGCTCTTTTGTAAAAAATGAAAATTCTACCAAGATGGGGTGCTCTTTGTTCAAAAATAAAAATTCTACCTAGATAGAGATAGAAGCGGAATGGACTTGTTTTACTATAATATTCATTAAAAATCAAAATTACCACTAATTTAAAATTTGATTGCAAACTATTAGCAAAAAGCATACGGAACGTAAAAAAAATTTAGGTAAAGAAGTTAATTTTTTTGTGAAATTGCAAATTTTAAGTGGAGTTTATTATGATTCTATAACCCTAATACTAGGGGTGTTATGGTTTAAAAAACTTTCCCCAATAGCAATCCGATTCACCTCATTTTACTGTACATAAGTGTGGCGAGCTTACTCACTTTTGAGGAAAACATAAGTTAGATAAGATACTTATCAACCTCAAGGCTTCTAAAGTTCTTCTCGTTATCAAATACTAAATTGATTTAGACGAATTTAATCCTTTGTAAATGTGTTTTGATTGTATCCTTGGTGGGTGTCGTCTCTTCAACTGAAGATCGACAGCTTTCCGCTATGATTTCATTTGTAGTTGGTCTATTTACTGCATCGTTAGGTAAGTTTAAAATTCTGTACTCACATAAAATGAGTAAATTAAATCTTCTGTGTGGTATTTAATTAACTGTCGCTTTCTTCTATGTTGGAAAAATGTATCCCTTCATTAAAATTTATTTCATCGAAATTTTAATGCATAAGATAATATTATAAAATCAACTAAGATGTGTTATATTTTAAAACTAAATAAGTTTATTGTAGTGGAATTTAGACAATTTTTTAAAAGTATTGTTTGAACCTTCTCCTAATAGTTGGAGGAGAGAAACATTCAAGAGGGGCCATAACAGGAATATTACTAAAACTTTTAATAATAATCACACTCTGTGAAGACAAAGAACTTTATTAGTTATTTAAAATGCATAATTTGTTCGATATCTTATTCAATGCGGTTTGCCTTATTGTCAGTGATTCATTGACTTTGATAGTTTGCTCTTGATTTTTTTTAATGTCGAAGAATCTGATTTCAAATACAATTTAAAAGACTAAAAGGTGACATATTAAATGTGACTAAATGCTCTACACTGCCAATTTATTGTAGCTACGTCCCTTTTCAATGTCCTGGTAGCAAAAGTTGAAGTACGGTGAGATCATAATTAAAGTAATTGTTAAAAATTCATGAAAACAAAAACCACTTGGCAGAATCCTTTCCCTCCTTCTCAGGATGATAAAATTTTAGGTCATTAATAACCTAAAAAATTTTAGTTTTATTAATTAAATTTTTAAAAAATTAATGATTTTACTTTAATTATGATCACTCTTTAAGTAAAAAATACTATTTTAAAATAAAATTTACTTAAATCTTTAAAATGTAATAATTTAAAGGTAGATATATTAAAAGCCTATCTAGATAAATTTTGTGCAGTGAAATTCTGATTTTAGTTCTTCTCTACTTTGGTTATAAAATATTACTACAATAGTTATGTACCTGATTTTAAATATTTCGATCAATTTGTGGATCCTGATTTTTTTGTTGTCGTTGTATGCTGCTTGGAAAACCCAAACTCCAACATGCGATGATGCGACTCTCAAGAAAGAGCGGTGCAGTAATGGCATGTGTCCAACTTTATGCTTGGGATGATAAATAGCGCTCGCACGATATGTCGTCACCTCAAAGTTTAGCCATGTGTCTGAAGGGGAGGAAAAGTCTCCAGACGATCCATAGTAAACTACTCAACATCGACCATAGGACTTTCGGATCCACATGCTTTTGAGCACATATTCCAATATACCCGGTGTGTCTTTAGCGACATCCAGTATTGAATCCGAGACCCTTCGATCCCGAAGTCAGCCAATCCCGAGAAGCCCAAGTCAAGTTTAAGTCATAACCACTACTCTACCAACGGCCTAGACCTCATTTTTAAAGGAATAAACATCTTAACGTTACTATCGGTATTATTTTTTCTTGTTTAAAACGTTATAATGCTAGCGAAACAAATTGTCTTTTTTAAACGAAATTTTTGGTCTTATAGTTTGTTTCAGAGTTTTTAAAAGGGCTTTAAAAATATATTCAAAAATGTTCCTCCATTTTCTTTTTAGATTTACACTGTATGTTGTAAAATATATTTTTGTTTTACAGATATCATTTATGCTATTAAATGGTGTATAGCTTACTTAAGCATACGTCTTCACAATGCATTTCATAAAAGGAGGTTTGATTTCTACGACATAAGTGCTACTGGTGACCCAGAAAAACTGGGCTTTGCCGTCCCGCAGTTTGAAAAAGATTTGGAATCTCCTTTGGAGGAGCATCTGTTGCACCAAGTAAGCCCCCCGGTTAATGCGTTATTTTTGTTTTTTATTTTTAAAAAGGTCGTATATAACTGATTGAACAATTTAATGCGGCGTTAAGTAAAAATATATTCCCCTAAAAAGACTTATGTTGAAAATGTCATAAAAATAGATGATAAGTGGGCCCTGAGAAAAATTTTAACCTTGTTTATTCATTTTACTTTTTTTTTACTGTCAGGCATAGTTTTAACTTTTTTTTTTTTTAGAATAGATCTGCGGTTTGGGAACTAGACAAAGGCGTTAGTACTATACCTTATAGTTTAAAATAGGGTTTTTCTAATCTCTGTGAGATTTTCAAGGTGGAAATGGTTTTAACTATTTTCCGGTTATGATAAATTTGCATGATTTTCGCGAATTTAAACTTTTGTATGGGAAGAAAACCTTTAGTGTGGCCAGCACTGTAATTAGTAGTACTTTTCAATTTTCAGATAGGGGAGAGGAGGGCACATTTGAACAAAAAAGTAATTTTTGACTACTTCTCAACATTTTTATGAGATATTGTAGCAAAAACCGATTCAAATTGACTGATTGAAATTTTCAAGCAATTTTTAGATGTATTTATGAAGAATTTCTAACGTATACCATCATTCTAAAAAATAAATTCTGTTCGAATGTGCCCCCACTTTTTTGTGTTCAAATGTGTCCTATCTACTATCACAACTTTTAAGTGTAAAAAATACAAATTTTAATTGAAATTAAGAAGCACAACTTTTTGAAGAAAGAAATTCCACTTTATCTTGATTGAATTTTAACACGAAAAAAATAATAAGGAAAATTTACTTTGCCCTCTCCAAAGCAGGCAAGTTTCAAACACAATGGACCCACTTCTCTGAAAATTCAGGCAAAAGAGATACTGATACTACTACCTACTATCTATTGTTTTTTTTTTCCTTCCAGATTTTCAAATTTAATTTAACATAGAGAAATTCGAGTTAACTGTCTATGTGTTTGATCGCAAGAAATTTAAAAAAGATGAGAACTGCCACAATTTTTAAAGAACAATAAGATTCATTGTTAAACTGTTTACTACGACTGATTGAGAGATCATTATGTCAAGGCCACCTAGACTCATAAGGGAAGATAAGCTAGAAATTTTGACATCTCTGATAGTAGTCCTGACGTCACTTTTGATCGCAGTTTGACAACTGAGCTATAAATTCTGTACCTCTGAACCTAAAGGTCTTATCGCTTAGTTTCTCTAGGAGAGAATAAAAACTAATTATAGGTTTAAATTCAAATTTTTGAAGTAATTATTTAACTAACTTGATTAATTTAATTTAAATTCATTTAAGCAATATCAAGCTTTTACAATTTTAGTTTTTCTTCTCTCCTGGAGAAACTAATCGATAGGACCTTTTGGATCTGGAATACAACTTTCGTGGCATTTCAAACATGCAGGGTGACATGGTGATTTTATTAAAGAGAAACAAATATACTTGCTATTTTAACTGTAATTCAGTGCTTCTCAACCTTTCCATACCACTGGCGACCCAATTTCCAATCGTAATTTTCATCGCTCCCCCCTTTTGAACAGTAGAGTCTGTCTGTCCTCGCTTGGCACATGTGGCAAACCTAAAATCACTACCCACAGCAGGAAAAGCAGTGGCGAGTGCAGGGTATCGGGTATCTAATAGAAGTGAGATAACCATCTTTATGGCTTTTTCGCCACTGTTTTTTCTGCTGTGGGTACTGATTTTAGGTTTGCCACTCGTGCCAAGCGAGGACAGACAGACTATAACAACGTATGTAAAGCAATAATAATATATTTTGAAGCTAAAACTACAATTCCATAAGAAACCCTGTTAGGAACCGCTGCCCAAGGGAAATGGGGGGTCTGGTGGTCCTCCTCCGGAAAACTTTTAAAATTTTAGTGTGATAAAAAAAGCGATTCTAAGCTATTTCTTGGGGATTCTCGGGGATACATGGCACCCCTGGACCCGCCATTGATCCAGATCTGAATATTGTAACTTTTTCGATATACTCACACTATTGGCGTGTAAAGAAATTTTTTTAGGGATGGACCCAGTACGGATTTAATAATTTATAAAAAAATGTAGCTTTTTAGAAATTTTAAGTTAGGATTTGCATCTTTCTAAAGTTAATACAGAAAAAGTGTGAGCGACACAGAGTTCAAAGTGCAAAAGGGGGTCCCCCAGAATATTTTTGGAAATTTGACTCTTAAGAACGGAGGTTTTATTCGTTTTGTCCAAATTTTTAGAGGGACATGAGCCTTGGCTCGCGCCCCCTTATGGAGTTATTGTGCCCCCTAGGGGGGCGCGCCCCACAGGTTGAGAACCGCTGGTGTAATTGGTAACTTCTTAACAACTTAATTAAAAATCATTCGGCTGATATTATTTTAAATGCTTAGAAAGTTTTGTATGAAGGAATTTTGTACGTAAATTTTTAATTCAAAGTTGAGTTCGGGATACTATCACATGTCACAATTTTGAGCTTCTCTGTCCTTATTAGTCTAGGTGGCCATGATTATGTGAATCTAATTAGGTCTAATCGGTAGTGTGCACTTAATTTGGTGCAGACCCCCAGGGTAGATCTGTGGGAGGTCAAGCTACAGCCCTTATGTCTTGGGATTGGGGGATGCCGTTCCTGATATAGGCTATATAGATAGACTTTAGAAAGACGATTAATCGTAAAAAAAATTATGAAAAAATTAGAGAGATCAAAGCCAAATGCTCCGACTTATGTATCCAAAATCAAAATATGATGCTATGGACTTGACCATTTGGACACACTTTAAAAATAATTTTTAATGGATTTCTTTTTTGACAGAAAAACTAAATTGGAAAAGGCCTCTGGGAATTTTTTTTTCAATGAATCTCATTTTCAGAATGTCGACGAGGTCATGTTTTATGGTGTTAATTCCAAGAGAGAATGCCTGCTCGTTAGAATCACAAGAGGTCCCAATCAGGTAGCTGACGCTTGGATCTATTTGAAACTGGCAGATGGCAAAACCTACAGTCTCGCAGAAACTTCCGGATACCAGCAACCTTTCGAAGGCAAATGTCTCAACTTCTCTTGTGGAAAACTGCAAATGCAGTACTTATCTCCAATGCGAAGATGGCGACTATTTTTTTGTGGGATGTTGAGGTAAAGTACTTTTCGTGTCACTTTTTGGTCATTAATAGCATTTGATAGGCAACTTTTCTGAAACATCTTATACCTCAGGTGTATCAATAACAAATAGTAATAGGTAACAAAAATTTTCTAATTACATTATATTAAATTTCGTTCAATTTCGCATCGTTTTAGGATATATTCTGTTTATATTTATTCTCTATCCCTACATTATCATGATTGACAGGTTTAATGTAAGAGTTTTAAGTTACTGAGGCGTTCTTTTTTAAGCGATTTAATATGTTTGTGTCTCATTGATTGATTTTATTTTAGCGACTCCCTATTAATAATGATCAAATATATTACCTAAGCCTGTTGGGTTGCTAGGAGGTGTTTCGGTACGCTAATCGCGTGATAAATAGACGCTATAAATACATGTGTCTAACAAACTAATCATATTTCTAAATTGAAGTTCTTAATATCACTTAAAAATCAGACACCGAGATGGGAACTACTTTCTTTGTTTGCTCTCAGCTTGTTTCTGCAAGGTCAAGTAACTTTACCATCTAGAATAGAACTTTTTCACTTAAGAAATTGTATAATTCATGTGTTTTTTCTAGGGAAACTTCCCCTGGGAAAGAAGATATTGAAGAATCAGTATTTGTCAAGTTTGTGTTCTTGTAAGTCTCTCTTCAATTTCATAACATTGAAATTCATTAAATAATTATTGAGACACAGTACATTGAAAGTAGTCCTCTTTATAGGAGTTATTCATTATTTCACGTGTCTGTGTGCGAAATTTTGCATGGTAGTTAAATTAATTTCATACCATTTGGGCAATAAATGTTTTTACAGTAAGAACACTGATGAGCCAAAAAAAACTAGTACACCTCTCGAACAACTCGTACACTTGAGCCCGATTTTTTTTAAAAATTGACTTAAACATTAGTAGCCTATGCCAGAAGATCTCAAATTGTGGGTCGCGACAAGATTTTGAATTTATGTCTAAAAGTACTATCTTTTCATAATTTTTACAAACGTTGATGTTGGCTTTAAAAATTTAATCCGCAGACCTTATTTTTTTTAAATGGGCTCAAACATTAGTAGTAAAAGGTTCGTATCCGAGAAGGGTTAGTGGTTCTAACCTCCTAAATTTAGACATAAATTATTTTTATGTTTTTTTTTCCTTGAAAATTCTGAGACTTACAAGGAGCGGTTCCTTCCGCGTGTAACCCAAAGGGTCTCAAAATGAGTAAAAAATATACTTTTAAGAGTAGAAATTCCAAAACTTTTCTAAGGAAAAACCCCAAAACTGCCCTCAAAATTTTGAAAATTATTTTATAGGTACTGTTTTCCCTTGAAAATTCTGTGACTTACTCTGATTAGTTGTCCTCTTTTGGTGTAATCCAAAGAGTCTCAACATAGACGAAAATATTAAAATCTTATGTGTGAGTCATCTTAAACTTAACCTGTAAAAGTACTCGTAATGATAACGAGGCATACCTCAAAATATTGTTAAGTCGACCCCCCACCCCGAAACAAAAGTCTAAATCTGAAAGGTGACAAGTAAAAACATGTGTCACTCTTTAATATGCAGTTGATGCGAAATTTGTCGGTTATTTAAAAAAAAGATTAATTCAAATCAAATTAGTGTTTTTAAGTGTGGGACGGACGCTCGCAGACCGGGGAACAATTACAAATTTTGAGAATTTTCTTAAGAAATATTTTAAATGCAAAATACCTCAGATTACTAAAAAAAAACGAGTTGAAACCCAGTTTCAAAGTACCTAATTTTCCAATATTTTCTGGGGAAGTGCCCCCAGACCCTCGTTCACAACGTGGGCCTCATCGTTTCGACAAAATCTTAACGATTCGATACGCTAAGAATCAAATCCTACCTTTTAATTTTCTAAAAAGCTATACTATTTAAGCTTCCATGCATGCATGGGATTAGGAAAAATAGATGGATATATAGATGACCTGACAGGTTGCATGGAGTGAAGAAGGCTGAGAAACACTGATTTAAATGTTCTTCTCTAGTTGTCTGAAAAATTATAATGAAGATGAGGTGGGTGGCGATGTTCAAAAGTTTGAGAACCCCTGGTCTATGCCATGTCCTTTTGCAGAACGCATGCTCGTACGTGATATTCGAGACATGTGTACTTGTTTTTTTGGATCTTCAGCGTATATAGATGCAATTTTTTTTTCGTTACTTTGTAGATGGAAAGCATCGTCTGATGTTTATGATCTCACCATGGATTCTAACCCAAAAGGGTTTGCTTCTGCGCTAGCGAGAGCCAAATGGAAAATTCCTCTCTTACCCCCAGTGAAAGAGTAAGTAAATATATTCTACTTACAATTCAGTGATTATCATGCGCTGATAGGACAACACTTGCTTGACCGTTTGGTGGTCACTCCACGGGACTTTTTTTGATTCCTTGTATATAAGTAGTTCGTTGAGGTTTCCCCTTGGAAAGGGGAAAATCCTTATCATACCTGCAGTTTACCTGTCAGCTGAGTATATTCCATTCCTCAAGGGATTCTGATTTATTATGATTACTGATTATCTTACAAACTCTAAAAGAATTTTTCGTTGTCTTTTTAATTACACTGATGTTTTTTGTTCTCAATTTTGATTCAAGGTTTGTCGAGACTGTTGATTTTTATGCCCAATCCGGAGTCATCGACGGCACAGTGTCTGTGGAAGGAGGAGAAGAATATGAAATGTATTTGTTTGGAGAAAAAATGAGAAGCCAAGGTGAGAGAAATTAGCTTTCTCCTTGTTACCTTACTTAAACTCATTCAGTTTTAAAATTATGTACCTTAGAAGTCGAATTGAAGAAAGTACAGTACTAAAAACTTTTTTCTATTATGTGATGAAATCATTTACTATCATCAGTTTGCCAAAAATAAATGTAGAGGGAAGGTTTGATTTCATTTTTCCAAGCAATTGAAATGGGAGAATTTGAATTTAAGGTGTAGATAAATTCCCATACTTTGTTATTTTGGATGCACTTTTTTTACAGAATTAAATAAAAAAAAACTTAACTATTTCTGTTACGAAAACATTACATAAACTTGAATTAAACATGAGTAGTACTGTAGTACTTACAAAATTCCTCTATTATATTTTAATTTGTTATGGAGCCTAATAAGACAAGAAGCGGAAATTTCAGAAATTAATATCCCAGTGGGAAATTCTATTATAAGTTGGGAAATTAATTCCCTTTAATTTTTTTTCAAAAAGTTGCTGAAGGATGCCAATGATTACTGTATGTTTTGATTTTAATTGTACTTTAAAAGAAAAATAAATTTTTTACCTTTTAGGAAAGAGTGGGAATATGGCTGGGTGCAAGTTTACGAATGTATTAGGACTTACTCCGCAGGTAAGAAGTTAAAAATTAATATTTTAATAAATGCAAGTATTCTGAAAAAATATCAAAAAACTGAATCTAGTTTTATATTTAGGATGGATTTATTTTCCACTTGGGGCAAGCGTCAGCACCGAATATATTCCAAAAGTGATATTTAATCTCCTTTATTGATTTGTTGTTTATTAGTCATTGATGAATATTGAATATAGTTGACAACCAAATGTTTCATTATTTTAGCTTGCCGTATGGTTTTGTCGTCCAACCTCTGGGGACTATTGAACCTGTTTTAGATTTGGATATTAGTATTGAGCCTTTCACTCAACAGAACATAAAAAACAAAATTAAAACTACCTTCACGGGAAGTAAGTTTTGTAAATTTATTTACCAGTGCTTAAATGTTTTTATCGTAGCTTTAACAAACCCAACGTATTGAGTTTCCAATTTGTTCCACTTGTCATTTTATTCATGCTTTAAAACGTTCGTTTAATTAAAAGCATAGTATATTGATATTAAAATCTCCGAATCCTGTCGTTCAAGAATGTAAAATTAGTAAAAATAATATTTCTAGTATGTTAAATGGTAATGTTTATTATTTTAAAAGTTTAATTTGATTTACGCATATTATGGGTGAAATATCTTGTTTATAAATTGTTTGTTGTACTTTGGTTGAGAATTACAAGAAAGTTTAAAGATAATAGTGAGGATTATTTAATGAAGCACAATGTTGTAATGATAAGTTAAATGATGAAAGAAATTTATTCGTTTGAATGACCAAAATAAATGTAGGTATTTTAAGTGTTGTTTAAGCCACTTCGAAATTCCTAAAAAAAAAACTCTTTAACCCTTTTCCATAATTTAAATCTGAATTTTTAAAGCTTATTATCTCAATTAAAATTATGGTGTGAACCTGATTTTCATGTAGATAAAATTGTTTTCAGTGTTTCTTACAATAAATAATATATGAATATTGTGTATTTCAAGTTCTGAGTACCCACATGTTGAGAAAACCAATGTCAAAACTCCGCCCTTTCGGTTTATGTCGAAACAAGCACTATTGTCATCCTTTGCAGAATTTTTATTCACAACTAACTTGTTTTAGATGAAAAGTATGAAATCACTGGAACATCTTTGGGCGAGCCGGTTGTTCTTTACACAGGACAAGGTTGGAGTGGTTACGTCGAACTGTCGTTTATCGAATTGTCTGTAGGGGGCAAAAAAGGAACTGGTATCATTCTGAGTGGGTAAGTTCTGGCTTGTTTTAAATAACTGAAACCATATTATAATTTGAATTAATAATTTTCCTAACGTTACAGAGAAGTTTATCAGGAGGTGAAAAAATCAAACAAATCCATTCCTGCCCCGGTTGCTAAGATACCAGAGAGTAAGTATTTACTTATAAAGGATGTATTATTTAAACGCACATAATCATTTTAAAGGACTTAAAATTTTAATAATAATCGATTTTGTTTTTATAGATGTACCTTTGACAGTGCAGTTTTCTGATGAAGTATGTTGTTTTGGAGAAATTTCGGGAGGTAAAGGATCTTCATTAGGAAAATTGACTCAACTAAGCAATAGGACAAAGTCTGTAAGTTTCTTCTAAACAGGTTGTTTCTGCAAGACCACACAAACACTTAAAAGCCAGATTTCTTTCATGGAGAATATAAAAATGCCTGCAGGAAGATTACTAGACAACCTTTACTTTTCGAAAGCCTAGTGGCGTAGTGGTAGTGCATCTCGTTGCCACCCCACAAACCCGAGTTCTGTTCCCGAATTGGAAAAGGCAGTCTCAGCCTTTCATCCCTCCAAGGGTTGATGAAATGAGGACCAAGTTAACATGGGGAGACAAGGGGCTTTGCCACTACTGACTCTGGAACAGCTCTGCTCATGGCCTCACCCAGTGAGATTGGTTGAACTGGAGTTTAAAGGCATATCCACTGCACATATTGAGGTCAGCATGCGCGTGTAGTGGAAATAAATAATGAAGATTTTATCGAATGTGACTTCATATTTTTCTCGAAAAATATGAGTCATAGAGGAGCAGTTCTCTGGATATTTTTTATGCACTCTACGCAAGTAATATGACTATGCAGAGTTAAAATGGTCTTGCTGAAACACCCTGTTTGTTGTATAAATTAAAAAGCTTAAAATTTAAAATTTTTTTGCAACAATGCACTTATTTAATACTTAATTTTTATAAACTCTTTGCAGTTTACTGTCCCAAAAGGTATAGTTGTTACAACAGCTGCATATAATGGATTCTTAACGCCGGAAATTAACAATGCAGTGAAGCATTTGGAAAATATTGCGAAGTAAGAACACATACTTTTGACTTTTTAGTAATTAATTTTGTTAAAATGAAAATGTTTTGATAATTTTTCATATAAGATTTGCTGATTTTTTCAAATTTATATTCATTTCTTCCAGTGGAAACGTTGAGGGAGATGTGAAAGTTGCATGCAAATTGTAAGTTTTATGATTTTTTTTACAGTAAACTTGAACTGTGGTTATATAGTATCAAATTAATATTAAAATATCCGGTGCAAAAAAAATCTCTCAAAACAAAAAATAGGTTTCTGAGCTAAGCATAGAAGCAAATAGTGACGTGATAGTTTTTAAAAGAAACTGACAAAACTAGAGAATTAACACTCAAGAAAAAATATCTTCCCTGACTCTCGTGAAAGGAAAAGTTGGAAGGAAAAGTTAGCGTAGCACAATTAATGGAAAAATTTACGTTCTCCTTACATTTTTGTTCCCACATAGCCTAGAATTTACTTTTCTAAAACAGTGGTTCCCTATCAATAGTCTGTGCGAACCATAAATGGTCCGTTGGATTCTCGGAAGTGGTCCACGAAAAAGTGTGCTGTGGGAGAATTTGCCTGTTACTTTGGGACAACATCACAATCACCATTAAATTTTAATGTGACGGTGTTATTTCACCGAATTGAAATCTTTTGAACTATCTGAATTTTAAATTGAACAACAAAATATTTTTTGCGTTGAAAACTAACAGAAATAATAACAAAAGTTATTATTACCTAATGAGAGGTTATATGATTAAAATACATTATTCTCAGGTTTTACTAAAGACGAAGTCCTCAGAGACTCACGACTGTTTTTAGGCTTTTTAGATATTTTTGGATTCATGGGGATTTTCTAGCCTTGCTAGACAATTCCGAGATAAGTAACAACAACATTACTTTCAAAATAGTTACATTAAAGTATCACAAATGTTTGATGAAAAATATGGTATGCATGAAATATATTGCTTTTAAATTTTGACATGGATTCTAAGCTAAGTAAGTGGTAAAATTGGTTCGTAAATGATCCTATAGAGGAGGATATGTAGACTACGGATATCCTTAAGTTGGGAATGTACAGTTCCTAAAAGAACAAGGTTAAAAACTGCTACTTTACAAATCTCTTTAGCTTTTGAATCGATAATGATATGTTTCAAATGTAAATTTATGAACGCACATACTAAAAGACATTTCGAAAATGTCAATTTAAAAAAAAAAAAATTGAAATTTTTTAATACGGCTCATCTGGATCATTGTTCATGAGCTTTCAAAACTCTTTGACAAAGGATTTGTTAGTCACGGTTTAAGAGGATTTTATTTTTTATGTACTGAAATTTATTTTTAGAGTTACAAGTGTAGTGGAAAAAACACCTTTGCCTAAAAGGATTTGCCACAGTATAATCGAAGATTTGAAAGATGTTTTTGGGGATGAAATAGAAATAAGAAGGTTTGCAGTGCGCTCATCGGCTACAGGTAACTTTTTAAGAAATAGCATGATACTTTTCTCAATTCGAAAGGATTTGATAAAGAGTATGGGGGAATAGAATAATATTCTGCTGTTATCATATGATTCACTTGTAGGACATTATTATTCACTACTATTATAGGAGAAGACACTTCTGCAATGTCTGCTGCTGGACAAATGGACACTTTCCTTGGAGTTCAAGGGCTAAAAGCAGTAAGTGTGGTTCATTTTGGTAATGGTTTTATGGCGAACGGTTGGGGGTAGAAAATAAAATTACAGTGCCAATTTATCATGCTTAAACTTATCTATAAAAACTGGGTAAAGCTTTTGTCCTTAAGAGGTCGAGAAAAGTGTTTAAGGTCGATGGCAAAGATAAAATTCGCGTAAGGGGTCTATGCTAAGAAAAGTTTGAGATACCATGATCTACTTATTTAATTTAACACCATTATAAAATAACTTGAATAGCAATAAATTATTTCTTGTAATTATTTGTTTGCTTATAAAAGTTATATTATTTAACGCATCTGTTATTGATCTTTAGATTTTTGAGGCAGTCAGAAAATGCTGGGCTTCCCAATTCAGTCACATAGCTTCCGAATACAAAAGGTAAAAGCGATTCATTTCGTGCCAACATCTTTAAGTAATTCAATTTTAATTAAAGACTGTGATACGACAAATTTGGGACTTATAGTTTACTATTGATGAAATAATTTTTACTCCCCCGTCTCTTGCTTTCAGTCCAACATTCTTTTATTTTCCAGACAAAATGGACAGTTACTGAACTCTCCCATGGCAGTGGTGATTCAAGAGATGGTAGCTTGTGAAGTTTCGGGTGTTCTTTTCACATGTGATCCAGTTACAAATAACCCATCCTTCGTTACGATAACTGCAAATTATGGATTAGGAGAGGTACGTACTTCATAAAATCAGAAGTTTTTTTAATCGTGTGGATTTATAGAATAACTACTATATCCTTGCACTCAAGGTAACGGTTTTTAATAATATCACTTCAAAGTTTCTTACAGATGATTTAACCATATTTATGCATAACTGCTAATAAACTCGCTGGTATTTCTGCAAACTAATTTTTAAATTAAAAGGAGTTAAAGAAAGTTCCCGGCCCAGAAAAATTGTGCACAAAAAAATTACATTTTATACTCTACTGTACTTTGGTCCTATCAGTAATATTTTTTGATAATTGTTTTTTACATTTACTTGTTAAAATCAATTCCTACTCCTATTACCTAAACTGGAAGACCCCCTGTTTTAAAGACTCGTACAAATAGCTATATAAAATAGATATGGATAGTTTCAATTTTGTTCCGCTCCTAATCTGAATGATTTACTTAGAGTGATGAAAAAAAACCACATTAAAATCCCTAAATTAGAGTGTAGTTCCTCTATCTACCGGGACCATAAAACTTGATCTTGTAAAACTCTTAACTAACTCATAGAAGGTTTTCAGTAATGACGCCTGCGTTGATCTTCTGGAGAAAGTGTTTTTGTAGCTGCTCTTGCAGACTAATTATTGATTTTTTTTCACTTCAGAAACTATATAAAGGAATTGAAATAAAATTCAAATTCTTGGTTACCTCAAATTTTGTAACTTGAACTTAGGCCGCTGTGAGAAGCTAACAAGATTATTTTATTAACTACAAAACCGAGGAGCCGTTAAAAACTTTTTTTTTTTTTTACATCAGACATCATTTTGCTCAGTTTGAGTTTTGAAAATAGTCTCTCTATTATCGTGTTGTTTAAAAAATATTTTAAAGCACTCTTTTCAGTGAACTTGACCGCCACCTCTGGCATCTTTAACACAAATATATGTATACTTCTTCAATGAAATCATTACTAAAGATGATCCATTTTTTGGTGTGTTATTTCTTTCAGACTGTTGTATCAGGGTCTGTGGAGCCTGATACCATCACTCTTCGACGCAGTGAAAATGGTCGACTGGCAATTGAATCCGTGCAAATCGGGACCAAACATCAAAGAATAGTCATGGAAGGTATAAAATCTGTATCTGAATTATTTTGTTGGATCAATTTACTATGAACTTGAACATTTAAGAAGCTAAACTGTGCATATAAAACCAAAGAATAATCTGAATACGATGCTGTATGTAGACAATCAAATGTGGTTTCATTAGAATTTAAAGTCTTTTACTTACTTTTAAATCTTTTGGGTAGAACCATTTCATTCAGAAATATCGGTACCTTGAATTTGTTTACAATTTATAAATCTTTGTATCGAAAGTATATTGGAATTACTCCCATTCAGAGGAGATTTCATCCTAATATAGAGACTGGTGGCACTGTGACTGAGGATTTGCCTGAAAGCACAAAAGATGAAAGTTGTCTCTCTGAAGATACTGCTATTTGTCTTGGAAAGCTAGCAATCGAGGTATTGATATTCCAGTAATTTTTAAGTACTATATACGTATAAGAAGAATATAAACATGAACAAATAATTAAATTCTCAACTCTTGTAAATATATCATATATATCTGTCTTATTCTGCAATTATTTAATTTGAGATAAATTAAGAATAATATATAGTTTATATAAGAATATCAATAACTTATCTGAATTAAAAATCTTAAAAACAATTTTATTACTACCCCCACTGACTGAAATTCGAATAACTACAAATACTACTAATTTTATTTTGATCTATTAGACAAAGGGCTGAAAGAATCTAAAACTTAAATGATTTTTGCTTTAGATTTAACGTATGTATCATAGTAACAAGCTATACTCTTTGATGGAACCTAATGTACATAAGTGATTAATTTTTATCATAGATTAATATGTTACGTTTATTTCTAAATATATTTTGATTTATAAAATTTCTCTTTTTTTTAGATAGAAAAATTTTACAAATCTTCCAGAGATATAGAATGGGGTATCCTCGATAACCAAGTTTACATGTTACAGGTAAGAAATAATATTCCTGACAGAGGTATTCTATGCGTGATTTGACAAAATGTTTGAAAATAACTGGCTTGTATTTATTTGTTTCAGTCTCGGCCTGTAACAAATGTTGCTGGTGAGACAGAATATGAGATAAAAAGGGAATTTGATGCTCCATTGAGATGCGAGAATGAATATTTCACTGTTGCCAACGTTGGGTAAGCTTTATCATTATCTTACGTTTGCTTTAATTTAAACAAAATAAGAACGTATTGTTTTGTTATTGTGTTTAAAGTTTGGATCTCATCGATTTAATTATCGTGTATGGAATAAAGTTCTAATGAAAAATACATTTAATTACTCATGAAAATTTGTATCAATTATTTTTTCAAAGTGCATAAACCAATAGATTGATAGTGAGAACCGTTTTAGGGGCGTTTCACTGTGTTTGTGATATTTTTAGAGTCTGTAATTTTTGTCCCTTAAAATTACATAAGTTTGAAATTTAAAAAAAAATTATTCACGTTAACTGGTTACGTAGTAATTATCAGCAAAGAAAGATTTTGGAGAAAAAAAAATCAAATTTATAACAGCATGAGGTAATAATGAAATGTTACGGACTTTCAAAATTGTCACAAATACCATGAAACGCACTTAAATAAGAAAAGGGAGCTCAGGAATTGGCAATTAAAAATTTTTTTACTTTGGAACAAAAAGAGAAAAATAGTTTTAATAAATTTTTATAATTCTTTTCTAGTTCGATATACCATATTAAATTTACTAAACATTAGGAGAAATCCAAGAATCAGAATGATGGTTGGTTTTATTATTTGTATAGGATGTTATGGGGGGGCAAAGTGATTAATCGGGCATTATTAATAATGCCCGGAGTGGAAGCGGGCAAAGTGATAAATTTCATTCATAAATGTCATTGAATTTATCACATTACCCGCTTCCACTTCGGGCATTATTAATAACGCCCGATTTATCACATTGCCCGTAACATAGACATAATTAAAAGAGTTCCATGGATCTGTAAACTGTTCTTGAAGTTTCATCGAACACCCTAGCAATTGCAATATCCACACATAATTTGTTAGTTTTAATTGTATTTGTGCTAATATTTTTCCTTTTCATTAAATAAAATAATTTTTCAGAGAAGTTTTTCCTGGTGCAACTTCTCCACTAGGAATGGAGTTGGTCACGAAGGTTTTCAGTACTGTAGTTAAGGTAAAAATTCAATCGAAAACACGCTACTCTCTTTTTAATCATTTAATCAAAAGAATATTTGAACTAAAAGCATTCTATTGTTTTCAGAAACAATCCCACGAGAAAGGACTAGTGGATAATTTTCTTCAGAGTAAATATTTCACAAGCGGTCTTCTCATGTTCGATAATCATTGCATGATGACAGTTAAAGATGTAAGAATAATAAATTCCATAACATCATTTATGCATAGTACGTTATACCGATTGTGATCTAAGGAACTTAAAAACTAATATATCTTAGATGTTTTAGAAAGACTGTAAATCTGATGTTTAATTAGCTTTGGTGTTACATTTCTATTAAAATAGTCAGAATTTCAGGACAACTTTATTAAAACTGCCCCTAAAGTTGTTGAAACTAGTTTTTCCTCCATTCACCATGTACTACAACGCGAATTTGGTTCAGATCTCATAAAAAAAGGCTGAAATACTAAGAGAACTTACATTATACGGACGCAGTTAGCAATAAAGACATTCACATTGAACCAACAAGAGTCTACAGTAGGGTGGTTACAAAAACATCAACTTCCGAATTTCTTCGGTGGGAACCCCCTAAAATGTGACAATAGGCTAGAGAATAAGATTGGCAAAGTAGCTCAATCGGATAACATTAAGACCCGCCTCATTGAGGTCAAAGTTGAGAAAAAAAGGCGAAAAATCGTAGTTTTTCATCCATAAAATTGGAACTATTTGTCCTAAAAATATTGTTTTTGTCTCATTTCATAGTAAATTTTATTGACTTAAAGTTAGATCCCGTAAACTTTTTTACGGAAATTTCTAGAGCAAAATATCAACATTTTTGTCAGGTAAGGTTGAAAAACTCCCTGTAAGTTAACTTTCCAGGAAACGCGTAATATCTTCTATTCAAATGAAAAAAAAATTTTGGAGGGTATTTTTTCCTTTGTGCGTCAAAAAGGCTTCTTCAGTTAGAAGCGTGGGCTGATTTAAAGGGAGTCATGGGGGCAATGCCCTTCCCCCCAAAACTTTTCAGGAAATTCCGTTTTTATAAAGGGAATATCATGTTTACAAAGCCATCGGGGACATCTTGCCCCCCCCCTCCAAGGTTTCCAGTGTTCCCCCAGGGTCCACCACCTATATCCTACCATGGTTAGAATTATTTTAAAAAGAATATGCAACAAATAATTAATTTAAAGTATAAATATAAGCAGTAAAAAAGAGGAAACAGAAAGCCTATTGTCACATTTTAGGGGGTTTCCACCGAAGAAATTCAGAAGTTGATGTTTTTGTAACCACCCTAGTCTACAGAGAAGGTGCCCGATTGAAACCGAGCGCTCTCTGATTGGCTAGCATGATATAAGCAGGAGTTCTGATCAGAATCTCGTAAATATTCGACCAATCAAAACATACTCCGTTTGTTCTGTCTCTAGACCAGGGTTTCCCAAAGTGGTCGGTACTGACCCCCTGGGGGTCGATGAAGGTATAAAGGGGGTCGATGGGGAGTTGAGGAAGTTTTAGGGGTCGGTAGGGGGTCGATGAAGCTTTAGGGGTCGGTAGGGGGTCGATTAAAGTAAAACAGTCATAAAAAAAGAAAAGTGCAGAAAAGCCAAAAAACCAGCTTGTGTGTTACTAATAAAATCTTTAACTAATAATGTTGTGAAAAAATCGGAAAGTCAAATTTCTTATATGGTGTAAAAAGACTTAGTTTTTAAACTTGAATGTAACATTTTCAATAAGGTCGAAAATTCTGCCAGACAGATATTTTTATGTAATAAAAATTCAAATATGACTCTTATGTGCAAGATAGGGATATTATTTGATAATTTCATTGATTGTTTCATTTTTAACAGATATATCTGTCTTTTATAAAAAGAAGTTTAAAGATTATGATTATGGGTCAAAAATACTTTTGCTGGCAAAAATCTAATTTTTTTCATTACGGCGTTTTTCCACTTGCGGCCGAAACTTGCCAACCCACCATCTTTTGTCCTCGATATTTTTAAGGCAAACAACCTCATGGATCTGATCTGATTCAGATCAGAGAGATAAGCAAGAAGAAGAAGAAGACTTGCCAACCCTGTGGTTTTTATAACATAATACTGTTTTAGAAATTGTTATAAAATTTAGAAAGTTTTTTAAAACAAAAATTAAATTTTTAATAAATAAGCAGCTGACGTTTCAAAGCACTATAGCCACATTTTGTTTTGTCATTTTTTTCGGAAACGTGGTAATCCCGAGTATAACATCAGAATGTTATTTTAAAAAGCTATAAAGCAGTTTAAACTTAGTGAATCTTTTTTAAAGCAAAAAATTGCAACTTATTCGTAGATTAAATTATCTCAACTGCGAAAAAGAATGATAATAAGTAGTTTTAAACCAAATACCTTCTTTGGCAGTCCAGCATCAGGCACACCCTTCCCATTGAATGTATTCGTAATTACCCATAATTGCATTGTAATAATGACAATTTTAATAAATTTGTTTCTGAATTTAATAATTAAAATTATTTACTTTTATTGTAATTTAGTTTATTTCGAGTGTTTCAAAATTTCTTTCTTCTTTGCAGTGTTTTTTTATTTTGATAAAATTTTGCTATCTTATTGTAAAATGCATTGCTGTGGATGATTCAAAGATTTTTCCTGATCCTTTGAACTTACTTTACATACTTACTTTTATATCAAAGTTTTGAGTGATTAATGCTTTTTGGTGATCTTATATTGTTCACCAATGAATTTTCCAGGTTGAACAGTACATTACTAGTGAATGAGACCGGCTGTTAAATTTTAGTTAAACTTTCATTTTTAATTTATTTCATAAAGAATTTAGTTGGATTTTTGAAAGGGGGTCGATGGCTTTGGTGAACTACTCCCAAGGGGTCGATGCATGAAAAAGTTTGGGAAACCCTGCTCTAGACCATCTCTAAATTTCCCGTTTTGTTGTACGTTTCAGTTGCTGACGAGATACGGGACAGACTCCCCTAATGCTAAGGGGTTTATGATCAGCATATTTGGAAGAATTCTTGACGACCCAGATTTAATGAGTTTTATTCGAGAAAGGATTGAAGAACCTCCTCCCGCGACTATTCTCACTGAATTAAGAAGTTTTCGGGTAAGTTTTTATAGTTGCAAAGCAAATTGTGAGGTGGGGGCAAAAGAACAAATAAAGCTACACTTTATATTTGCCCTTTCACCAAATGCATAACAGCATAAAATAACTTACAGCATGAATAGATCGTGTGTAAATACTGTAATTTCATACTTTTCATTTTTTTCAACAAACAGGCGCAGTCAGAGAAACGGGCAATATGATTATTATAAAAAATGCCGTAAAAAAAGTTGAGCGCCTGACACCGCCAAGATGTTTTGATTTGAGTGAGAGTAGTATTTTAGAAGAATGAAAACGTTTTTCTCAAATATTCCAAGAATTATTTGGAAGCAATCGGCTAGCTTGCAAAATCGAAGGAAAGAAAAGTTGGGATCCTGCTGACTCCGCTAGGTTTAAGTCAGGAATCATGTTGAGATGATAATATAAAACACCCTTCCCAAATTCTGTACAGACGAATTCCTTGAGCGGAATACATAAAAATGCCCCAAAAACTACCTCTACGACTCGAATTTTTTTTAGAAAATGTGACTTCATATCCGATAAAAACTTCATTTTTTACTTCACAGCACGTGCATGCACGTGTAGTGGATAATTTTTGACACCTTAACCTTAGTCTGAAACATATCTGAATAACTACTATGTTCAAGTTTTCCCACTGAGCTAAAGAAACAACATGGAGTGACGACTACCGCTAATGACGTCATAGTTTTCAGTCTCAATATTCTGGAATATTACTATGAGTTGTAGAGGTATAGTTCTTTGGGACATTTTTTCTGTACTCGCTGCAAGGAATCTGGCTGCGCAGTTGGACTTGTTGGACTATGTACAAAAAAATGACGTCACTAGAATTAAAACACGCCAAAAACACGAATATGCTATTCTTATACATTACAATGTAATGTATAAGAATAGCATATTCGTGTTTTTGGCGTGGTTGTAACGATATGTCAATTTTGTTTTTTGTCAATATGTTTTTTGCATTCAGATTCTTGTTTTCGGAGTGGTGGTAACGATATACAACACTATCTGTTTCATGTAGCATTGTAAATTCTATAAAACTTTAAATTCAAATCTTTGCTTATATTATTATTATTTATTATATTATTTTCATAAAACGTTTGTTCTATTTTTCCTATAATAAGAATGTAACTAGTTTTAAATAAGAAGGAAAGCAGTAAAAGCATTTATTTTGATTTTGTTTCAGGATTTATTTTTTCATGCGTATGACACTAATAAAATCAAGGAAAAGCTGTTCAGTTATGAAATGAAATGTCTGAAAGCAAAGACAGCTGAAGAGGCTTTTACCGCTATATTAAATACTTGCTCAGATTTCGATGATGTATGTATAACTAACTATTTTACTGCTTTAAAAGATAATTAAGTTTCCCCCCCCTCAAATACAAGAGGTTTCTGTTTTAGGGAATTTTGAAGCACCTGCTGAGTTCAGAGAGTTCTTCTAATTGGAATATGCATTTGTTTTCAATTCTCTGTAGTTCTAAAGGAAGTAAGCTGAATCTTTATTACATTAAAATAGGCATAGAAGTACCATAGGTGCGCTATTCTAAATCTATGTTAGTTTGACTTAATTGAAAAATTAAAAATAATAAACCTATAATAGTTCTTTTCCAAGATCTCGGTAAAACGAATGCTTGTTGAATGTGTTCCCTCTATTGGATGCTCGTTAAGAAAATTTAGTTTTTACGTTACGGACAGGACTTGCCAGCAAGTCAGGTGTTTATTCTTGTTAGATTGAATTCATTTTTCTAAAATTTGAAGAGAAAAAGATAATGTTAGGTGATTTTCAAATATAAAGCAATGTCCCCTGTACTGAAAGGTGTTTTTAAAGGGGAAGGACTATTATTTCCTCCACTTTATAACATAAATCCTTAGGAACCCAAAGGATAATGCAATATATCCGTTTTATTTGTACACAATTAGAATCTAAGTGAAAAGTGTTTCTAAAAATCTAAATATTTGAGAGGAAGATGGTAAAAGTGGAATACATACACCCAAAAAATATACCCGATTACTCATGTTCAAACTTATCGAAGAATCTAATTTAAAAATAATTTTAATATGACATTAATATGTTTTAGATTTTGACAATGACGTTTACAGCGATTTTGCTCGACTTTTGGCTACTTCTTCAGACGTCGAGAGTGCAGATGTTCCTCAATCCATGCAGGTGATTTTTTTTCATTTCCTGTCCTTTAGGAGCCTTAATTTAATTGTTTCTATTTTAATCATTTTAATTCACTAACTTGTAAAATTGTTATTTTTTTTCAGGCGCTAGCACTTCAAATAGAGAAAGATATAAGCAGTGACGCATTTAAAAATATGGCTGTGGAGGTAAACCTTACAATCCTCCTACTTCTACAACCCTTCCTGCATATTAGCATCGAGTCGTTATTTTCAGAACGATTGAAAAAAATATTTGCTATAGACCAAATATTGTATGATAAGATGCTGACATTTCTAAACTTATATCCAGCAAATAGTTTTAAAAGTGTATTTGATTTAAAACCAAAAAGTGTCACTTCTTTTAAATATATGGAAATACTTTGTGCAAACTGAATTTGATATGAAAACCAACGTATAAAATGCGCAAATGAAAATGAAGGAATGCCAGCTTTAACCTTCATTTTATTTGCGCATGTTATACGTTGGTTTTCATATCAAATGTCTTTTGTTATTAACTCTAAAGCCCTGGATGAAGACGTTACTTCCTCAAGTAACGTCTTCATCCAGGGCTTTAATTAACTCCAGTTGTAACAGGCAACAGTTGTTGAGTATTTAACAGTTGTGAATGAATTGTAATATCTATAAAGTATGCTTTTAAATTTAAGGCATCAATTTAATTTAAACAAAAATATTTCAAGCTATTTTTAATTTTAATTGTGACTTTCGTGAGAATATAGCCAGAGAACTGACGCCTGTAGGCCAAATTACTAATCTAAATTACCTAAATCCATTTGTAACTATACGCTCGAGCAAGCTCTGGAACTATTTTATTGGATTTAAGCTATCTGAGGATAAAGACTGACCTTCAGCCACGTCAATTCCAGTGATATAGTCATTTACATCTAGGGGGTCATAGTTAAAATCATTAAGAAAAAATAGAGAGCAATGCATTATTTTTTTGTAAATGAGGCAGAATAAGAAACAAGGGACTGATTAATTTTTTTTGCAATAACATTTTTTATGCATCATTTTAGGATGCGGTGCAGTGGTTGAAAACGTCTTCATCTGCATCAGGTAGAATGTTTCACGAATTTCTTAAGCGACATGGTCATAGATGTCTCAAAGAGGTTAGTATACGCATATATTGTATTTAAGTTGAAAGTTTTCAAGTTATTTTTGTTTTGAAAGTTGTTTTTAATGGCTAATTTTTTAAATTTTCTTTTTCAGTTTGATATTAAATCTATTACCTGGGCTATGGATCCGAAAACTATAGTTCGGCTTTTGCAGGTAATAAATACGGTAAATTGTTTTATCCCCAATGCCGTATCCACTGTGCTCATTTTCCTGATTTATGACTTTTTACACAAGTTGAGCCAAGTTTATCTCAAGCTCTTTTTTAAAAATAGCCACACACACATCCCAGCAAATTATGTAGATTGTATCCAATTGACACATTTCTTTTTAATTCCATTTCTACAGAAAATAACCATATTTAAACTAAGGAATAAAACATTAGGATTAAATTTACACCAATTAGGATTTAAAAATCGAGATGAATTTTACTTTGGATTTTTTTTATTACGTGTTAATATTTTTAAAAGATTGGGAACAGAAAATTTCTGGTGTCGTTTTACTTTTAAAATATTCGTATGAAAAAAGAAGATGTAGGCTTCTCCCTATTTGGTAGTGTTCAAATTAAAATCTAATCTAGGTTCATCTTATATATTAAAATAATTTGGTTTTTCTTTCGGCCGGCCGCCAGGCCGCACCCCGGTTCCGATTTGGACAAACTCGGTCTCGATCGAAAGCTTTCCACCCCTAGATGAGCCAATAATATAACACGTTCCTCCAAAACCTTCCATTTTTAATTTACACGTTTTTTTCGTTTTGCCCCCATGTTAACTCTATGGGGAGGTTCCGTTCGGCCGGCCGCCAGACCGAACCTCTGAACGGATTTGGACAAACTCGGTCTTTATCGAAAGATTTCCAACCCTAGATGAGCCCATTATTTGTCAAGTTCCTTCAAAGCATTCCATTTTTAAATTATAAATTTATTTCAATTAGCCCCATTGTTTTCAGTTAATATTTTTACCAACACAGGCAAAACGTCTTTTAAAGAGCGTGAAGAAAATCTACTTTGAAATGATCAAACTTCAATGTTTTGACGTTTTACTAGATTTATCGCAACAGGATACTAGGCATATTGGATTTATAAAAAAAATACTGGTACAGGTTTAATTGAAGTATTACTTCTTTCTCTTCAGATGACGCATAAGAATAAATTAGTTGTGGTTAGAAAAACCTATAATTTGATTGAAAATATTGAACAGTTTAGCGCTGACGATGCAGCTTAAGAAAAGTAATAAATTGTAAAAAAAATTTTAACTGCGCTGCAAGCGTGTGGTAGTAACGAGCGAAGCTCTCATCAGCGCAGCGCCGAAGGCGCATAATCTAGCTGGTAAGACGCGGCTTTGCCGGGTCAAACCAGCTAGTATATTATTGTATTAAAATCTATTTCATCCACTTTTTATTTGTGCGAATCTCGTTCAAAAAGTTTAATCAAAACTTGTTATTAAAGAAAAAAGTACGTTTAAAGTTCTTTTCGTGGAAAGAAGGTTTAGGGAGAGAAATTATTTTTTCACTTAAGTTCCTGCTTTTCTTTTCAACTTCCAGACGAACCATCTGCTGCATTCTGATTATATTTTGTTTATTTTAAAATTCAACTTTTTTTTTAGAGTCTGGTTGGGTCAAGCAGAGCTACCACGAAAAAAGATGATAATGATTATGACAAACTTTTCTCTGAACTCAATGTTTCCCTTGGGTTCTGGTCTAGGTAATTGTAGCAAATATTTTTTTGAAATTTAAAATTCTTGTTGAAGTTGTATGAATTTCTATTTATTAAGAAAAATTCTAGGTTGTTGCTGCGCTTTGTCTTACCTAATTGTCGCAGAGGAGTAAGTGGAAGAGAAGCTGGAAAGGTTAGTTTTAACTTAAGTTGCCTTGTTCTCTATGTAGTGCATCCTTTTTTAAACTAAAACATGTTGAATGCATCTGGAAATGAAGATAATATTGGATTGGATGGCAACCACTTACTGTACTCCGTAAAATTATTCGTCTTAAGTTCTTTTTTCAATTTATTCATGGTAAATATCTAATTTCACCTAATTATTTCCTAATAATTAATTTTAAACTAAAAGTAACACAAGGCGTTTAAGACAGACCAACGATTTTCAGTTTAAGCCATATTTTTGTACAACTGATATGTTTAAATTTTCATTTTTTCCTCGCACAATTGAAGAATGGAACAGGCTCCCAAATGAGATTGTCTTTTCCGATTCTGTGGGTTCTTTTGTTTCCCAAACTTAAACAATATTTATAATTTGTATAATTTATATTTTTGCTGTTTTAGTGTGTATTCCTTAGTTCCTGTATGTATTTATATGAAATTTTCCTTACATTGTTTCTTGTTTTCTAATCCCCTGCTTGGCCCTTAGATGGGCCGCAGTATGTCAAAATAAATAAAACATTTCATGACACTATTCATGTAAAAGTTCATATTCAAATAACCCCGCTTTGCAATGGAAGACTTTGTTCTCCAATACTAGGAAGTTTTTGTTTTCGTTTATACATTTTCAACTACGTATTCCTAATACCGGTTTATGTGTAGCGTTATAGGGGCCTCTTTTTTATGCTAAATAGGACATAAAATTGCTTTTGGAGGCTCTTAGCTACCAGATCATTTTTATTTTTTTAAAGATCATTTCATTAATTTTTAAGTGTTATTTTATTTATAAAATATTGGATACTGTAAGAAGGACCGACTTTGCCCCTTGGGAAGTGACTTTGTCCACCTGTGTAATTGCATGATGAAAGAAAAACGCAGTTTAAAGATAGGGATTAGAGTTTTTAATTGTTTTTTCTTATTCCTGGCAACACTGCTTGATGAAATAATGTATTATTTAAACTTTTCTTATTAACTGTCATTGCATCAGAACCACTAGAACTAATGTTTTTTTTTCCATTTAAAACAAATGTGCAAAAAGTTGTTGCTGGTTGTCATCTGGAGCAAGATATGTGGGTAAGGCTTAAAGAGGCTTAAAGTACATAGACTTCTGAAATTACTTACGGTTTTTAGGTTTTTTCCCAACAAAAGAGTTGTGTTTGATTTTATACAGAAAGTATGTTACAGAAGAGAAAAGGGAACATACTCACTTTTCCCCACCATAAAACTGAGAAAAGGATGATGTATGTAATAGTGTGGTATGAAGAGTTGTTTACTTGGAAGATTGTAATAATTCATGAAGAAACCCAATAAAGCATGTTCCAGTTCATCACCTGATGAAATGATGACCTCAATTGAATTTTTTTAAAAAGTGGTTTTTGGAATGTCAAACAGCTGTCTGACATATGGAGAAATTGAGTAAAATGAGTGTACATTCGTCAGATAAGTTACATACCCTTACGTTGCCGCACAAGGAGTTTTCAGTTGAAATAACAAGCGTTGAAAATGAGAGAAGTTGGAGTCTTTGAATCTCAATATTTTTTCACTATGGTGTTACAAAACTTACAAGTCTCATTAGACTCCAATTCCGACTTTTGTGATTTATAGTACCATAAAAAATGATACACACATATATTTTATATTTGGAAAAGTGTCGGCTCTTTTACGGTAACTTTATTTATATTCAAAGAGCTTCTTCATTATTAAAAAATAGTGTTAAAATAAAATAATGTTAATTAAAATATACTCTTTTTCAATTTTCAGTCTTTATCTATCAAGTCGTTTGATCACTTAAGGCAAGGATATCGGCATCTTGCAAAACTAATGGTATCTGAAGGTAGAATACCTGATGCAGATTTGATATTTTTCTTCACAATAGATGAAATTGATGAGTTATTGAAGACCCGTTCTCCAAGCATCATTTCTAGGTATATATACGCTCAGATTTATTTTTAGAAAATGATGATTTGTCAAAAGTTGCATTTACATCTTTGCAACCCATCTTTAGAATTTTAAATTAAAGCCAACAAAAATGTTAAAAGTAATATTGTTAATTAAATAGCTAACAATTGAATGCACGTGAACAACATTCATTTTCATTAACTTTTAATTGTTTTTTTATTTTGTTCATAAAGGGCGAATTACCGACGAAGGATATTTCCTACACTTGAAGATTATAAATTTCCTGAAATTTCCCGAGGGTTGCCCAAGCCAGTAAAGTATCCTTAATAACTCATTAGCTGAATACTAGAATAATTTTCGGTTTCTTTTATTCAAAGCTTAGTAATTTTTAAATCAAGCACTGTTTCTCTTTCAGATAAATGACAAAGCGGAATCTGCAGAAACCTATAAATTTGTAGCAGATTTAACGATGAAAGGTAATCTTCATCCTTATACAACTATTTTGCTTGCAATATAAAGAAGAATAAAAGTATCAAATCTTGCCTTTAAAACTTTTCATTACTTATTTTCGATTCGAAAGAAACTTTGTTATGCCAGACACCAGGGCCGTAACCAGACTTTTGTTTCGGGGGGGGTTTTGACTCAAATATTTTCTGAGGTACGGGTACTTTTACCCTTACCCCTTACGGGTACTTTTATATGTTAAGTTTTAGATGCCAACACTGGATTGAAATTTTGATGCACTTTAAATTTCAAAATTGTATAAACAATATGAATTTGAAGTAAAAGGGCGGTCTGGGGGTCCTCCCCCAGAAAATTTTTGGAAATTTGCCCCTCAAAAGAGTGTTTTAGCTCATTTTTGAGACCCTTTAGATTACACCCATAGAGCACCACTCATTGTAAGCAGCCGAATTTTCAAGGTAAAAAGAAGGTATATTGTAATAAATATGACAAAATGTTAAGGGGGTTTTTATAGGTTTCCTACTCCAGAAAATTTTTAGAATTTTTCCCCTAAAAGTGGCATTTTAACTCATTTTGAGACACTTTAGGTTACATTTACTCCTTGTAAATCACACAAGCTCGAAGGAAAAACCCGTATACTAATAGATTTCAAAATTTCGAGGGGGTTTGGGGGTCCTCCCCCAGAAAAATTTTGGAAATTTTACCCTTAAAAGTAGGGTTTTGACTCATTTCGAGACCCTTTGGGTTATTCCCTGAAGAGGATATCGCTCCATGTGAGACATTATTTCACGAAAAATAGCAGTAAAAAAATTGATGTCAAAATTTCGGGGGGGGGTTTGAACCCCTAAAACCCCCCCTTGGATACGGCCCTGCCAGACACTACAAAACAAGCACAATTTTTGCTTGTTAGTTACAGCTTAGTATTATTGAATGATTACAATAGAAGATCATGGGTCTCAAAAGTTTTTATCCCAAGGGCCCTATTTATTACTCCATAATGTCCCGCGGGCAGCATAAAACAATTCCTTAAACCAAGTAACAAACCTACCTATAACAATGCTTAATAATAAAGTATGGAGATATTTTTTTGAAATTTTAATGTCGCATGCTTTGTTTAAATAATATTAATAACAGTCTCCAAAAAATAAAAATATTCCAAAATTTATTTTTCTCTTTTGCATTGGTTATATTTACTACATTCCCTAATATTTTTACACTGACTTTAATCCTGAAAAAAAAATACCTGAACAATCCAGTCAGCTAACACGGGCCACATTTTAGGAGCTGGTGGCCCAATTTTGGCTCGTGGTCCGTACTTTGGAGACCCTCTGCAATATTTACTAAACATTTTCTGTTAGTGCTGATTTGGTCAGTTCCTGGGAAACAAATAAAAGAAAATCTAGTCTAAATATAGAAAAATAGTCGAACAGGTTTTACTCTTGAAAACTGAACTTAAAAATAAAATCTCCCGTATCGTTAATTTTTTGAATGAAATCAATTTTTTTATTTGACTTTTTAGGAACACCTGTGAGTCAAGGGGTGACGAAAGGTTTTGCAAGAGTCGCTATGTCATTAGAAGAGGCGTCACATCTAAAGGTATTAATCATACAGTCTCCGGAAATTAATATAGTCCGACCGACACGAGAAAAGCTGAGGAGATAAAAACACAACTTTGAAAAGAAGCTCAAATCTAAAGGCACACAGATTTTGACACAAAGATTAGATTTGGCACAAAGCGTTTTTTCAGCGTTTATGAATTACCATGGCCTGGGGGATAAAACCCGTCTCCATAACAACCGCCACAATATTGTACGACGTCAAAAGTTTTTCTCGTGGTGGTCGGACTATAAGGTAGCTTCATCTAGATGCATTTTGTGGGGATATAAACATGGTTTTATAGGAAGAAATAAAATTTATTAGCTTTTCTATTGAAAGAAAACAACAGTAGGTGTATTTTCTCATGTAATCTATGTAATCGGATACTTATCCACCGCGGTCCGCCAGTTGCCGACCCTTGGTCTACACCCTCAAGCATCTTTGCCCATGAGTTTTGAATCCCTCTGTATACTATGTAATACCAGATATCACTTGGTGCTACGTTTTTAAATTTTTAACTAGCTTAAAAGTTTAGATTACTCATCCACATTTTTGTTTTTGTTTTTCTATTAGCCTGGAGAAATTCTTATAACGTACAGTACTGACATTGGATGGAGTCCATATTTCCCTATTGTATCTGGAGTTGTTACAGAATTAGGAGGCCTTATATCTCATGGTTAGTTACTGTTTTTTCTTTAACCTTTAAAAAAATACAAACTAAACTATTTTAAAAGTTTGATTAATTTCAAAAAGTTTTATAAAATTAAATATACTTTAAAGCACTCTCCTTAATCTTCGTTGTAATACTTTGTTGCTCCCAAAGGAACATCTTTCAATAAATAGTTAACTACCCCCTCCCCTAAAATATCATTGGCTTTAGATACAAAACAGCATACTGTGGTTTTAACTCATGAACTTTTAAAAATCGACACAATGTTATTTTTACAAGGTTTAAATAACGTAGCAATTTAAATTATGTAATAATAAGATGCTTATCGATAATCTTTTAGGGGCTGTGGTTAGTCGAGAATATGGTCTTCCATGTGTCGTTGGAGTTCAAGGAGCTACAAAGAGATTTCAAACAGGTATATCTCCTGTAAAAAATATCTTTATAAATATGCGATATAATAAATGCAATTAACTTTTTATAACAACTGCATTATTTAAGATTTGGATGCGAACTAATAGATATTTTTTTATAGTTTAAAAAGTAATAAGTACTTCTTATAATTTAAAAAAAAAGGTCTTATTATATACGTATGAAAAAAAATCCTATCGTTTAGGTACGTTGTGCTAATCTCCTCGGGGCATACTTTAATAGATAAAAAAAACTCCTAAAATGATTTTAAAAAAGATTACGCAACTACTTAGCAGTAAATAGAGTAAGCGTCCTTATCTAATCTTGTTTATTGGAAAGATATCAATTACATAAATTGTTATGTTCTTTCCGATTAATTTTTTTTTTAATTTCAAATTCTTTGAAAAGCTTACAGAGAAAGATCCATCGAAGTCGTAGTTCAGCTTGCTGATGTAATCGCAACTTTAAAAACTGTCAAAACTCTTTAGGCCGTCCTTTTTAGTTATGACATTTATTCTACTTGTTTTTATAACAGAAAAAACTATGTAACAGAACTATAAAACAGAAATGAACTATGTGTAATTTTATTGAGAAAATTTTTTTCTCAAACTGCATATTTGACTGTTAAAATTAAACTGATTCCCAATTATTTTCTTTCACCGTACATTTAGTTGCAGAAAATAAATCCTTTAACATATTATAAAAATATTTCCTCTTTCAGGCGATTATGTGCTACTAGACGGGAAGAAAGGGATACTGCAAAGATTACCAAAGCCAGAATAAATGAACAATGTATTTGGTTGAATCATTATTTCTCAACTTATCATTTTACGGATCAATTCTGTTTTATGAAAAATTGTATGTTTTGTTGTTATTCTCTGAAAGTTTTTTTTTCACGGGAAAAATATTGAGTTTCTCCGAAACGTATCGGTACAAAAACTTTAATAACTTATAGTTTTTAACTGGAATAAAAAAAAACTACTGTAATTAGCAAATCATGTTGCTCTTTAATATCTTATCTGTTTTATTATAGAACACACATTAAAAATTTATTAGTTAGCTTCTCAACATAGTTAAATATCATGATACTTTTTTAAAAACACAATAAAAGTGGAAAATAAACACTGATTTAACAAAAGAGTTAATGGCGGGTAGATAAGTTTAATCATTTATGTTGAGACTGCATTTCTCGCGTACAATATTTTGTTAAAGTAAAATTCAACTGCCCTATTTTTAACTTTTAAGTGTATTCTTTTTTTTTAAACTCTACTTACTACTACTTTTTCAGGGTTCCCACGGGTCAGGAAATACCTGGAAAAGTTAGGGAATTTTAATTTCACCAAAATATTAGTGAAAATTGCTCATTTTTGGCAAAAACCTGGAAAATTATCAATTTTTAATGTTTGCGTCCCAATTTTGGCTCTAGAAAGTAAAAAATAGACTATTTATTAAAAATATATTTTAAATAAAGCAAGAAATATCCGAAAATGCCGTGAATTATTTTACCGAAAAATCTTCAAAATTAACCTGGAAAATCCAGGGAATTTTATTTCTAAAATTGAGTGGAAACCCTCTATTGCGAAATTAAATTCTATCAATTAAAGATAAGAAAAACATTTTCTATACTACACCTGTGACTCTAATTAATTAGATACGAATTTCTTGATTAAGTCGTCAAATAAATTTCGAGGAGTTCTTTCTCGACGAATGGGTTGAACATTGAGACTGAGTTGTTTCTCAGTGTTAGGTAGGTCAATTCAATCTCGTTTGTTAGAAGGTAAAGAAGTTAAGAGAGCAAGTTGAAAAAATCGGGAGTCTCTTATGTCGAACATGACAACCTCTATCGACTAGTGATGTCTTGTTTTTATCTTTCGTAATTAAGGAAGGAGGAAGGGCGGATTGGGTAACAGGGCTTTACAGGGGCATCATTTCAGTTTTTGGTTGGGGGGGGGCATTTAAGTTACATCCGAAGAGAACAGTTCCTTGCAAACCACAGAATTTTCCAGGGAAAAAAGTTACAAATAAACGTCGAGGTTTCAAGGGGAGCCGGAGGTTCTCCCCTAGAAAATATTCCTTTAAACGTGTGTTATCTCCTTTGCCAAAGGGAACCGCTTCTTGTAAGATAATAAATATGAAATAACTAATTAAATATTTAAATTTTACAGTAATTTAGAATAATTTAAAAATTGATTATTTTAGCTATTAATATAATTTTTTTTATTAATTTGGGTAACGTATTTTTCATCAACATTAAAATTTAGCTTATAAACATGTATTTCAAGTGTCTGTCGTTAATAATAATATTATTTTTTAATTTTTAAGCCGTTTTTAAAAATTTCAAAAATTTAATTATCTTATCACAATTCAAGATTTTTAACATTGGATTACGTTTCTCTCAGCTTAGTTCAATCCAAAATTATAAAAAATACTAAATAACTAATTAAATATTTAAATTTTACAGTATTTTAGAATAATTTAAAAATTAATAATTTTAGCAATTAATATAATTTTTTTCTTAATTTGGGTAACATATATGGGATCAGCATTAAAATTTAGCTTTAGCAAGTGTCTGTCGTTAATAATATTATTTTTTAATTTTTAAGCCATTTTTAAAAATTTAATTATCTTATCATAATTCAAGATTTTTAACATCGGATTACGTTTCTCTCAGTGGCGAAGCATTGAATTGCAAGCATGAAGTTACGATTTACTCTAATTATAACCATGGTTTCTCTTAATTGAAATTAACATTATCGTCTTATGGGATCGCGGTTGTTGGTTGGTGTTACATATATTTTCAGGTATATGTGCTTGATCTCAAGGATCCGCTTATACACCTTCGTCAGGGGGCCAAGTGGCCTGGTTGTGTTACGTGCAGACAACCACGCTAGCAGTGTGTGCACTGTATTGGCCGTCGGTTCGATTCCGGCCTTTGCCCTGGGTGTATTTTCTCTCTCTTGTGTCAGTAAAAATATTCTGTTGTGTCTGTCTTACTTGACGAAGGTTTATAAGCGGATCCTAGAGATCAAGCACACAGACTGGAAAATATATGTACCAAAAAACCAAACCAAACCACCTTCGTCAAGTAAGAAAGACACAACAGAATTTTTACTGACACAAAGAAGGAAAATACACCCAGGGGCGAGGTGAGAATCGAACTCACGAAGGAGCAGTGCGCAGACTGCTGGCGTGAAAGGCAGAGAGCAAACCGACAGGCCATCCGTCCCCCATCGCGGTTGTTTTACGTTATATTTGGAAAAGTAAACAAAAGAACCGCCACGCCACCAAGGCCCTCTAGCGAGCGCTTGCACCGCGAGTTAAAAAAAATTGCCGGTTTCTTGCTATTTATGCATTAAATTTTTACTTTTGGCGGTCCTAATGACATACTTTGGCAATATTTCGGTGAGTAAAAAAGAAAAGAATTAAATTCATTTAAATAAGTGAACATTGAGGTTTCGAAATGAGTACGAAACTCCATGATGTTAACACTGTGCTATGTGTCCAGGTGCTAAACATTGTGGTTAGTATGCACAGCGCCATCTATAGGTACTTTAAGTCACCGTTTCGAACTCTCTGTTTGGATTTTCCCTCCTCGAAGCGTCTATTTGGACGGCAGAACCGGCAGTTGGCGCATGCGCCGTAGGTCTCGCGGTGACGTAGTAACGCCGGCAGCGTATTTCCAATCGCGCACGTGGAGGAAGCCGCCAGAGGCAGCACTAGCGCGGAAGTGTGACGTTCGGTGGAGGAGCCAATAAGAATTGAAGACTGTATAGGTTTGCATTTGTTTATGTTCTTAGGCGATTTGGCGCTCAATACGAATCTGCATTCTTATGAATCTTTCTTTCATCGTTTTTATAACTTAAGCACGATGGAGGAAAATTTGTCTTTTATTTTAAAAGATATGCCAAAAGATTTCAATTTGGTCTTTGATAAGAAGACCAATAACAATATTCTATGCATCAGAGGCTCAATCAAGAATGAGGAAGAGGTGAAAAGGTTCATGGATGCTTTTCAGCTAATTACAGACACACACTGGACAAAACGTAGTAAAGAAAAATTTAAAACTTTCAGAGCTGAGTACACATTTTATTTTATTGTTTTATTCCATTAAGGCACCGAATTAGCTTTACGCAATTTTGATAGCTTTTAAGCATGTAGTGTTAGCATGAAATTTCGAAGAACAAATTAAAAAAAATAAAATAAACAATCAGACAGGGCTGATATTGTGGTGGGCAGCTGTTCGTCGAAGGCAGACAGCTACATAAGTTTTTCAAGACCAACAAATTTTATAAATTTATTCTCCCCTCTCGAGCATAGGAAAATCCTTTCCAACATGATCCCCATCATAAAAAATTAAGTACTTTTCAGTCTTTGATTTAAAATGCCTGGGCCAAAATTTCTTCCCAGCCGATTATAGAAGAACGCGTGAAAGGGAAAAGAAACAAAATGATGCTCAGAACAAATGAAATAGAACAGGAAGCCAGCTTTTCTTTCTTTTTTTATTCTCAGTTCCACAATCCACATGCATATGTTTATTCATTGAAAATTTTTTGTCCTCATAGAATTTAATTTAAAGGGGCCAATAGTTGATTAAAACGCTTAAATAATGGTGATATCAAATCTCAAAATATTTTTCGGCTCTTTGTGCTAGAAGGTCAATTTTTACAAATGTTATTACATCTTTACCTGAATTTTAAAATATAAACTGTAAAATTTAATATTTATTTAAAAGTTGTTATATTTAAAATAAGTATTATATAAAATATTATTATACATAAATCGTGCTATAAATTTTCATAAGTTTTTATTACTCGGAAACTACTTAAGATAAAACGATTTAAAAAATTGACGCTTGAAAGACAATTAAAATCCAGCTATAATGCATTACTTGAAAGCTCAAGACAATTAAAGACACATTAGATTAGATTAGGAAGACAATTTGATTAATAACGGCAAAATATAACACACAAACAGAATGTTGCACATTTTCTTATTTAAATAATTACAACTTCAGATGAAAATTTAACATTACTAAAGTTAAAAAATAATTACATTAAATCACCTTTAGTTGCCCTTTTAAATCATTGTTTATTATTTTTTGTTTGTCCCCTTATAAAAAGAATACCGTAAAACCTCTTTCAAAGACTTATCGCCAAAACCGCAAATGGAGAGATAAAGAGCCTAAAGCATCAAACCGTATTTGCGCCAAATTCTCCGGATCCTCTTTGAGCGCTAGTGCTGCCTCTGGCGGCTTCCTCCACGTGCGCGATTGGAAATACGCGTCCCGGCACTCCAATCAGAACCGTTGCCAGGCAAATGTCGGGTAAATAAGAGTAGAGTTTAGTTTAAATTTACTGCAAAACTACCGTTCAAATAGACAGTGCCTTTCCTCCTTGAAATATTTTCCCAGAAATTAGATAAATAGCGTGCTGTTGAAGAAATTACTATAAGTTCTTAACACAAAAGGCTCCATCATGTTTTACCCAAAAATCTTTACACAAGAGGCTCCATTTTCTTCGCCTTGGAAGCATTTACTGAGCTCGTTTGGGGGCTTAGTCGCGGCTCCTCTACTCAACAGCTACGTTTCTTGACCTTAAGACGTCCCTAACAGAGTTGTCGCCAGCGAAATGAATAAGTTAATTTAAAAATAAAATTAGTATTTTGTTTAACCTATGTATATGTTACGGGCAATGCGATAAATTCAGTGAAATGTATCACTTTGCCCGCCTCCATTTCGGGCATCATTAATAATGCTCGATTAATCACTTTGCCCATAAGATATGTATGGCCACTTTTTATCACAATTTGCGTACAAAGCCCTCTAGCAGCCCAATAGGCTTTCTACTTTAGTGTAGTGACGTCATATAGTCAAGAAACGTTGCTCACAAGTATAATCTATTTCTTCTTTTATAAGTTGTGTTCAAAATATCAGCCTCAAAAATAATTATTAGGTAAAGTTTCTGCTTAATAATATAAAAGTTTGGGAGCTAATATATTACATTATAATCATTCTATGTAGAATATTTTTTGGCAATTTTTATATCGTTGGCTTACAAGCGAAAGGCACTAAGTCACTTTTGGTAAATCTTTTGTAAGCGGTAGAACGGCGCCAACGAACGAGCCATTGGAGGATTCCACAAATCTCGACAAGCTGTAAAGGCGATCAATTGGCATGGCGCAAGGTTAGGCATGGCGCAAAAGAAAGCGATTGCCTGTTGCCAATTTTGGCGTACAGAATATTTGAACCAGAAGTGACTTAGTACCTTTCTCCTGTACGCCGATGATTTTTCTTATTTAAGATTACTCTTTCTCTAAATTAAGGACTATCTGTCGATTCAAAGCTAACAGTTTTCAGCACCCTTTATAACTTACTGATTAATTAGTAACAAATTGCCAAAAAATAGACACACTTACAGAGGCTGATATCTTTGGGGTGTCCAAGAAGACCATGTTAAAATTCAGGCCTGCACAACTCCAATGGTGATGCGGGTCAAAAGATTTTCTTCAATAGATTTAGTCATTCAAAACTGATCGGGCCACAAAATGAGGACTGATGGGGCGCCAGTTGTGAAGGCCTGTTTTAAAACAATGTTTTTTTTGTTATGCACATGTACTTGGCCTTTAGAAAGAACGAGGGCACAATACCGAGGGGATTTCAACCCTCGGTTCCGCTGTAATTTATTCGTATTTTGTATGACGAATCGTATTTTCACATCCTAATCAGTTAGACATAATATCACAATTAATATTTTCTTCAACACAATATTGAGTTGTCTTATACTTCAATAGCTAGCTGGAATCCTGGAATGAAAACAAGTATTAGTAATTTATTTAAAACATTTATCCTATCAAACCTTGTTTATCTATATCCCTTGTTCTTCTCTCTAATATAATTTCCATCTCTTGTATTTACCTCTATATAACCATCTCACCCAGCATCCTTCCTCATTCTCTACATCATCCCACCCTTATACTCACCAGAAACACCACCTTTTTATCCTCAATCAATATATCTTCACACTCACCATTCATTCCCCTCATCTTCTCTACCGCTCTCTTCATATCCCCTCCATTATTTTCTTCATACCCGCTCTTGAATTCCCTCATTCTAGCAGACACTCCATTCATCATAACCTGTCCAGCATTCTACCCTCTCCTATACTCCCTCCTCCTTCTGCATTCTCAACTATACTCCCACCTTCCCAGCATCCTCTCCATATCCATATTTTCTCATCCTAGCAAACTCTTTTCATTCTACCCTCTCCTATACTCCCTCCTCCTTCTGCATTCTCAACTATACTCCCACCTCCCCTGCATCCTCTCCATATCTATATTTTCTCATCCTAGCAAACTCTTTTCATTCTACCCTCTCCTATACTCCCTCCTCCTTCTGCATTCTCAACTATACTCCCACCTCCCCTGCATCCTCTCCATATCTATATTTTCTCATCCTAGCAAACTCTTTTCATTCTACCCTCTCCTATACTCCCTCCTCCTTCTGCATTCTCAACTATACTCCCACCTCCCCTGCATCCTCTCCATATCTATATTTTCTCATCCTAGCAAACTCTTTTCATTCTACCCTCTCCTATACTCCCTCCTCCTTCTGCATTCTCAACTATACTCCCACCTCCCCTGCATCCTCTCCATATCTATATTTTCTCATCCTAGCAAACTCTTTTCATTCTACCCTCTCCTATACTCCCTCCTCCTTCTGCATTCTCAACTATACTCCCACCTCCCCTGCATCCTCTCCATATCTATATTTTCTCATCCTAGCAAACTCTTTTCATTCTACCCTCTCCTATACTCCCTCCTCCTTCTGCATTCTCAACTATACTCCCACCTTCCCAGCATCCTCTCCATATCCATATTTTCTCATCCTAGCAAACTCTTTTCATTCTACCCTCTCCTATACTCCCTCCTCCTTCTGCATTCTCAACTATACTCCCACCTCCCCTGCATCCTCTCCATATCCATATTTTCTCATCCTAGCAAACTCTTTTCATTCTACCCTCTCCTATACTCCCTCCTCCTTCTGCATTCTCAACTATACTCCCACCTCCCCTGCATCCTCTCCATATCTATATTTTCTCATCCTAGCAAACTCTTTTCATTCTACCCTCTCCTATACTCCCTCCTCCTTCTGCATTCTCAACTATACTCCCACCTCCCCTGCATCCTCTCCATATCTATATTTTCTCATCCTAGCAAACTCTTTTCATCATACCCTCTCCTATACTCCCTCCTCCTTCTGCATTCTCAACTATACTCCCACCTCCCCTGCATCCTCTCCATATCTATATTTTCTCATCCTAGCAAACTCTTTTCATTCTACCCTCTCCTATACTCCCTCCTCCTTCTGCATTCTCAACTATACTCCCACCTCCCCTGCATCCTCTCCATATCTATATTTTCTCATCCTAGCAAACTCTTTTCATCATACCCTCTCCTATACTCCCTTCTCTTCTACACTCTCCCTCATCTTCTACACACCCTCTCCAAATCTATAAATCCTTATTCATCATCACTCTCTTCGTCCTGTAACGCCTTCTCTCCATCTCCACTTCTATATCCATATAACTCCTTCCTCACACTTACCATCCCTCTTCTGACCTTTTATTAATTTGCCTCTTCACTCATGTCTTCCCATATCCTGTCAAGCCCACTCTACTTATCTAAAGTATCTTTCTCTTAATCTCTCCTTAATCTTACCCTCACCTTTACCCTTCATTTGAAATACACTTTCTGTTATTCCCCCCTTTTTAACACCCTCTTTTCCACTTAAAATATATTCTTCCCATTCCCTTTTAATCAACTTTCTCTCCTTATCTTAGCTATAATCTTCTTTCCCAAAATCATCCCCTTATCTTCTTATTTTCATTTAATTTCTCCACATCCCATCTCTCCTCTCCGTCACCCTCTTCTCATCCGTACCATCCTTCTCTCTTTCTTTATTTACTCCTTTACCACTCAACATCCACTCCAACTTCTCATCCTAGCAAACACTCTTTTTTTCATACTTTCTCTAGAATTTCATCCTCTTCTTCACCCTCATCTTCTACACCCTCTCTAAATCTATATATCCCTATCCTAAACACAACACCCTTTTCTTCATACCCTCTCCGGAATTTCCTCCTCGTCAGCAACTTCTCCATACCTATATTTTCTCATCCTAGCAGACACTCTTTTCCTCATACACTTTAAAGTATTTCCTCACCTTCTTCACTCTCTCCTAACCTCTCCTCATCTACACTCTCTCCTAAACTCCCTTCTTTTCTACACTTTTTCTTATACTCCTTTCTATTCTACACTCCCTCCTCTTCTACAACCGCTCCAAATCTCCTCATCCTTACAAACACTCTTATCTTCTTACCCCCTTATAAAGTCCCATCTCTTCTACACACTCTCTCCTAAGCTACTTCCTTTTCTACACCCCAACTATACTCCCTCCTCTTCTAATAAACTCATTGGCGCAACAGCCCTGGTGGGCCAAGGCCTACGATGCCCATCTTCGTTCTCTTTACCTTGGGGACCTCATCTTCTACACCCTCTCGAAATCTATAACTCCGTATCCTAACAAACACTCTTCATCTTACTTTCTCTAGTATTCCATCCTCATTTCCATCTTTACCATTCCTTACCATTTAGTATTTCATCTTTACCCACTCCTTAACTCCCTTCTCTTCTACACTCTCTACTCCTTCCTCTTATACGCCCTCTCCAAATCAAAACCTAATCAACCTAACAAACATAATTATCTACATACCCCCTCCAGAATTCCCTCATACTAGCAGACACTATTTTCATCATAACCTGTCCAGTATTCTATCCTCGCCAATACAACCTCCTTTTCTACATTCTCTACTATACTCCCACCTTCCCAGCACCCTCTCCAAATCTATAACTCTTCGTCCTAGCTTCTATTCTATACACTCTTTTCGTACATCTTCTACACACTCTTCAAATCTATAAATCCATATCCTAACAAACACTCTTACATCTTACTTTCTCTAGTATTCCATCCTCTTCTCTTTACCCACTCCTAAACACCCTTCTCTTCTACACTCTCTACTTCTTCCTCTTCTACTTCCTCTCCAAATCTATAACTCTTCAACCCAACAAGCATAATTTTCTTTATATCCCCTCCTGAATTCCCCCATACTAGCAGACACTCTTTCATAACCTGGCCAGCATACTATCCTATCCTATACTCCCTCCTCTTCTTCATTCCCCACTATACTCCAACCACCCTGAACCCTCTCCAAATCCATAACTCCTTATTCTAACAAACACTCTTTTCATCCTCTCTACAACATTCCATCCTCTTCTTACCCCTTCTTAAAGTCCCCTCTTTCCTACACACTCTCTCCTGTGCTTTTCGACACTCTCAACTATATACTCCCTCATCTTCTACACCCTTTTGAAATCTATAACTCCGTATCCTAACAAACACTCTTCATCTTACTTTCTATAGTATTCCATCCTTTTATCTTTACCCACTCATAAACTCCCTTCTCTTCTACACTCTCTTCTTCTCCCACCTCTTCTACTCCATGTCCAAATGTATACCCTGAACGTTACAAACATAATTTTCTTCATATCCCCTCCTGAATTCCCTCATCCTAGCAGACACTGTCTATCATAAATTTTCCATCATTCTGTCATCTCCTTTACTCCCTCCTCTTTTTCATTCCCTACTATACTCCCACCCCCTGCACCCTCTCATCTATAAATCCTTATCCTTAAAGCACTCATATCTTACTATCTACATGATTCAATCCTCTTCTTAGCCTCTCCTAAAGTCCCTTCTCTTCTACACACTGTATCCTAACTACTTCCTTTTCAACACTCTCAACCCTCACCCTCAATACTTCTTTTTTTCCCCCCTCATCACCTAACCCCTCCCCAAATAACTCCGTATCCTAACAAACACTTTTCATGTTACTTTCTCTTTTATTCCATCCTCTTTCCTTTACCCACTCTTTAACTCCTTTCTCATCTACACTCCTTAAACTATAATTCTTCTACTCCTTCTCCAAATTTAAAACTCCTGAACATAATTTTCTTCATACCCTCTCCTGAATTTCCTCATCCTGGCAGACCCTCTTTTCATCATAACATGATGAAAAGATGATTCATGAAAGATTTCATGTCGATGATCCTATCCTCTCCTGTACTCCCTTCTCTTCTACATTCTAATTATACTCCCACCTCCCATGAACCCTCACAAAATCTATAATTCTTCATCCTAGCAAACACTTTTCACCATACCCTCTCTTATACTCCCTTCTCTTCTGACATTCTCTACAACACTCCCTTACCTTCTACACACTCTCCAAATCTATAACTTCCTAACCTAACACTCTTCATCTCACTTTCTCTAGTGTTCCATCCTCTTCTCTTTACCCACTCCTAAACACCCTTCTCTTCTATACTCCCTCCTCTGCTACAGTCTCTCCAAACTGTAACTCCTCAACTTAACAAATATAATTTTCTTCAAACCCCCTCCTGAATTCCCTCACCCTAGCAGACAATATCTTCATCATAACCTGTCCAGCATTCTATCCTCTCCCTTCTTCTTCATTCTCTACTATGCAACCACCTCCCCTTCACGTCTATAACTCCTCATCCTAGCAAACAGTCTTTTCACCATATCCTCTCCTATACTCCCTTCACTTCTACACTCATTACTATAATCCCTCTCCAAACCTATAACTCTTCAACCTAACATAATTTCCTTCATATCCCATCCTGAATTCCCTCATCCTAGCATATACTCTATCATAACCTGTCCAGCATTCTACCCACTCCTATACTCCCTTCTTTTCTACACTCTCTATTGTACCCCATCACATCTTCCTTATCCTAACAAATACTCTTATCTTCATACCATCTACATTCTACAGCATTCCATCCTCTTCTTACCCAACCCTAAAGCCCCTTCTCTTCTACTCACTCTCTCCTAAGCTCCTGCCTTTTCTATGCTTTTTAATACACTCCCTCCTCTTCTACAGTCTCTCCAAACTTTAACTCCTCAACCTAACAAATTTAATTTTCTTCATACCCCCTCCTGAATTCCCTCACCCTAGCAGACAATCTCTTCATCATAACCTGTCCAGCATTCTATCCTCTCCTATACTCCCTCTTCTTCTTCATTCTCTACTATACAACCACCTCCTCTGCACCTCATCATCCTAGCAAACATTATTTTTACCATACCCTCTCCTATACTCTTTACTAAAATCCATCTCCAAATCTATAAAATCCAATCTATAAATCTCCAAATCTATACCTAACATAATTTTCTTCATATCCCATCCTGAATTCCCTCATCCTAGATTACACTCTATCATAACCTGTCCGGCATTCTATCCTCTCCTATTCTCCCTTCATTTCTACACTCTCTACTATACCCCATCATCTTCTACACCGCTCCAAATCTATATCTCCTTATCCTAACAAACACTCTTATCTTCATACCATCTACAGCATTCCATCCTCTTCTTACACCCTCCTAAAGTCCTTTTCTCTTCTACACAATCTCTCCTAAACTACTTCCTTTTCTACACTCCCAACTATACTCCCTCATCTTCTACACCCTCTCCATATCTATGACTTCTTATCCTAACAAACACTTTAATCTTCATACCCTCTACGGCATTCCACCCTTTTCTTACCCTCTCTTAAAGTCCCTTCTCTTCTACACACTCTCTCTTAAGCTGCTGCTTTTTCTATACATTTTACTATACTCCCTCCTCTTCTGCAGAACTAGGAGCCTAATTCCTCAAACTAACAAACATAATTTTCGTCATACCCCCTCCTGAATTCCCTCACCACAGCAGACTATCTCTTCATCATAACATGTTCAGCGTTCTATCATCGCCTATATACTCCTTCCTCTTCTGCATTCTCTACTATACTCCTAAATCCCCTGTACCCTCTCAAAATCTATAACTCCTCATTCTAGCAAAAATACTTTTCACCACACCCTATCCTATACTTCCTTCTATTATACACTCCCTCATCTTCTACACATCCTCTCCAAATCTATAAATCCTTATCCTAACAAATCCTCTTTTCTTTATACCCTCTCCAGAATTTCCTCCTCTTCTGCACCTTCTCCATACCTATATTTCCTCTTCCTAGCAGACACTCTTTTCATCTTACTATTCACAGCATTCCCTCTTCTCCTATACTCCCTTCTCTTCTACACTCTTCACCTGCACTCTCCAAATATAACTCCTCAACCTAACAAAAACATAATTTTCTTCACACCCCCTCCTGAATTCCCTCATCCTAGCAGACACTCTATCATAACCTGTCCAGCATTCTATACTCTCCTATATTTCCTGCTCTTCTTTATTCTCTACTATACTCCCACCTCCCCTGCACCCTATCCAAATCTTTAACACCTTATCCTAACAAACACTCTTGTCTTCATACCCTCTCTTACAGCCATATTCACAGCCATCAGCGTCAGTGTTAACCAGGAGCTAAAGGAAAAAAAATTAGCTTTTCGCTGACTCTGATTGGTGGAATCCTTCTTTGACCAAGAATTTAACACCGACGCTGATGGCTGTGAATATGGCAGTTAAAGTCCTTTCTCTTCTTCACACTCTCTCCTAAGCTCCTGCATTTTGTATACTTTTTTTATCACCCTCTTCAAATCTATAACTCCTGCATTCTCTACTATACTCCAACCTCCCCCGCATCCTCTCCAAATCTATAATCCTAGCAAACACTCTTTTCACCATAACCTATCCTTTACTCCCTTCTCTTCTACACTCTTTACTACACTCCCTCATCTTCTACATCCTCTCCAAATTTATAACTCCATACCCTAACACACTTCATCTTACTTTCTTTAGATTCTCCATCCTCTTCTCTTTACCTACTCCTAAACATCCTTCTCTTCCACATTCTCTACTCCCTCCTCTTCTACTCTCTCTCTCCAAATCTATGACTCCTCAACCTAACAAACACTCTTTTCTTCATACCCTCTCTAGAATTTCCTCCTCTTCTGAACCTTCTCCATACCTATATTTCCTCATCCTAGCACTCTTTTCATCATACCCTTTACAGCATTTCCTCTTCTCCCTTCTCTTCTACACTCTCTCCTTTTCTTCTTTATCTACTATACTCCCACCTCCCCTGACCCCCTCTCCAAATCTATAACTCATCTACGTAACAAACATAATTTTCCTTATACCCCCTCTACTATTCTCTCTCCTCTTCACTCTCCAAATATGTTCTCATTTTCGCTAATCACAATGAACTCTTACCATACACCTCTCCTTTACTACATTCTCATTCTACTCCACATAACTCTTTAAACCTTACTCTTTTCCCTGTTATGTTATATTGGAAGCTCATACAGCGAAGCAAATGTACTTCCTAATCATAATTTCAGAATGGAGAAAACCTTAAGTGAACAAAATAAGTCATTGAAAAATAAATTTAAAAAATATTTCATTAGGTCTTTATTAACTTTTGGTAAGTTTGACCGCGAAACTACGCAAGATATATACCAAATAAATTTTTCTTGCAGAGACAATTTTCCACAATAAGTAATTTACCTTTAAACCTACCGCTTGACCGTTAAGTCTAGCTAATTGAGTAAAATTCGTTCAACATCTTATCATTAACCCATGTTTGCAGAAATATTCCAATAAACAGACTGAAATTTTCCATTACTCTTATTTCATTCAAAAGTTATTCTCCGAATCATTGAAAACTCATTTCGCTGTAGGAACTTCCATTGTATTTACTTATTTCAATGTAAAGATGATACTTACTCCATAACTTTCATTCGATTCGACAACGTATTCCCTCGTAGACCTTGTCATTAAATATCTGAAATTTACAAAATAATTTAATTATCATTGTAATGAGATAATATCGTGATGTTGCTTAGCTATTATTTTGGTTCAAATCCGTCAAGTTGTTTCAGACGCCAATAATTAGAAACGTTGCCCAAAATTGCAAACTAACGAATAAAAAATATCTAGTTGTATCAATGAAAACCATTGAATATTTGAATTTTTAGAGTCCCAAATAACTTGCCGACATTGAACAGGACAAGTCAACAAAATTTAACAGTTATTTTTTTAACATGGCATAATATTTAACAACTTACATTTTTTTTTTATTTTGCAACGGAAGATTTTTCAGCACAAAAACAAATCATTACCAAGTTACAACATCAAAGAAAAGTGAAAAAAGCATTTAAATAAACTCTTACCTTCCAATTCACATCGATAAGACGATAATGCCATTACATTAAAAAAATATGTATTGATGAAAACCAGATGCCCCTGTTATGTTTATTGTTGAAGGTTATCCAAGTTCAGAAGAATACATTGTTACTAATGATTGTTGCAGTAATTGTTAAGAATTCTCCTGGGCAGGCCCGTAACTTTTGTTTCGATCTAAATGCAAATGTACCTAGATATTTCCTTTTACGATTAATGGGAGGGTTGTTTTTTTTGCAACCTCGAACTTATTTCCCGCCAACCCATAGAGAATTTCGCTTTCTCCTTCGAGCGACCACTCCGTTCGCCCAGCATTCAACATTAAACAATGGGTGCGCAGGTGAAAATTGCAGGAGGGGAAAGCGAAATCCTCTATGGATTAGCGGGAAATGAGTTCGAGGAGCGCGCTTGTAAATTCGATAATAATTAGAAAAAAAAATATCCGATTTTTTCCAGTAACGATGCAAATTGATCCTGCAGAATATCCCTAAATACCAGTACCAAACCCTTTTTATCACCTACTAACCCTGTATCCCCTTAACAACCTATCTTTCTCTCCATCCCTCTATGGAGTCTACTTGCCCACTCACTCCCCTCTTAATATTTCTTCCCTCGTTACTGTTTTTTCCCTGGACTACTCCTGCTTTATCTTTCCTTGCATCTCTCTTCCTTTAATTGTGTGTATATATTTGTCCCTCTCAATCTTTTTTTTTCTCTCCTAGTCCTTTTTCCCAATCCCTCCTCTATTCGTATACTCCTCTTTATCTCACTTAATTTATCCTCATTCTTATAATCCTATTTATTTTTCTTCCCTTTAACCGTATCACTTAATCCTCCTCTTTAACCCTTAGTTTTATCCCTCTTGTTCGCGCTGATTTGCGAACCTTGTATATCTGTGTGGATCTTCTCTTGTATTCAGCATCTGAAGTAAAGTGAAATGACTGTAGTTATTTTGTATAAAAGTGTTGGACGGATGTTAGTGATACGGAGTTATGCTGGGGATTGTATTTGTTGTCAGTGTGGATGAGTGATGTGCTGTGTGTTAAATAAAGATATTAGTTTAAAAGCTAATTGGTCCGTCGATTACTGGTAGAGTCAAAAGGTAGTGTTAACCCCACTATTTTGTGGTCAAGTCGAGCGGAGCGTATCAGCGACGTTTGGAGTGAGTCTATTGCTAGTGATCGGAATTTTTGATTCCTGTCGAGATGTTCCGAAGAGCAAAGAAGCAAGACTTAATTGAAGTCGCAAGAGAACTGAGATTGCCAGTTCAGGAAAATATGCTCAAAGCTGATCTTGAGGATCTTATCTGCAAGAGTGAAGTTTACAAGAACAAGCTGGAGGATGTGCAAGATCTGGTGGAATCTGTTGTGGCTGATCGGAAAGAAGCGGAAGACAAAGAAGCCGAAAAACAAAGACTTGAAGTCGAAAAACAAAGACTTGAAGTCGAGAAGCAAAGAATTGAACTTGAAAAGCTAAAGCTGGAGCAGATGAGGTTTCAACCTGAACAGATGAAATATCAACTGCAGCTAATAGAAGCACAGCAGAAATTGGCAGAAGCAAAGAGTGAAGTCGATTTGGATGTAAAAAGTGAGAACACTGATTCCGTGGAATATCTAGTTAAAAGTGTCAAGATCCTTGCTGGAAGAATTCCTACCAGAGCTGAAAACTGGGGTTTGTTCTTCTCATCTCTTGAAAGGGCCTTCATCATGAAGAACGTTCCAGATAAATTCAAGGCTGAGATACTGATCAATATTTTGGGTGAAAGAGCCTCCAGCGTGTTGATCTACGTTAAAGATTCGGATGTTTCCAAGTACGACAAAGTTAAGGAGGCTGTTTTGAAGGAATTCGAGCCATCACCTCAGATTTGCTTGGATAACTTCCGTAAAGCAAAAAAAGGTTTGACAGAAACTTATGTGCAATTCGCCTCTAGATTAGCGGTGAGTTTTGGTTATTACCTAAAACTAAGAGGCGTGGATACATTCGAGTCATTGAGAGACTTGATGATATCTGATCGATTGATGGAGACTTTGAATGGCGACACTGCAAGTCATATTGCCCTCAAACAGGGAAACGAATGGTTTACCCCTGCACAACTTGCTGAGGAGTGTGATATCTTCACAACTTCTAGGCCACCAACTTCAACCCTTCCTCCACCCGGACGCAATTCAAGATTTTACGACAAGAGGAATGTTCCAAGAGTATTTTTCTCGGATAGTGGTAAGGAGTGTTTTGCTTGCCGAACGGGAGTTCATGCTCTGAAGAAGTGCTATTACTTCTTGAAGATGAGCCCAATGGATAGAAGTGAGCTGATCAGGAAGGCGCAGCTGTGTTTTAGATGCTTTTCGTCAGATCACAGTGTTCGAGATTGCGACTCTCGCTTGAGCTGTGAAAATTGTAAGAAGAATCACAACAGTTTGCTCTGTTTTAGGTCAGCAAAAATGCCAGATAACAGATCTCGATCGATAAGGAATGACGAGTCGTTAAAAGTGGCATCCAATGAGCAAAATAAGAGTGAAGGGAACATCAACCATTCAAGTGAAAATTTTGTCGGAACTTCGTGCTCTCAAAACCGGGTAAGCAAAACTACTTTACTCAGTACAGTTATATGCTTAGTTAAAGATCTATATGACAATTATATACCTTGTAGAGCTCTGTTAGATGTAGGATCGATGTCTCATTTTATAACGAAGGATTGTGCTGACCGTCTACAGCTTAGGAAAAAGAAAATTAATTTGGCAGTTTCTTGCCTGAATGATTCTTCCATGACGGTAAGATACCAAATGAATACGATCATTTCTAATAACAGTAATTCTTTCAGGAGAAACATCGAGCTCTTTATGGTAAACAAAATAACCGAGGTTTATCCTTCAGGACGTTTGAGTGTGGAAATTCCAGATAGAAATGGTCTTCCGTTGTCTGATCCTGATTTTGACAAACCAGGTAAAATTGATCTGTTGTTGGGAGCCGAGATTTTTTATGAACTTTTAAAGCCGGGTCAATTTCACCAGAGGGAAAGTAATTTGATCCTCCAGAATACAGTGTTTGGATATGTGGTCAGTGGATCAGTACCAAGGCCCAGTACTGCTCTTCACTGTGGAGTAATCCTGGATTCGGATCTGAGTGAAACAATGGAAAAGTTTTGGAAGCTTGAAAGTGTTGCTGAGGAATCCCAGAGCGAGAGCAGCGAAGAGGTTCTGTGTGAACAACATTTTATGAAAACTCATCAGAGAAAGGCAGACGGAAAATACGTCGTCAGCCTTCCCTTTAAAGAAAATTGCGAGCTGGGATCGTCGACTAGAACGGCTCATCAACGATTGCTCTCAGTGGTGGAGGAAGGTAGACCTACAAAGCGGTCAATTCTTTCAGTTATTGCAAGACTCTTTGACCCGTTGGGTCTTTTGGGACCTTTGATTTCGGCTGCGAAGATTCTACTACAAAAACTGTGGAGTCTTAAGATTGATTGGGATCAAGACGTTCCATCTGATGTTAGTCGCGAATGGAAGCGCTTTAGTGGATCTTTCCAGTACCTCTGGGACATCAGAATACAGCGGTTTATTGGCATTGAGGATCCAGGTATTCTGGAGGTACATGGCTTCAGTGATGCTTCTAAGGATGCCTATGGTGCTGTGATTTATCTTAGATGTACAACCAGGGATGGAACTTGTGTGAGCCTATTGTGCAGCAAGTCAAGGGTGGCCCCACTGAAGTCTCTGACAATTCCCCGCCTGGAACTTTGTGGTGCTGAATTGCTCTCAAGACTCGTGGTGAGAGTATTGGACTCGCTTAAATTGCCTATTTCCAAGGTGTTCCTTTACTGCGATTCCACAATCGTACTATCTTGGATAGGTATGCAACCTTCAAAGTTAAAAGTATTTGTTGCTAATAGAATTTCTCGTATTCAGGCTATTTCTGATGACTTCCAGTGGTGTCACGTGCCGTCAGAACTTAATCCTGCGGATCTCTTATCTAGAGGTTTACCCCCAGAGAAACTGCCGTGTGATCAGTTATGGTGGAAGGGACCCGATTTCCTTAGCCTGGGTAAGTACATTCCCGGGTTTCATTCGGATCCCCATGGTGATGAAGAGTTGGAACTGCTTGATCATGAGGTTAGATGCAACCTAGCTACCGATGTAGAGTTCCCAAGTTTCATGGGTAAATATTCCTCTTGGTCCAGGTTGATCCGTGTTATGGCCTACTGTACAAGATTTCTGTATAACTGTGCTGGATCCGGGAGATTAGGGGGTTTTCTAACTGCTACAGAACTTAAGGCGGCTGAAAATTGTGTTATTAAGGTTTTACAGGCAAGTGTATTTGGAGAGGAACTGGATTATCTTAAAAAAGGAAAATCTCTAAAAAGTAACTGTAAGCTTTTGTCACTCGATCCCTTTATCGACTGTAATGGGGTTCTTCGTGTGGGTGGTCGTTTAAAGAATGCCAATGTATCGGAATCTCAACGGCACCCTGTGATCCTACCCAAAAGGCATGTCATTACAGATTTAATAGTAAGGTACTTTCACGTAAAATACATGCATGCTGCCCCACAGTTGCTTCTTTGTTTGTTGCGACAGAACTTTTGGATCATTTCAGGTAGATCTGTCGTACGTAGAATCGTACACCAGTGTGTGATCTGTTGTAGGCACAGAGGGAAGCTGGCTACGCAAATGATGTCTGATTTGCCAGAGTCTCGTGTCACAATTAGTAGACCGTTCCATAACACAGGTGTGGACTTTGCCGGTCCTTTTATGATAAAGCACCGTACAGGAAGAGGTCAAAAGAAGTTTAAGTGTTATGTAAGTGTTTTCGTTTGTTTCTCTACTCGTGCTGTTCATCTAGAGGTAGTGGAGAATCTATTTACTAGCGCCTTTTTAGAGGCATTCAAGAGGTTTATGGCTAGAAGGGGGAGGCCTGCCAATATGTACAGTGATTGTGGTACAAACTTTAAGGGTGCTTATAATGAAATTAATCGATGTATTTTTCAGATTCAGAAGGATTCTAGTTTTTCCTCTTACTTGGCCTCTGAAGGAATTAGGTGGAATTTCAATCCCCCATCAGCGCCTCATTTCGGTGGTCTCTGGGAGTCTTCGGTGAAGTCTATGAAAGTCCACCTGCGACGTGCCATTGGATCAGCATCTCTGACCTATCCAGAGTTTGTCACTCTTATCACCCAGGTGGAGGGCTGCATGAATTCCCGCCCCCTAAGCTCCATGTCTGATGATCCGATGGATTTGGGTGTCCTAACCCCAGGGCACTTCTTGATTGGGGAACCTCTGACTGCAATTCCTGAAGAGAACCTTTCTCAAGATCCATTGACCTACAGAGAGAGATGGAAGGTGAGGCAGTCAATGTTTCAGCATTTCTGGAAAAAGTGGAGCGTGGAGTATCTCACGCAGCTCCAGCAGCGGCCGAAGTGGAGAAGGACTCAAAGGGATATTCGTGTAGATGACATGGTGCTGATCAAGGATGATAACGCCCCTCCACTTTTGTGGAAAATGGGGAGGGTTGTGAAAGTACATCCTGGTAGGGATTCTAGAGTGAGAGTGGTAACTGTACGAACTGCCAAGGGACTACTCCAGAGACCAATTGTGAAATTATGCTTGTTACCTGTAAATAATTAATTGTATTGTGTAATATGTATATATTGGGATTTTTAGCTTAAGTGTGTAGATTAATTTTGAATTTTGAATGTAATTCAACGGGGGGAGAATGTTCGCGCTGATTTGCGAACCTTGTATATCTGTGTGGATCTTCTCTTGTATTCAGCATCTGAAGTAAAGTGAAATGACTGTAGTTATTTTGTATAAAAGTGTTGGACGGATGTTAGTGATACGGAGTTATGCTGGGGATTGTATTTGTTGTCAGTGTGGATGAGTGATGTGCTGTGTGTTAAATAAAGATATTAGTTTAAAAGCTAATTGGTCCGTCGATTACTGGTAGAGTCAAAAGGTAGTGTTAACCCCACTACCTCTCTTCTCATCCTTTTTACCTCTCGGCAGTAATATTTGTCTCTTTCACTTTCTCTAATCTCTATCAGCTCCACACCCCCTTTTCCTTCCTTTTTAATACTCTCCCCTCATAACTTAATATCTTGAAACATTTTCCTTACGTCTATTCCAGCCCTCTCACTATCCTCATTGCCTCCACTTCATCCCTCTTCCTTTATACTCTTTATCCCAAAATTTCCCTGAATTCTCCTTCTCTTAATTACTCTTTTTTCTTTACTTTTTATCCCCTCATCCTTCTCCTTTAAAGCTACTTTCTCTCTCACTCACCTCTTAATATTTCCTTTATCATTACTCCCTTTTTCCCTAACTTCTCCTCTTTATCTTTCCTTGCACCCTTCACTACTCTTCCTCCCCATCCTTCTTTTTATCAGACTTTTTTCTCACATTCCCCTTCTCCCTTCATTCCACTTTTAGATTAAATACCTCTCATATATACGTTTCTGTTCCTGCTCCAAATGTGTAATGGAACTCCATTATCAATGGAGGGCCCATTTACCCCTTTAAACTATTGGTAGGGAAAATTTGATCACGGGCCCTACATCCCCACTCATTAAACATCTCATGGTATGATTTTCATGCATGAAAAATAATTCTACTCTACTAGACAGCAACTTAACTTGACCCTATGACGTCACTAACAAACAAAGTAGTCCCCATCGCGGTTTCTGAATTTTGATTGAAATGAAGAACGTCAATTTAAAAATGTGATTATTTTGTTAAACCCATGTATATACAGTGCTTTTCAAGAACGATATGCGTACCGAAACTCCTCCTAAAAAACTAAACTCCTCGGCACAACAGCCCTAGTGGGCCAAGGCCTACGATGCCCATCTTCGTTCTCCTGACCGTGGGCCCTGGGGTGCAAGGCATATGTCCCGGTTAGGTGGTCAGCTTAACGCAGGAACCCCAGTGTTTAGTTCCCAAGCACGCTTGGTCCTCAATTTATCGACCCACTCAAGGGATGAAAGGTTGAGTCGACCTTGCCCAGCCCGGGACCCGGGAATCGAACCCCGGACCTATGGCACGGGAGAGCTAAGCGCTACCTCTGCGCCACCGGGCTGAAACTCCTCCTAGCAACCCAATAGGCTTTGTGTTTACCGATATCTCTTTCCACATTTATGACGTACTGGGTTCAAGAAACGTTGCTGTCGAATATAAGTGTTACATTAAAAATACAATTTCTTCCTTAATATCTGGATAGCATGTGTGTATTACTTACTCCTAATACAGACATCATTCGTCAGTTTCGATGGCATCTCGTCTCGTCACCCCAGAAAAAGAAGGCAGCAGTTTGCATAAGAGCATGAACGGGTTGATAGGGGGGAAAAGAGCATTAGAAAATTGAAATAGAAATTAACATCCTAAAAATACTGAAATAAAACATGGTACTGGTTATTTCCACGAAAGTAAGAACTCAACTCTAACTAATATCTCTACTTCTAATTAAATTAAATCAAAATACTCAAAAGCAGCAGCCTGGAATCGAACCGGGGACCATTAGGTTACTAGACGCACACTCACACTCTACGACTAGGCCATCGGTGCCGATGCTAGGATTGATCAGTAACATAATTTTAATGTTATAAAACACGTAATAACCAACTCCTATTACTGGTGCGCATGCTTCAACTTTCGTGGAAATAACCACTTTGATAAAACATATACAAGGTAACAATGCTAGGAGGTGTAGATGTAGACTACACAAAGACAATTCGGTATTGCCTTGAAAGGGAAGCAATCCTGAGGTGCTATAAAGAGTGAATATGAATATTTTGACAATTTTTCGGAAAATTGTTTTGCATAATTTATATAAAATGCTCTTTAAAATAAGTTTTAATCCTATACATTGATTAGAATGGAGTTAAACGCAACTCATCACTCAAAAGATCCTAAAATTATGTAATAATTACAAAAATATTTTTATGGTACTCACTCCCCTTAAGAGCATTTTCAATTAAATCCTCATCAACCTGTGCATTTTTATCAATAACTTACGAGAAAATATAACTGTACCAAGAACTTAATGCATGTATATTATTATAATTTCGTTTCTCCTTCAAAAAAAAAGTATTTTTATTACATTTTTAATTAATGAATTTAATTATTTATTCATTCGTGATATTAAAGATATTAATAGTTTAGTTAACTAATTTTTTGATTTTTAAAAAATGATAATTGTAGATTTTATTACAAAATAGATAAAAAAAATTGCGGTAATTTACTTTTAAAATAATAGGATTAAAATAAAACCTTTTAAGCATTGTTAAAATCCGCAATGTGTCAAATCATGCAATGTGCCAAAGAAAAAAAAGGCAAACTGCTCTTAAAATACATTACTTCCTATGCTAACTTGTTTATGTTACTACAATCTGATCAGGTTTTATAAAATACGATACTTTAATTAAATGATTTTACAATTTTAAAGGCATTAAATTGTAATTACAAAGGTAAAGAATTTTCTTAACTTAATTGGCATGTCAACAAAGTACTCAAAAATGAATATTGTAAGGTTTTAGCTTGGAAATTGTTGATTATTTATTGGACAAATATATCAGCCTTTAAGTATTATGATATATATATATATCTGCCAACCCTGGACAGAAGCAATGAAAATGAGTTATTGTAGCCAAACTTTTGGGGGTAGAAAAATTCTAATTATCATGTTTCAACTTATTCATAAAGATTTTGTCAAGTTTTTGGCCTCAAACCGTCTTAAAAGCCGTCAGCCGTCTTAAAAATGTGACAGTAATAACATTTTTTAATGTCAGATTTTAGAGACGACTTCTTAAAGACAAAAACCTGATGCAACAACAAAACATTTACATAAGATTTTTCCCCATAACAGTTTTTTTGCTCACAATAACCAGTTTTCAATATTCCTGTTCCTGGCAACTTAATGTCTGTGCTCTAGCGCCTCAGGACTGCTTCCAGGGTGATTTTTAATTGTTTTGGGTAGTCTACACCCCCTGGCATTTTGACCATTAGTTTTGAATTACCCCGAGAAAAAAATTTGGCACAACTCGAAAACCAAAAGTGTTTTAAAATTTATTTTCAAGGCCTCTAAAGATTAGGGCCCAATTCATCCTATGCCATGATGCCTGCGTATATCGGGCAAAGTGATAAATACTTATTGATAAACGCCATTGAATTAAACACATTGCCCGCCTAACTTCGACAATATTGATAATGCCCGGTTTATCACTTTGCCCGTAACATTATACTCATACTCGGACAAGAGAAGAGCAGGTAGTTTTATGTGTTTCTGTTCGTTAAGCTTTAAAAAAACTGTTAGAATTTTTTTAATTAACATAAATTTAAAATCAAATATAAATAAATCGAATGGTTAATAACTCTCCTCGAGCGCAAAAGGAAGTTTTAGTGTGCTTCCTTATTTACACAATGTGCCAGTTGCTAGAAGTCAACTAGTTTTTTATTGTTGAACCGAAAAACCCAAGAAATAACATGAAGTCATCATATTACATTCTTTTGAATGTCAATCAAGTGAGTTTCCTACTAACCAACTCACATTAACATAATTTTTTTGCATAATATATTTTGTACTTTATTTTTAATAATCTTCTAAAATAAAATTCAGTAATTAAAAATTTCTCTACACATGATCTCAGAATAAAACTTATTTATATGAAAGTTAAAACTATTTGAATGCAAATTTTCTAGATTCATAGGAAATCATTACAGTTGGAGAATTTATTTCTTTCCCGTATATCTAGTTCTAGACACTAAAAAAATTTTTCATTCTGGGTTTACAATTATATAGACAGATAGTTAAAAGCTAAAAAGAAATTCTTCCAAAAAGCCATTAATATTTAAATTAATAACGCCAAATGATATTATTAAAACAATGTTTTTATGTCATTTACGTCGAAATAAAAAGAAAAATGTAATTAATCAAAAGTTAAAAAGGCAATCAAAAGTTTCACAAATATTGTGTTTTGAGTGATGACAAGATGCATCCAAAACAAAAATATTAATAATAATAGGTATTAAATTAAGAAAAATACTACAAAGGCGTAGTCAAAATTGAGGCTGGAAGTTGTTTCTTCAGCAAATATTCAAAGAAAACTTTGACTTGAAAGCTGACTGGCATAGTGTGAATTGGGCTCAAGATTTCGTTATTACAACACCGACATAATAGTATTCTAGTGACCAGATATCCAAGTTACATTTGTCAAACGTTTCTGCCTATAATCATAGCGAAAAGTTCTTTTTCGTTACATATATATTTATTTATAAAGCACAAGTTTGTACTTTATTGCATTATACCAAATTTTTTTCTAAGGTTGTAACACGAAAATAGGTACTATTCCGTTATTTATTCCGTTAAAATAACACCAAATACATCGCAAATTTAATTCAATTTAATTCAATTGCAAATTATTGTCATCAATATAGCTGTAGCGGAGAGCGGGGCACCTTGGAACACCCACCTTTTCGGAGTGATGTTTACAGTTATCAACTCTAGATTATAGGTACTATAATAAACGACTCATAAATCTACTCTTCAACGTATTATGGAATCTCTCTTTGGTGTGTCTAGAAATTTATTTACATAAGTTTCCACGTTTTGCGTGTTGAAAAGTTACTATCACGTGTAGTTTGAAAATATGTATTTGTGTCTGTGATTGTAATCATGTAGCGATTAAATATTAATACCAACCTTGCTGGGCTTTACGCCTGTAGTTGGTTGTCAATATTTGTATTCTTAATTTAGAAAAAGAAAATTTTTTGCTAAACCTAAAAGATTATTAACATTTAAACTTAAAAAGTGTCAAGTGGGACACAAGATGCCATATATCTATCAACATTTAAAAAATAATTTATTTTTAAAGAATAGATAATTCAAGAATTCAGATTAATGTATATGATTCTGAGCAAAAATCACGTGTGAAAAAATACCAAAAGTAAAGTCATGACAGAAGTGAGGAAATTAGTGATGAATTTTTAGTGTTAGTATTTCACATCCAAATAAAGATTATTCAACATAGTTTTGCATCGATGAATAGGTTTTTGTGACCACTAGTGGATCAACTTGGGACCATTTGATACAATTTTGAAATTTGTTATTACAAATACCCAAAAAAGAGATATTTGGCGAAAGAAATTTATACGGAAATGCTTGTACTACTTAATATTTGAGTTGTGTTTGTAAAAATAACTAGAAAAAATTAATTTAATGAGTGTAGGTGTGTTAATAATAAGTGTAGGTGCCCCACTCTCCTCTATTTAAAGTGGATAATTTTTAATTGGGATAAATAACTTAAAATAACAAAAACAATGTTCCGAACATCAGTGATTTTACTACTCAAAACTCATTTGAACAAATTTCCAATATTTGCATGCGCTACTTTTTTTTATAAAATACTTCCAAGAATATTTTATTCTGGAATACTTAAATATAAAAATCAATTAATAAAAACTTTGCCCTTAAAATGTTGCTACCAGATTTAAATATTTCCAAATTTTATTTTAATACTAGCAGATACTAATAAAATAGCAAAACTATTAGGGAAAAGGTCGCCATTCTTTTCTAAAACACAGAATTTTTACACGTTCTCGAATTCTTAAGAAACAAACATGAAATCTTCGCCATTCAGTTCCAATCATGATAGTAGGGAGGTCAGAAAAATTTTCTTATCCCTTTGCAAGAAACCTCGCTACAACCATAGTCACAGGTCACACTCTTTAACAGATGAACAATGAACAGATATCTGCCCTTTTGAAACATCAGCAGAAAGACTTTCGCGAACAACATTGCTCTACCTGCTTCGCGCATGTTCGCTTAAATCCCAACATCGGTGGACCCATCTCCGGGAAATATAGATGCTAGAAGGAAGGGCCGCCACTAGTGAACCAGGTATCCATGGTGACGAATACAGAGTTTTGAGAGATCCGATGAAAATCGAGAGTGTTTCTGGAATAAAATTCCCGCAACACCCTTTTCCCGAAAACGGGAATTGAGGTTGAATTGCTGACCTGAAGGTAGGTTCAGTGTTCTGATTGAGAACAAATTTCTCCGCATCATTGTTCGAATGCATGAAACTACTTGTAGTTTGACATTTGATACGAATTACAATGTTTTTTTTCCTTAGGTTGGGTTTGACAGAGGTGGAATTAACTGTTAACCATGTAGAGAAGTATTTCGATAAGTGAAGTAATTTTTTTACACGTTGTACAGATTTAAACTTCCCAAAAAAAATACTTCCTTTCTTTCTTTCACCAAATCACTACAATTCTCAAAATTGGGTTTTTCTTTTTTTTCACAATTATTCAGATATTAATGACGTTACAAACTAAGAATACCCCTTCAGTTCCATAAAAATAGAAGATTTTCAATAATTTTTGGTAAGTAAATGAGATGCTAAGGAGGAATGGGCCAAAAAAGTCACAATTAAAAAAAAAACTAATATGTTTTCCTCTTTGAAACTTTTGGATCTTCAGTAATTTTAAATTTAAATTAACAAGGTATGGTTACAAACAGTTTCATTTCTAATAGTTCTATTAATTTAAAAAACAAATAAAAAATTAAGTAAAGTAGTACATATCTAAAATACAAGATGTTTATAAAAAAGGCAACATATCTCTCTTTTAAGTCATGTTTTTAACCACACATCAAGTCATACATTTAATGTATCTTGTAATAATATTTATTAACTTTTGTTTGCAACCTTTTTGAATCCAATTTAGAGCATGTGTTTTAATAAGAATTTTTTTTATATATTTCCTTTTACTTTTATGCAATAGAACAGCGATGTAATAAAATCCATTGAATAGATTTGGAAATCTTAATCCTAAGGTTGTCCATAGCTAAATATTCTTTTATCTTTTTAGATTTGTTGCCTTATAAAATTAATTGTAATTCATGAGAAGATCAGATGTTTTGAAGAACTTTTGGTAGAGAAATCCTACATTATCTACTATTGTCTTTTACAAGGCAAAACTTTTAAGATATTTTATACCGTTTACCAAATCATCAGTAATAAAGCATAAATTCTATTGAGCTGATGTACATTTTAGAACAGTTTTTCTTTTGTATAAGGTTATTTTTTTAATGTAAAGGCCATTTCAAAATTAGAATCCTACAAAATTGTCCACAAATCAAACTTTACCTTAGGGTCTAATATTTGAGTTAAACATATTTTTAAAAAGTAACCAGTTTTACACCAAGTTAAAGAAGTACTGTAGAAGTAAGTTATACAGTAGAAGTTCACTATTTATTCTGAAATTCCGAACACATTGCACCATAGTTGCAAATTGAACAATTAAAATGTCAATTTCAAGAAAATATACAAAAACAATTGACTTTCAGATCATGTATATTTGTTTTATCAGAAAATTATTCTTTTTCTAAGTCTCAAAATTGCACAACTAAAGCAGCCTCTGGCATTACATTGGGCGGATTTTTTTTTAAATTCAAAAATACTTTCTAACTTTAATATACTCAGAAAGCCTGTAGTTTATTTTCTTTAAATGTGCCCAGCTTGAATAAATTTGGTTTTTAAATTTCTTCTTGAGTTGATGAAAAATACTTTGTAAACAAAACCCAGAATAATTTAAAAGAGCATTTCAAAGTAGAATTTCTGTAAATTCAAATTCATACACAGACAGTATAGGTAAAAATTGAAAATATTATGGTTTAAGATAATCTATTTCTTTAATTACTCTCTCAAAATTTTATCAGTGACTACTTTCAAATCGAAAATCACCCCAATTCGAAGTAAAAAATTTGAATACATTAATGATCATTATGTACTTTTTAAATCATAATTGTGAATTTGCAACTCTATAACATAGGCATATATAAATGTTCATACAGAACTAGGACAGATATTTTTTACACACTTAAAAGTTTTCAATTTAAAAAAAGCTTAAAACTTTAAGATAAACTATATTTACTGCTGCTAAAACCTCACTTTGAACTCAGTTTTTAAAAGAAACATGAAGTTTCTTTTATTTCTTTGCACTAGTGACTTTTTTGCACAAGTGACAATCATTTTTTTCACTAGACATTTTGCTTTAAAACTTTTAACTTCTTTTTAAAGCATTACGAAACCAAACAATTACACTATAAGCTTGAATATGCCAGACAAGCAAAATTCTCTTTTTTCATTTTTAACAAAAGAGTATGAAACCAAATCAATTCCACTATAATTTCTAGCAATGTCACCATGAACAGATGCTACCTGTTTCATGCCATGCTCTTCTTATAACACTTGATAGTTATCTTTCCAAAGACGAAACAAAAAGGTGGACCAAAACGCAAATTTGCTAGTTCAACCAAAAAACATCAGTGCATAAAATACATTGCTCATTTTCTTCATTACACATTATGATAATTTTCTGAAATGACTTCAAAAGAGAAGTCCCAACCAGCCACCAATTCTTGCTTTTAAAATAGACCAGAAGTGATGACCCCCCCCCCTTGTGCTCCGACGACGGGGCAGGAGAGGTCTCCCAGATTTGAATGCCAGATTCTGCCTCTCCCAGCCACAGGTGTGTCCGTCGGAGTCTTAGCACCAAGTTCAGATGATGTCTCCCGGGCGCAACGCGCCGACTCCCCCGGAAGTAGGAGCCGGACACTAACCGTCCGGCATTTCAAGGCGCGAGGACCTAGTAACCCGGCGGAGCCCCGGGGTCGGTGAGAATGGAATTCATCAGCAACATCGTCTGGTGATTAGAACAGTAGAAGACAGTGCAAGGGGGCACAGGGAAGCAATGATTAGGGGATGGTATGGTCATTGAATAGCAGATTGATGGCTGGAATGGTTAACAGTTAACAAGTAAACATTTAAAATTTCTAATTGAAATTTCATTTTCTGTGATAAAACCCCGGTAAGGGTTTTTGTCGTCTACTATGATACGTATTTTTTGGAAGAACTGACGTAGCATTTTATCCAACTTTATGCCTCGATTTGGAAATTAAAACTTTTTTATCAACAGTTCTTCAATCAGTTTTGTATTATTTTTTCGTTAGTATAAATATTTTACTGTTAAGGACATTTGAATTGATTAGGCTTCGTAACTCTATAGTCTTTTTTTTTTCTTGAGAAAGTTGATGCCAGCCATTTTCAAGCTTATAACAAGTTTGGTTTAGTAACTGGGCATTGTGATAATTTATTTGAAGTTTATTTTAGCCCAGTTTCTCTACTTTATTTCAAAATTTTCAGAGAATTTCTCTCATACTTAATTACTTCTTTTGGAGACTGAAGCAGACATAAACATAGAATAACTTAAAGTTTATGAGCATTGAGCAATCATATAATGCAAAATTTTCAATATAAAATTATATTTCATTATTCTGTCCAAAGATTCAAAGAACATACATTCAGAGATGGTTTCACTACTATATTTATTATTTATAAGTAAAAATAAATTTAGTGCTGGTAAATATAACAGCAATAGTTTTTGTAAAACATTACTGATTTTTTTTATCTTAGTATGCATTGATCTACATACATACTTTATCCCATCTTTATTCTTCAATTTAAGATACCTCTCTGATATTTTAAGCAAGATAATTATTTTAAGAAAAACAAACAAATTGGGGAGATTTTCGTTAGATCTTGTAATTTAAGTAGCCATTCAGCCATTTTAAAAAATGCTTATTTGGTGTATAATTCAGAATTTTTAGCTTTATTTTAAAGATTTATATTTTAAATGAACTGATCATGAAATTTACAGCTGTGTAAGAACTACATTGAGCAGCATATGACGAGTCTCATCTTTTATACACATTTACTAGTCGTATTATTCGAATTATTAGCTCTTCTGAATGAACTAATAATTCGTTTATTAATGATTTCATATGATAGTCTATTAAAGGTAATTCTCTAAATCTGTTAGAGGCAGATTTAAATTGATGATTCACAATAAATAAGATAGAATATTTTATAACGAGCGGTATCTAACTGTAAAAGGGCTTTTAAGGTTAAGTAAAACTGCAGGCTTTCAAAGAAAAAAAAAGTACTGGTAAAGAATGGTTAGAACCTAAAGATATATAAATTAAACTAAACTAAAGTTGATTTTTTAAAGATTTAAGTTAAATTTCATGGTTTTACATCTGTACATTGTTTTTTCAATTATATAATATGGAAATTTTAAAGTACTTAATTGATTGATTTGTGGACAATTCATATTAGGACCATATTCATATACCTTTCATATCACCTTTTTTGGTGTTATACATATCACCAAAAAAATGCAGATTTATTCAACTATTTTAAAATATTTTTTTTTACTAATTTATTAGTATTTCAATTTATTTAATGGATTTAAAAGCATTGAAATCACATTTCCCAACTTTCAATGTTTTCAAAAAAATAAAATATTTTCATATTTTTAAGATTCAAAAAGGTACGATGATAACTATTTTAAAGTCTATTTTAATTTGTTAATTCATAGAAATCAAATGCGTTTATAGCATTCTCAATTACTACATTTCAGAGTTCAAGTTTTATAATAAATTTCATATGCAGATTTAAATAAGATTGTAGTACTATGAGTTTATAAATTTTTTCAAATTTATACAACCTAATATGAAAATTTGCTAGAATTGGCATTCACCTTCATTTTAAAAGTTTCCATTTTTTTTGTACATAAAAATAACCAGTGCGCCTATATTTCATAAATACATACGGGGATATTTGTTTAAATTAATAGGTCATAGTCATTTTTATAATTTATAAATTAATATTATTTTATCTCGTATAAAGATACATTTTTAGGTGCAACCTAAATTTTTTATCAAATTTTGAGCTATTTTGCTTTTTCGAATAAGATTCATAAATCTTTTGATTGAGATTCATAAATACTATTCTATGAAAAATTTTCTGGTCAATAAAAAAAAACCTTCCATGATCCATGAATCCTTATTTCACACAGTAGGAATTATTTTTTTTTCTGAAACTTACAATCAGAAACTTAACGAATTTTAAAATCTTTTCGGTATTTCACAAGAGTATAAAAAATTCTCTTATTCAAAATAAGAGAAATTTGAACACATAATTCGTATTTCATTCTTTTGAATGGCAAGAAAGTCTTTTTACAATAAAAGCATGTAGGTTAAGAGAGATATTCTGCCTTTTTTCTAGTTCAACTCTAATAACAGTTTCATGTTTTAAAAACGTCTATTATTTTGGGTACAGAACTAAAGGGGAAATTCATATAAATTACCCTCGATTTCAAACATTGGTCATACAAAAATATCTAATTTTAAAAAATTTAAGTTATTTAAAAAAATTATTTTAATTACTTAAATAATAGAAACACCATATCAATTAAAGATTTATTTGATATGGTATTCCTTTTAATTAAATGGATGGGAGGAGGCAAGAAGATTGGCCCAAGACAGGGGTGCTTGGAGAAAGAGACTTAAGTGCCAGGTTTCTAGATATTTCTTTTTTAAAGATAAATGTATACATTGCCGTCTGAATGCATTCTTGTTTTAAAAGACAAGAAAGAATCTTATTAAATTCAGTCAATTTTGATGACTTATGTAATTCATTTTACATGTTTGGATTTGTAAAACCCTATAAAGATATGATATCTCTGACTATTGTGAAACTTCATACACTAATTTTTAATTAAAAATTATTGCTTGGATTTATTTATGATTTTATGTAATGAGCAATTATCCTGACAATATTGAAAATTATAAAAAGATACGTAACGAGTATAAAACGTTGTGTAAATCTAAAAAATGTAACTATTTTACCAAGATACAGAATGAAATATTAAACTCTAAAGATTCTCAAACTTTTTGGAATATAATCCGGAAATTCAAACGTAAAAAAACTATCATGTCCTCTAACGTACCAAATTATGTGTGGTTTGATCATTTTTCTAAATTATTTACAGGCAAACAACTAAATCTTAACTTAAACCATTTAAACCAGCTAACTTTAAATAGTCCGCCAAACGGCTTTGACCCTATTCTGGACTGCAGCATAACTGACTCTGAGGTAGAGGAAGTCTTAAAGACCCTAAAAAATAACAAAAGCCCTGGCCATGATAACCTTAAACCGGAATATTTTAAATATTTAAACGGTACTGCAATCCAATTTCTAACAGAAATATTCAATAAAGTACTACAATCCGAATCCTACCCTGAAAAATGGATAGAGATAGTGATTCATCCCATTTTTAAGAAAGGTGACCCTTCTAACCCAGGCAACTATAGACCGATATCTCTAATACCTGTAGTCGGAAAGATTTTTACCGCAATATTAAACAAAAGGCTTAACTTATGGCTAAAATTAAATGACTCTTTATACGAAGAACAAGCTGGATTTAGGAAGGGTTATAGCTGCAACGATCAGGCTTTCATATTGAATTCCCTAATTCAAGATAAACTAAGAAAAAAACGAGGCAAGTTATACACAGCTTTCATTGATCTCAAATCGGCTTTTGACAGCATTAATCACTCTCTTATGTGGTCAGTACTCCGAAAACTGTCAATTAGCCCAAAATTTATCAACATCCTAAAAGATATGTACGATAAAGCTAAGGCGAAAGTTAGAACCCCAATGGGAACAACTGACTCTTTCAACGTGGATACCGGTGTACTACAAGGAGAAATACTGCCCCCTTTACTATTTAACTTATTTCTCAACAATTTAATTGATCGATTAAATGAATCCAATATTCCTGGTGTTTACATCTCTTCTTCTATATTCCTGCACATTCTACTTTACGCTGACGATGCAGTAATCCTGGCTGAATCTCGCATTGATCTACAAAAAAAGCTCAACTTACTCGAAAAATTTTGCTTCGAATTTAATTTGGCAGTCAACATCAACAAAACAAAAATTATGATTTTCAGGAAGGGTGGAAAACCTTCTAAATCGGATAAATTCTCTTATCAAAACTCGGAGTTGGATATCGTAAGCGAATACGTTTATTTGGGAATTCCTTTTTCGTCAAATGGAAAATTTAATCTGGCCAAAAGATATTTTACTTCAAAAGCTATTGCTGCAATCGGCGCGTCATGGTCTATTTTCACTGGATCTCGAACCAACTCGATTAAATCATGGTTTAAATTATTCGAATCACTAATTCAGTCTGTTTTTACTTATGGCTCCCCAATTTGGTCCGCAAACAACATTTTCGAATTGGAAAAATGTTTCTGTGTTTTTGTAAAAAAATTATTTACTCTCTCTAGAAACACACCAGACTATATCCTAAGATTAGAACTAGGTCAGACACCAATTGCAGTTACATTGGTAAAATTGTTGTTGAAGTATTGGATAAGAATTCTTCAGTTACCTGATGATAGATATACTAAAATATGCTACCAAAAGTTATTTTCCTACACGATGTTCTCCTCAAATCCTGAGTATAACTGGGCTTTATCAGTCAAAAAAATCATTGAAAACCTGGGATTTAGCTTTATTTGGACATCTCAAAATCCTGACCTGGCTTCCTATTATCTACCTACTATGTTACAAACCTGTCGCGATCAATGCCTACAACGAGACCTCTCAATGATGGAGAATAGCACCCACTTTCCCCACTATAAATTTATAAAGAATTGTCCCACCCCTGAAAACTATTTGCTATCCGGCTCCGATATTTATGTAAAAAGAATTATTTTCCAATTACGTTTAAACCAGAATAAAATCTTCTATAAGGGTCAAATATTTGAAGTTTATTTTAATAACAAATGTTCCTTTTGTAACACCGATGATTTTGACACATGGAACCATATATTTAACTCATGTCCTATTTATAGCTATTATCGAAACAAATATTTATCATACACAAAAAATTTTACCTTTGTCTTGAATGAGCCTAACGTTAACTATTTCAATATTCTATGCTTCCTGACTTCCGTTTTTAAGCTTCGCCGGGAAATTGGAGAGGATTTCAGTTGATTTATTTTAGTTCATATTTTGTTACTGCACTCGGTTTGTACTGTCTTGACTTGTATTACAGTGATTTGTAAAAACTTATTTAAATATGTTAAATCTCTTTTTTTTTTCTATTCAAAGTTCATGGCATATAAAACTATTTGTGTTATTTGTAAACGGGCAAAGCCCAATACAATAAACTTTTTTCTATGTCTATGTCTATGTCTATTTATGATTTTATAATCCACCATTTTAACACTGGCAAACATGGTTAAACTTCCCGAATCACCAGGTTTTACAGTTACCAAGTTTTCTACACATAGTCTTACCCTAAACAACCTTTTCCAAACCACAGCTTACTAGATACTACACAGGCTTGTCAGAAAACAAAAATAAGTCCCTGTAAAGGACGTAATTTACATGCAGGCAAAACATATAAGTTGTAGGCGGCAAAATAGTGCAAAAATGTCTTAAGCGAGGAAACATAGCAGATGATATATTCCAAAGTAGCATTCAAGCAAATGACTATTCCATACAAAGTTTTCTACTACCACCAAATGTAACATTTGTTACATTTAAAATCATAGCTAACTAGTAAATGTGGCAGGTTGCATGACAGCAAGCTTTTTCAGTAAAAAAACAATATTGATCATTATAGTTAAGGTTAAGATATCAATATTGTATCATATTAAAGAAAAAATATCAACCAAACCAAAGTCTCTAACTACTACTGCCACCAAAGTTATTACTAGTTACATTTAAAAGCACAACTATTTAGTACCAAGTTGTCATGGTAACAATATTTATTTTTTGTACCAGGCTATGTATCACTAGTATATTAATTAATGAATATTGATATTTTTTTAAGGTTAGGGTATCAATATTACATCTACATCATATTGTCATCAATATTCAACAGTTACATAATAAATCCAAGCCTTTATTTTCCCCCTTTTTCTGCAGGTGGGAAAGTATCAAATATTTCGAATAGTAATTGAAAACCTGACCAAAACTGTAGGTATCTAGTAAGCAGTGGTCAAACCCAACGTAAAAAAAACATTGAAATTCATATCAAATGTCAAAGTACAAGTGGTTTCATGCATTTGAACAATAATGCTGAGAAATTTGTTTTCAATCAGTTCACTGGACCTACCTTACGGTCAAGCAATTCAACTCCAACTCCCGATTTCGGGAAAAGGGTGATGCGGGAATTCCATCCCAGAATCACTCCCGATTCCCACGGGATCTCTCAAAACTCTCTATCCGTCATCATGGCTACCTGGATCACTAGCGCCGACGGTTCCTTCGAGCATAAATACTTCCCGAAGGTGGGCCCGCCGATGCTGGGATCCAAAGCGAATAAACGCCAAGCAGATAGACCAATGCATCCGCGAAAGACATTCCACTGATGCGTCAAGAGGGGAGATACCTGTTAGTTGCTAATCTGTGGAAGAGTGGGGGCTGTGACTTGTAGCAAGGGTTCTTGTAAGGGGGTAGGAAAATTTTTCTGACCTCCCCGCTAACATGATTGGATCTGAATGTAAAGGATTTCAGCGTTGTTTCTTATGAATTCAGGACTGTGCAAAACTCCAGTATTTTTGAAAAGAAAGGGTCCCCTATCAGAGGTCATAATAAAGACCATAAAAACCATGGGTAAAAGAAAAATATCCTAAATTGAATAAATAGAAACGGGAATTAACCACCCCTTTTTAATAATTATATTTTTATATTACCCTCCATATAACTTTCATGTTAATTTTTCCGGCGATCTGAAAAAATATCTTCAAATTATTTCCACCTCTAGTCTCTTCAGTCCCACGCATAATTTTCTAAAATTCCAATTTAAAAAAAATAACATTAAATACCATATAAATCGCTGGTAGTCAACCTAGTACCTACCGCCTAGTGGTCCAAATTCTAGAGATTTAATAGTAGTTTTAACTACAGCAATTTGTTTTATAATGGTTCATTTTGTCGAATTTAGCAATTTTTTTTTGTAAGTATAATTTACATAGGAAATCGAGGGTTAAATTTGGGCCCCCCAAAACTCAGAAATTTTCCCTTTTGACCACAGAAAATTACTAACAATCTATCCCATATCCCTTTAAAATTTCTTCTGGATACGGTAGAGCAATTATATTACTGTAACTTTGCTATATTGAAATTACCCCCTACTTTATTATAACATTATTACTGTGGAACTGGTGGAAGGAAAAATAATTATTTTGAGCAAAGATATGAAAGTGTGTGGTGGGTATAAATAGGTCTTGGCTACCTAGACTCATAAAGCCAGAGAAGCTCGAAATTGTGACGTGAAATAGTTGACTTCACTTTTGATGACAACAATTCAACTCCAAAGCGAATTAAATTTAAATTTTAAAATTTATTCTTTTAAACTTCGATGAATTTAAAATAATATTAACAAAGGTTATTTTTAATTTAATTGTTACGAATTTACCAATTGCAATTAAATTAACTATTTATGTTCTTTTTTAATAATAAAAATCACCCTGTTACCATGTTACCCTGCCTATTTGAAATGCCACAAAAGTTGAACTCGAGAAGAAGAAGAAGAAAAAAAAGACGACATATTGCTTAGTTTCTCCAGGAGAAATAGAAAAACTAATTTTACATTTTAATTCGAATTTCCAAAGTTGTAAAAGTTTCAAATTGCTTAAATTAAGCTAATTTAATCAAAGTTACATACAAAATTACTTCAAAAATTCGAATTAAAACCTCTAATTTTAGTTTTCTCTTGGAGAAACTAAGTTATAAGACCTTTTAATTCTGTTGAACAGAATTTAATTTTATTTCGCATGCGTAATCCCAACCCCCTGGTTGACTGATTTAGTGGACAAGGGTTAAAAAGGTTCAATATCCCATGCATTTATCTGTCATAATGTCTATTTTAATCTTTTCAAAGCATGAATATTAATTCCTGAGTGTGTAAGTGCCAGTGCGATTTAAAGAGTCTACAAACTCTTCCGCAGGTGCTAACAATTCAACCGCTTTTAGTAAAAATCATTGCTGCATATTTTTATTAAATCTGGGTCTTTGAGGAAGGGTTAGGACCCTTAAAAGATGAAATGTGTAAAAAACACAAGGAAAAAATAGTGTAAAACAACCTCAATAATTTTTAATGAATTTTGCATTTTTAGGGGGGTAATAACCCCTTAAACCTATCCATTTGCTAAAAATTTTCATATTTTTAAAATTTCAAACTTTCTTGTCCCCTCAGGAGTAATTTAAAGACTAAAGTAATGTTTTTAGACCCTGAAAATCGAATTGAAAGTCACTAAGTCATTGAAAAACGTAAAAAGGGGGAGGGACTCTTCCCCCAAAATATGAGGCTGATAAGAAAAATGGGGGGTCATACTCTGATTCAGGGGGTCATTTTGCATAAGAATCTGCATAAATTGTTTCAGATGCATTTTGCCCCTATTTTTTGTTGACCAGTGTTACTATTTGTGTCATTTCCTATTGGCCCGCTAGTGTTAATATTAGGGTTCATTGAGCACCCTCTTGGAATTTGATAAGGAAGTTAAAATTTTTTCAGCACTATACAGTTGATAAGTCTAAAAAAGTTAGGGGGTGGCCCAGACTCTTGCTCAAAAAAAGTTTTTTTGAACCACCCTAATGAGGAGATATAACAGGCTATATAACATTTTACAAAATAAAGTATTTGTAACATCACAATTGAATAACTAATCTATATTTGTATGCATGATTGGTATGTCTTGGCCATAGAGAAGAAATTAGAAGTAGAGTGAGCATTGCTATTGAAACGACTCCGAAAAAGCGCCTGTCGGTGATGAGTCGCCGCGTTATCGCTTTTGCTTACAGCAATTTCAAAACTATCACAGGCATGCGCTAGAGCTTGGCGACAAACATGTTACGGGTTAACATGTGCACATGTTACGAGCAATAAATGTCAGTGAATTTTATCACATTTCCTGGCTCACTTCGGGGATTACAAATAATGCTCGATTTATCACCTTGCCCGTAACACATGCATTAGCAACACTGCACAGCATAAAAGTTCGGTAGTGAAAGCAAATTCCAATTAGACCGCCGCCACTTGATGGTGGTTGGACTGCGGTCTTTGGCGATCTTTCTGGAAATTATCTTAGGTACTCTTTAGGGGTACTATTGCTCAATTCACCACTGTCTCTCCTCTATGTTCTTGGCCCTTGAGTTCTAAAAGAATAGTCCGGGCCCGCGGGGACGTTTCAGAGAAGGAAATGTGACCATTTGGTAAAAACCCTTGAAGACCCCTTGCTCTACAGCATTGGGCTCTACACCCAGTGATAGTAGTAGTTGTAGAAGTAAGGCAGTATCCTACTAATTTCATTACCCTGGAGAAATGTTCTGCATGAGAGTTTTCGTTTTCGGAAAAAAATTCAATTTTAGAAAATAAATTTGGGCATCCCGATTTAAATTCCCATAGGTTCTCGACCTTTTGTACACTGCAACCCCATTTTTAAGTCAAGTTGCCGACTCCTTCAAAAAATTATAATGGAATTTTTTTAAAACTATCTAAAATTGTTGTAAATTTTTACTCGTAAAACTTTCAGTACGACAAGCAATAAAACCAGTCATAACACACTTAATTTTGATATTCATGATTTGAAATTTGATTATTTGTCAGTGGTATTAAAGGTAGCAAGAACTCTGTAAAAATTATACATCCGATATCAATAAAATAGTAGTTTGGTGATTTTTAGATACCTATTTCAATTGGTTTTTGGATATAATGAAATTGTAAATTAATGGAAAAAACTAACTTTAAAGACCCGTGGTTTATGGGACGAGTAGATAGTTTGGTAGGATATTTTGAAGTTTAATACGGTTTTTTTCACTAAAGTATTAAACTACCGAAGGAATTTATGTTTTATTAATAATTTTTAAACAACCTAGCAATAAATAGGGGTCGTACAGAAATAAGTAAAATTATATACTTTTTAAGGATTTGGTAAGCTTTTGAGAAATTTTAAGTATCTTCTTTAATGCCATTTAAAACTGTGAATAAGTTGTTTTTGCAAGAATACTTTGCGAAAATATTTTAATATAGTTTCGTCACTCATATAGGAATAACATTAATGAGATTACATACACCAACAGTGTAATAACTGCAAAAATATTTTAAAATTTAAGATTGATCGATTGTCCTATTACTTTGTTTGGTTTCTTTTTATTAAGCAGAAAGCTATTTAGATTATAATTATAGTGCAACTTGGATAATTCGAAGCTAAATAGATAAACAATAAAATTAAAAACTTAATAGAAATTTTAAAGAACCGAGAAATTTTCAACTCATTTAATATTTTAACATGAGCTTTGGTAGATTTTCCTACTTTTCATTGGCTTATAGCCAAGTTTTCAATTGTACGGAATGTAGCTTCTTCTCAACTGACACGGAAAAGGAATTTGAAAAAGGAATATGAAAATTAAAACTGTACATCTGGTTAGAAACTGAAAAAAAAACTGAAAAGCTTTTCGAAAAAAGATATTTTAATAAATTTTCATATTTTGAAGTTGATTTTTCCACTGTTTATGAACATACACTGTATAAAAAAAAGTTTCTTATTTTTATAGCTTATTTCAAAACAAAAAAGAACTGCAAAATCTATTTGTAGATTCACTTATTAATTATTGGATTAACTAATTGTAAACTTCACTATCTGTAGATTTCTTTTTTTTGCATTTATAAACTATAATACCTAGCTAGCCAGCTCTAAAAAAAGACTGGGGAGAAAACTTAATTTCTTTAAGTTTACCACAAACAAAATCCACATCTTTCTGTAAATTGTGCACATTGAATGAAATGTTTGTAATTTTTCACACAATGACTTATATCAGATTGATTCTTTGAGTCAAATTTGCATATAATTGTCTCTAATAGACCTCTTAAAATCTGCAATTTTTCTCATTATGAATCTAATCCAAATGAGTCTTTATGGCCATTCATTTCCCAATTGCCTGGACTATGTTGCCTGATTTTTCACTATGTTAAAAAGTGTTCATTTAAATTATGTTAATATTAATAAAGGGATGAGGTTTATCTTTCGTCCTTCAAGGAAGATATGTCTTATGCTAGAATGTGGTCTGTATTCAAAATTTCAAACAATTTTATGACACTAAGGTTAGACCAGTACAATTATTAAATTTCTATATCATGCATGAAATTATTCAAAATTTTAGGGATGTTTTAGTTGGAGCAAACACATATTCACTTCTTTTTGAAAAATGAAATATTTGAAAAAATTTAAATACTTCAACAATCATGATACAATAGGAATGGAGTGAAACTTGAATTTTAAATATAAATAACATTATTAAGTATGTTAATTTCTTTCTTTCTTCTTTTTAATTTTTTTTTTTATTTTTTGACGTAGGAAATGAATTAGGGGCTACTGTAATCAGAAAAAGTGTCTCCAAACCCTTAAATGGTACAATAGGAATGGAGAGAAACTTGAATTTTAAACATACATAACATTATTCAGTGTGTGAAATTATTATTTTTTATTATTATTCTTTTTTCATTTTTTGACATAGGAAAGGGAATTAATGAATTCAGCAAAAGTGTGTCCAAATCCTTAAATGGTACATACAATAGGAATGGAGAGAAAATCAAATTTTAACATAAATAACATTATTTAGTGTATGATTTTTTCTATTCTTTTTCTTTTTTCTGACATAGGAAAGTGAATTTCTAAAATAAGCAAAAATATCTCCAAACCCTTAAATGGTACAATAGGAATGGACAGAAACTTGAATATTAAACATAAATAACATTATTTAGTGTAGTTTTTTTTTCTTTTTCCTTTGACATAGGAAAGTTAATTAGTTGAATTACTAAAATAAGCAAAAGTGTCTCCAAACCCTTAAATGGTACAATAGGAATGGAGAGAGATGCGAATTTTAAACATAAATAACATTATCGAGTATGTGAACTTTTTTCTTTCTTTCCTTTTTTTATTTTTTTTACATAGGAAAGTGAATTAGTGAATTACTAAAATAAGCAAAAGTGTCTCCAAACCCTTAAATACAATAGGAATGGAGAGAGATACGAATTTTAAACATAAATAACATTATTTAGTGTGGGATTTTTTTTTTTTGACACAGGAAAGTGAATTAGTGAAATTCTAAAATAAGCAATAGTGTCTCCAAACCTTTAAATGGTACAATAGGAATGGAGAGAAACTTGAATTGTAAAGATAAATAACATTATCAAGTGTGTGAACTTCTTTTTTTTTATTTATTTTTTGTTTTTGACATAGGAAAGTGAATTAGTGAAATAAGCACAAGTGTCTCCAAACCCTTAAATGGTACAATAGGAATGGAGAGAGATGCGAATATTCAACATAAATAACATTATCGAGCATGTGAACTTTTTTCTTTCTTTCCTTTTTTTCTTTTTTTTACATAGGAAAGTGAATTAGTGAATTACTAAAATAAGCAAAAGTGTCTCCAAACCCTTAAATGGTACAATAGGAATGGAGAGATAAGCGAATTTTAAACATAAATAACATTATTTAGTGTGGGATTTTTTTTTTTTTTGACACAGGAAAGTGAATTAGTGAAATTCTAAAATAAGCAATAGTGTCTCCAAACCTTTAAATGGTACAATAGGAATGGAGAGAAACTTGAATTGTAAACATAAATAACATTATCAAGTGTGTGAACTTCTTTTTTTTTTATTTATTTTTTGTTTTTGACATAGGAAAGTGAATTAGTGAAATAAGCACAAGTGTCTCCAAACCCTTAAATGGTACAATAGGAATGGAGAGAGATGCGAATATTAAACATAAATAACATAATCAAGTGTGTGAATTTTTTTTTTAATTAAAAAAAAATATATATATTTTTTTTTTTTTGACATATGAAACTGAATTAAGCAATAGTGTCTCCAAACCCTTAACTGGTACAATAGGAATGGAGAAAGATGCGAATTTTAAACATAAATAACATTATTTAGTGTGTGATTTTTTTTTTTACATAGGGAACTGAATTAGTGAATTACTTAAATAAGCTGCAAACCCTTAAATGGTACAATAGGAATGGAGAGAGATGTGAAATATACATAATTTACTGTGGGCAACTCTATTCTCACATGAGAAAGTGTATTTCTAAGGATGTAAAAATGTCACCAAACCCTTAATTGGTACAATAGGAATTAAGTGACCAGGTATAAATTTAACCATCTTAGAAAATTAGAAACTACAAGAAATATTCCTTTAATAGGAATTTCAATTGACACTTGCTTAAAAAGTATAACCAAGTGGGAACAATTTAGAGTCAAACTCTTTTTTCATATAAAATAAGTTTTTGAAATTAATATAACCTCCAAACCCTTAATAGGTACAATAGGAATGGAGAGTGAAAGCATAAATTGAACCATCTTAGAAAACTAGAAACTACTTAGAGTAAAGGATTGGAAGAGGCCCCTCTAACTTTCTAACAATTTGGAAAAAATGAACCTCATATTGGTTCTTTGGAAAATTTTAATGAAAATATCTGACCTAACATTAGTGGATTTTTTTTTCAAATTTGGAATATGGACCTTTTAGTAAAACTATTGCTTCCAATTAAGTTCCTCTATTCTCTTTAATGTTGAATTCATAGAAGTAATCGAGATGTATCATTTCTTGTTTATCTCAGCAAGGAGTGAGGATAACATGAATTCAACATTAGAAGAAATATTCCTTTAATAGGAATTTCAATTGACACTTGCTTAAAAGTATAACCAAGTGGGAACAATTTAGAGTCAAACTCTTTTTTTCATATAAAATAAGTTTTTGAAATTAATATAACCTCCAAACCCTTAATAGGTACAATAGGAATGGAGAGAGAAAGCATAAATTGAACCATCTTAGAAAATTAGAAACTACTTAGAGTAAAGGATTGGAAGAGGCCCCTCTAACTTTCTAACAATTTGGAAAAAATGAACCTCATATTGGTTCTTTGGAAAATTTTAATGAAAATATCTGACCTAACATTAGTGGATTTTTTTTTCAAATTTGGAATATGGACCTTTTAGTAAAACTATTGCTTCCAATTAAGTTCCTCTATTCTCTTTAATGTTGAATTCATAGAAGTAATCGAGATGTATCATTTCTTGTTTATCTCAGCAAGGAGTGAGGATAACATGAATTCAACATTAGAAGAAATATTCCTTTAATAGGAATTTCAATTGACACTTGCTTAAAAGTATAACCAAGTGGGAACAATTTAGAGTCAAACTCTTTTTTTCATATAAAATAAGTTTTTGAAATTAATATAACCTCCAAACCCTTAATAGGTACAATAGGAATGGAGAGAGAAAGCATAAATTGAACCATCTTAGAAAATTAGAAACTACTTAGAGTAAAGGATTGGAAGAGGCCCCTCTAACTTTCTAACAATTTGGAAAAAATGAACCTCATATTGGTTCTTTGGAAAATTTTAATGAAAATATCTGACCTAACATTAGTGGATTTTTTTTTCAAATTTGGAATATGGACCTTTTAGTAAAACTATTGCTTCCAATTAAGTTCCTCTATTCTCTTTAATGTTGAATTCATAGAAGTAATCGAGATGTATCATTTCTTGTTTATCTCAGCAAGGAGTGAGGATAACATGAATTCAACATTAGAAGAAATATTCCTTTAATAGGAATTTCAATTGACACTTGCTTAAAAGTATAACCAAGTGGGAACAATTTAGAGTCAAACTCTTTTTTTCATATAAAATAAGTTTTTGAAATTAATATAACCTCCAAACCCTTAATAGGTACAATAGGAATGGAGAGAGAAAGCATAAATTGAACCATCTAAGAAAATTAGAAACTACTTAGAGTAAAGGATTGGAAGAGGCCCCTCTAACTTTCTAACAATTTGGAAAAAATGAACCTCATATTGGTTCTTTGGAAAATTTTAATGAAAATATCTGACCTAACATTAGTGGATTTTTTTTTCAAATTTGGAATATGGACTTTTTGTAAAACTATTGCTTCCAATTAAGTTCCTCTATTCTCTTTAATGTTGAATTCATAGAAGTAATCGAGATGTATCATTTCTTGTTTATCTCAGCAAGGAGTGAGGATAACATGAATTCAACATTAGAAGAAATATTCCTTTAATAGGAATTTCAATTGACACTTGCTTAAAAAGTATAACCAAGTGGGAACAATTTAGAGTCAAACTCTTTTTTCATATAAAATAAGTTTTTGAAATTAATATAACCTCCAACCCGTAATAGGTACAATAGGAATGGAGAGAGAAAGCATAAATTGAACCATCTTAGAAAATTAGAAACTACTTAGAGTAAAGGATTGGAAGAGGCCCCTCTAACTTTCTAACAATTTGGAAAAAATGAACCTTATATTGTAGACCGGGAGCCAGCAACATATTTTGTCAGTCATTTCCTCTCAAGCGATATTTGGTGGAAAATTTCAGGAAGTTATATCATAAAGCCTGGTGAGCGTCAGCTGGCTGTAGGGCGGTGGAATAGACGTCAGCTGGTCGTTTAACATTTGGAGCGTCTTTCTCAAAGATTCTTTGCGGCTTCAATTACGCGAGAGAAAAAGAACAAGAGGGAAACTCCAGGGAAACTCAGTGAAACTGTTATGTTTTTGTTTACATTTCGATTTGCTTTGTATTGAGGAGAGGTACGAAAGGGTGTGTGGTCACATGAGCGGCGGATATCGTTTTAAATCAAGATTTTGTAAATAATGTAAATAAATATCTGTTAATTATTATCCAGATCAGATACTACACTAGTAGATCTGTGGTAACCAATTGCAAGCTCAGTAGGTCACGTGTTGGTTCCGTGTGACGTCAGACGGTTAGAGTCCATTGTTAGGAAATAGACCAACTTTCTTTAAAGAACAATAAATTATTACTTCTAAAAATTAATTACTAACCAATTTCCCTAAAGATAACTTTTAATGGACTCTAACCGTCTGACGTCATACGGAACCAACACGTGACCTACTGAGCTTGCAATTGGTTACCACAGATACTACACTAGTAGATCTACTAGTGTAGTATCTGTGGTAACCAATTGCAAGCTCAGTTGTAGGTCACGTGTTGGTTCCGTGAAGTCTCGAACCAGATAGGCGGTTAGAGTCCATTTCTTTTTATAAACCAAACCAACTTTTTGAAAGGACACTGTTTTAATTAATTTTTAGATATTTATTTGTTTTTCAGATAATTTTAAGTTGGCAATATTTAATTAATAATGTTCTAGAAGGGAATTGTTTTTTGTTGACAACTTGAGACTCATGAAGTCAGGAAACGTTGAAAGGAAATCACATCACTGAAAGTATAAATTTTTGTTCATGTTTGTTGGTTTATTTACAAAATCTTGATTTAAAACGATATCCGCCGCTCATGCGACCACACACCCTTTCGTACCTCTCCTCAATACAAAGCAAATCGAAATGTAAACAAAAACATAACAGTTTCACTGAGTTTCCCTGGAGTTTCCCTCTTGTTCTTTTTCTCTCGCGTAATTGAAGCCGCAAAGAATCTTTGAGAAAGACGCTCCAAATGTTAAATGACCAGCTGACGTCTATTCCACCGCCCTACAGCCAGCTGACGCTCACCAGGCTTTATGATATAACTTCCTGAAATTTTCCACCAAATATCGCTTGAGAGGAAATGACTGACAAAATATGTTGCTGGCTCCCGGTCTATTGGTTCTTTGGAAAATTTTAATGAAAATATCTGACCTAACATTAGTGGATTTTTTTTTCAAATTTGGAATATGGACCTTTTAGTAAAACTATTGCTTCCAATTAAGTTCCTCTATTCTCTTTAATGTTGAATTCATAGAAGTAATCGAGATGTATCATTTCTTGTTTATCTCAGCAAGGAGTGAGGATAACATGAATTCAACATTAGAAGAAATATTCCTTTAATAGGAATTTCAATTGACACTTGCTTAAAAGTATAACCAAGTGGGAACAATTTAGAGTCAAACTCTTTTTTTCATATAAAATAAGTTTTTGAAATTAATATAACCTCCAAACCCTTAATAGGTACAATAGGAATGGAGAGAGAAAGCATAAATTGAACCATCTTAGAAAATTAGAAACTACTTAGAGTAAAGGATTGGAAGAGGCCCCTCTAACTTTCTAACAATTTGGAAAAAATGAACCTCATATTGGTTCTTTGGAAAATTTTAATGAAAATATCTGACCTAACATTAGTGGATTTTTTTTTCAAATTTGGAATATGGACCTTTTAGTAAAACTATTGCTTCCAATTAAGTTCCTCTATTCTCTTTAATGTTGAATTCATAGAAGTAATCGAGATGTATCATTTCTTGTTTATCTCAGCAAGGAGTGAGGATAACATGAATTCAACATTAGAAGAAATATTCCTTTAATAGGAATTTCAATTGACACTTGCTTAAAAGTATAACCAAGTGGGAACAATTTAGAGTCAAACTCTTTTTTTCATATAAAATAAGTTTTTGAAATTAATATAACCTCCAAACCCTTAATAGGTACAATAGGAATGGAGAGAGAAAGCATAAATTGAACCATCTTAGAAAATTAGAAACTACTTAGAGTAAAGGATTGGAAGAGGCCCCTCTAACTTTCTAACAATTTGGAAAAAATGAACCTCATATTGGTTCTTTGGAAAATTTTAATGAAAATATCTGACCTAACATTAGTGGATTTTTTTTTCAAATTTGGAATATGGACCTTTTAGTAAAACTATTGCTTCCAATTAAGTTCCTCTATTCTCTTTAATGTTGAATTCATAGAAGTAATCGAGATGTATCATTTCTTGTTTATCTCAGCAAGGAGTGAGGATAACATGAATTCAACATTAGAAGAAATATTCCTTTAATAGGAATTTCAATTGACACTTGCTTAAAAGTATAACCAAGTGGGAACAATTTAGAGTCAAACTCTTTTTTTCATATAAAATAAGTTTTTGAAATTAATATAACCTCCAAACCCTTAATAGGTACAATAGGAATGGAGAGAGAAAGCATAAATTGAACCATCTAAGAAAATTAGAAACTACTTAGAGTAAAGGATTGGAAGAGGCCCCTCTAACTTTCTAACAATTTGGAAAAAATGAACCTCATATTGGTTCTTTGGAAAATTTTAATGAAAATATCTGACCTAACATTAGTGGATTTTTTTTTCAAATTTGGAATATGGACTTTTTGTAAAACTATTGCTTCCAATTAAGTTCCTCTATTCTCTTTAATGTTGAATTCATAGAAGTAATCGAGATGTATCATTTCTTGTTTATCTCAGCAAGGAGTGAGGATAACATGAATTCAACATTAGAAGAAATATTCCTTTAATAGGAATTTCAATTGACACTTGCTTAAAAAGTATAACCAAGTGGGAACAATTTAGAGTCAAACTCTTTTTTCATATAAAATAAGTTTTTGAAATTAATATAACCTCCAACCCGTAATAGGTACAATAGGAATGGAGAGAGAAAGCATAAATTGAACCATCTTAGAAAATTAGAAACTACTTAGAGTAAAGGATTGGAAGAGGCCCCTCTAACTTTCTAACAATTTGGAAAAAATGAACCTTATATTGTAGACCGGGAGCCAGCAACATATTTTGTCAGTCATTTCCTCTCAAGCGATATTTGGTGGAAAATTTCAGGAAGTTATATCATAAAGCCTGGTGAGCGTCAGCTGGCTGTAGGGCGGTGGAATAGACGTCAGCTGGTCGTTTAACATTTGGAGCGTCTTTCTCAAAGATTCTTTGCGGCTTCAATTACGCGAGAGAAAAAGAACAAGAGGGAAACTCCAGGGAAACTCAGTGAAACTGTTATGTTTTTGTTTACATTTCGATTTGCTTTGTATTGAGGAGAGGTACGAAAGGGTGTGTGGTCACATGAGCGGCGGATATCGTTTTAAATCAAGATTTTGTAAATAATGTAAATAAATATCTGTTAATTATTATCCAGATCAGATACTACACTAGTAGATCTGTGGTAACCAATTGCAAGCTCAGTAGGTCACGTGTTGGTTCCGTGTGACGTCAGACGGTTAGAGTCCATTGTTAGGAAATAGACCAACTTTCTTTAAAGAACAATAAATTATTACTTCTAAAAATTAATTACTAACCAATTTCCCTAAAGATAACTTTTAATGGACTCTAACCGTCTGACGTCATACGGAACCAACACGTGACCTACTGAGCTTGCAATTGGTTACCACAGATACTACACTAGTAGATCTACTAGTGTAGTATCTGTGGTAACCAATTGCAAGCTCAGTTGTAGGTCACGTGTTGGTTCCGTGAAGTCTCGAACCAGATAGGCGGTTAGAGTCCATTTCTTTTTATAAACCAAACCAACTTTTTGAAAGGACACTGTTTTAATTAATTTTTAGATATTTATTTGTTTTTCAGATAATTTTAAGTTGGCAATATTTAATTAATAATGTTCTAGAAGGGAATTGTTTTTTGTTGACAACTTGAGACTCATGAAGTCAGGAAACGTTGAAAGGAAATCACATCACTGAAAGTATAAATTTTTGTTCATGTTTGTTGGTTTATTTACAAAATCTTGATTTAAAACGATATCCGCCGCTCATGCGACCACACACCCTTTCGTACCTCTCCTCAATACAAAGCAAATCGAAATGTAAACAAAAACATAACAGTTTCACTGAGTTTCCCTGGAGTTTCCCTCTTGTTCTTTTTCTCTCGCGTAATTGAAGCCGCAAAGAATCTTTGAGAAAGACGCTCCAAATGTTAAATGACCAGCTGACGTCTATTCCACCGCCCTACAGCCAGCTGACGCTCACCAGGCTTTATGATATAACTTCCTGAAATTTTCCACCAAATATCGCTTGAGAGGAAATGACTGACAAAATATGTTGCTGGCTCCCGGTCTATTGGTTCTTTGGAAAATTTTAATGAAAATATCTGACCTAACATTAGTGGATTTTTTTTTCAAATTTGGAATATGGACCTTTTAGTAAAACTATTGCTTCCAATTAAGTTCCTCTATTCTCTTTAATGTTGAATTCATAGAAGTAATCGAGATGTATCATTTCTTGTTTATCTCAGCAAGGAGTGAGGATAACATGAATTCAACATTAGAAGAAATATTCCTTTAATAGGAATTTCAATTGACACTTGCTTAAAAGTATAACCAAGTGGGAACAATTTAGAGTCAAACTCTTTTTTTCATATAAAATAAGTTTTTGAAATTAATATAACCTCCAAACCCTTAATAGGTACAATAGGAATGGAGAGAGAAAGCATAAATTGAACCATCTAAGAAAATTAGAAACTACTTAGAGTAAAGGATTGGAAGAGGCCCCTCTAACTTTCTAACAATTTGGAAAAAATGAACCTCATATTGGTTCTTTGGAAAATTTTAATGAAAATATCTGACCTAACATTAGTGGATTTTTTTTTCAAATTTGGAATATGGACTTTTTGTAAAACTATTGCTTCCAATTAAGTTCCTCTATTCTCTTTAATGTTGAATTCATAGAAGTAATCGAGATGTATCATTTCTTGTTTATCTCAGCAAGGAGTGAGGATAACATGAATTCAACATTAGAAGAAATATTCCTTTAATAGGAATTTCAATTGACACTTACTTAAAAGTATAACCAAGTGGGAACAATTTAGAGTCAAACTCTTTTTTTCATATAAAATAAGTTTTTGAAATTAATATAACCTCCAAACCCTTAATAGGTACAATAGGAATGGAGAGAGAAAGCATAAATTGAACCATCTAAGAAAATTAGAAACTACTTAGAGTAAAGGATTGGAAGAGGCCCCTCTAACTTTCTAACAATTTGGAAAAAATGAACCTCATATTGGTTCTTTGGAAAATTTTAATGAAAATATCTGACCTAACATTAGTGGATTTTTTTTTCAAATTTGGAATATGGACTTTTTGTAAAACTATTGCTTCCAATTAAGTTCCTCTATTCTCTTTAATGTTGAATTCATAGAAGTAATCGAGATGTATCATTTCTTGTTTATCTCAGCAAGGAGTGAGGATAACATGAATTCAACATTAGAAGAAATATTCCTTTAATAGGAATTTCAATTGACACTTGCTTAAAAGTATAACCAAGTGGGAACAATTTAGAGTCAAACTCTTTTTTTCATATAAAATAAGTTTTTGAAATTAATATAACCTCCAAACCCTTAATAGGTACAATAGGAATGGAGAGAGAAAGCATAAATTGAACCATCTAAGAAAATTAGAAACTACTTAGAGTAAAGGATTGGAAGAGGCCCCTCTAACTTTCTAACAATTTGGAAAAAATGAACCTCATATTGGTTCTTTGGAAAATTTTAATGAAAATATCTGACCTAACATTAGTGGATTTTTTTTTCAAATTTGGAATATGGACTTTTTGTAAAACTATTGCTTCCAATTAAGTTCCTCTATTCTCTTTAATGTTGAATTCATAGAAGTAATCGAGATGTATCATTTCTTGTTTATCTCAGCAAGGAGTGAGGATAACATGAATTCAACATTAGAAGAAATATTCCTTTAATAGGAATTTCAATTGACACTTGCTTAAAAAGTATAACCAAGTGGGAACAATTTAGAGTCAAACTCTTTTTTCATATAAAATAAGTTTTTGAAATTAATATAACCTCCAACCCGTAATAGGTACAATAGGAATGGAGAGAGAAAGCATAAATTGAACCATCTTAGAAAATTAGAAACTACTTAGAGTAAAGGATTGGAAGAGGCCCCTCTAACTTTCTAACAATTTGGAAAAAATGAACCTCATATTGGTTCTTTGGAAAATTTTAATGAAAATATCTGACCTAACATTAGTGGATTTTTTTTTCAAATTTGGAATATGGACCTTTTAGTAAAACTATTGCTTCCAATTAAGTTCCTCTATTCTCTTTAATGTTGAATTCATAGAAGTAATCGAGATGTATCATTTCTTGTTTATCTCAGCAAGGAGTGAGGATAACATGAATTCAACATTAGAAGAAATATTCCTTTAATAGGAATTTCAATTGACACTTGCTTAAAAAGTATAACCAAGTGGGAACAATTTAGAGTCAAACTCTTTTTTTTTCATATTAAATAAGTTTTTGAAATTAATATAACCTCCAAACCCTTAATAGGTACAATAGGAATGGAGAGAGAAAGCATAAATTGAACCATCTTAGAAAACTAGAAACTACTTAGAGTAAAGGATTGGAAGAGGCCCCTCTAACTTTCTAACAATTTGGAAAAAATGAACCTCATATTGGTTCTTTGGAAAATTTTAATGAAAATATCTGACCTAACATTAGTGGATTTTTTTTTCAAATTTGGAATATGGACCTTTTAGTAAAACTATTGCTTCCAATTAAGTTCCTCTATTCTCTTTAATGTTGAATTCATAGAAGTAATCGAGATGTATCATTTCTTGTTTATCTCAGCAAGGAGTGAGGATAACATGAATTCAACATTAGAAGAAATATTCCTTTAATAGGAATTTCAATTGACACTTGCTTAAAAAGTATAACCAAGTGGGAACAATTTAGAGTCAAACTCTTTTTTTTTCATATTAAATAAGTTTTTGAAATTAATATAACCTCCAAACCCTTAATAGGTACAATAGGAATGGAGAGAGAAAGAATAAATTGAACCATCTTAGAAAACTAGAAACTACTTAGAGTAAAGGATTGGAAGAGGCCCCTCTAACTTTCTAACAATTTGGAAAAAATGAACCTCATATTGGTTCTTTGGAAAATTTTAATGAAAATATCTGACCTAACATTAGTGGATTTTTTTTTCAAATTTGGAATATGGACCTTTTAGTAAAACTATTGCTTCCAATAAAGTTCCTCTATTCTCTTTAATGTTGAATTCATAGAAGTAATCGAGATGTATCATTTCTTGTTTATCTCAGCAAGGAGTGAGGGTAACATGAATTCAACATTAGAAGAAATATTCCTTTAATAGGAATTTCAATTGACACTTGCTTAAAAAGTATAACCAAGTGGGAACAATTTAGAGTCAAACTCTTTTTTTCATATAAAATAAGTTTTTGAAATTAATATAACCTCCAAACCCTTAATAGGTACAATAGGAATGGAGAGAGAAAGCATAAATTGAACCATCTAAGAAAATTAGAAACTACTTAGAGTAAAGGATTGGAAGAGGCCCCTCTAACTTTCTAACAATTTGGAAAAAATGAACCTCATATTGGTTCTTTGGAAAATTTTAATGAAAATATCTGACCTAACATTAGTGGATTTTTTTTTTCAAATTTGGAATATGGACCTTTTAGTAAAACTATTGCTTCCAATTAATTTCCTCTATTCTCTTTAATGTTGAATTCATAGAAGTAATCGAGATGTATCATTTCTTGTTTATCTCAGCAAGGAGTGAGGATAACATGAATTCAACATTAGAAGAAATATTCCTTTAATAGGAATTTCAATTGACACTTGCTTAAAAAGTATAACCAAGTGGGAACAATTTAGAGTTTTTTTCATATAAAATAAGTTTTTGAAATTAATATAACCTCCAAACCCTTAATAGGTACAATAGGAATGGAGAGAGAAAGCATAAATTGAACCATCTAAGAAAATTAGAAACTACTTAGAGTAAAGGATTGGAAGAGGCCCCTCTAACTTTCTAACAATTTGGAAAAAATGAACCTCATATTGGTTCTTTGGAAAATTTTAATGAAAATATCTGACCTAACATTAGTGGATTTTTTTTTCAAATTTGGAATATGGACCTTTTAGTAAAACTATTGCTTCCAATTAAGTTCCTCTATTCTCTTTAATGTTGAATTCATAGAAGTAATCGAGATGTATCATTTCTTGTTTATCTCAGCAAGGAGTGAGGATAACATGAATTCAACATTAGAAGAAATATTCCTTTAATAGGAATTTCAATTGACACTTGCTTAAAAAGTATAACCAAGTGGGAACAATTTAGAGTTTTTTTCATATAAAATAAGTTTTTGAAATTAATATAACCTCCAAACCCTTAATAGGTACAATAGGAATGGAGAGAGAAAGCATAAATTGAACCATCTAAGAAAATTAGAAACTACTTAGAGTAAAGGATTGGAAGAGGCCCCTCTAACTTTCTAACAATTTGGAAAAAATGAACCTCATATTGGTTCTTTGGAAAATTTTAATGAAAATATCTGACCTAACATTAGTGGATTTTTTTTTCAAATTTGGAATATGGACCTTTTAGTAAAACTATTGCTTCCAATTAAGTTCCTCTATTCTCTTTAATGTTGAATTCATAGAAGTAATCGAGATGTATCATTTCTTGTTTATCTCAGCAAGGAGTGAGGATAACATGAATTCAACATTAGAAGAAATATTCCTTTAATAGGAATTTCAATTGACACTTGCTTAAAAAGTATAACCAAGTGGGAACAATTTAGAGTTTTTTTCATATAAAATAAGTTTTTGAAATTAATATAACCTCCAAACCCTTAATAGGTACAATAGGAATGGAGAGAGAAAGCATAAATTGAACCATCTAAGAAAATTAGAAACTACTTAGAGTAAAGGATTGGAAGAGGCCCCTCTAACTTTCTAACAATTTGGAAAAAATGAACCTCATATTGGTTCTTTGGGAAATTTTAATGAAAATATCTGACCTAACATTAGTGGATTTTTTTTTCAAATTTGGAATATGGACCTTTTAGTAAAACTATTGCTTCCAATTAATTTCCTCTATTCTCTTTAATGTTGAATTCATAGAAGTAATCGAGATGTATCATTTCTTGTTTATCTCAGCAAGGAGTGAGGATAACATGAATTCAACATTAGAAGAAATATTCCTTTAATAGGAATTTCAATTGACACTTGCTTAAAAAGTATAACCAAGTGGGAACAATTTAGAGTTTTTTTCATATAAAATAAGTTTTTGAAATTAATATAACCTCCAAACCCTTAATAGGTACAATAGGAATGGAGAGAGAAAGCATAAATTGAACCATCTAAGAAAATTAGAAACTACTTAGAGTAAAGGATTGGAAGAGGCCCCTCTAACTTTCTAACAATTTGGAAAAAATGAACCTCATATTGGTTCTTTGGAAAATTTTAATGAAAATATCTGACCTAACATTAGTGGATTTTTTTTTCAAATTTGGAATATGGACCTTTTAGTAAAACTATTGCTTCCAATTAATTTCCTCTATTCTCTTTAATGTTGAATTCATAGAAGTAATCGAGATGTATCATTTCTTGTTTATCTCAGCAAGGAGTGAGGATAACATGAATTCAACATTAGAAGAAATATTCCTTTAATAGGAATTTCAATTGACACTTGCTTAAAAAGTATAACCAAGTGGGAACAATTTAGAGTTTTTTTCATATAAAATAAGTTTTTGAAATTAATATAACCTCCAAACCCTTAATAGGTACAATAGGAATGGAGAGAGAAAGCATAAATTGAACCATCTAAGAAAATTAGAAACTACTTAGAGTAAAGGATTGGAAGAGGCCCCTCTAACTTTCTAACAATTTGGAAAAAATGAACCTCATATTGGTTCTTTGGGAAATTTTAATGAAAATATCTGACCTAACATTAGTGGATTTTTTTTTCAAATTTGGAATATGGACCTTTTAGTAAAACTATTGCTTCCAATTAATTTCCTCTATTCTCTTTAATGTTGAATTCATAGAAGTAATCGAGATGTATCATTTCTTGTTTATCTCAGCAAGGAGTGAGGATAACATGAATTCAACATTAGAAGAAATATTCCTTTAATAGGAATTTCAATTGACACTTGCTTAAAAAGTATAACCAAGTGGGAACAATTTAGAGTTTTTTTCATATAAAATAAGTTTTTGAAATTAATATAACCTCCAAACCCTTAATAGGTACAATAGGAATGGAGAGAGAAAGCATAAATTGAACCATCTAAGAATATTAGAAACTACTTAGAGTAAAGGATTGGAAGAGGCCCCTCTAACTTTCTAACAAATTGGAAAAAATGAACCTTATATTGGTTCTTTGGAAAATTTTAATGAAAATATCTGACCTAACATTAGTGGATTTTTTTTTCAAATTTGGAATATGGACCTTTTAGTAAAACTATTGCTTCCAATTAATTTCCTCTATTCTCTTTAATGTTGAATTCATAGAAGTAATCGAGATGTATCATTTCTTGTTTATCTCAGCAAGGAGTGAGGATAACATGAATTCAACATTAGAAGAAATATTCCTTTAATAGGAATTTCAATTGACACTTGCTTAAAAAGTATAACCAAGTGGGAACAATTTAGAGTTTTTTTCATATAAAATAAGTTTTTGAAATTAATATAACCTCCAAACCCTTAATAGGTACAATAGGAATGGAGAGAGAAAGCATAAATTGAACCATCTAAGAAAATTAGAAACTTCTTAGAGTAAAGGATTGGAAGAGGCCCCTCTAACTTTCTAACAATTTGGAAAAAATGAACCTCATATTGGTTCTTTGGAAAATTTTAATGAAAATATCTGACCTAACATTAGTGGATTTTTTTTTCAAATTTGGAATATGGACCTTTTAGTAAAACTATTGCTTCCAATTAAGTTCCTCTATTCTCTTTAATGTTGAATTCATAGAAGTAATCGAGATGTATCATTTCTTGTTTATCTCAGCAAGGAGTGAGGATAACATGAATTCAACATTAGAAGAAATATTCCTTTAATAGGAATTTCAATTGACACTTGCTTAAAAAGTATAACCAAGTGGGAACAATTTAGAGTTTTTTTCATATAAAATAAGTTTTTGAAATTAATATAACCTCCAAACCCTTAATAGGTACAATAGGAATGGAGAGAGAAAGCATAAATTGAACCATCTAAGAAAATTAGAAACTACTTAGAGTAAAGGATTGGAAGAGGCCCCTCTAACTTTCTAACAATTTGGAAAAAATGAACCTCATATTGGTTCTTTGGGAAATTTTAATGAAAATATCTGACCTAACATTAGTGGATTTTTTTTTCAAATTTGGAATATGGACCTTTTAGTAAAACTATTGCTTCCAATTAATTTCCTCTATTCTCTTTAATGTTGAATTCATAGAAGTAATCGAGATGTATCATTTCTTGTTTATCTCAGCAAGGAGTGAGGATAACATGAATTCAACATTAGAAGAAATATTCCTTTAATAGGAATTTCAATTGACACTTGCTTAAAAAGTATAACCAAGTGGGAACAATTTAGAGTTTTTTTCATATAAAATAAGTTTTTGAAATTAATTTAACCTCCAAACCCTTAATAGGTACAATAGGAATGGAGAGAGAAAGCATAAATTGAACCATCTAAGAAAATTAGAAACTACTTAGAGTAAAGGATTGGAAGAGGCCCCTCTAACTTTCTAACAATTTGGAAAAAATGAACCTCATATTGGTTCTTTGGGAAATTTTAATGAAAATATCTGACCTAACATTAGTGGATTTTTTTTTCAAATTTGGAATATGGACCTTTTAGTAAAACTATTGCTTCCAATTAATTTCCTCTATTCTCTTTAATGTTGAATTCATAGAAGTAATCGAGATGTATCATTTCTTGTTTATCTCAGCAAGGAGTGAGGATAACATGAATTCAACATTAGAAGAAATATTCCTTTAATAGGAATTTCAATTGACACTTGCTTAAAAAGTATAACCAAGTGGGAACAATTTAGAGTTTTTTTCATATAAAATAAGTTTTTGAAATTAATATAACCTCCAAACCCTTAATAGGTACAATAGGAATGGAGAGAGAAAGCATAAATTGAACCATCTAAGAAAATTAGAAACTACTTAGAGTAAAGGATTGGAAGAGGCCCCTCTAACTTTCTAACAATTTGGAAAAAATGAACCTCATATTGGTTCTTTGGGAAATTTTAATGAAAATATCTGACCTAACATTAGTGGATTTTTTTTTCAAATTTGGAATATGGACCTTTTAGTAAAACTATTGCTTCCAATTAATTTCCTCTATTCTCTTTAATGTTGAATTCATAGAAGTAATCGAGATGTATCATTTCTTGTTTATCTCAGCAAGGAGTGAGGATAACATGAATTCAACATTAGAAGAAATATTCCTTTAATAGGAATTTCAATTGACACTTGCTTAAAAAGTATAACCAAGTGGGAACAATTTAGAGTTTTTTTCATATAAAATAAGTTTTTGAAATTAATATAACCTCCAAACCCTTAATAGGTACAATAGGAATGGAGAGAGAAAGCATAAATTGAACCATCTAAGAAAATTAGAAACTACTTAGAGTAAAGGATTGGAAGAGGCCCCTCTAACTTTCTAACAATTTGGAAAAAATGAACCTCATATTGGTTCTTTGGGAAATTTTAATGAAAATATCTGACCTAACATTAGTGGATTTTTTTTTCAAATTTGGAATATGGACCTTTTAGTAAAACTATTGCTTCCAATTAATTTCCTCTATTCTCTTTAATGTTGAATTCATAGAAGTAATCGAGATGTATCATTTCTTGTTTATCTCAGCAAGGAGTGAGGATAACATGAATTCAACATTAGAAGAAATATTCCTTTAATAGGAATTTCAATTGACACTTGCTTAAAAAGTATAACCAAGTGGGAACAATTTAGAGTTTTTTTCATATAAAATAAGTTTTTGAAATTAATATAACCTCCAAACCCTTAATAGGTACAATAGGAATGGAGAGAGAAAGCATAAATTGAACCATCTTAGAAAATTAGAAACTACTTAGAGTAAAGGATTGGAAGAGGCCCCTCTAACTTTCTAACAATTTGGAAAAAATGAACCTCATATTGGTTCTTTGGGAAATTTTAATGAAAATATCTGACCTAACATTAGTGGATTTTTTTTTCAAATTTGGAATATGGACCTTTTAGTAAAACTATTGCTTCCAATTAATTTCCTCTATTCTCTTTAATGTTGAATTCATAGAAGTAATCGAGATGTATCATTTCTTGTTTATCTCAGCAAGGAGTGAGGATAACATGAATTCAACATTAGAAGAAATATTCCTTTAATAGGAATTTCAATTGACACTTGCTTAAAAAGTATAACCAAGTGGGAACAATTTAGAGTTTTTTTCATATAAAATAAGTTTTTGAAATTAATATAACCTCCAAACCCTTAATAGGTACAATAGGAATGGAGAGAGAAAGCATAAATTGAACCATCTAAGAAAATTAGAAACTACTTAGAGTAAAGGATTGGAAGAGGCCCCTCTAACTTTCTAACAATTTGGAAAAAATGAACCTCATATTGGTTCTTTGGAAAATTTTAATGAAAATATCTGACCTAACATTAGTGGATTTTTTTTTTCAAATTTGGAATATGGACCTTTTAGTAAAACTATTGCTTCCAATTAAGTTCCTCTATTCTCTTTAATGTTGAATTCATAGAAGTAATCGAGATGTATCATTTCTTGTTTATCTCAGCAAGGAGTGAGGATAACATGAATTCAACATTAGAAGAAATATTCCTTTAATAGGAATTTCAATTGACACTTGCTTAAAAAGTATAACCAAGTGGGAACAATTTAGAGTCAAACTCTTTTTTTCATATAAAATAAGTTTTTGAAATTAATATAACCTCCAAACCCTTAATAGGTACAATAGGAATGGAGAGAGAAAGCATAAATTGAACCATCTAAGAAAATTAGAAACTACTTAGAGTAAAGGATTGGAAGAGGCCCCTCTAACTTTCGAACAATTTAGAAAAAATGAACCTAATATTGGTTCTTTGGAAAATTTTAATGAAAATATCTGACCTAACCTTAGTGGATTTTTTTTTCAAATTTGGAATATGGACCTTTTAGTAAAAATATTGCTTCCAAATAAGTTCCTCTACTCTCTTTCATGCTGAATTCATAGAAGTAATCGAGATGTATCATTTCTTGTTTATCTCAGCAAGGAGTGAGGATAACATGAATTCAACATTAGAAGAAATATTCCTTTAATAGGAATTTCAATTGACACTTGCTTAAAAAGTATAACCAAGTGGGAACAATTTAGAGTCAAACTCTTTTTTTCATATAAAATAAGTTTTTGAAATTAATATAACCTCCAAACCCTTAATAGGTACAATAGGAATGGAGAGAGAAAGCATAAATTGAACCATCTAAGAAAATTAGAAACTACTTAGAGTAAAGGATTGGAAGAGGCCCCTCTAACTTTCGAACAATTTAGAAAAAATGAACCTAATATTGGTTCTTTGGAAAATTTTAATGAAAATATCTGACCTAACCTTAGTGGATTTTTTTTTCAAATTTGGAATATGGACCTTTTAGTAAAAATATTGCTTCCAAATAAGTTCCTCTACTCTCTTTCATGCTGAATTCATAATAATAATCGAGATGTATCATCTCTTGTTTTTCTCAGCAAAGAGAAAGAGATAACATGAATTCATCCTGAGAAGAATTATTCCTTTTGCAGGAGTTATAGTTTACTCTTCCGTACTAAGTAAATGAAAGTGGAAAACATTTATTCTCAAACTCTTTCCTCTATTTTAAAAAATATTTTAAATAAATATAAAACTTTTCATATTTCTACTTGCTTTTGAGGAGAAATACTTATTTCAATCATGAGGTAAATAGCTCCTTAAAGGACGAAAGGGCTTACCCTCGTATCATATTACCATGATTTAAAATAATGTAAAAAATGGCTACATGGTACAGACAGTTGGATAATGAATTGCCATAAAGACTAATTAGGATTAAATCATAAGAATAATGCACTTGTTTTGCCTTTAGAGAAAATTAGATAACATTTCAAACATTTCATTTTGCAAAAAGAAGTGGATTTGTTTGCTCCTACTATAACATGCCTAAAACTTTGAATGATATCATGCATGATATAGATATTTAATAATTGTACTGGTCTAACGTTGGTATAATAAAATTGTTTGAAATTTTGAATACAGACCACATTCTAGCATAAGATATCTTCCTTGAAGGAGAAAAGGTAAACCTTATCCCTTTATTAATATTAACATAATTTAAATGAACACCTTTTAATATAGTGAAAAATCCGGCAACATAGTTCAGGCAATTGGGCAATGAATATAATAAAGGCTCAATAGTATTAGATTCATAAAAAGAAAAATGCAGATTTTAAGGGGTCTATTATAGACAATTATATGCAAATTTGACTCTAAGAATCAATCTCATATAAGTCAAGGTGTGAAAATTAACAAATATTACATTCAATGTGCACAACTTACAGAAAGATGTGGATTTTGTTTGTGGTAAACTTATAGAAATCAAGTTAAATTCTACAAATAGGGAAGTTTACAATAAGTTAATCCAATAATTAATAAGTTAATCCACAAATAGATTTTGTAGTTCTATTTTCTTTTAAAATCAGCTTTAAAAGTAAGAAACTTTTCTTATTCAGTGTATATTCATAAACAGTAGAAAAATTAACTTCAAAATATGAAAATTTATTAAAATATCTGTTTTCTAAAAGCTTTTCAGTTTTTTGATGAATTTCTAACCAGAAGTATAGTTTTAATTTTCCAAACTTTAATAACACAAATAATACAGGTTTTTTTCTAACAATAGTACTTTGTATAGCTGTTTGAGAAAGTTTAGAGAAAGTATTCCACTCGAATAATATAACTTATCTTCATTAAGATTACACCTGAGTTAAATTTTCATTTAACATTTCTGATTATTTTAAATTAAAGTAGAAAGTATTTCTTTAATTTAAATTTTTATGGGTAACTGCACTGTATGGGTGCCCTACGCACTGGTTTACATCCAAATCAAATTTATTAAACAATATAAAAAACAAAAGGACTTTAAAGCACATTGTTAGTTCTTTTGGATAAAAAATAATCCACCAAAAAATAAAACGGCCTGGTAAAATGAATAGAGGAAAAGAAAATAACCGCAGTGATACAACCGAATGTTCGTACTTTTTAGTGTCTGGCAAAAATGTAAATTGTCAATGCGACAGTATATGTTTTCAAAAAATAAAAAAACATAAAATTGTCGTTTCATATTTTCAATTAAAATCCCTCTTTGTTTATAGTCCGAATTTACCAAACTAACAAAAATTTGTGAACATATTTTATTATACTATTTAGACGGGTTGACCATTAGAATGTTATTTTTACCAATCACTACAAATTCAGAATAAACAAATAATTTTTTAACTAATATTTTAATAACTACTTTAGTGATGGTCAGCTAATTGAATTTTGTTTTTAAACAAATATTAATATTCAACCATAGTGGTCGCGAACCAAAGCAATGTGATTTCATTTAGTTCTAACAGCCGACCATTCCATACAAATTATAAGCAAGGAGTAAAATAAAGAAAATACTTAGAAAACACTGGAAAATTTAAACAAATCACTCAGTTTTAAAAATAAGAATATTAAAAAAATAAATATAAAATAAGGCATTAAAATAACGAAAAAAAGTACTCACAAATATCTTGGAACACGCCGAAAAATCTTCCAGTTTTAATTACGCGATACTATTTGTATTACTTCTGTGGTATCAGCAAACGATAATTAAAACCCAAAATATGAAGTTTTCACTTTCACTTCCAGATTATTTTTTTTTTAACTTTTTTGTCATCAAATTTTTATTTCACTTACCCTCTTGCTTTTTTAGTTTAATGAAAAAAAACTTGATTATTACTAATGGTTTTTATTATTGTTTTAAAAACATTAATTTAATAAATACACGAGTTTAACAAAATAATCATATTTTTAAATTGATGTTCTTTATTTCACTCAAAATTCAGACACCGCGATGGGAACTACTTTGTTATTAGTGACGTCGTAGGGTCAACTTAAGTTGCTGTCTAGTATAGAAAGTTTTACTTGAACACCAAATGACATCCTAGAGACGAGTTAATTTTTGTGGCGTCACTTCCGATGACACTTCCACATGACGCTCAAATCAATTGGAAGTACTCAGATCAGGGGTTATCAGACTTTTCATGATTGCGACCCATTCATTTTTTAACACTATTATTTTGTTACAGAAATAATTTACTTGCATGTATTAAGATTTTATACAAATTTATACTTTATTTTTTGGAAAATTAAAAATAAAATTTGAGCCTGAGCGTATCACATTGTTTGATTGTGAGAGCAACAACGAGCTCCAGAATAAGAAGGGGGTCTGGGGGTCCTCTCTTAATTCAAATTTTGCTGTCAAAGAGTGATTAAAGTGATATCAGGACTACTATTTCATGTCACAATTTCCATCCTCTCTGACCTTATGAGTCTAGGTGACCCGGAATAGGTCGATTATACCCCTGATATAAATTTATATATATATATATTTTTTTAAGCAATAATTATTTATTTTTATTTATTTATTCATTCATATATTCATGTATACAATATCAACAACAAATGAAGAAGAAAAAATTTAAAATTATACACTTCGGAGATTTAAAAGCAAGGTTTTACAAGGGGATTGAAATTTAACATACACACTCGGAAAACGAAAAGTGAAAACGCTGGCCGCCGAGAGGGTTAAGAGAGAAGTGAATGTCCATGAAGGGGGAGGACCTTGGGACTGAAGAGGCTAGACGGGAAAAACTTTAAACGAGGGGTCGGAAAGTATTTTTACTCGGAAAATAATCGTCAGGTAAATTAATCAGGTACGAGGAAATTGTTCGGTTAAGTCGCTTGGGAAAGACAGTTCATTCTAAGTCGCAGAGTTGAAAACCCTTCCAAATCAGTAGAAAAGAAACTAGACTGATCTGAGGTTCGGATCAGGATAAATTTGTCTGTTACAATCATAACAATACAACTTTATCGAATAAAAACTTAAAAGGATCAAGAAATCATGTACAAATAAATCAAGCATTAACAATCTAATTTCCAAAAGCCTTTACGAAGCTAATTTACTACAATGATTTACACGCTGATAAAGTAACGTGCGAATCAGGGGGTATCCAAATTGCAATCTGATTACAGAGCATAAATAGTTTTAAATTTGAAAAGGTGTATCAATTTAGACTTAGAGCTTTATAATTGAGATTTTTTCTTAAAACATAAACACAACTATAACAAAATTTTCTCATAAATCATGGTACTAATGGAGTACTTGATATAGTGGATATAATGGATGATCCTAATCGAGTAAACTTGATTTACCTCAACTATAAAAATGATATTTTGAAATCAACATACTCAAATTTCTTAAAATTTACCCAAATAGTTCTTAAGAGTAAACCTCAAATATCTTACAAACTACCAGTTACATTAAATACCTATAGTACACTATACATGACAAAAACAGTTGCAAACAATATTAAATGAAGCCTACTTTTAAACAACAAATATCAATAAAATTTCACATTACCAATAAAACCAGAAAAAAAACCCCGCATACATGCAGCGATAAAATTCATTTGGAACATGCGACGATGTTCTACAAATAAATTAACAAGGCATAAGAGGGTAATACAGCAGATAAAAACATAAAATATGAGCACTTACATTTAGCTGACTTCGTGGAAGATAGTTTCTTACCGTCCTTATTTAAGTCTTGAAGACGTTGAAGAGTCGTTTTCAAGTCTTTATCCATTCTGAGACGAACAATTTGGACACGAAACCTACTTTAAATCAAACTATACTGACTTGACTTCGAGAGAACACGAGCAAATCTTTTGCTAACAATATGAATCTCGCAATTAGATTGGGCGCACCAGGTGAAGATACGTTTTTTCGACCAATCAGAGGAGCCCTCATTTAAATTAGCGCGGCAGATGGTTTTGGAATCTTAATCAGCTCTCTCCGTTTGCATTTCAAACGATTTATGAAATGGAAGAAACTTTGAGGTTTCATATCGTTGCCACCACGCCAAAAACACGAATCTGCTATGTATAATAGATAAAAAAACTTTTTTTCGAAATTCAAAAAGATACCTATGGCAAAAGTGGTCTTATGTAATAACATAATTTTTGAAATCGGTTAATATCTCAGTTCGCGCATCGAGCTCAAAGTTTATAAAAATGCTTAAAAATGATCGTTTTCCGAAATTTTTAAGATAATAGAGCATTCGCAACTTGACGCACTTGATGTGGAGGACAGGCAACAACAATGCTAAGGCTGTTGTTCACCCGTTGCAACAGAGGTTGTTAGGGGCGGAGTCTTGTGATCGTAAATGCTCCAATAGAAGCATTCGCACATGACGTCACTCTTGACTACGTGGATAGGCGTGGAGGACAGGCAACAACGTTGCTAAGGTCCGAGTCATGTGATTGAAAATGCTCTATAGTATTTAAATAAAATTTATAGAAATATTCTCGCTTGTAACCTCTTTTTAAAAGCTTCAAAAAGGAAAAAAAAGAAAATTTAATGTTTATTTTTAAAATATTTGGGTGCGCAATTTTGCTTGAAAAATGCGAAATTTTCGAATAACACTATGCGCCAAAAAATAATGGGTCAAAATGCCACAGAAACTTTGAAAGCAGATTCTTATGTAAAATGACCCCCTGAATCCGAATCAGACCCCCGTTTTTCTCCATCAGCCTCAGATTTTCGGGGAACAGCCCCTCCCACTTTATACGTTTTTCGACGACTTTATAACTTTTAACTCGATTTTAAGGGTCAAAGAGCATTGCTTTAGTCTTCAAATTGCCCCCCAGGAGACAAGAAAGGTTCAAATAATTAAAATATGAAAATTTGTAACAAATGGATAGGTTTAAGGGGTAATTAACCCCCTAAAAACGTAAAAAAAATCGCTAAAATCGCGTATAATTATCGCTATTATATTAATATTAAAAATCGCGTATATGGCTGAAAAAACTGAAGAGGACTGGCTACACATTTCGAATCAGTTCTATCAAAGAACTAATTTTCCAAATCTGATTGGCGCAATCGACGGTAAGCATGTTAGGATCACATGCCCAGCCAACACCGGGTCGCTTTTCTACAACTACAAGGAGTATTTTTCAGTGGTCCTGATCACAGAGTACTAGAACAGAGAGTCCACGGCCATAGGCCATAATGGAAATCGAAAATCATGACATCTTGTTACAGGTTGGGAGAATTGTGGCGCTGGGATCGCACTAAACTTTCTAGCGTCTGAATCCAGTCTGAATCGTTCGCCGGCTGCCTATGGGAGATCGAAAACACCTTTTTGCGCATGCGCTGAGTTCTAATTTGGCGAGAGATTTAAGCGGCCGGCATACGTTCCAGAATCTAGTGTGGCGCCCTCACATCAGTAACGCATTTGAAAATAGCCTCGTGGACCCTCTGTTAGGATATTTCTCTGTGGTCCTGATGGCTTGGGTTGATGCGGATTGCAAGTTCGACTTCATAGATGTAGGAGCGTATGGGGCTGAGAGTGACTCCAGCATTTTCTTAAGCATGGGGCAAAGGTTGTCTTTGAACCCGTTAAATATTCCTGGAGACAGAAATCTGCTGAATGATAGGAATGGCAAAGCTATTCCATTTTGTGTAGTTGGGGATGAGGCTTTTGGTATGGCAAGTAATGTCCTAAGACCATATTCTAGAAAATCTCTGACTCTAAAAAAAAAAGTATAATTACAGGCATTGCTGAGCAAGGCGGATGGTAGAATGCACGCACCTTCGGTATCTTGTGCAATAAATTTAGAATTTTTCATAGAGCCTTGGATGTAAACCTAGAATTTACAGATTTGCTTATAAAAACATGCTGTGTTCTACATAACTATGTGAGAAGTAAACATAATTTAAACTATGCAGACACAGCATAGTATGAATGTCCATTAGACAGTATTGCAATAGATTCATATGAAAGGATACATCAACCAGGGTCCCCGTTAATTGATTATTTGGCATCGTATTTTATTACTCCAGGTGGAGTAGTACCTAGTACCCTGGCAATACGACAAAATTTAAATTTCACTCTTTGATAAGTGATTTTATATTGTTTGTAATTATAAATGGTATTTTCATTTAAATGTGTTAACAAATATTGGTTGTATTTTGAAATTGTATTTTCATTAAAATGTTTTAAGAAATAATAATTATTCATGAATTAAACTTTTTTCCAAATAGTAAACTGCATAACATTACAAATGAAATTGGTAAATGAGACTTGTGCACCACTTTCGACATAAACAAAATTATTTTTTTTACTATTTTAAAGCCATATTTGTATCTCAAGTCAAGGATTTTCCAATAAAAATATAGGTATAAGTAATATAAAAATAGTTATTTATGCTGTTAAAAATTTATGTAAAAACTAAGTTTAATATTAACAAAAATATATTTTATTAAACTGATACAGCAATACCTTCAAAATTTATGAAGAAATTAATACGAGGGCTGTCCGTAAGGACGAAAGTTGAGAAGCGGGCCCCCAATGACATTGTTGGGTCCAGCCAGTGAAAAAGGAGCCTTTCAATGAGAACACCGTGGGATTAAAATCAACTTCTTTATTCAGCACTTTTCATCTATACAACAAACGGTACTTACGTATTATCCCGTCGACCGTTCAGCGGCCGGCTAATTCAGCGGCACAGTAATAGTAAAGTCAATGGGATTTGATAACGCTTTCGGATTAAGCGTCACGGTCGACGGGATAATAAGTAAGTACCCAACAAACATAATAACAACAAGATTCGCTCTACCCCTTATAAATGCATTCTTATCGTTGCCACAAATATATTAATCTCCTAATATAATAATCGAAGCAAATAAAGGAATCGAGCAGTTTACCTCACAGACATATTCTCATTTCGAGGTAGGGGGGCGAAATTTTCTGAAGTACCTCCACCCATTTCATTCATAGGCTTGATGTAATTTTTAGAATATTTCTAGGCAAGATCTGAATTTCACTCAACTTAAAGGTATCGTTTTCTTGATAATACGATGAGTAACAACTAATAAAGGGGGTCTGGGGGTCTTCCCCAAAAAAATTTTTGAAAATATGCCCTAGAAAACTGGGAATTTACTAATTTTTGGACCTTTATGTGAACAAATTAATTTCCAAAATATTCAAAATGATATCCGTCTTAGTACTCAATATGAAGAGCTCTGGGTACCGGACACCCGGGCCTCGGGGTATCGTACCCCCTCGCCCCCCCCCTCTCTCTCTCGTCAGGCCTGTTAGTCACCGTGACAAAAGTCGCCCGTGCGCGCTCAGCCTTATACTTCGCGCAAAAATGGTCTTTATTTCTGGTTATGGTATTTGAGTACTCTACCTTTAATAAAAATTTTAAATATCTTTTTAAATTTTAAATAAAACATTTTTTGATGTTGTTGAAAATTTGAAAGTAGTTTTAACTAGTAGTTAATTAAAAAACTAGTTAAAAACTAATAGTTGAACTATTTTAAACTGAAAGTAGTTAAACTACTAGTTAACTACTAGTTGATCGGTAGTTAACTACTAGTTGCAACTAGTTCTAGTTAACTAGTGCCGAACACTAGTTAGCTGTACGCATTAAATTTATTTCACCACTCTAATTACGAACAGTTAGGTCTCAAGACACAAAGTCATGCTAGATATTCATACTAGATATTTTTAAACGCGTTTATGAATGAAAATCTTCAAACTTGCTTTGTTATCGTTTTACGATAAAACTGTTTATAAAGAGTTCAAGGTTTTTATTATTTTCTTGATACCCTTATCACATTCTCCGAAGCAATTGAGTTGTAGAAAATTTTGAATGCTCTTGGTTTAGTAAAAGCTCCATTATAGATCAGCTGGATCAAGCATGGCAACATCCGTTTTTCTAAAGTTATTTACAGCTCCCTTAGGTAAGCTTAGTTACTCATCTTAAAGTGATGCTGTATTACATTTATCTCTTGGTGGTCAGCGTTGTATGTATATTGATTGTCACTTATAGAATTTTATGAATAAAATATTAACTTATTACATGTAGTTAGACGTCAAAAGTCTCCATTAGAAATGAATAACTCAAATACTCAAATTTTATTTTAATACACTTACTCAAAATATTTATAAAAATCACTTTTAGTTTTAATTCTTACGAATTATGTTTTATAATTAAATTAGTTTTAGTTATAAATATACTCACTTTTGAACGATACCTGAACAAAATTATCATACCTTAAGTTCCAATGTAAGTTGTTTTTACAATTTTTATAAACCTGAATCTTTGCAGGCTCGAAGAATTAATGTAACACCCATTTTCAACTCTACAAAATTAGATGTTGTAAGGAGTCTAAGGCGCAGGTTAAAGAATGAGTAATCACAAAAACTATAAATTCAATCGAAATATTTACATAAAAATTCAATTTAAGTTCAAATGTTAGAAATTGTATTTTATAATTCAATCCATCATAGTAAATTTTTTCTCACTTTTGTTCTCTAAACCTAGCAAAATATCACTTAACTCTCTATTTAAGTTGTTTTTACAATTTTTATAAGGCCGAATAATTTGGAAAAAAGAATTAAATAAAACAGCCATTTTCAATTTTACAAAATATTTAAGTTGCGTTAAATTATTTTGTTTTCACTGTAGATAAAAATAGGTGATTCAATTTGATAGAGCATTCTTTGCTCAATGTGGAGCCTCTGAAAAAGGCCGTTTTTTTTAAAAAAAAAAAAAAACGGCAAACGTAAAACAAGTATACCAACTTAGCAATAGAAATTGCATAGATTACGGCTTTTGTTTGAAGAAAATACCAGGATGATATGAGGCAACACAATGATTTATCAATCGATTTGAATTGAAAATGACTTTATCAAAAGCATCGAAAAGGCAGAAGACAAAATGTAGCACAAATACGGGCACTCTCAAAGTTAGGTAAAAAAAATAGTTTAAAATATTTAAAAACATGATGAAAATACAAAATGATACGAGTAATACAAAAAAAAAATATTTACAAAAATTGCAAACATAACTGGGTATTTAAGTTCCGGCAAAATATAAATGTTCCAATATTTGGCAAAAACCTTATATCGATATAGTAGGTTGAAAATTAAATAATTTTAAAACCATAATTCGTATATAGTTAATATAAAAACCTTCAATAAGTTATTTTACTTGAAGAATGGACTTAATATTATATACGTTTAAAGGCATTCTTATCAATTACTCATTCTTTTCAGACATAATATATTCCATCAAATGGATTCTGACGTACATTTATATACGGATTTACAAAGTCTACAATCCGAAAAGATTCGACCTCTATGATACCACTGCCAAAGGAGATCCCTTAAAACTTGGGTTTACCATTCCACAGATAGAGAGAGATCTGGAGTCCCCTTTGCCTGAATATCAACTGCAAAACGTAATTATCTTTCTGATACGATTCGATGCCAAAATAAGTGTCTAATCAAATTCAATTTATTAAAGTGGAAAATCGATATAATTTTAAGTAGAATACTACAATAAGTTGAATTTCACGTTTCAAGTACCTTGTATTGCAATTTAATTTCAAATTTTCCTTAGTTAAAATATCATGAAACTTTAATTTTATTTGTCGTTTTTAGAATCTAGATGAAGTCTTCTTTTACGGAAGTAATTCCAAATCGGATTGCTTGCTTGTTCGAATTGCTAGGACTCCAAATCAAGAAGCCGAGGCATGGATTTTCTTAAAACTGGCTAACGGTAAAACATACCGTCTAAGTGAAACCCAAGGATACCAGCAACCATTTGAAGGAAAATGTATGAACTTTTCTTGTGGGAAATTACAAATGCAATACTTATGTCCAATGAGAAGATGGAGAATATTTTACTGTGGAATGTTGAAGTAAGAGAGATTTTATTAACATCCAAAAATTCATGACAGAAAACTTTTGTTTCCTACTTAGGTTCCCTACTTGTTTCCTTCTTTCCTACTAAAAAAAAGGAGTTTTCATACTTTTACCAAATGCATCGTTAATTTAGTTTTACTCATGCAAAAAATGTGTTCTTTTTAATATGAACTTTATAATTTTAATATTGCCCATTAAGGTACAATTTTTCATGTGTTTTTAAAATAAGGGTTTGTTAAAGAATATTGCAAGCATATTTTTAAAATTCGAATATACTTAGATATTTACTGTATATTTAATGAAGGTTTTCAGTAATTTTTTGTTCCAAAAAATATTATTTTTGAAAATTCTGTCTGTGTTCATCTAAACAGCCCAATTTTCAGTAAAATGACTGTACTATTATCCCTTTTTCCCTGAAAACTTAAAATAAAACAGACCAGTTAATGAATGAGTTTGATAGAATTTAAGGTGTGTTAATTCACTTTAATTACAACAAAGTTACTGGTATTTTTCTTTTCAGGAATGTCTTACCAAATGGGAACGATTCTGATGAATCAGTTTTCGTCAAATTCGTGTTTATGTAAGCATTTATGTAACCTTTTAATCTAAAAATATTTTATTAAAAAAGTTCTGTACTTGATTTTTTAAAAACTTACAAAGAGCTTATTGAAAAGATAAGTGCTTTAACACAGACATTCCAGCACAATTACAATGGTGAATCAGAGATTAAAATTTTAAATTGGTAAAGTACATTTTTAAAATTAAACCAATGAAAAAAATAAAACAAAAGAGTTAACATTTAAAATAAGACAATTAAGTATGGATGGGTTTGATGCAAACTAAATACTACCATCCCAATTCAAGAATAACTATTTTAAATTCTATCACAAAACACCTACCTTCAAACTGGTTTCACATCCGTATTGTAAATATGCAATTGTTTAGGTGGAAAGCTTCATCTGATGTGTACGACCTATCTCTGCACAGTAATCCAGAAGGTTTCTCATCTGCTCTGGCCAAATCCTGTTGGAAGGTTCCAGTCATCCCTCCTGTCAGAGAGTATGTTTGATACTAAACATATTTTTGATGGTATTTTGTCCAAACTAACACGATTCTTTTTAATTTGACCAAACTGTTAGCATAAAAAATTGAGTTAAATTTAGTTTTACTTAGTTTAAAATAAGTTTCGCACCTAGCACATACAGATTGATTAATAAGATTAAAATTTAAAGTTTTGGATAAGTAGGTTTTTTGTATGAATTAATAATAGTTTATGTGACTAGAATTATTTTTTGTACTTTTTATCCAAGGTTTACAGAAACTGTAAATTTTTATGGTCAGGCTGGCATTATTGATGGAACTATTTCAGTCGATGGGGTTGATGATTATGACGTTTACTTGTTTGGGGAAAAGGTTCGAAACATAGGTGAGTAATAAACTTTAAATATTTAAGATTTTATAAATAAAAGTAGGAATACACCTAAATGGATTTCACTTGACTTCTTTAGTTTACATTACAATATTAATAGGTTCAACTATTAAATTGAAAAAATGCTCTTTTATAGGAAAACTCTCTAACATACCTGGCTATAAATACAAAAATATCCTGGGAAATACACCAGAGGTAAAGATTTAATGTTTCAAATTTTCTAAAATTTCCATTTTGAGTTTTATTTTTTACCAAATTTTTCCTAATTTTTAGAATGGATTCTTTTTTCATTTGGGTCAAGCAAGTGTTCCCCACATTTTTAAGGAGTAAGTAGTTTGTTAAACTTTACTTTGAACTGTCCTTCATTTCTTAAACTTCAAGCTTCTTGCTGGGCTAGGTTATTTATCTTTGTTATTTAAAATTAGAGACACTTTTAACTTTGGCACTGTCTATTTGCCCGGCAGATATACTCTCTAACTCTAGTCCTGTTTACCCGGCACTTGCCCGACAAAGGTTCTGATTGGAGCCCCGGGACCGCGAGACCTACGGCGCATGCGCTAACTTGTGCCAACTGCCGGTTTTACCGTCCAAATAGGCACTTCGTTTAACTTTATGAATTTTGTACCAAAATGTTATAAATTTCATTGAATGTCTTTTATCTCCATGATCATATTAAATAATAATACATTATAACTCTATAAATAGTTTTCAAACACCAAAGTAAGTTTTATATATTCTGACATTTTCGCTAAAACAAACAAATTATCTCTAAACAAATCTTTAAATGTTTCCATTGAAGTTTCGTGACTAAAGGTAAATTTCAAATTTGTCGAAAAAATTATACGCAATTGCTCTAAAAAATTAAAATAATATCAACTTGTTAGAAAGGCTGAAGAATGTTTTTGGGAGCCAATTTGAAAGTGTTGTCATTTTTATAAAGATTTCAAGAAGATCAGGGTTGATATGAGTAGGCGCCTTATTAATGTTATAAAATTATTTTAGTTAGAAAATATGTTTACTAGTTTGTATTTTAACCCTCCAATTATACGAGTAAATAAGAAAATTTAAATTTATTCAATCAATAATCAACAAACAGTTAAAATCACAAATTTCAGTCAATTAGCGTCTACATTGAAAATTATTCTAAACTTATTCTTTTTTCATAAAAATCTAGAAAAAAATTATATTCCCTTAAATTTCAGTTTGCCTTATGGTTTTATTGTTCAACCAAGTGGAGATATAGAAGATGTAAAAGATATAGATATTGACATCGAGACTCCTTCTAGAAAAAAGTTTAAAATTAACTTTTCCTCAAGTGAGTGTTTTAAATTTGGCTCATCGGCGCTAAAACTGTGTTTATGAGCTATAAGCAAATGTTCTTTATTTCATCTATATTCATTTAATAACAAATTTATCTTTATATATTTTAGGTGAAGAACGGGAAATAACAGGGGTCTATCTCAGCGACCCTGCTGAATTAAAAAGGGACGAGAGTGAATACATTGAACTGGTTTTTGTAGAAATCCACATTGAAAATAAGAAAGGATATGGAATACTAATATCTGGGTATTTGATTGTTTAAATATCAAAAAGCGTAATCTTAAATATTCTAGGATAATAAATTCCAATGTTCTAATACGCTAGTTTCAGATATGTATGTAATGAATAACCATCTTAACATCAAGTAAAATATATTGCTCTAATAGTAGAGTACAAATACACTATGTTTGAGATTATTTTTAGTCAGCATGGTTATAAATATTTATTTATGTCTAAACTAAATTTTGAGATATTTATCCACTAAATTTAATTTTTATTAGAATTATAAGTATTTTTTACAAAAGTTTTTAATTATCCGATTATAATCATATGAAATGTTTTGACTTGAGTGATTGATAATTATATTGATTATACAATATACATGGTGTTTCAGAACTCTCTATAAAAAATGATATGGTGGGTAGAGGGGACTTAGGCAAGCATATTTCGAATAGGAATGGGGGGTGGAGATGCTCCGCTTAAGTGATAGGATTTAACGCGGTACGAAGGTGTTACAAAAACCTCTTGATATTGCACTTTTTATAACTTATTCCGGTTTCACAAGTGTTTCAATGTTGATAAAACTTATGATAAAAGTAGTTGGCAGACTGCTGTATACCTTATGTCTTGAATCTTTTCACTAGGTTTTGTTTACTTGATAACGAGGCGTGAGAAAATCGCTTTTTGTAACACCCTCGTACTACATAAAGTTCTAGCTCAGTGTTTCCCAACCACCAAAGCCTTTCATGCCCCCCCCATGTAAAATTACGCATAAATGTTTGTAGTGTCCAAGCCAATCAAATGGTTTTATGAAGATTTTTTTTGGGTTTCCATGCCGAAATTAATGAACTACTCTCAGCGCAAGTTCAGAATCGCGGATGGGTTGCGATATTTGGTCCTTTTTGCGTACTAAGCCAAGCCCAAATTTTGCATTTAAAGTACGAAACGTTATTTATCGCTCAAAATTCAACTGCCATCTTGGCACATCCGCAATTCTAAACTTGCACCCATTCTCTTTCGAAAATCATTCTTGGAAAGTAAATAAAACCTGGCGATCCTTGCCCCAACTTGCCCACCTAAGCGATTTGGTTGAAAATTTTTAAATTGCCCCCTCCCTAGAAAATCAAATTACCCCCTGGTGGGGGATGCTCCCCACGTTGGGATACACTGTTCTAGCTCTTTTAAGGTGCATCTGCGCCCCCGTTCCTATTCGAAATATGCTTGTCTATGTCTCTTCTACCCACCCTATTATTTTTTACAGAGAGATCTGAAACCCTCTGTATAATCCCTATAAGGACATTCTTCATAATCTATTCACTTAATTTTTTATAGTGAAACTATTAAAGAAAGAAGCAAACTTTACGATTTTACACCAATAATGGAACCTCCAGAATGTAAGTACAAAATTATATTTTAAAATTCCCCAGATAATAAACCCAAATGGGTTGGGTTTTTTTTTAATAAAACCCTGAAAAAAATCATGGAAGGACTTGGTTTTCCATCCAAGTTTTCATCCAGGTTTTTAACATTTTTCTTTTATAATTTTAAATTATATACTTCTGTAAGTCCCGTGTGATACATAGTGGTACACGGGGATTTTTTTTGTGTATGGTTTAAATAAAAAATACATAAAATATTTTCAGTCCTTGCCTTTTTATTTCGAACAAGATTTGATTGTGCATTTCTTGGTTCGAGTGGTATAAACCTATTTATATCACGTTGTGATTTCTGTTAAATAACAATAAATAACCTTATTTCTCATTTATGGAAAGTGCTGATTAAATCATAGAAAAATGTATGTTAAGTTAATGCTGAATTTTTACTTAATTTTATTTGTTTAGTTGTGCCCCTGACAGTGCAATTCTCGGATCTCACATGTGCGTACGGAGAAATTTCCGGTGGAAAAGGGTCTTCACTTGGAAAATTGACTCAACTTAGTTTCAAAAACAAGTCTGTAAGTTCCATTTCATTCAAACTCAGTATAAGTTGTGAATTATACTCCACAAAATAAGAATAGAAACTCATATTTTTATTAATTAAAAAAATTCAATCGAGTATTACGATGGATGTATTCAATTTTTTTATTTATAAATTGAATTCCTTAATTTAGTTCAGAGTGCCAAAAGGAATTGTCGTCACTACGGCAGCATATGAAACTTTTTTGACAAAAGAAATAAAAAATGCGGCCAAACATCTTGAAAATATTGTATAGTAAGGTTTAAAGCTTTTTTTATTATTTTTAAAATAGTTACGATCATTAAGTGTAAACACTTTGCTCATTTTGTTTGGTTGTTTCAGTGGGAATGTCGAAGGAAATGTGAAAGAAGCTTGTTTAAAGTAAGAAAAATTTCTCTCTCTTGCCGTTGATTTTTTAAAAGTTTTATTCATTTATTCATTGATTCATTATTTATTTGTAACAAGGATGTATAGAAAGCCACTTCACAGATAGCTTGAAAATATTTAGTAATTTGATTAATTTTTATGTGAAACTAAAACTGATAATAAGTACAACGTAGAATTATTTAAAATATTAGAAATATCCTTAGAAAAGAATTAGAAATATCCTAAAAATTTTTTGATAGCGGAGATGATGAGTTGTAATAAATCCATCCTCGCTCAATAAGTTAAATCTAACTTTTCAGGTTTCGTTTGCTTCCAAAATATTAAAAACAAACTTGAATACTTCATTCTTAAAATTGATTACAAATTTTAGTCTACAGATTAGCTTTGAATCTGAAACTCCATCAGTGACGAGTTATTTTGCCTTTTTGCTAAATAAAGACAAATGATTATAAAAAAAATCAAAGAAACTTGTAGGTTTTCGAACTTTTTCTTTTTTGAGGTCTGAAAAAGTGCTATTTTCACTCTCTTATATCTTCGCAAATATTTAAGTGTATACTTAATATATGAAAATTTTCACATCAGTCTGTTTTTCTCAGGATGTCGAGTATTGCTGAAAAATCCTTGCTGCCAAAAAAAATTTGCAACGGCATTCGAGAGGACTTGAGGGATATATTTGGTGATGAGGTTGAGAACAAAAGATTCGCTGTTCGTTCGTCCGCAACAGGTAGCAAAAACGATGAAAAACTTTTTGAGTAATGTTTAATGTTAATAATAAGGACATATTTTCAAGAAACTAATTTAAAATATTTTACTCATACTAGGAGAGGACACGGAGGCTATGTCTGCGGCTGGACAAATGGACACTTTTTTGGGAGTACAAGGCATAGAAGAAGTGTGTGTTTAGTAAAACTTATCTGAAACAATCTTAATCTTTTTAAAATATTTTTGAGGGAAACTTTCGTCAGTTATTACAGCAGAAGTCTTGAAATATCATTTTAAGTTTTCATTCGAATGATTACAATATTCTTATTGTTTGTAGATATTTATAGCCGTTAAAAAGTGCTGGGCTTCGCAATTCGGATACATTGCTATTGAATATAAAAGGTAGACACATGCTTATTATACTACTATTTTATAATGTTACTGTATTTCTTTCGATTGTACGATAGTGTAAAAGAATATAGAATATAGAAATAATTATGCAATATATTATAAATATCTCAATTTTTTAGGAGAAACGGACAGATTCTTAATTGTCCCATGGCAGTAGTTGTTCAAGAAATGGTGGCTAGTGAGGTTTCTGGGGTCATATTCACTTGTGATCCAGTCACTAATAACCCCGCCTTTATCACCATAACGGCTAACTATGGTTTAGGAGAGGTATGAAAAATCCGGTTTTTAAGTTTGCATGCCTACTGTTTTATCCTCTTGGATCACATACCAATCACATTAGACAATGTTTCAAGATTAGCGTATAAAAAAAGTTTCTAATTTCCTTACTCTACTGACTATTTGTATATCAGATATTCAGGTACAAAGTACAAGAAGGTCTTATGGCGTGCATGCTTAAACTAAAAATGCAATGAGTAAGGCAATGTATTTTACACTTATTTGTTGAAAAAATATGCCACTGTTTTTCACACATTTCAATTTTTAATTATCAAACTAAAATATGGTTAACAGTTATCATTGGAAATAGACGTAGTTTAGTTGCAAAATGTGTGTTTCATTTCCCTTTTCTTCTAAAAATAAAATAAACAAAAATGCATTCAAAATTGTTGCTTTTTTCATGTTGCGTCCAGAAGAGTTTTCATTTTGTCTTTTTTTTTCTCAACAGACTGTCGTATCTGGATCGGTCGAGCCAGATACTATTTCTCTACGTAGATTAGAGAGTGGAGAATTAAAGTTAGATTCTGTCACAGTTGGTACAAAACACCAAAGAATAATAATGCAAGGTACTTATAACCTTCGACATGAATATAAATATTTTGAGCAGTGTGATGAATCCGGGCATCATTTATAATGCCCGGATCAATCATTAATAATAATGACCTAGCATTTTGGGCCGGGTATTCTTAATAATACCACTTTGCTTTACCACTTTGCCCATAAAATAAATACCAATATCCTGCGTGTTTTGAATTTAAGAAAAACAATTAAATATGAAATTCAATTGAGTAAGGAAGAAGCCAAGGGGTGTGTGAAAAAATTTCTAAGCGTTGTGGATAAAAATATGTATACTTAAAAATTTAATTTACAAACTTCTGATTGTCCTATTGATCACTGCTACTAAATTAGATACCTTTGGAGACCAAGGTAAATGAAACTATATCGAGAATGCAGATGGTACAAAAACTCTCCAAGGTTTGGGACCACCCGGTATATAGATGTTATACCGTATTGTCGTGTGTACCCCTTGCTTCAAACCCCACCAATTACGAATTTTTAGACACAATCAATTTAGTTTACAATCAATTTGAAAATTGTATTAAATTAATAATACAGAATAGTATGAGAAGGACAACTTCAGAACAAATATTTTACTAGGAAGGATGCAATATAAATCTAAAATTTGAAATTAATCAAAATGCTTCTCATATATTTTTTTTAATTAAATAAGTTGATTAGAACTAAATTTTTATAACCCACTGTGTAAGATACACATCCTTTATTTTCAAGATTCTGGTGGGACCATTACTGAAGACTTACCTGAAAACTCTAAAGAACAAACCTGTGTGTTAGAGGAAACAGCTTTGCGTCTAGGGAACATAGCTGTTGAGGTACTTATTGACTTCATTTAGTAAAAGTTCATAATAAAATCAAAAATTATTTTAGTATACATTTCATAAAAAACAAATAAAAAATCAAGTAAATCTTAAGAAATTTTTGCTTAAGAATATTTCGAAATTATGTCCAACTGTATTAATTAGTGAGTTAAACTCATGATTTCCATTCAATGTAAAATCAACATTTTTTTTTATACCGTTTCAGATAGAAAGGTTTTATAAATCTTCCAGAGACATTGAATTCGGCATGGTCGGGGATGAAGTTTACATGCTGCAAGTAAGAAACAAAATATTCCAAATAACAGTGCTTTTAGAAAAAACGCAGTTCTATAAATTTAATTTTGTTATAATTCCTCGTAGTCTAGACCTGTGACTAACATAGCTGGTGAAACTGAATATGAGATTAAACACGAGTTCGACTGTCCGTTAAGGTGCGAAAGGGAATATTTTAGTGTGGCCAATATAGGGTGAGTAATGATTTTCAGGATAACGACAAAATTTACAATGATTTTTATCAAAATTATTTCCAAAAACCACCCGTTAGAGTTAAAATTATAAAAAGTTATTTTTTAACGACAGTGTGTTTCAGAGTTTCGTGAGTATATTTTGTATTATAATATTTTAAAAACATATTTCCGACAGGACTTTTTTAGTTTAAGCATTAAAATTTTTGAATTTTGTTTTCAATTTTAACTCTTATTAAAAATAAGCTTTAAGAGGAATTTTTCTCTTATTTTCCAATTTTTACAACTATTGGTTGATTCATTCCTTACACATTCTCCAAAAGTATCCTAACATGTTCTATAAATGAAAACACGTTTTTTAAATCAATAGAACCGGTCTTGAATTTTGATGTTAACATTTTTTTCCTTTTAGGGAAGTCATGCCCGGTGCATCATCACCTCTGGGAATGGATTTGATAGTGAAAGTGATGGGCATGGCCATGAAAGTAAATCATTTTTTTACCATAAATATTGAAAGAAATATTTTTCTTGTGACCACGATGTGGATTTGGTTGGAAAAAAATTAGTTAATGAGTTTGAATTCTTCCATCTTTTAATTAAAGAAATAACAACCGCTGAATTACTATCAGTACTTTTCCATTAGTAAAATATACTAAGTTCTCAAAACAAGTAAATTTCAATTATGTGAAGCACAGGTGTACCAAAAAACAAATTCTCATTTGGTCACTGAAAGAGTGCACAACTTACAACTTATAACCTGTAAGGACCGACGGATATTTTCCTATTTGACCTCAAATTATGTATTTGCTATAAAAAAAATTTACATATGTCGTCTATGATTTCCTTTTAATTTATGGATTATAGTGAACTTTAATTAATAAAATTTCGTTTAAGATATTATTTATTGATGTTAATGTTTTTTGAATGCAGATTCAAGCAAAAAATAAAGGGGAGGCTAACAACTTCATGCAAAGCAACTACTATCCAAGTGGAGTCATTTCTTTTTACAGTCACATGATGATGACACTTGTTGATGTAAGTAACCGTTTTCTTTCAATTCTTAGAAATATTTTTTTTATTTTCTTTCATTTTATTCCGTGCCAAATAGTAGAAGATTTAAAAATATATATAAAAATTAACTCAACCCGTGCAAGGCCGGGTAAGTCAGCTAGTAATTCATATGTTTGAAATGCAGCATTTTCTTGCTACGAAAAGACCGAGGTCGCCACAAATTTGATAGCAATGCCGGCCACATATTCTTAAAATGCTTACTTGTTCATTTGTTTGGGAATAAATATATTGAGAATCTCGAAATGTTTTCTCCTCGATTCTTTGATCTACATTAAGATTAAACTTCTTCAATTATATACTGCTACGCTGCTACTCAACTATTATAAGTTCCCCTTAAAAATTATTAAGATCAGAGTTGGGATTATTTTGATCTCTGAGATATCACAGATTTTTTTTTATTCTTTTTAAGCTGCTCAATCGTTATGGACAGGACTCTCCAAAATCAAAAGGAATTCAAATAAGTGTATTTGGTCGTATACTTGAAGATCCAGATCTTTTGGATTATGCTCAAGAAAAGTACACTGATCCCCCATCCCAGTCAATTAAAAAATTCATTGAATATTATGTTGTAAGTACACATTTTAATGATAAAAAAATGTCACGATAGAATTTCAGTAACTATGAACTTTAAATACTAATACCTCAATTATTTTTACACAGGATTTATTTCTTCACGATAGAGGCATTGAGGAAGCCAAGGAAAAACTCCATAGTTATGAGATGAAGTTTTTGAATACAAAAACAGCCAAAGAAGCATACACTGCACTGATGAAATCGTGTTCAGATTTTGAGGATGTAGGATATTAGAAATAACCATGCATTATAATGACAATTTTGTAGTTTTTAGCTAATTTTAAAAAAATTCATCATTCTAGGGACCATTAAGACATATGAATTGCTCAGAAAACTCTTCAAACTGGAATATGTATTTGTTTACCATTCTTGCAAATGCAAAAGGGAGTGAGTGAATTCAGTTTATATATTATGCACCGACTATATAAACATACTCAAATTTTAAGTAAAAGTTTTATTTTAAGTAAAGTTTTCGTAGCTTTTATTTCCGTTGAAGCATTTTATTAAATGAAATAATTGGAAATAGGAATAGAAAGTAGAAAATCCTTTCCAAACATTTAAAACAATATATTAAAATCTGAAAATTTAACTTATTTTACACAAAGAAAAATTAAAAATATTATGAACATTGAATTGTGTAAAGTTATCTAAATACTTTTTTGTAAGGACATAAAAATAAATGAGATACATTCATAAAATTCTCATATAGGTACATGTATTTTGAAAGTTAATTTATGGATTAAAAATCAATGCTCTTTAAAATAACCTACATTTATCATAGAATAAATATCACTAGAGTGCATGAAAAACTCCAAATTTTCGTTTTTATTGTGAAAATTTCTAATTCTTTTTTCTGTTAAAGAGTTTGATTCAGATGTATATAGTGATTTTGCACGACTTTTGGCTACATCCTCAAATGTAGAAAGTGCTGAAGTTCCCCAAGCAATGAAGGTTTGTAATTTATAAGAATATGTATAAGACAACTATCAAAATTAGTTCTTATAATAATTACAAATTATTTTTTTTTAGGAACTAGCCCTTCAAATTCAAAAAGAAATCAGCAGCGAAGTATTTAAAGCTATGACTCCAGAGGTATATCCAACAGTTTTTAAAACCTTTGAATTATACTCAGATACTAGGGGCTTTAAGCTGGTTCTAGCTCAGAGGTACCCAAACTGAGGGTTGCTAGTCAGTTTTTTGTGGATCGCTACAAGATTTTGAATTTGTCTAAATATATACTACTATACTTTTTTATAATTTTGACAAACGGGGCGATAGCTTAAATATTTATCAACAGACTATATAGTAAAATGAAAAAAAAAAGAGAAATAAGTATAAATACCTTACTTAGTGTCGAACGCAAAGGATAAGTAACACAAAATACAAATGTTTCACTTTAACAAGCTGATCATACAAAATTTTCTACTTTTGGTAGATACGTTCGATCTTATGGTAAATTAACAATATTAGCTGTGAAAAGTGGATATAGAGAGCAAATAAATGTGTGCCTAATTCGAACAGGAAGCTGAAAATTGGTTGAAAACGTCATCAACTGCTTCTGGAATTTCATTTAGACAGTTCTTAAAGAAACACGGACATAGGTGTCTCAAAGAGGTAAATGAAAAGGAACTTTTAAAAGTAGTAATTATTTTTCTTAATAGATTTTTGTATGTAATGTAGGGATTATTTTCATCTAGTTTGACGTTCGAACAGTTACATGGGCCATGGATCCAAAGCCTTTAATTAAAATTCTTCAGGTATGGATTTCTATTGCTTGTTCTGGTTTTCTATAAAATACGTATTATTTAAAACGTATAATTTTTTATCTTAACAGTTTCAGCTTATTTCATTTATGTAAGACCGAAATAAAAAAAATTAACTTATGTTTTGATTATCTATTAGAAGTTGTCAGTGATTGGCAAAGAATATACTACACCATGATATTTTTTTTATTAAACACATAAAAAGTTACCACCAAGTATTATACGGGACTTACAGAAGTAAGTAAAAATACATAGTAAAACTACAAGGTACTAACAAAGAATTTAAGAGTTGACGGTATGTTTAAAATGTTATAGTAAACCTGTAAAACAGTCAATATTTTGTTTTTGTTTTATTGTTGAGTAAATTTGCAGTCACAGAACACCCAGTTTCGTTTAGCTAATTGTATTCCTTGCATGAAAAATTGTAACCTGTTTTTTAACCAATGACTATATTTTTAGCCTATACTATGATGAAAAAACCGGATAAAAGAATTAGGCAATATTTAATATTTTTTAGAATATGGTTGGATCTTGCAAAGAAGGAGGAGGAAAGAAAGATGATGACGATTTCGATAAGATAATATCGGAGCTTAATGTGCCTCTAGAATTTTGGTCTAAGTAAGAACTTATTTCAAAACATTCATTTAGTACATTCTTATGTTCGTGTCCACCTAAATTTTAATTTTTGTTTTTAGTTATGTTTTAATCCCAGAAAAGTTTTATTTTTACATTTTTAAGATACATTTTAAAAAAAAGGGCAAATGCAGATGGGAATGAGAGAACTTCATTCAAGACATTAAAAAAGACTTCTGTTAAAAAAAAATTATCATTTTAAAATTTCTGAAGAAAGTAAATTTTCAGGCAATTATTATAACAATTTTAAATTTCAATATTATACAATCTATGAATTTTGTGTTGTGAGATTGTATTTTTTAAATGTTACAGGCTCATGTTGAAATTCGTCCTTCCTCATTGTTGGAAAGGTGTGAGAGCAAGAGAAGCTGGCAAAGTAATGGTTGAGTTTTATTCAAAGCACGTAAAAAACTTGATGAATTTAAATAAGTTTTATTAAAGTTCATATAAAGAATGAAAATATTTTCTATTCCATTTTGAATCCCGACATTCTAAAATGACTTTAAATGAAACAAAGAAGAAATGTAAAAAATATGTGTCCATCGTACTACCTTAAGTAAAAGAAAAATAAGTAAAAAAAAATTTAAAAAAATAAAAAAAACCCTTTTATTAACATGTCCTAAAAATTCAAAAATAATTTATTGTGTTTTGTGAAATAATTATTGGGGAGTAGAAAATAACTTTCCGGAAAGTAAAAATTCACTGATTTTCTGATCACTAAAAATAAAAGCGTGGGCGCTAGTAATTCTCTATTCACTATTTATTCTAGGTTCTCTTTTCTCATTTTCTTTTATATAAAATTATAAATTACTAGCGCCTACGCTTTTATTTTTAGTGATCAGAAAATCAGTTAATTTTTACTTTCCGGAAAGTTATTTTCTACTCCCCAATAATTATTTCACAAAACACAATAAATTATTTTTGAATTTTTAGGACATGTTAATAAAAGCGTTTTTTTTTTTAAATCTTTTTTTTACTTTTTTATTTTCTACTTTTTAGTCTTAGAATTTTGCCTAAAATCTTATTTTTATTCCAATTGTTGGTATATGATTAGTAAAACCCCTTAAATTCAATTAAAACATTACCCCTCTATTGACTTAAATAAAATTTTTCAAAGCAAGTAATTTGTAAGTAATAAACTTTTCCAAACACCAGTGAAGAATTTCCAAAAGGAAGAGATTTTATAATTTCTTTTTTACTGAAAAAGCGCAACACCCGAAGCATATTCAGTATTTCTATTTAAGCCATAAATAATTCCATCTGAACGAAAACGAAATCTAAAAGAAATGAATAGCTATAACTGTCATAACTGTCATCAAAACTCCCATTTATCCATCAAATGAAAAGACATGAATGAAAGTATTTCCAGGCTTTAAGAACACTATTTCCAAGCGCTCTAATTTCTCATTAATAACTTCGTTAATAATCTTAATTTAAAGATAATATATTTCCCGTTTTGAAGATTGAATATGGTTCAAATACATATAATACGCTATTGTACAAGTTTTGGAGGCCATAATCTTTTTGGAGTGTCTTAAATTCGAGTTAATCGGATAATCAAGAATACTCGTTAAATACCGTAATTAGAGAGTTATTCACTCGGTGATAATGGAATATTGCATTGTCATGAATATTACACCATGCTGCAAAGTTTCAAGGCTTAATATCGTTTAGAAGTACCTGAAATTTTATGTACAAGAATCTAAATGACAACCTAAAAATTTGCATAAATTCGTCTTTAATTTTTTTAATTAGTTGAAAATTGCCGTTTTGATGATTGAATATAGTAGTACTATGCCTATTACATTATTGATCTGTGTTTGGGAGCGAAAATATTTTTTTAAGGGTCTCAAAATAGTGTTAATCGGATAATCAAGAATACTCGTTAATTACCGTAATTAGAGAGTTACTGACTCGTTGATAATGGAATATTGCATTGTCATGAATATTACACCATGCTGCAAAGAAAGTTTCAAGGCTTAATATCGTTTAGAAGTACCTGAAATTTTATGTACAAGAATCTAAATTTTTTGCGATAATTTGCCGTTAATTAATTTAATTACTTGAGAATTGTCGTTTTGATGGTTGAATATAATAGTACTATGCCTATTACAGTATTGTTCTTTTTTTGGGAGCTAAAATCCTTTTGGAAGGGCCTCAAATTTCAGTTTTTCTGATAATTAAAAATACTCGTTAATTAACTTAATCCTTTGGTTATTGATTGGATAATAATTGGATATTGGAGTGTCATGAGGGATACATCAATGTGTAAAGTTTCAGGGTCCTGGAATATCAGGAAGTGACCGAAAATCGAGTTTTAAGTTTTCACCCGTGACCTTGGCCCATAGCAAGTCTAATAAAAGCGTAAAGATGTGTATTATTTGTCTTTCAGTCCATGACCATAAAATCGTTTGATTATTTGAGACATGGGTATCGCCATCTTGCAAAACTGATGGTTTCGGAGGGTCGTATACCAGATGCAGATCTGATATATTTTCTCACTTTGTATGAAATAGATGAACTACTGAAAACAAGATCCCCTAGTTTTATTTCGAGGTAGGTAGATACATGTTTTAAATGTTCATGATGTGAGTTTTTTCTATTTATTGTATTTCAGCTATTTTCACAGTCTTCCCAGTCACATAAAAGTATTGTTTGTCAAAAACCAGATCTTGTTTGGATAAATAAAACACTATAATTAGCTTATTTAATTAACCAAATATTTGATTTCGAAAACCCAAAAATTTAAATGTCATTTTAAAATGTTTAAAATTGATATGAATGAATAAAATAACTATAGATAGATGAATCTTTACTATTATTAATAGTTACATATTAAATAAATATATTAAGAAAGAAAATAACTATTAGAAATTTGATGTAATTTTGTAGGCATTGTTTTTCATCACATTATAAACTATTGGTACAGGGAAATATAAGTAGTAATCTAGTTGTAGTTTTAATTTGAAATAATGAATTTAATGAATTAATTTCAAAATGACATTTCAATTAAGGAATGTGTTGCTAATAGAATTTACATACCGTAAAACGGGGGGAATCGGATCAGTGGGGTGAATCGGATCACTGTTGGAAAAAGTTTTTTAAATTATCATAACTCCGGTTGTGTTACAGTTATAGAATCAGGAGGAAAACTGGCTGATTCTACACATTCTTTAGAAGTTATTTCAGCCATTGAAAAATATTTTACGACCATATCTTGTGTCATCCATGGCTTTGAAGTTGAATACAAAAAATGTCACAAAAACTTGAGTGTCAAAACTTTGCTAATTTCACCTGAAAAATAACTTCTTAATCATAATTTTTGGTGCCTCCCGTATGCTCCCAATCATTGCAAAGACTTCTTTTCAATTGAATTTTTAATAAGTTCTAATTACGATTTTTAATGAATTTTTTAGTGATAGAAGTCCATTCCGACTACTAAAGTGAAGGGTGAATCGGGTCAGTCATAAGAATGCTTTGTTTTCTTCCTTTAGTCACTTTTTCTGGATTTATCAGCTTATTATCAACACCTACAGTCTTAGACCGATATAATAGGGGTCATGAGGGAAGAAAATTGCCCCTTAGTGTTAAGAAAAAGTCGATTTTTGAAGCTTTTTAATGGCAAATGATTTTTTAGAGCAATAAGGGACATTTTACTACCGAAAGGTATCCCAAAGGTTTGTCAAAGCTTAAGGAATTAAAAAAATGTTCAGAAAAACAACTGACAAACTAGCACGATCTTTTTGATAGAAGATAATATCTTCTTAATTCATTTCTCACAATTTGTATAGGAGAACCATCACTCTTATGATGTATGTATTTTATGAAACAATATCCATTAATATAAATAAAAGTTATCCATTTCACATTATTAAACTATTAAAAGCCTCCTATTATGATCCTATGTCACTTAAAAACGTTAAAATTGCATTTTTTGGACAAAAACTGACAATGATCCGATTCTCCCCGCATTGCGGGTAAATCGGATCACGGCACTTAAAAATAAGTATAAAATCAACCGTTCATAGTAGAGTAATTTTTTCAACGGGTTTTAAAAGTATGGATTAGGACTCGAAATATGCTTTTTAAAGCATTCCAAAATCTTTGTTAGAAAATTTTTGGCAGCAGCTCAAAATTCAAAAGTGATCCGCTTCAACCCGTTTTACGGTATTTTTTGCAATGCATAGGGCAGTCTACCGACGAAAATTATTTCCAACCATGGAGGACTATATATTTCCTGAAATAATGAGGGGCATGCCAAAACCAGTGAGTATTTTAATTAAATTGTCAAATTCCACTTTCCATATAGTAAGTATTATTTACAGAAATTATATTTTAACTAGATTAATCTCGAAGAATCTTCAGAAAATTACGATGATGTGGCAGATTTAACAATTAAAGGTAACATACCTTTTTTCACATTCCAGATTAACAAGTATAAATTATATACCAGAATAATATTGGCACATAATTATAGTTTGTGATTAAATTTGTTTTCTTCAAGGATATCCGGTTAGTCAAGGAGTTGTAAAAGCATATGCTAGAGTAGCTATGTCGTTAGAAGAAGCCACATTGCTGAAGGTAAGTATTAAAGTTGATAACACCCAATCGACTGACATTTTTTTCTGTAGTAAAATGCTATGTGTGTGAAAAAGGGTTTCGATTTTTTAAAAAACACTGGACCTTTAATCTCAACCCTGTTATTATCTAACTTTTTAGAAATACAAAGGGCCCAAAAGAGTGCATATTGCATGACTAGTGACTGCCTAAATATGTGCTCCAAATTCCAATTTTGATTCAATAAAATATTTCTTTAAAAATATGTATCTAGACTTAATAATTTATTTCCGCAGCCTGGAGAAATTCTCATTACCTATAGTACAGACATAGGATGGAGTCCATACTTTCCAATTGTGGCTGGAGTGGTGACAGAACTTGGGGGTTTGATCTCACACGGTATGCATTAGCTAATAACCTTTAAGTCATTATTAAAATTTAACAGCAATGAGTAAAAATTCAAAGGAATAGTTTCATTTCAGTCTACAAGAGGAATATTTTTATTAAACTTTAACGACTTTCTTACCTAATATACCTTTGAAAATAGAAATTTATCCATTACTGTTTCATTAAAGTTGTACTTTATTTTTTAAGCTCTTCTCCCAACATTGATATTATGTGTTGGGTGATACCCTATAACACGGAAAAAATATGGTATACAAAATAAATAATACTTTTTTCATTAGATGTAGGAAATCTAAAATATTTTTTAACTAAAATATTCAATTATCCTTGCGCAATGTTTTGCTTCTTTCGTTTAAATTTAAAGCACAGGGCTGTTGATGAGAACAAACCAAAGTTCATCGTTTTATGAATTTATGATCTCAAACTTTATCTTAGGAATGTATTTAGGTGTAAAATAACACAAAAACCACTAGGGTAAATTTTTTTCAATACATATTCCGAGCAACAACCAACCATGCCCAACCAACTGGTCAACCTATGTAACCAACTCTGACTAATATTCTTACATTTATCGGAACTTTCTCAAAGTCTTTTAATGACTATAGGTTTGTTTCTATATTTTTAGGTGCTGTTGTTAGCCGAGAATATGGTTTGCCTTGTCTAGTTGGAGCTCAAGGAGCAACAAAATTATTTAAAACTGGTATGTATGTTTATGTACTAGATAATATTTTTTGTGAACACTATTATATCTACTGTAGTTGTAATTACAAGTAATCTGAGAGGGAAATGTTTTCTTCTACCGATTCAAGACATAGAACTCGTGACATGATGACGACAATAATAATAATAATAATAATAATAATAATAATAATAATAAATAGTAATAATAATAATAATAAAGAAATATTTAAAATTCCTATTTACCTTAGGTTGGTTGGTTTAGGTTTTATTGGCACCAGGCCTATATAAGAACATATTGAGCCAATTATTTAAGTTAGGTAAAAGAGTTGCACACTTTACCAGAAGATGTCCCTTATTTATAACCCTTAAAATGCTTCCGAGTAGTTTGAGGTTATGTATGTAGGGGAAAGGAGGGTAAGAGTGCGCAGTTGGGTAAAAGTAAGCAGCGGTTTTTCCCCTGTTGGCAAAAGTATAAAGTGGAGCAAGTATAATCACATGGACACATGTATCATAAACTATCCTAATAGACTGTCATTATTATTTTCATGCATTCTGTATTTTAGTTATTAGGTAAAATTAGTTTCTTTGAGTTATGATTTAATTTTTCTGCGAAGCAATATTAATTTTTTTGTCAATGAATGAGTAATGATTGCTTTAAAAATGAATACCAATGTGATATATACTTCCATCTGAACAACTTGGCATCGTTAGAATTTAGCGGCAGTGAATTTTCAGGATTGATTCAAGGACAATTTATATAATTCATACCTACATATAAAATCATACTTATAGCCATTCATACATTATAAAATTATTTCCTCTTTCAGGCGATTATGTGCTACTAGATGGGAAGAAAGGAATATTGCAAAGATTACCAAAGCCAGAATAAATGAACAATGTATTTGGTTGAATCATTATTTCTCAACTTTTCATTTTATGGATCAATTAAAACTTTCTGATCTATGAAAAATTGTATGTTTTGTTATTATTCTCTGAAAGTTTTTTTTTTTTCACGGGAAAAATATTGAGTTTTTCCGAAACGTATTGGTACAAAAACTTCAATAACTTGTAGTTTTTTACTGGAATAAAAAAACTATTGTAATTAGAAAATCATGTTGCTCTTTAATTTTTTATCTCTTTTATAAAAGAGATAAAAAATTTTATTATCTCTTACATTAAAAAATTATTATTAGCTCTCAAGCCATAAACTTGTTATTTTTTAAGCGCGTTTATGAATGAAAATCATCCAACTTGCTTTATCATCGTTTTACGATAAAACTGTTTTTAAAGAGTTCAAGGTTTTTATTATTTTCTTGATACTCTTATCAAACTCTCCGAATCAAATGAGTTGTAGAAAATTTCGAATGCTCTTGGTTTAGTAAGTGCTCCATTATAGATCAGCTGGATCAAGCATGGCAACATCAGTTTTTCTAAAGTTATTTACAGCTCCCTTAGGTAAGCTTAGTTACTCATCTTAAAGTGATGCTGTATTACATTTATCTCTTGGTGGCCAGCGTTGTATGTATATTGATTGTCACTTATAGAATTATATGAATAAAATATTAACTTATTACATGTAGTTAGACGTCAAAAGTCTTCACTAGAAATGAATAACTCAAATACTTATTTTTTATTTTGATACACTTACTCAAAATATTTATAAAAATCAATTTTAGTTTTAATTCTTACGAATTATGTTTTATAATTAAATTAGTCTTGGTTATAAATATACTCACTTTTGAACGATAACCTGAACAAAATTATCATACCTTAACTTCCAATGTAAGTTGTTTTTACAATTTTTATAAACCTGAATCTTTGCAGGCTCGAAGAATTAATGTAACACCCATTTTCAACTCTACAAAATTAGATGTTGTAAGGAGTCTAAGGCGCAGGTTGAAGAATGAGTAATCACAAAAATTATAAATTCAATCGAAATATTTACATAAAAATTCAATTTGAGTTCAAATGTTAGAAATTGTATTTTATAATTCAATCCATCATAGTAAATTTTTTCTCACTTTTGTTCTCTAAACATGGCAAAATATCACTTAACTCTCAATTTAAGTTGTTTTTACAATTTTTATAAGGCCGAATAAGTTGGAAATAAGAATTAAATAAAACAGCAATTTTCAATTTTACAAAATATTTTAGTTGCGATAAATTTTGTTTTCACTGTAGATAAAAATAACTAATTCAATTTGATAGAGCATTCTTTGCTCAATGAGGAGCCTCTGAAGAAAAACCGTATTTTTTTAAAACAAGTAGGGGAGACTGGGGACAATTGTAACAAAATTTACAAATTGATCTCCAGCCAAGCCATTTTTTATGTTAGAGTTATGAAACTTGGTATGAAAATAGGTTGAAACATCCCAATTACAATTGTGTGATGAAAACTGTCCTGTGAACATGCATTAAAATATAGTAAATAAAAAATATGCCAAAGAATATCGTTACAATCGACCCTTGAAGTGGGGTCGATTGTAACACATATAAGGGTCAATTGTAACATAACACATTTTCATAAAAAATACTTAAAATTATACAAATTTATTAACAATATATTTTGTACGAAACACACTGAACCCATTTTTCCCTAGGGCGATTGTTTTTGAAATTGTCCATGGAAGCAACACAGAAATATTAAATTTCTTTTTTGTGTAGAGCTTTTCTATTTTACACTGGGTGCATAGGTGCAGATGGGGCTCTTTCTCCTTGAGTTTCCTTTTTTATAGTTGAATTGTCATTTTGTACCTCTTTTGATGTTGGCTGAACAGCCTGTGGTGAGCATTTTGATATTTGTGGTGATGGCAGTGAATTTGGTTCTCTTTTATTAAGAGATTGTGCTGGTGATACAGGTGATTGCTGGTGACAATTTATAAATTATAAATTAATTATAACCCACTTTAGGGTTTTCATTTTTTCTGACAGAATCTGTATAACTGCCCATAACAAATACCGTGCTCACAAACAACACTTCTCACTGACTTTCCAGACTCCCAAACCTCAGCAGCCGCTGCCTCCATTCTTTCCTGACTAATCTGACCCCTTTTAGTTGTCCTTGTACGAGATCTCGGCATCCAAAAGTCTATTTTCACATGTTACAATCGCCCCCGAATTAGTGTTACATTTGACCCCATGTGTCCATTTTTAATTCAACCCTCGTTTTCAAAGAAACTAAAAACAATATTAACTTAAAACTAAACAGAATATAACTATGATAAATGTAGGTTCATTTTGTATAAAAAGTTATTTTGTGCTACATACCTGTAGTGCAGGAGAAAGAATTTAACTCAAAAGTAAAAATTTACTTTTATGCTCGAAAAACACTCTTTTCTCAAATACACTGCTATACCTCAACTGCCAGTCTTGGAGCTCTCGGACATTATTTTTTTACAAGCCCTGTACACACTATTATCATTCTAGCAGCTTGGCATCTACACTTTTCTAGGAATACGAAGTGTTACAATTGCCCCGTGTTACAATTGTCCCCAGTCTCCCCTATACCAACTGAGCAATGAATATTGCATAGATTTACGGCTTTTGTTTGAAGAAAATATACCAGGATGATATGAGGCAAAACAATGATTTATCAATTGATTTGAATTGAAAATGAATTTATCAAAAGCATCGAAAAGGCATAAGACAAAATATAGCACAAATACGGGCACTTTCATAGAAAGGTAAAAAAAATAGTTAAAAATATTTAAAAACATGATCAAAATACAAAATGATACGAGTAATACAAAAAAAAATATTTACAAAAATAGCAAACATAATTGGGTATTTAAGTTCCGGCAAAATATAAATGTTCCAATATTTGGCAAAAACCTTATATAGGTTGTAGACCTTATATGGATATAGTAGGTTGAAAATTAAATAATTTTTAAAACCCATAATTTGTATATAGTTAATATAAAAACCTTCAATAAGTTATTTTACTTGAAGAACGGACTTAATATTATATACGTTTAAAGGCATTCATATCGATTGCTCATTCTTTTCAGACATAATATATTCCATCAAATGGATTCTGACGTACATTTGTATATGGATTTATAAAGTCTACAATCCGAAAAGATTCGACCTCTATGATACCACTGCCAAAGGAGATCCCTTGAAACTTGGTTTTACCATTCCACAGATAGAGAGGGATCTGGAGTCCCCTTTGCCTGAATATCAACTGCGAAACGTAATTATCTTTCTGATACGATTCGATGCCAAAATAAGTGTCGAATCAAATTCAATCTATTACAGTGGAAAATCGATATAATTTTAAGTAGAATACTATAATAAGTTGAATTTCACGTTTCAAGTACCTAGTATTGCAATTTAATTTCAAATTTTCCTTACATTAGTTAAAATATCATGAAACTTTAATGTTATTTGTCGTTTTTAGAATCTAGATGAAGTCTTCTTTTACGGAAGTAATTCCAAATCGGATTGCTTGCTTGTTCGAATTGCTAGGACTCCAAATCAAGAGGCCGAAGCTTGGATTTTCTTAAAACTGGCTAACGGTAAAACATACCGTCTAAGTGAAACCCAAGGATACCAGCAACCATTTGAAGGAAAATGTATGAACTTTTCTTGTGGGAAATTACAAATGCAATATTTATGTCCAATGAGAAGATGGAGACTATTTTACTGTGGAATGTTGAAGTAAGAGAGATTTTATTAACATCCAAAAAGTCATGACAGAAAACTTTTGTTTCCTACTTAGGTTCCCTACTTGTTTCCTTCTTTCCTACTTAAAAAAAGGGTGTTTTCATACTTTTACCAAATGCATCGTTAATTTAGTTTTACTCATGCAAAAAATGTGTTCTTTTTAATATAATGTTGGGCGGCTGCCGACACAGGATTTCTTCACTCACACCTGCAACTTTTGTTCGCGCAATAACAACGTTAACAAACGCACCAGGTGCACCAGTGTTTAATCGCGGCATTGTAGTTTGACAGAGGGAAAAATTATGAGATCCACACCTGGGATTTTGAGGGGGGATGAGACCCCGAAATCCACAAAGAGGGACCCAGGGGTGGAGCTATCTATACCATTGGTTAAGAAGGGTTAAATGGAAGCACTCAGATATTGGATAAGGGGCCCCAAGTCAAGCCCAAGACGGGAAAAATGTCACGCGAATGGCCAAGGGCCGAACCACCCAAAAGGGGGCGGTGCCATATATAAGGTCCGGCAAGGGACAAAATAGTCAGTCAGTTACATATTTTTTTTGTGCCCGAAGAAACTATAATCAGAAAGGGAGAAATCCGCCGGCCAGGGGCCGTTGCCCCAAGTCCCATGCATACCGTAACAAATATCCGAGTGCGCGTACGTAATTCTGAACTTATATTCGTGTTCGAACTTCCATGGTTGTGAACTTTGTGTTCTTCAGTGTTTGTGAACATTCAATTCGGACATTAAGTTAGCAGCACCGCATCTCATGAGCTGAGAGCTAGACAAAAGTAAATCCCTCTCCTCCTTCTCATACCATCACTCACTCAGTCCCAGTTGATATTATAATGTGAAATTGCTTAAAAGTGGAAAATGGTAGGAAAGTGTCTAATGAGTTTATTGTAATTTATTCTTGTAATTAAATTTACGAAGATTATTGATAATGAATAGAATGAGGAATAATATGTGCATACATGGAACGATTGATTAAAATTAGAAATTTGAATATTATTAATATTTTGATATTTTGAGAAAGAAGATAATCAAAAATGATTAAGGTAGAATGATTACTAATTGGAAAGAAATGCAACTAGATAAGATGTGTAAATATATATATATAAATAATCCAGTGTAATTGTTATTATATAATTTGATAAAAAATAAATTGTATATATGTATATAAAACTCCATTGTTCTTCTTCCATAACTAACTTCTCATAACTGTCTCTGGGGTACTACCCTATTGATCACTATGAGGCCAAAATGAATCTTAAACTTGAATTTGAATAATCCCTAAAAAGGACGGCTTCAGCCCTCCCACAATAATCTCTATAATTTTAATATTGCTCATTAAGGCAAAATTGTTAATGTGTTTTTAAAATAATTTTATATAGGGTTTGTTAGATAATATTGTAAGCGTATTTTTAAAATTCGAATACACTTAGATATTTACTGTATATTGAATAAAGATTTTCATTAATTTTTTGTTCTAAAAAATATTATTTTTTGAAAACACTGTCTGTGTTCATCTAAACAGCCCAATTTTCAGTAAAATGACTGTACCATTAGCATTTTTCCATGAAAAATTTAAACTAAAACAGACCAGTTAATAAAAGAGTTTGATAGAATTTAAGTTGTGTTAATTCACTTTAATTACAACAAAGTTACTGGTATTTTTCTTTTCAGGAATGTCTTACCAAATGGGAACGATTCTGATGAATCAGTTTTCGTCAAATTCGTGTTTATGTAAGCATTTATATAACCTTTTAATCTAAAAATATTTTATTAAAAAAGTTCTGTACTTGATTTTTTAAAAACTTACTAAGAGCTTATTGAAAAGATAAATGCTTTAACACAGACAGCACAATTACAATGGTGAATCAGATATTAAAATTTTAAATTGGTAAAGTACATTTTTAAAATTAAACCAATGAGAAAAAATAAAACAAAGGAGTTAAGATTTAAAATAAGACAATTAAGTATAGATGAGTTTGATGCAAACTAAATACTACCATCGCAATTCAAGAATAACTAGTACTTTAAATTCTATCACAAAACACCTACCTCCAAACTGGTTTCACATCCGTATTGTAAATATACAATTGTTTAGGTGGAAAGCTTCATCTGATGTGTACGACCTATCTCTGCACACTAATCCAGAAGGTTTCTCATCTGCTCTGGCCAAATCCTGTTGGAAGGTTCCAGTCATCCCTCCTGTCAGAGAGTATGTTTGACACTAAACATATTTTTGATGGTATTTTGTCCAAACTAACACGATTCTTTTTAATTTGACCAAACTGTTTGCATAAAAAATTGAGTTAAATTTAGTTTTACTAAGTTTAAAATAAGTTTCGCACCTAGCACATACAGATTGATTAATAAGATTGAAATTTGAAGTTTTGGATAAGTAGGTGTTTTTGCATGAATAAAAAATACTTTACATGACTAGAATTATTTTTTGTACTTTTTATCCAAGGTTTACAGAAACTGTAAATTTTTATGGTCAGGCTGGCATTATTGATGGAACTATTTCAGTCGATGGGGTTGATGATTATGACGTTTACTTGTTTGGGGAAAAGGTTCGAAACATAGGTGAGTAATTAAATTTAAAGGTTTAAGATTTTATAAATAAAAGTATCCTAAAATACACCTTAATGGATTTCGCTTGACTTATTTAGTTTACATTAAAATATTAACTTAGGTTCCACTAATAACTTGAAAAAAATGCTCTTTTATAGGTAAACTCTCTAACATACCTGGCTATAAATACAAAAATATCCTGGGAAATACACCAGAGGTAAACATTTAATGATGCAAACTTTCGAAAATTTCTACTTCAAATTTAACTTATACCAAATGTTTCCCAATTTTTAGAATGGATTCTTTTTTCATTTGGGTCAAGCAAGTGTTCCCCACATTTTTAAGGAGTAAGTAGCTTGTTAAACTTTACTGTGAACTGTCCTTCACTTCTTAAACTTCAAGCTTCTTGCTGGGTTAGGTTATTTATCTTTGTTAGTTCATTCTCTTAAATTTCAGTTTGCCTTATGGTTTTATTGTTCAACCAAGTGGAGTTATAGAAGATGTGAAAGATATAGATATTGACATCGAGACTCCTTCTAGAAAAAAGTTTAAAATTAACTTTTCCTCAAGTGAGTGTTTTAAATTTGGCTCATCGGCGCTAAAACTGTGTTTATGAGCTATTAGCAATTGTTCTTTAATTGATCTATATTCATTTAATAACAAATTCATTTTTATATATTTTAGGTGAAGAACGGGAAATAACAGGGGTCTATCTCAGCAACCCTGCTGAATTAAAAAGGGACGAGAGTGAATACATTGAACTGGTTTTTGTAGAAGTCCACATTGAAAATAAGAAAGGATATGGAATACTAATATCAGGGTATTTGATTGTTTTAATATCAAAAAGCATAATCTTAAATATATTCTAGGATAATAAATTCCGATTTTCTAATACACTAGTTTCAGATATGTATGTAATGAATAACCATCTTAACATCAAGTAAAATATATTGCTCTAATAGTAGAGCACAAAATACACTATGTTTGAGATTATTTTTTAGTCAGCATGGTTATAAAAATTCATGTCTAAACTAAATTTTGAGTTATTTATCCACGTGATTTTATTTTCATTAGAATTATAAGTGCTTTTTACAAAAGTGTTTAATAATCCAATTTTAATAATATGAATATTAAATATATGTTATGACTTGAGTGATTGATAATTATACTGATTAAACACGATGTTTCATAACTCTGTAAAAAAATGATAGGGTGGGTAGAAGGGACCTAGACAAGCTTATTTCGAATAGGAATGGGGGAGGGGGTGGAGATTCTCCGCTAAAGTGCTACGATTTAATGCAGTACGAGGGTATAACAAAAAGCTCTTGATATTGCACTTTTTATAACTTATTCCGGTTTCACTTGTTTCAATGTTGATCAAATTTATGATAAAAGTAGTTAGCAGACTGCTGTACTTTATGTCTTGAATCTTTTCACTCAATTAGGTTTTGTTTACTTAATAACGAGGCGTGAGAAAATCCCTTTTTGTAACACCCTCGTACTACATAAAGTTCTAGGTCTTTTAAGGTGCATCTGCGCCCCCGTTCCTATTCGAAAAATGCTTGTCTAGGTCTCCTCTAATCACCCTATCATTTTTTACAGAGATATCTGAAACCCCTGTATATAAGGACATTCTTCATAATCTATTCACTTAATTTTTTATAGTGAAACTATTAAAGAAAAAAGCAAATTTTACGATTTTACACCAATAATGGAACCTCCAGAAGGTAAGTATAAAATTATATTTTAAAATTCCCCAGAGAATACATTCTGAGTGTATCTAATGAAATGGTTCAGAAAACTTTAAAGCGGTTGTAGACTACCCAAAAATGTGTCAAAAACCCTTTTTTTTTTAACCCAAGTGGGTTGGGTATTTTCAATAAAACCCTGAAAAAAATCATGGAAAAACTTGGTTTACCATCAAGTTTCATGGTTTTTAACATTTTTCCTTTATAATTTTAAATTAAATATACTTCTGAGTCCCGTGTGATACATAGTGGTACACGGAGATTTTTTTGTCTATGGTTTAAATAAAAAATACGAAAAATATTTTCAGCTCCTTGCCTTTTTATTTCGAACAAGACTTGATTGTGCATTTCTTAGTGTAAGAAAGTGGTATTAACCTACTTCTATCACGTTGTGATTTCTGTTGAATAACCCTATTTCTCATTATTGCAAAGTGCTGATTAAATCATAAAAATGTATGTTAATGATGAATTTCTACTTAATTTTATTTGTTTAGTTGTGCCCCTGACAGTGCAATTCTCGGATCTCACATGTGCGTATGGAGAAATTTCCGGAGGAAAAGGGTCTTCACTTGGAAAATTGACTCAACTTAGTTTCAAAAACAAGTCTGTAAGTTCCATTTCATTCAAACACAGTATAATTTGTGAATTATATTCCACCAAATAAGAGTAGAAACTCAAATGTTTATTAATTAAAATTCATTAAATTCATTTTTTTATTCATTAGTTGAATTCTTTAATTTAGTTCATAGTGCCAAAAGGAATTGTCGTCACTACGGCAGCATATGAAGCTTTTTTGACAAAAGAAATAAAAAATGCGGTCAAACATCTTGAAAATATTGTATAGTAAGGTTTAAAGCTTTTTTTTTGTTATTTTTAAAATAGTTAAGATCATTAAGTGTAAAAACTTTGCTCATTTTGTTTGGTTGTTTCAGTGGGAATGTCGAAGGAAATGTGAAAGAAGCTTGTTTAAAGTAAGATAAATTTCTCTCTCTTGCCGTTGATTTTTCTAAAATTTTTATTCATTTGTAACAAGGATGTATAGAAAGCCACTTCACAGATAGCTTGAAAATATTTAGTAATTTGATTAATTCTTATGTGAAACTACAACTGATAACAACGCAGAATTAGAAATGCTTTTGTAAAGTACAAAGGCATTGTTACTTAACTGAAGAGGAGTTTATCAAACACGTGTGGTTAAAACCGTACCTCTTTTAAAAGTGGATAATTCCCCTTTGGAAAAAAGAATAGCGAAAACTGTGATCTCGTCAAAACTAAGAAACTCTGTATTACGTTTTTTCCTATCCTAAAATTTTTTTGATAGTGGAGATGATGAGTTGTAATGAATCAATCCTCTCTCGATAAGTTAAATCTAACTTTTCAGGTTACGTTTGCTGCCAAAATATTAAAAACAAACTTGAATACTTCATTCTATAAATTGGTTACAAATTTTATTCTACAAATTAGCTTTGAATTTGAAACTCCATTAGTGACGAGTTTATTTAAGTTAGGGTCACTTGGGGTAAGTGGGTCCCTGGGGTAAGTGGGTCACCCCCCTCAAACTAAACTATGTAAAGGACATTTCACACTTATTCACATTGATCATGTTACATTTTGTCACACTGATGGGTTTTGCATATATTAGAGTTTTGTGTCATTTCTTTTTAAGATTATAGAACTATTGTAAAAAAATTTCCATAATTTTTTTTTTGGAGAGTTCAAGATGCATTTTTCCAAGAAGTGTTTCCAGGAAAGTTTTCACTATATTTTAATGTTTTTTCAACTGTTGTGCCAGGTTTGACTTAAAATACATACTGCAATTTGAATTTTCACAAAATCTCTTATTTAAAAATTTTTAAGAGGGGGGTCCCACTTACCCCGTAATTTAAGCATAGTAGGGGTAAGTGGGTCCCCTCATTATGGGGTAAGTGGGACACCCTAGACTCACCATTTTAATGTTTATGGAAACATTTATAAGTAATTTATTGAAATTTTATAATAATTTTGCGTTTTAATATAAGCTGTGGTAAGTAAAGTAAACTATTAAGTTGGGGGTTTTTTTATTCATGTTTCCGAGAAATTAATTAAAACACACAGTGGGGTGGGGGAATAGTTTCGAGGGTTTCTTTATAAGTCTGCCGAACCATTCGAACCTGAAGAAAACATTCTGTAATTGTAGTGTTCCTAAAAGGGGTCCCACTTACCCCAACCAACCCTATTAATTTAAATGTGAGTAGATATCTCGTACATGGATTAAGTTACAATAAAATATTTTGTACCTAAAACTTCTATACTTTATCAAGTAAGACCCACTTACTCCCTCTTAAGTTTTACTTGCTTTCAATCAAAATAAAGAGGGGGTGACCCACTTACCCCTTCCTATGGGGTAAGTGGGACCCCCTTCTCATTTTTTACAAAAAGGCCTGTTAAGAAAAATGTAGAACATTATTTTAGAACCTAATTATAAATTTTTGTTTATTAATAGTGTCTTAAATAAAATATGTCATTAAGTTCAAATTGAACCTCTTCAAAAAAATTTTATGAAGCTTCAAAAATGTACTGTTCCAAAAAGGGGTCCCACTTACCCCAAGTGACCCTATGTAAAACTTATTATTTGAAAATTTCACATCAGTCTGTTTTTCTCAGGATGTCTAGTATTGTTGAAAAATCCTTGCTGCCAAAAAAAATTTGCAACGGTATTCGAGAGGACTTGAGGGAAATATTTGGTGATGAGGTTGAGAACAAAAGATTCGCTGTTCGTTCGTCTGCAACAGGTAGCGAAAACGATGAAAAACCCTTTGAGTAATGTTTAATGTTAATAAGGATATATTTTCAAGAAACTAATTCAAAATATTTTATTCATTCTAGGAGAGGACACGGAGGCTATGTCTGCGGCTGGACAAATGGACACTTTTCTGGGAGTACAAGGCTTAGAAGAAGTGTGTCTTTAGTAAAATTTATCTAAAACACTCTTAATCTTTTCAAAATATTTTTGAGGGAAACTTTCGTCAGTTATTTCAGCAGAATTCTTGAAATATCACAATATTTTGAGTATTAAAATAACCTAATAACTTTAACATTTCTAAACTTTTGTTTTATTATAATTCCTCACATCTATTTCTTATTATTTATAGATATTTATAGTCGTTAAAAAGTGCTGGGCTTCCCAATTCGGATACATTGCCATTGAATACAAAAGGTAGACACATACTTATATACTATTTAATAATGCTACTGTATTTCTTTCGATTGTACGACAGTGTAAAAATTATATAGAAATAATTATGCAATATATTATAAGTATCTCAATTTTTTAGGAGAAACGGACAGATTCTTAATTCTCCCATGGCAGTAGTTGTTCAAGAAATGGTGGCTAGTGAGGTTTCTGGGGTCATATTCACTTGTGATCCAGTCTCTAACAACCCCGCCTTTATCACCATAACGGCTAACTATGGTTTAGGAGAGGTATAAAATCCGGTTCGGTTTTTGTTTCTATATTAGAGTATAAAAACGTTTCCAATTTCCTTACTGACTATCTGTACATTAGATATTCAGGTACAATGTGCAAGAAGGTCTTAAGACTTAAGGCGTGCAGCCTCAAACTAAAGATGCAATGAGCAAGGCAATGAGTTGTACACATTTGTTGAAAAAATATGCCTCAGTTTTTCATACATTTTAATTTTTACTTTCCAAACTAAAATATGGTTAGCAGTGAGTTGCATCATTGGAAATAGAGGTAATTTTATGGCAAATGTGTGTTTCATATCCTTTTTCTTATAAAAATAAGAGAAACAAATGTGCATTCAAAATTGTTGATTGATTTCATTTTGTCTTTTTTTTTCAACAGACTGTCGTATCTGGATCTGTTGAGCCAGATACAATTTCTCTACGTAGAATGGAGAGTGGAGAGTTAAAGATAGATTCTGTGACAGTTGGTACAAAACACCAAAGAATAATAATGCAAGGTACTTATAACCTTCGACATGAATATAAATATCAATATCTTGCGTGTTTTGAATTTTAATAAAAGCAATTACACATGAAATTAATTTGAGGAAGGAGCTAAGGGGTACAAGTGACGATGTGTGAAAAAATCAATATGTGTTGTGGATAAAAATGTATGCACTTAAAAATTTAATTTACAAACTTCTGATTGTTTTATATTCTGTATTCCTATTGATCACTGCTAATAAATTAGATACCTTTGGAGACTAAGGTAAATGAAACTATAACAAGAATGCAGATGATACACAAATTCTCCAAGGCGTACATACACAAGATGTTATACCATATTGTCGTTTGTACCCCTTGCTTCAAACCCCACCAATTATGAATTTATACACAATCAATTTATTTTACAATCAATTTGAAAATTGTATTAAATTAGTAATACAGAATAGTATAAGAAGGACAACTTCAGAACAAATATTTTACCTGGAAGAATGCAATATAAATCCAACGTTAAAAATTCATCAAAATGTTTCTCATACATTTCTTAAAATTAAATAAGTTAATTAGAACTAAATTTTTATAACCCACTGTGTAAGATACACATCCTTTATTTTCAAGATTCTGGTGGGACCATTACTGAAGACTTACCTGAAAACTCTAAAGAACAAACCTGTCTGTTAGAGGAAACAGCTTTGCGTCTAGGGAACATAGCTGTTGAGGTACTTATTGACTTCATTTAGTAAAAGTTCATAATAAAATCAAAAATTATTTTAGTATACATTTCATAAAACCAAATAAAAATTCAAATAAATCTAAAAATCAAATAAAAGAAATTTTTGCTTAAGAATATTTCGAAATAATGTCCAACTAGGAAATAATTAGAGTTAAACTCATGATTTCAATTCAATGTAAAAATCGCTTTTTTTTTTCACCGTTTCAGATAGAAAAGTTTTATAAATCTTCCAGAGACATTGAATTCGGTATAGTTGGGGATAAAGTTTACATGCTACAAGTAAGAAACAAAATATTCCAAATAATATTGCTTTTTATAAAAACGCAGTTCTATAAATTTAATTTTGTTATAATTCCTCGTAGTCTAGACCTGTGACTCATATAGCTGGTGAAACTGATTATGAGATAAACCACGAGTTCGACTGTCCGTTAAGGTGCGAAAGGGAATATTTTAGTGTGGCAAATGTAGGGTGAGTAAAGATTTTCAGGATAACAGCAAAATTATAAAAAGTTATTTTTTAAGGACTGTGTTTTAGTGTTTTGTGAGTCAGTTTATAGTTTATAGTATATTTTGTATCATAATATTTTGAAAACCTATTTCCAACAGGATTTTTTTAGTATAAGAATTAAAATTTTATAATTTTGTTTTCAATTTTTACTCGTATTATAACTAAACTTTAAGAGGATTTTTTTCTCTATTATTTTCCCATTTTTACAACTAGTATTAGTTGATTCATTCCTTACACGTTCTCCAAAAGTATCCTAACATGTTCTATTAATTAAAACACATTATTTTTATAAAGTTTTAAATCAATTGAACTGACCTTGAATTTCGTTGTTGACATTTTTTTTTCTTTTAGGGAAGTCATGCCCTGTGCAACATCACCTCTGGGATCGGATTTGATGGTGAAAGTTATGGCCATAGCCATGAAAGTAAATAATAGTTTTACCATAAATACATATTTAAAAAAATATTTCAGATACGACCATGATGTGGATTTGGTAGAAACGAAAATAAGTTAATAATTTTTGAGTTCTTCCATCTTTTGATTTAAAAAATAACAACATTTTAATTACTATCAGTAAAATATAGGTTCAGTCAGGTTAAATCAGTAATATATAAGTTCTCTAAACAATTAAATTTCAAATGGGTTATAGTGAACTTAAATAAATAAAATTTCGTTTAAGATGTTATTTATTCATTTTAACGTTTTTTTAATGCAGATTCAAGCAACAAATAAAGGGGAGGCTAACAACTTCATGCAAAGCAACTACTATCCAAGTGGGGTCATTTCTTTTTACAATCACATGATGTTTACACTTGTTGATGTAAGTTCCTTATTTTTTTAATACTTAGAAATATTGGTACAACTCCGTTAGAGTTCCCGCTAAATATCGCCAATATCCAAATCTCTAAATATATCCAAATATCAACAAAATTTTCTGACTTTTATTAATAAACTGAATAGTTATTGATCTAATTAAACATTTTAATTCAGGAGTTTTATGAATTATTTCTTATTTATGAATATTTCTACTTTTTGTTGTCTAAAAGAACCGCGCGATATTTAGCGGGAACTCTAACGGAATTGAACCGAAATATTTGTTCTCCAAAAAGAACGAGAACAGTATTTTAAGAATTCTTTAACACCAAATCACTTTTACAGTATGAAGTGCTAAAATTTAACTATGCGTTCATAATATGCTCAAGGGGGATGATGACAATTTACTTATCATCAAGTACGTAACACATTTGCTAATATTCATATACTTTTAAGTTCATAGAATGGGAAAAAAACTAATATAAATTAAATGTACCATCTTACCTATACGTATAAAATCCAAATACCACTGACTCATTCATTCATTCATTCATTCACTGACTGACTGGTTAATGACAAACACTCAACACGAAATCTCCAAAACTACTGGACCCAGAGGCTTGAAATTTGACAGAGACGTTCCTCTTAGCTGTTAGACGCGCACTAAGAAAGGATTTTAAAATCAAACAAAAAAACTCCTTCCTTATTTTTCGGCGCTTTTTCGACTCCGTTTTACCCATTGAAGTAGCATTGTGCATCAAGATTCAAGATTGGGGAGTGTAGAGGCATTCTGCTTGCTCTCTTGCCCAGCCGCTTACGCCTTCTTTATCCAAAATATATATAAATCTTAAATTAATTTTTCTTGTTTAGTATATGACTTCGTCTTGAATACGCTGTACAATTCTGGGCTCCATATATGAGAAAGGATATAGAAGTGATTGAAAAGGTTCAGCACGGAGCTACAAAAATAATAAAGGGGATAGCACATCTAGACTACAATGAACGTTTGAGTAGGCTAAACATATACACTGGAAAGAAGAAGAAGGAGGGGGGATTTGATTCAGCTCTTCAAGTTAGTAAAACAAGGGGATACAGAAGGCTTCAATTTTATAAGGGAAACAGAACAAGGGGGCATGGGTACAAGTCGAATAAGACACATTTTAATCGGGATCTAAGGAATTACTACTTTATTAGGGTAATTGACATATGGAACGCGTTTCAAGAAAATATAGTTAATTCGAAGGGTGTGTGTGAGTTTAAGCTAAAATTGGATAGGCAGTGGGAATTGGTAATTGATAAACAAAGGACCAGCCTTGTTGGGCTTTGGTCGTCAATATTTGTATTTGTATTTGTATGTTTAATTATATTTTTATTACTAGCAATCCATTTTTACTTTTTCAAAGTAGCTTTTTAAAAAGTTTCATTTTGTTTTTCGCGCCAAATAGTAGAAGACCGAAAAATATATATTAATTAACTTAACCCGTGCAAAGCCGGGTAAGTCAGCTAGTAATTCGTATGTTTGAAAATAAGAATTTTTTTTTTGCCACGAAGAGACCGAAGTCGCCACAAATTGTACAGCAATGCCGGCCATATATTCTTAAGATACTTACTACCTTTTCATTCACTTTTTATTAGAAAGCTTCATTATGAACTGATTTAATCCTTCCTAGAATGTACACTTTAAAATAGAATTCGTTTGCGGATAAATATTCATTATCTCGAAATATTTTCTCCTAGATTCTTTTACCTATATTAAGCATTGCTTAAACCTCCTCAATTATATACTGCTACTCAACTATTCTAAATCCCTCTTAAAAATTGTTATGATCAGTGTTTAGGATTATTTTGATACCTGAGAGATCACTGCTTTTTTTTTTTCATTCTTTTCAAGCTGCTCAATCGTTATGGACAGGACTCTCCAAAATCAAAAGGAGTTCAAATAAGTATATTTAGTCGTATAATTGAAGATCCAGATGTTTTGGATTATGCTGAAGAAAAGTACACTGATCCCCCATCCCAGTCAATTAAAAAATTCATTGAATATTATGTTGTAAGTACACCTTTCAAAGTTAAAAAATTTCACCATAGAAATTCAGTAACTATGAACTTTAAATACTAATACCTCAATTATTTTTACACAGGATTTATTTCTTCACGATAGGGGCATTGAGGAAGCCAAGGAAAAACTCCATAGTTATGAGATGAAGTTTTTGAATACAAAAACAGCTAAAGAAGCATACACTGCACTGATGAAGTCGTGTTCAGATTTTGAGGATGTAGGATATTAGAAATAACCTCATATTAATGACAGTTTTCTAGTTTTTAGCTAATTTTAAAAACCATTTCATCATTCTAGGGACCATTAAGACATATGAATAGCTCAGAAAACTCTTCAAACTGGAATATGTATTTGTTTACTATTCTTGCCAATGCGAATGGAAGTGAGTGAATTCAGTTTCTATATTATGCACCGACTAGGTTGTATATAAACAAACTGAAAATTAAATAAGTAAAAAGTATAAATTTTTTAGCTTTTATTTCCATTGAAGCATTTTATTGAATGAAATAATAGGAAAAGTAGAAAAACTTTCCAAACATTTAAAACAATATATTTAAATCTGAAAATTTTGCTTAAAAATTTTACACAAAGAAAAATTAAAAATATTAATGAACATATGAAGATAAAATGAACTGTTAATTTATCTAAATACTTTTTTGTAAGGACATAAAAATAAATGAGAGACATACATTTATAAAATTCGCATATAGGTACATGTATTTTGAAAGTTAATTATGGATTCAAAATCAATGTTACATTGGTCATAGAATAAAAATCATTAGAGTGCATAAAAAACAACAAATAGCTTATATTTTGAAAATTTGTAATTTTCTTTTCCATTCAAGAGTTTGATTCAGATGTGTATAGTGATTTTGCACGACTTTTGTCTACATCCTCAAATGTAGAAAGTGCTGAAGTTCCCCAAGCAATGAAGGTTTGTAATTTATAAGAATATGTATAAGACAACTATCAAAATTAGTTCTTATAATAATTACAAATTATTTTTATATAGGAACTAGCCCTTCAAATTCAAAAAGAAATCAGCAGCGAAGTATTTAAAGCTATGACTCCAGAGGTATATCCAACAGTTTTTAAAACCTTTGAATTATACTCAGATACTAGGGGCTTTAAGCTGGTTCTAGGTCAGAGGTACCCAAACTGAGGGTTGCTAGTCAGTTTTTTGTGGATCGCTACAAGATTTTGAATTAGTCTAAATATATATATACTATACTTTTTTATAATTTTGACAAACGGGGCGATAGCTTAAAATATTTATCAACAGACTATATAGTAAAATGGAAAAAAAAAGAGAAATAAGTATAAATACCTTACTTAGTGTCGAACGCAAAAGATAAGTAACACAAAATACAAATGTTTCACTTTAACAAGCTGATCATACAAAATTTTCTACTTTTGGTAGATACGTTCGATCTTATGGTAAATTAACAATATTAGTTGTGAAAAGTGGATATAGAGAGCAAATAAATATGTGCCTAATTCGAACAGGAAGCTGAAAATTGGTTGAAAACGTCATCAACTGCTTCTGGAATTTCATTTAGACAGTTCTTAAAGAAACACGGACATAGGTGTCTCAAAGAGGTAAATGAAAAGGAACTTTTAAAAGTAGTAATTATTTTTCTTAATAGATTTTTGTATGTAATGTAGGGATTATTTTCATCTAGTTTGACGTTCGAACAGTTACATGGGCCATGGATCCAAAGCCTTTAATTAAAATTCTTCAGGTATGGATTTCTATTGCTTGTTGTGGTCTTCTATAAAATACGTATTATTTAAAACGTATAATTTTTTATCTTAACAGTTTCAGCTTATTTCATTTATGTAAGACCGAAATAAAAAAAAATGAACTTATGTTTTGATTATCTATTTGAAGTTGTCAGTGATTGGCAAAGAATATACTACACTATGATATTTTTTTTATTAAACACATAAAAAGTTACCACCAATTATTATACGGGACTTACAGAAGTAAGTAAAAATACATAGTAAAACTACAAGGTACTAACAAAGGATTTAAAAGTTAACGGTATGTTTAAAATGTTATAGTAAACCTGTAAAACAGTCAATATTTTTTTTTTATTGTGAAGTAAATTTGTCATAGAACACCAGTTTCGTTAAGCTAATTGTATTCCTTGCATGTAAAATTGTATAATAACCTGTTTTTTGCCAAAGACTATATTTTAAGTCTATACTATGATGAAAAACGGATAAAAGGATTAGGCCATATTTAATATTTTTTAGAATACGGTTGGATCTTGCAAAGAAGGAGGAAAGAAAGATGATGACGATTTCGATAAGATAATATCGGAGCTTAATGTGCCTCTAGGATTTTGGTCCAAGTAAGAACTCATTTCAAAACGTTCTTATATTCGTGTCCAACTAAATTTAAATTTTTGTTTTTATTTATGTTTTAATATCAGAAAAGTATAATTTTTTACATTTTGAATATATATTTTTTAAGAAGAGCAAATGCAGAAGAGAATGAGAGAACTTCATTCAAGACATTAAAAAGATTTCTGTAAAATTTTTCTCATTTTAAAATTTCCGAGCGAAATACATTTTGATGCAATAAATATACAATTTTAAATTTCAATATTATACAATCTATGAATTTTGTGTAGAGAGATTGTATTTTTTAAATATTACAGGCTGATGTTGAAATTCGTCCTTCCTCATTGTCGGAAAGGTGTGAGAGCAAGAGAAGCTTGCAAAGTAATGGTTGAGTTTTATTTAAAGCACGTAAAATCTTAATGAATTTAAATAAGTTTATTTAAGTTTATATAAGTAAGAAAATTTTTTCTATTCCATTTTGAATCCCAAAATTCTAAAATGACTCTAAATGAAACAAAGAAGAAATGCAAAAAAAAGTTTCCATTGTACTAACTTAAGTAAAATAAAAATATTTATTATTTGTCTTTCCAGTCCCTAACCATAAAATCCTTTGATTATTTGAGACATGGGTATCGCCATCTTGCAAAACTGATGGTTTCGGAGGGTCGTATACCAGATGCAGATCTGATTTTTTTTCTCACTTTGTATGAAATAGATGAACTACTGAAAACAAGATCTCCTAGTTTTATTTCGAGGTAGGTAGATACATGTTTTAAATGCTCTTGATGCTAATTTCAATTTATTGTATTTCAGTTATTTTTACAGTCTCATAAAAGTATTGTTTGTTAGAAACCAAATCTTGTTTGGATAAATAAAACACTTTAAATTAGGTTATTTAATTAACCAAATGATTGATTTATAAAACCCAAAAATTGAAATATGATTTTAAATTGTTTTAGTTTTAATACGAAATAATGAATACAACAAATTAATTTCAGAATGATATTTAAATTTTTGAAAGTATTGCAATTGAATATATTTCATTATTTTTTTTATTTTTCGCAATGCATAGGGCAGTCTACCGAAGAAAATTATTTCCAACCATGGAGGACTATATATTTCCTGAAATAATGAGGGGCATGCCAAAACCAGTGAGTATTTTAATTAAATTGTCAAATTCCACTTTCCATATAAGTACTAATTAAGGAAATTATTTTAACTAGATTAATTTGGAAGAATCTTCAGAAAATTACGATGATGTGGCAGATTTAACAATTAAAGGTATCCTACCCTTTTCTCATTCCAGATTAAAAAGTATAAATTTTATGCCAGAATAATATTGGTGCATTATTATAGTAGTTTGTTATTAAATTTGTTTTCTTCAAGGATATCCGGTTAGTCAAGGAGTTGTAAAAGCATATGCTAGAGTAGCTATGTCGTTAGAAGAAGCCACATTGCTGAAGGTAAGTATTAAAGTTGATAACACCCAATCGACTGACATTTTTTCTGTAGTAAAATCCTATGCGTGTGAAAAAGGGTTTCGATTTTTTAAAAAACACTGGACCTTTAATCTCAACCCTGTTATTATCTAACTTTTTAGAAATACAAAGGGCCCAAAAGAGTGCATATTGCATGACTAGTGACTGCCTAAATATGTGCTTCAAATTCTAATTTTGATATGTACCTGAACTTAGAAATAATTTATTTTGTCAGCCTGGAGAAATTCTCATCACCTATAGTACAGACATAGGATGGAGTCCATACTTCCCAATTTTAGCTGGAGTGGTGACAGAACTTGGGGGTTTGATCTCACACGGTATGCTATTTCTAATAACTTTTAAGTCATTATTAAAATGTAACAGCATTGAGCAATGAGTAAAAATTCAATGGAATAGTTTCATTGCAGTGTAACAGAGGAATATTTTTATTAAACTTTAACTACTTTTTTTTACCTAATATACCTTTGAAAATAGAAATTTATACATTATACTGTTTTATTAAAGTATTACTTAATTTTTTAAGCTCTTCTCCCAATATTGATATTAAGTGTTGGGTGATATCCTATAACATGGAAAACATATGGTATACAAAATAAATAACATTTTTTTTTCAGTAGATGTAGGAAATCTAAAATATTTTAAAATTAAAGTTATTCAATTACCCTTGCGCAAAGTTTTGCTTCTTACGTTTAAATTTAAAGCACAGGGCTGTTCGTGAGAGTAAACCAAGTTCATAGTCTTATGAATTTATCTTGGGAATGTATTTAGTTGTAAAATAATAAAATAATCACTAGGTTAAATTTTCCTAACATATTCAGAGCAAGACCAACCAACTATATAATAACCAACCCTGACTAATATTCCTACCTGTATAAGAACTTTCTCAAGATCTTTCAATGACTAAAGGTTTGGTTCTTTATTTAAGGTGCTGTCGTTAGCCGAGAATATGGTTTGCCTTGTCTAGTTGGAGCTCAAGGAGCAACAAAATTATTTAAAACCGGTACGTGTATTATGTACTAGATATAATTCTTTTTATTAACACTAAAAAATATCTACTGTAAAGTACAAAGTTTTAATTACAAGTAATCCGAGAGGGAAATGTTTTCTTCTGACGATTCAAGACATGAAACTTGTGACGTGGTTATAATAATAATTAAAAAGAAATGTTATTTACGTTAGGTCGGTTGGTTGGTTTAAGTTTTAATGGAACCAGAGACCCGTATAAGAACATATTGAGCCAATTATTTAAGTTAGGCAAAAGAGCTGCACACTTTACCAGAAGATATCACATTATACCCCTCAAAATGCTTCCGAGTAGTTTGAGTGTGTGTATGTATATTTTTGTTTTAAATGTGATAACGAAAAAAATCTAATTTAATTCAATAATGATGATTACTGACTGTATTTATCTTTCTTGTTTTCTCTTTTTATAGGTGATTTCGTTCTACTTGACGGAAAGAAAGGGATTCTACAGAGATTACCCCAACCTTAATTTTTAAACCTTAAATTTTAGGAAATGAAGCAAATTAGTTGCAATCCCAATTAATAAATAATTAAACATTTTTTACTGGGTTTTTGTATGAAATAAACTATTTTATTACTATAAAGCTTCTCTTTTTTTAAATTACTGTAAAACTACACAAAAAGTAAATTTATTACCAGTTAGAAAATAGCTAATTTTATTTCTTTTCATTGATACCAGAGTCCACGGACATAGGCCGTAATGGAAATCGAAAAAGCATGAAATATTGTACAGGTGGGGGAATTTTGGCGCTGGGATCACGTCATGAGAGACTGAGAAAAAACTTGATCCTTCAATAGCCCTCCGAAAGGACAGATTGAATGAACACATCACAGCCAATCACAGCTTTGTGACCACCAAAATGAACTGCCTATACCTATCTGTCAATCATGGAGTTTCTCGTGCTGCCCTCACACCTGTATAGAATTTGAAAATAGCCTTGTGGACCCTTTGTTAGGATATTTCTCTGTGACCTTCGCCTACTTTCGCAATGACGGACGAAGTGAATTACAAAACACTCACATGCCGTGGCTTTGTTTCCCTCCTACTAGCATCGTGTAAATTGGGGGTTAGTTTAACGAAATTGGAAGAGTGTGGCCTCTCCTATAAAAAGGGGTTGTGCATGCGAATGTGTGGGAGACGTGGACAACAGGGCTCCGTGGCCTTGGTCTACAAATTCTAGCTGGGTAAAGCGAAGTAGTACGATATCGACATGTACCAGTGTTAGGTAATGACTTCATCCATATTCATACCATTCTGCTCTGCCATTGGAATTATAATAAAAGGATCATACTTTTTGTTGGGAATATTAATTTTTATGAAATAAAAAGCAAGGGTCAGTTAATCAAAAATGCCTCGATTAAAAACTGTGACAGAAAAATTGCATAAGGGAAACCAGATACCAGTTGTTTTTTATCGATAAAACACATATGATTGTTTATACTTATAACTTGAGATGAGAAAAGGAGAAAGCTATTGAATTGGTTAAGAACGTTTTTAGATAGCTTATCATATGATAAGTTCTATCGTTCCAACTATTCTCCCATACTGATCGCATATCAAGTCAGTTTTCAGCACAATATATCAAGGGAAAGGCTTTTGAGTTTGAAGGATGTTATTTCGTTTTATCATTAAGCTTTTAAAGTCTCCTTTGGGTAAGAGTTAATGTAATTTCTTTGATTGGATTAATGATTTATTACTAAATTCTCATTTTAAATTATAACATTCACTTTTACCTAAGTACCTATTACTGAAGTAACAGGAAAATGAATGATTATTACTCACACCCGAGTCCAAGTAGTAAAGCCTTTTAATATTTTTCTTTCAACGAAAAAAATTTTAAGAGATTTGGTTTGATTTTACAAAGAAGTCTTACATTAATAAAAATTATTCGTGTTGAAATAAGAATTAATAAGTACAAAAACGTAAAATTTAGTTTTGAAAAAAAACTTTTCAAAGAATACTTTTTGTAAAGTAGAGGAAAAAATTTTTGTTGCGCCAATTTTAATATCAATTTTAGTAAACAGCATTTTACAGGAAACCTATCTTTAAAATCAGTAATATTTATTTTATTACTAACATAAACTTTACTTCAAAATATTTATGACTGAAATTTATATCAATAATTTATTTGGAATTGAGTGCTTCTTATTGACAATTCGTATTTTGATATTAAAACCCTAATCCTTTTTTTTAACAAAAAAAAAATATTTTTTTTTTGTTTGGATGTCAATTTAAACTTCTTAGTTTTCATACTATACATTACTTACATACACATTTTATAAAGCCTAGCCGACTATCCAAAATTACTTTTATTTTATGATTTTTTTTACTTTAAAAGATAAAACTTTTACTTCTTTACAGCCAGATGACAGAACATAAGAGAGTTGTTTGTTTTGGGAGAGATGGCCTTGATTTTAAATGCATTTGAAAATTCTACTTTATTTAATTGATAAAGCTAAGATGGATTGGTTGTTTATAAATATTATCATCTAGGGTAACCTTGTCCCTTTTTCCATGTTTATTTCACAGGAAAATAAGCAATACAACAAATTTTAAATACTCACTCAATTAAAATTTGATATGGTAGATGTGTGTTCTAAGTATCATTTTAAACATTAAGAAATCTAACCGCAGGAACGACTCCCAGAATTGATTACGCTAAAGCAGTTCTCTATAGATCGCCTCACATTCTGCATTAAATCGGCGGCTCTTCTAAAACCTGAAATATTTATTTCCCTTTTCATCAGTAATTTAATCTAATTTTTTCCTTGAGGTATCAATTTTCGCATAATACATCAAACAACTTCCCTTAAAACATAATAAACCTTGAAGAAGATTTTAAACTTAGTACCTAATTATCTAAAACTAATAAAACTAAACTCCTAAACCTTTAACAGATAAAACATCAACCACCTTTCTGAAAAATATTGCAACAGAAAAAAAATTATCGTCTTCTAAGTATCTGTACAAGCATTTGTATTTAGCAAATGCCAAAATTTAGGAATAAAAAAATTCAAGGTTGATCAAAATAGATTCCTCCATTAATTAATCTCTGATGGTACAAACGTTCCAAGTTACGACAATCTTTTAGTAGATCAACACTCTGAATAGTGATAGTCAAATCAGGAACTACAAAACAAAGCTATGAGAAATGAATGCAGTTCTCCCAGCTTTTGGCTCCTTTCAAAAAATAAGCTTTGATTACTCTATTCTTCTAATACAGAGAATAAAATTTTTTTTCGTTTTGGACCCTAATTGAAGGCTTTTAACAATAGAATTTCTTTAATTAGTTAAAAACCTTATAGTTACTTTTGTACTTTTTTAGACTTCTTTTACAATATAAAATGGGCTCTTGCGTACATTGTTATTCGCCTTTACAACTTATTCCACTGTCGAAGATTCAATTTATACGACGTAACAGCTGTAGGAGATCCTGTAAAGTTAGGATTCGTCGTACCTCAATTAGAAAAAGAGCTGGAGTCACCAACGCCAGAATCCCACTTGAGAGAAGTATGAACCTTGATAATTCTCAAAACATCTTTTATCCTAATCTTTTAACACAGTATAAATAAAATATACCGAGACACGTTTAGTAGGTTTTACAATTACAAATCATGTTAAAACTGCATGGTTTTTATGGCATAAGAGCAAATGCTCTAGAAAGCTTTAGTATTGATTTGTCTAAGGAATATTTGAGAAATAATGTATTTTTGATGCATGATAGAAAAAGTTATTAAACATCAATCAGTATTTCTACCTATTTAATCAGTGGTTAATACCGATATTACTTCACTCAATAAAAATATACGTATAGTCTAACCGCCACGAGAAGAACTTGGACAGAAACACAAAACTTTGAAAAGAAATACAAAGATAAATGATATCCACACAGATTTATCGTTAAACATTTTTTCAGCGTTTAAGAATTACCATCACCCCCCAAAATTTAGTGGAAAAATCCGTTTCCTTAACAACCGCCACAAAACGACGTCAAAAGTTTTTCTCATGGCGTGGCGGTCTGACTATATTCCTATCATTGGTCCCGTTTCCTTTTCAAGGAAATTTTAATATCCTCATGAATTTCGGAAATTTGATTACTAAAACAATTTACAAATGCTTAAGAATTAACTCTTAGAACGATTCACTTTAGTAAGGAATCCCTTCCTTATAGGCGGCTGATGAGGTTTTCTTTTACGGAATCAACTCAAAATCTGAGTGTTTCGTTGCGCGGATAGCAAGAGGCAGCAATCAAGTTGCTGAAGCCTGGATCTACCTAAAACTAGCAAATGGCAAGGCATACCACCTGAATGAGAACATCGGCTTCCAACAGCCTTATGAGGGAAAATGCGTCAAGTTTTCTTGTGGCAGGTTGCAAATGCATTATTTGAGTCCGATGCGGAAATGGAGAGTTCATTATTGTGGAATGTTGAAGTGAGTTACAGTTAATTTAATTAAATTAAAATTTTGTGACGATCATAGAGTTATATGCTAATGTCGGGACTATTATTTTTCAGGCAGACCTCAGCGGACACAAAAGAACAAGAAGACGTTTTCGTGAAATTCGTATTCATGTAAGCTTCTACACACGACTCATTCCACGTTAAGTAAACTAATGACATTTATAGAACAATTAAATTAATGTTTAATAAAATTTAAAATTTTTAATTTAAAGCAATAACATCATATATTTTAATATTATTTTAAAGCTTGTTCGATTTATTTTTTAAAAAAATTGGTTGATGGTACTGTATTGAAGTATGACGAAGTTAATCAGACTTCTTTAGACAAAATTTTGAAATTTTAAAAACAAAACACGGAAGAGATAATAGGTTTTTATTCGCTATTTTTATACCTTTTAAATACGTGTAATTAATTTACATAAGATTAAAGATCATGGTAAAAGGTTTATCAATTAATGGTTCACTCAACGTAGAATGATCCACTCCCAATTTTTAGTGCCCTTTGCCAATTATACATATATTAATTTATGCTACTGATAAGAATTTATCTCACGAACTTTTCTGCTTTAAAATAGTATAAAAAAGTAATATTACATCAAAGTTAAAGTTCAAGGATTATCTTTTTACAGATGTAAAAATATAGTTTTTCGAGGATTTCCAAAAACCTAATTAACTATCTAAAAACAAGGATTAAAAACTCTTATTTAAACTTATAAATAGAAAAAATTAACTTGGATATAAAGATTAAATACATCGTACATTATCTACAATTAGTAGGTGAGTAAACATCATGTTCGAACTACATTCTTCCGATTTGTAGTTAAAATGTTATATTTAAATTTAAAATGATCTAATGTGAAATATTTATCAAACTAAAATTTATTCTCCTTTAAAACCTTTTTTAATTTGTTGATTTTGACGTAATGGTTGTATAACATATGTACTAGAAAATAATCAATTCTTTATTACTCTTGAATTTAAGTTGAAAGTGATAGTTGCTTGCAGTTAAATGTAATTTTTCAAAAATCTATTGCATCTAGTTGGACGGCTTCTTCAAATGTCTATGATTTGACGTTGGATTCTAATATTGAAGGATTTGCAAGTTCTATAGCCAGAGCGAACTGGAAAATTCCTTTTCTTCCACCTGTTCTCGAGTAAGTGATTAAAATATGAATGTAAAAAATTTAAAAAAACTTTAAATCACTGAAAATTATTGTAATTTAAGGAAACTATACATAACGACGAGTAAAACTTGCTACGAAAAATATTTACTCCATATATATTACTTAACTTTTACAAATTTAAGATGATTTTCTCACATATAAATAATTTAAATCGTTGCATTTTTTATTAGGAGATCTCATATGTGGTTTGAACCTAAGCATTTTATATAGTCATACAATATCTATATGATAATATATTATTTATATACTTTTATAAATGTATGGATTTTTAAAAAAAATCTGCCGTTTATTGTAATCTGTTTTATGCCCTTCTCCTAAAATACCTTCATTTTAGCTAGTTCTCACTGATACGAGGAAATATTTTAAAAACAACACTATTTAGACAACTAACTTAACTTTATAAAACACTACTTTTCCCAAAATTTGTTTGGTCAAGAATAAAAAGATGCATCATGTTCACAAGTATGAGCCTACTACTCTCTGTGGATGCAGTATATAGTACATGCAGTAGCTAGTACGTGAAATAAGGATTGATACCGATATTTCCAGATAACTTTACATTTTTTCCCCAAAATCTAAATTTACCCAGTTACCACAAGATTTATAACACAGTCACAGTCACAAAGATTATGACATTTCTTAGATTTTTTTACTTTTTACATTGAAAAAAATATATAAATCCATTTAATCTTATCATGACCTCCTCGTCGCACCCCTGATACCACTCAACGGTACACAAGGTTGCAGCCGTATCAACTTTGGGAACCGCTAATTCATAGCAATAAAAGCAGTTTCCAAAGTTATAATAAATATCTATTTAAGATAATCATCTCCCCTTGTCTTATTATTCACCCTTTCCCCTTTTGATAGTATAACGTTTATAGTGTTACATTTATAATACTTTATAATACTTATCCTTTGCTTAGATTAAGGATATATCTCATTGCTTTATCATGTTTTAATTATAAATTCTTAAAATTTAGTTCTTTAACTTTTGTTGCATTTTGAAAGATTTTCGAAAGCTCTGAATCTCTATGCTCAATCTGGAGTTTTAATGGGGAATGTTTGTGTCAATGATGGTCCGGAATATGAACTTTACCTTTTTGGCGAGAAAATTAGAAACACAGGTATAAAATTTAAAATTTAATTGTATTTACTACTGTTTTTCTTCTAAAATTTGTCTACTACCTAGAATTGCTTTTAGGTAGCAGTGCAAATATAGTTGGATGCAAGTTTACGAACATACTCGGAAATTTACCCGAAGTAAGTTTTTGTTACAAAAATAAATTCAAGTTAATTAAAACAAGATATTATGAATGCCTATCGAGACTAATTTTTTGAAGTTCACAAATACGATCTATTTATTTCAAGAATTCCCTTTTTTCATATTTAGGATATGAAAATTTATAAAGGAAATTTAAAATTATATTTAAATTATATTTAAATTTATTTTAAATTACTTATATTTTAAAAGGAAATTTAAAATTCCTTGTTTGATATTACTACATTTATAAATATTTTCTTCGGTTATGTTGGTGGCATTGTAAAAGTGATTTAAATTATGTGCTCTATGAAACTTTTTAAATTTCTACAGACAGGACTGACTTTTCATGTGACCAAGGCATCCGCTCCCAACATTTTTCACAAGTAAATAACTCCTACTTTTTTTGCTCCGTCATATTTTCAATGTAATGTATTTGGTGTTAGCTGTTAATTTATATTAACATTCAAAACTTCGTTGCTTAATTGATTAAATTACTTACTAGCTTGCCATTTGGCTTTGTTGTGAAACCAGATGGGCAGATGAAAGTGGTCACTGATCTGGATATAAATATCAAGCATCATAGATCCGAAAGGGCCAATAACGCATTTCAAACACAATTCACAGCAGGTAAGAACGTTTTCAGTTCCTTGTTATTCTAATTTCACTGTAGGTATTTAGGTATGTTAACTTCTGTATGAATCTAAGTTTTGTTTCAAGTATTTTACCTTTAATACGAAGTATAAATTGGTTCCAGCCATAAAGTGTTTATCATTAGTTATCATCATTAGTTTTCGTTAAACCCATAATCCATTGAAATGTAAACACCATTTAGTTTTTCGGAACTAATGAAAGAGCTTTAAATATAAATTAAAATTTTTCTTTGAATCTTATCCCGAAATTTCGAAATATTTAAATATTATCTTTGAAAAACGAAATTAATATTGGAGTTTAAAAAGATGATGAAAATATCCCTTCATGTGCTTTTTTATTTCTTACTATTACGAAAGAGACCAACTCCTTTTACTTTGAAGACTGAATGACATTAAATTAAATTACATGTTAATAAATATTTTAAAACTTTTTTATAGTGGCTCACAGACATTATAATAAAGTTGTAGGTATTATTTATATCTTATTATCCCGTAATCTAATACATGAAATCACAAAAAATTATCTCCCCCTGATTGAAATATTTTTTTTTCTTCAGGAGACAACTTCAAAGTGAATGGTGAAATAGTTGGAGAACCAATTATTCTGTATAGTGGTGAAGGATGGTCTGGTTTTCTAGAGCTCTCTTTCATAGAATTTAATGAGAACAACAAAAATGGAAAAGGTTTAATTTTATCAGGGTACGTTAGTATGCTACTATCCTTCAAAAACTTTTTACTTTGAGTAATTTTTAAAGAATATTTTTTTAAGAAATAGAGTCAAAAGGTATTGCTTAAATGTATTTCAAAATTTAAGTATAAAAAAAATAGTATTTCATTCCCTTTAGTATTGAAAACTCGGAGTTTGTTGAGAAGATAATAAATAACTAAGATATGAATCACATGTTTCACTCTGTGTTAACTCGTTGCCAATAAATAAATGCGTTTTTTAGGGAAGTGTATAAAGAACCAAAGAGACACTCAAAACTTATTGAGGCTGTATCATTACCGCAAAGTAAGTTGAGGTTATTTCCCCACAAATTCTTAAGAGTCATCAATCAGAACGGATTTAGTATTCAATAATAATTATAGCACTAAATTAAAATGAGTGAAATCTTTATATATTTTTAGATATATAATTACACTTTTATCAAATATATACATATTTATTTTTTAAAGGCATTCCACTGACGGTCACATTCAAGAACAAAATTAGCCATCTTTTAGATATATCTGGTGGAAAAGGTTCCTCTTTGGGAAAACTCACAAAACTGAGTTCAGAAATCAAAACGGTAAAATGTTTGTTTTTTTTTTAAAGGAAGTCCACTTATACCTATCGTCAGCTTACAGAAGAAAGTCATTAAGTCACTTTTTGCTCAACTACGCTGAATGAGTTTACACCAATAAATACAAATACAAATACAAATATAGTCGATCAACTACAGGCTAAAAGCCCAGTGTAGGCTTACACGGTCAGAGTCAGAATTTAGTAAAGTTAGTAAGTTAACTAAGTTTAAGCTTTGCTAAGTTTACACCAAATTTGGTCATAACAGATAGCTTTATTTTGTGCCTACTAATAAACTACTAACTCTATTTAGCTTGGGGAGATTTTAGGAGTGCGCTAAGGCTCCGCTCGTTTCTTGGAGCTGTTCTACAGCTTTCAAAAGATTCCTCAAAAGTGACTTAGTGCCTTTGTCCTGTAAGCTGGCGATATATTTTAAATTTGTCTACCCTTTTACTGAAAACAACTCTTTCAATTAGTTTCAAGTACCAAAAGGGCTTATAGTTACTACGGCTGCTTTTAAAGAATTTCTAAACCGAGAAATCACTAACGAAATTAAAGACATGGTGAATATTGCATAGTAAGTACGAAAGTGATATAAAATATGTTTAATTTATGAATTTTTTTGTCTAAATAAATATATTTATATTGTTTCAGCCGAAATGAGGAAGGAGATCTGAAAGCAGCCTGTAAAAGGTAAGTTTTTAAGGTTTGGAGGTTTTAAAACATTGTAAGGTAAATCCACTATTAATTTATTTTCTAACATCCAATAGCAATGGGCACTGGGCAATTCTTGTATTTTTTAAACATTGAAAAATTTATTTTTGATGTTTAAAAGTGAAAAGTTGAAAAAATTGTTTTTGAAGTTGAAAAAATTGTTCTAAATTCTAAAATCGACACTAAAAGTTTAAAAAAGAATTAGTTAGTTCAATATTTTAAAGTGAAAATAGAGAATCGCTTTTTATCCTAAACCATTGTTTAAAACTGCTATTTAGAATTGAATGATGTCACATACTGTTTTACGCCCTTTTTAAAAGTTAAACTTTGACATTTAAAAAGTAAATAAACTGTGCTGCGTGTATGTGGAATTTCCCTTATTAAATCCAGATATAATTATATTTTAATTCAAAAGTGTCTGTAAGCCCCATTGCATTGCTTTCTAATTTTCTTATCATTTTATAATTTTAAACTAGTGGAACAGCTTTAATAAATTTGAAATAAAATAAAATAAATAAAATTTATAATATCTCATCGCAATATTTTTTGATTAAGACATATTAACAAATATGACTTAAAATTTAATGAAATATCAATATTAATTTATTAATTAATACGATTATAATTAATTTCCTTTTTTACCTTAGAGTTTCGAATGCCATTGACAGAACGTTATTGCCAAATCAAATCTGTCAGAGTATTCTTCTTAATTTAAAAGACATGTATGGCGTTGACTTAAACAGATACAAATTTGCTGTAAGATCTTCAGCAACAGGTAAGATACAAACAACGTGATTTTAAAAAAACTGAACAAGGAAAGAAGATTATTCTATTAAAAAAAAAAAAACTTTTATTGTACGACATAATTTAGTGATTTTCTTATTATCCAACATCAATGTTTGGCTTATACATATATAGCTTATTTATTAAAAAACACCTTCACTATTTTTATTTACTGAATAAGTGAGAACTAATTACCTTTAATTTCGTTACTATTTCCCACAAATGAGATATGCAAATATTTGATTTATGCATCTTAATAGACTTTAAAGTCTTTGGTTAAATTTTGCTTAGAGTTGAATTATATGGGTAATTTAGTGGGGTTTTTTTTGTATTCTATAAAACATGCAATTTTTTATTTGGAAAACAAATTATTGCTTTTCTTTAATGACTGTAGGGGAAGATACGGAATCAATGTCTTCTGCTGGACAAATGGATACGTTTTTAGGTGTCCAAGGTTTAAAAGATGTAAGTATGGCACAACGGATTTTTAAACTATATGTAAAGCACCCGTTATAGTTTTTAAAAATGTCTTAGAAAACCCTATATTTTTTTGTAACAATTAACCATTACGTAGTTAAAAAAAACATGCATGCATTTAATTCCCCATGTCCCATTTGAAAATTAAATAAATCGTTTTTCTCCTTACAGATATTTCATGCCGTTAAAAAATGTTGGGCTTCGCAATTCAATTTTAATGCAGTAGAATATAAGAGGTAATAATAATAATAATATAATAATAATAAGTTTATTGGCAAAAAAGGCCAGCTGGCCCATACACCAAAATACAAAAATATCAGAGCATACAAATAAATGCAAGACAAAAACAAAACATATAAAAAGAATAAATAGAACCAAAATACAATTACCAAAAAAAGAGAAAAAAAAACCTCAGGAGTCTAAAGAACAATTTGCCAACAGGAACTGGTTCAACTTTTGAGCTGATTTAATAAAATTTACTATTGCAAAAAAATTCTTATGATTGTAAGTGAGGAAACCATTAAAGTTATTTTGATACCCAATAAAAGGGGAAATATACTTTAATCTGTAAAAATGATACATAGGACAATATAAAAATACGTGTTCCCATGATTCTGGTTCGTCCATATTACAATATTTGCATTTGTCTTTGGGGTTTATTTTAAAGAGTTTTCCCTCGAAAAAAATGGTCTCCTGATTTAATCTCAGTTGGAAAAGAATTCTCTTCATTGAAACATCAATTCTTGAGGTAATATAGTCTTCTATGAAAGGGGTTAGTTTTATAAATTTATAGTGAGGGTAATGTTGACTTTTTTCCATACTTATCATATTTAACTGTTTGTATTGATCAATGTAGCTTAGAAGGATTTGGGGCAGAAACTTCATTGCAACTTCGGGATCTTGTGATAGCCAAACATAAGAAAAGCCGGAGCTTTCGATTATAGATTTAATTTTTAAAGTCCAATTAAATTTTATTGGGCTCGAACGGCCATAAAAACAATGTTTGTATGCAATTTTGGTAAACCTACGGTCATCCATCTCTAATATTCTAATCCAGAATCTCAAAATTAATTTTATGAATATAATGGAAATATTAGTTAGAATATAAGAGGTAATCTATATTTTATGCATTTTGAAATCTTTTTTTTTTCATGTTCCATGAAGGAATATATATGAAAAATAAATGCTTCATGTTTATTTAATGTTCTTAAAGCACTATAGACGCTTAGTGCGTGAATATTGTTTTTTTTTTTAATATAATTTTTTCTTCAGGCGTTATGGTCAAATCATTAACTCTCCAATGGCTGTAGTTATTCAAGAAATGGTTAATAGTGAGGCATCGGGCGTCCTCTTTACATGTGATCCAGTTACATGCAATCCTTCTTACCTCACCATAACTGCCAATTATGGTCTAGGAGAGGTAATAAACTCCCTTAGTTTCCTCCTACGACACTTACCTAAGTATTTATAGGGTTTTATTTTAAAAATTTCACAAAAAGTGTTTTTATGTAAATGGAATTGCTGTTCTCTTGGCAAAGTTTTTCATTTCAAACTGTTTTTAAAAGTTTTTTTTAATAATAAGGAAATATTAATATAACATTATTTAAAAGATTATTAAATGTACCGAAAAATTAAATTTAATAATGACTAAGGAAATTATTTCAGATAATTTGTGAGGACTTGTATGAACCTCTTTTTTACATTTTAGACAGTAGTGTCAGGATCGGTAGAACCTGACACTATCACATTGAAAAGGAAAAGCAATGAAGTAGAATTATTTGGTACGAAAATTGGTGACAAACGACAAAAAATGATTGTGCAAGGTATGTATATTTTATGCACCGCTGCTATGCTTATCTGGTGATTTTTTATAACTTGGTACAAATTTTAGATTCCGGTGGTACATTGACAGAAGATATTTCTGAAACTTCAAGAAAAGAATGTTGTTTATCAAAAGAACAAGCAGAGAGACTAGGAAGATTAGCAATAAAAGTATCATCTCCGCCTCATTTTATCAAACACAAATTTTCTTAAATTTTTTCTTGCATACCTTAAATTTGAACCAAGAACCACAAAACGCTAAAGTATTAATGTGATTCAGCTAATTGTTTTTGACGTTATTTTATTTTATTTATTTCGTCAATTTGCTTACATATTTGTGTAGTTTGAAAACACTATAATTAAACATTTTAAAGCTGAATCATAATTAAAATTGACATAATCTATAAAGAAAAGTTTATTTTCCCTACTCGTTCAAACATTTGAGATTTAATGTGAACATATTTAAATAAAATATTCTTACCATAAAATTTAGATACCAAGAATCATCTTTAGAGCATTCTTAAATTCTTTCCAGATAGAAAAATATTTTAGGTCCCCGAGAGATATAGAGTGGGCAATTGTCAATGATAGAATATACATACTACAGGTAAGAACACAAGTCATTTTATATTAATTGAATATTCTGTAACTACTAGTGATTTTCTAAACTAAATTGTATTTTCAGTCCCGTCCTATTACAAATATGGCTTCCGAAACTGAATTTGAAATCACGCACGAGTTCGATTCCCCACTTCGAAGTGAAAGGGAATATGTTACCATTGCCAACACTGGGTGAGGATTATTTTGCATTTATAAGTTAAAATACTTCTTGAAATTGGAAGAATTGTAAAATGACCCGACGTTGCTCCTTGGGGAGTGTTGCAGGGTAAAAAAAGCAGTTGGGTTTAAAATGGGGTTATTATTAGTCTTTCCTCTTATCCCAGAGGTTTCTCAATAAAATCTTGCATCTTTTTTTTTCTAGAGAAGTAATGCCAGGTGCTACCTCACCATTGGGAATGGAGCTGGCGTTGAAAATATTTGGTTTGGCTTTTAAGGTAATTATTTTTACACTATAAGACAGTATCTATATAGTACACTACCCAACAATAATTGACCGGATACCAAGCTGTGATGCTTTAAAGGAAAAATAACTGCTTTAAAAAGGGGGATTGGGGGCTTCAATCATATTATTAAATCTTCTGAACAAACTCTAAACAATGTTTTAGTACTCGGTTATGCAAATTTGCTTTAATTTTTGTTGCAAGAATATTGTTATTTCACGCATAGAATTTGGGTGTGGTTTCAAATGTTCTGTGGAGTTAAGGTTGAGACACTGATCAGGGCAGAAAATTTTTTTCACATCCATATCTTAATATCCCAGCTTCACAGAGGCCACAACATGGTCGGAAACATTGTCTTCCTGAACGTTACGCTGTCTATTTTATAAAACTGCCGGAAGGTAGAAAGAATATGTTTTTCTAAAATGTATGCATCTGTGTTTAATTTACTGTTAACAAATTTGAAGGTTTTCACGAAGAATACTCCCAAACAAATACGCAAATACCACTGAACTTAAAAGTTGAAACGATGAGCTCGAGAAAAAGACGTTCGCCAGACATTTTACAAACCCAAGCTCGCCCATTTGACTGGAGGAATGTTTAGTACGATTTGGCACTCCATAAAACAGTTTTCTAATACTTTAAGTTAGTTTCTTCTTGTTGGTTTCTTTTTTAGCCTCAAAGCTTGAAATTATCAGTGATTGAATTCTTCAGAGGTATGCCCATAAAAATTACTTTCATTCCTGCTATACTATGTAGGGAAGGACTGGGGAAGAATGAAGAACATATCCGAAGGAAAGATCTGATACATTTTCTAATGAGTCTACATTTTTTAGAAACAAGCAGCAAGCTCAGGAGACTTGGATAACATCATGAATTGCAACTACTACAGTTCAGGAATGATGTCCTTCAGTCAACATATGATGATGACTGTAGCCGATGTAAGAATTTAAAATTATTTGTCTCAGATTATTATTGATGAAGGAGTTTAAACAGGATTTTTTGTCTTTCAGCTGGTGGCGAGAAATGGAGTGGACAGTCCGGTTGCAAAGGGATTCATGGTGAGTATTTTTGGTCGTGTTTTGGATGATCCAGAACTTCTGAGCATTGCAAGAGAAAGAAGTAAAGCTATTCCAGAGCCTACTTTGATGAAAAAAATTCGTTTATATAAGGTAATATATGGAAAAATTACTCTTATTCAGTTTGCTTTTAAGTTAACTTTTAAGTTAGAACATACTGGTTTATTTATTTCTACTAATCATTTTAAAGATTCTTTTGAGCATTATAATAGTGAAATAGAAGGTTAATTTAAGCTTTACTTTAAGAATAATATTATTGAAATAGAAACCTACAAGGGAGCAGAGTTTGGTATATCATAGCTAAATCCTTAAGATCTGAAATGGATAGGTTACTATAAAAATTTGCATAAATTCTTGAAAATGTTTTAATAATCTTATTACTTATTAATTTTATAAAACACTTTTTCTTAAATTTTGTGACAAACAAAAACATGATAGCAGTATTATAATATATTTTTGCATTGTACTTGTTCGAATGTATCTGTATCATTGCCGCTACCAATTCTATCTGTTCTTATCAAAAATGCTTTGATAGTTACTTGTTTTTCCTGTTACTCTTCATCAAATCAGTTTTAATAAAACTTTTTACATTATTCTGCAAATTTAGAGTTAATATATAGTAAAACACTTATTTTTAGGATTTAATGTTTCATTCATCGGGAGTTGAAAGATGTAAGAAACAGCTAGATAACTATCACTTCAAATTCATGAAGTGTAATACTGCAGCAGAAACTTTTGCAGCTTTGTTGGACTCGTGTGATGATTTCTGCGACGTAAAATCTCTTTTTTTTACAATTTATACGAATGAAGTATTATTGTTTCAACAAAATATTTTATAAATAATAACCGAACTCTTGTTTTTAGATTATGCTTAAACATCTTGATAGCTCTGGATTTTCTTCTACTTGCAATATGTTTCTATTCCTTGCTCTCTGCAGCACTAAAAAGGGCAAGTCTCACCACTAATATATACATATTTTTATGGAAGTGTCTATTTGGACGGCAAAACCGGCAGTTGGCGCATGCGCCATAGGTCTAGCGGTTACGTAGTAGTCCCGGCACTCCAATTAGAACCGTTGCCGGGTAAAAAAAAGTAGAGTTTAGTTGTATATTTGCCGGCCAAATAGACAGTGCCTATTTTTGTGTGTTCTTAAGATTAAATGGATGGAATTTCGAATTTTTAGCACTTAATTAATCGAAAGTAATCCACTCAATTGATCACATGTTACTGTTTTTCTTCAAGTTGAAGATAAATTCGAAGCGATTGTTAAAATATTAGAATTGCATCATCATCGCCTCATTTCGAAGAGAGATTTAATTTTGAAGCATTTCCCAATCTGAAAGATTTTTTCCATTCTAATGAGAAAATCTCTTACGTAGGCACGATGCTTATTACACAATATTTACTAAATTTAAAGAAAATAATAACTGGAATAGAAATTCGGTAGATGTGTGAAAACAGGAGGGTTTCACATCAGTAGAAGAACAGCTGATAAAAATTTCCGCAGATGTAGTGTTGAAATTGGTTTTCATGTCTTTTCAAACTACCTATTTTTGTGAAAGAACATTTTCAGCTCTTCGTTATTTTAAAAGTAAGTACAGAAACCATCTGAAAATCGTAGAACTGGAATTCAGACGGCATATTTCAAATATTACACCTGACATAAATGTGAGAATCGGAAGTGAAGTTAAACATGCAAACGTATTCGATGACGTCCCGCACGCTCCTCCCTATGGATATCAACACCACCTGTTCAGTAGCTTGACTACTCTTACTATTTAGTCTCACTTTGTTACTTATTTCACGCTTATTATGTTTTTACTTTTATGTTACTTTAAAATGCTAGCATGTTGAATAAACTCGTTTACTATTCTAAAACTGGCTGGTAGAGAGCTAAACTAGCTAAACTGGCTGGTCTATATAACAAACAGAGTGCAGCACCCTCCTTCTCATCAAAATTTTTAATTAATACCGTTTTAAGAACATTATTTAAATAAAATTAGTATTTTGTAATATTTTTAATTAGATGTTGACTGTTTTCTTAAAGTAAAAAAAGAAGTGTCATAAAGTGTGTATAAGTAGCAGAGGCAGTCTTAGAATTAGTGAGAAACTGGTGTGAAGAGCTGGTATTGAGGAACTGGTGCAAAAGGGGTGTTTAAAATCTTGGGGGGGGGGGCGAAGTTAAGTTTAAGAACCACTGGTTTAAATCATTAAATAAAAATTTGTCAGAACAGCTCACTGTGATTATTAGAACGAAGTATAACCTGTGTTACCGCATAATGGGGCAATATGTTAATATAAAAGGCACACGATGAGCCACATTTTTCTCAATCATCAAAAGCACACACTCGAACAACTTCCAAATATGAAATAGGTGTTCAAAAATAATCTTGAAGTCCTAAAGTTTACAAAAAAATGTAACTTTTCCTAATCCATCCACACGATGCTCCATTACGCGAAAAGAGAAACAATAGAGTGGTCACAATGAACAACTATGATAAATTTTAAAGATGTAAATTATATGGGGTACTATTAATAAGTCACGTTAATGCACGTCCAAAACATCCTATCCAGTGCACTTTTTCAGTTATTAAACCCTTCACACCGAACTTTTTAAACTATGTTTGAACTAATGGTAGAGAAAACTTTAATTATAGTAGGTAAAATTAATATTTCATTGAAAATAGAATGTTTTAAGTCTGATGGTATAAAGCATTGTCTAATAAATTTATGTTTTTAAAATTTACTACTCTATGACCTAGAATTTTTGAATTTTTCCTTCGAGTTTCATTGAGTTTTTTTATACATAGATTTGGATACTGATGTGTACAGTGATTTTGCAACTCTTCTGGCATCATCGTCAGATGTAGAGAGTGCCGATATACCTTCTGCCATGCAGGTAAGATGCTTATGCAGTGATTGGCAATATTGTTTTTTAATCTATGAGCGGACATTTATTATACATTAATGTTTGTTTCATATTAATTTCAAAAATAACAGGTTTCTTTTCTTTTTAGAAAGTAGCAAGTCAAATTGCAAAAGATATTGAAAGCGAAAGGTTCAAATCAATGGATGTTGAAGTAAGATTTAATTTTTTTATTTTTAAAGTATCCAATTAAAACCTATAGAATATTGGAGATGCCTTGTAATATTCTCCTTAAAACGAGGGGTGACAACAATATCTGATTCCTAAAACTATGTATAAAACAATTTTTACCAGAAAAAAAATGAAAAATATTTTTTTTTCAAAGCAGTCAAAAACATTAAACCAAATAAAATCTTGTAAAATTCTTTTTAAAACGAGGGGTCACACCAATATTTGATTCCTAAAACTAAGTATTAAACGATTTTTACAAAAAAAAATAATGAAAAAAAAAATTTTTTTTTAAATTGTTTAAATAGTCAAAAACATCTCTCATATAAAAGCCCACGTCACTCACTGACTCACTGACTCACTGACTCACTGACTCACTGATTCTGGAACGCTCGCACACTATGATGCCATCTCGCAATAATAATCATAATCATCAGAAAAATATAAAAGCCCACGTCACTCACTGACTCGATGCCATCTCGCAATAATCAGAAAAATAAATAAATAAAAGTAATTAAAATTTTAAAATAATATAATAGCTTTTAAATAAATATCTTTCAAGAAAGTTGGTTTACTTAATAAAGGTTAAAAAGTTACTTTTAGGGAAGTTGGTTTCTAATTCAACAATAATAAATTATTAAAGTTAAACTTCTTATTTAATGTATAATTAATAGGAACTTGAAGTAGTAACGAGCGAAGCTCGCATAAAAGGCTAGCCTAGCTGTAAGACCCGGCTTTGCCGGGTCGTAACAGCTAGTTACACAATATTAAAGCTTGTAAAATTCTCTTTAAAACGAGGGGTCACACCAATATTTGAAACTATGTGCATAACGATTTTTACAATAAAATCATGAAAAAAATTTGTTTCCAAAATAGTCAAAAACATTACAAAATTTAAGACTGAAGACCTCCCTTTATGAGCACTAATATTTCCTCTGAGAAACGTAAAGCTGCTATTTTTATGAGGATTCATTATGGGTTTAGACTTACAGAGTTTATTTTTCTTTAATTAATAAAGGGCTTTATTGTACCTCAATTCAGATTCTAAAAATTGGTTGTTTTAAAGAGATTTAATATTATTTAATTTAAAATTCAATTGAATGAAGTTAATGAAATGATTAATTGAATGAATCATGTAAAATCATCATTAGCACTATGTTTTGTATAGTTAGAAAATGAATGAGGTTAATTTTAGAGATAAATTAAATATTTTTTTGTTTATACTTGTTTATGTATGTGTATAAGTAAAACCGTTTTACCCTTTTTTTTATTAGATGATATTTATAAGGTAGAGATTATGCGTAATTTTAAATTATTTTATTTATTGGGAAAAATTTTGACTCCTTTTAAATTTATGGATAAAAAATTAATTTAGACAGAGTGTCAAAATTTTTTTATAGTTTTTATGCTTCCTACTTTCTGTAGAACATTAGAATCCTTCTGCACATACTATAATATCAACATTCTATAAGCCACAACCTCGTTTACCTAATTCGTTTACCTAATACCTCGTTAACCTCGTTACTCAAATTTTTTCTGTCATGCAAACATTTATACCTCATTTTCTGACTTATGGAAATTTAAGAAAAAAACGAACTGATAGTTTTTATTTATTTATTTTCAATTTACCTAGGGCCACTTCAGTTAATCGAGTTTTTACAGTATTTTTAAATAATACTGATAAAATTTTTCAATCTAAATAAGTTTTTTATTAATTCAATAAGAATTTACTATCTTTTTTTTAACTTTTCAAGTTAAGTTAAAACACAGGTTTTCTTAACTGAGAACTTCTTTATAGGAGGCTTTGAAAATGCTACAGTCTTCTTCATCATTAGCTGGACAAAAGTTTCGTCAATTTATCAAACGACATGGTCACAGGTGTCTGAAAGAGGTGGGGATGATATTAAGTTTTTATCACTTTATTGGCAGGCCTGCACTACATACGGCCCGCGGGCCACATGCGCCCTGTCAGCCCTCTCCTCTTGTGACTCGGCAAGTCTTAAATTATTCTTAAATTGGATTCTTAATTGATTCAAGTTAGAAATTCTTGATAAATGCATCCAAAAAAAAGGTACCAAAATTTCCGAAAAGCTGTAAATTTATGAATAAATCAGTTTGTTTAAATGTCTTATAAATATATGGAGAAATAGTCAAAAATGTACTTTTTGTTCAAATGTGTCCCAATCTCTCCTACTGTTTATTTCAATAAAAGAGATGCTTTCGTGATTTTTAAGAAAAAGTTTATAAATAATACAGAGATTTTATTAAAATTATAATGTTGAAATTTACAATGACCAAGATTAATCTTTTCACCTGCGAGATCACCCCTGTGATATTTTTTGAGAGACAAGTTTAGATGGCGTAATTTGGATATTTTTACGGTTAAAGTCGTGCAGACCTGCTTTATAGTAGTACACTATTCCTAATGAAACAAATGAGGGCATTTTATTTTAATAATTGCGCTATATGTGATTGATTCGTTTTAAACTTTTTATTTCCAGATTGATATAAAATCTATCACGTGGGAGATGAATCCCAAAGCATTGGTTGGAATACTGCAGGTATGAAAAATATTTATTGGATATAAAATTATTTTTTAATGAAAGAGAAAAATTGATGATATTACATCTTATAATAAATAAAGATCTATCTTATAAAATTTAGTATAAAAAAGGTAATGGACAGTTGAAATTTATTATTTTTTTCTTTATTACTCAGAATATGGCAAGTTCCTCTTCTGTCAAAGAAAAAAAGCAAATAAACAACGAAGAATTATTTTCTCAGCTGAATATTCCTCTTAGCTTTTCTACCAGGTAAAACAATGCTGCATATTTTTAAAGAGTTTTGGATATTGTTTGGCATTTACAAATTTATTTCGTTTTAGATGTGCTTTGAGATTTGTTTTACCACTTTGTAGAAGAGGTATTAGAGACAGAGAAGCCACCAAAGTAAGTGATTTCAATTTTATATTTTTTATATGACTCAAACCACAAAATTATTTGTAGAATTGAGGGAAACATATAAATTTTCGAATTAAATATTTGGAAAAATAAAAAATTTATAAACAGCTTTGCAATTTTCTACTGTTCTCAAAATGTAAGAATACTGAAGTTTAATTTTTATTCCATTTCAACATTAACAATCTGTTCCAGTCTGTTTCAGTGAAAGCAATGGATCACTGGAGGAAAGGCTTTCGACGTCTGGCCCAACAAATGGTTTCAGAAGGACGAATTCCAGACCAGGAACTGGTTTTCTTCTTTACTTTGGATGAACTAAAAGAGCTTCTTAAAACCAGATCCCCAAGCTTAATCTCAAGGTAACTTTACGAGTTAATACATTTCGTGATTCGTAAATACTTCAATTAATTCTAACGTAAGTTTAATGAGGAATATGAATGAATATTACTTAAAATTATTCATTATTCTAACTTTGAGGAAATGATCCTGGACTATTATTGAAAATTATTAGCATTTTTAACTTTCAATTATTGTAATAAAAATATTAGTTGACTTTTAATCTAAAACTTCAGTTGTGATCTATTAAACCGTTATGAAGTGTATTTACCAACTAGGGATTAATGCACAAAATTATTTATTGATTAGATTATGTTTAATTTTTAGAGCTAATTTTCGGAAAAAACTCCACCCAAAACTCGATGCATACAAGTTTCCGGAAATAATGAGAGGAATTCCAACACCGGTATTTTCTCTAAACGTTGTTATACTTTCAAAATATTAACCTTCTAAAAGTAAAAAAAAAAAAATATTTTTTTCAGATAAACGATGAAGATGATTCTTCTGAAAATTTCGAGTTTTTATCTGATTTATCAATGAAAGGTAAACTCAATTAATAGACAACTCAAATATTTGTTTGATTTAATACCTCCAAAATTAATACCATCAAGATTTGGAAGGCCACTGACTAAAAAAGATAACAAAAATAATTTCATAAACCAATTTTAACATTTTTATTCGTAAGCGTTTTTTATTTTTCTCAACTTTATTTGTTCTGAACGGGTTATGATCCTCTTGGTGAGGGAACGTACCCATACTACGTGACCTATTTTTTTACTATTTTTGACCCCCTCCCCCTCCCTTGGTGACCACCCGTAGTATATGCCAAGACCCCCCTCACCCTCTAGTTTTCACGTAGTAGTTCATAAATACGGTTTTCAATGATTTTTAGTAAACAGAAAGTTAAAAAAAGTTAATTTGGCTTAATATTTATCTTTATTAATACAGCGCTTGCCTCGTGGCGCCAAGAATGCGTGCATACAAGTGGAAAATATATTATCAAGAAGAAAAAACATGTAAAAGTTATTGTAACAGTAACTTAATTTACAAAAACAAGTCTTTTTTTTTCTTCATTTTTTGACTTCGTGACAAAACCCTAAGGCCCCCCTCCCCCCTGTGACCAAGCGTGGTATTTTGAAGACCCCCCTCCCCCCCTAAACAGGTCACGTAGTATGGGTACGCGTTCCCTGACTAGTATGTAGTTTTTCTTAAATTATTTGTTTTAAGATTTGTTGAATTAATAAACATTTATTTATGTACGTACTTATTCGATACCACTTATAGTGTGGGGGAAAGCTCTTTAATTTAGTACTAGTATTTATTTTTTAAAGTTTATACTAAAAACTGATTGCTATATAGATAAAACAGAAAACATTAAAATTTATTTAAATAAAAAGAATTAGTATAATAGTACTTAGATGGCTATAACAAGAATTCTTAAAAGCACAGAACTTTTTGTTTTAGTGAGCAAGCTTAAATGATAGTGAGTTTCTTTCAAAATTAAAGAACTAATTAAAACTACCTACAGAGGAGGTTACGTGTTTGTAGTTTTTTATTAATCTTTTTATTAGTCTTAATAATTAATTTTATTAACCTTGTAAAAATCAAAGTAGGTTTATGTAATACATAAAGCGGGCTTTAAAAAAGTATAGAAGTCATAAAATGTGCTTATAAAGTTAGTATATTAAAAAATCCATTATAGGGCAATTCCACCGTAACTCACGCTACATTTTTTTCAAAATTACAAACTAAAGTAATTTTTTAAAATAGAAATTACTATTATTTTCTTTCTAAAAAAATCATGCATATTGAAATTTATGCTTTTAATTTAAAATAAGTATTGCGAATCTTTTAAAAATTTTAGTTTTTTAAGTATTAATTAAAATGGAGTCGTAACTCACGCTACAAGAAAAAGACATGGATTTATTAGTATAAAATTCAAATTTGTTTTCTGCTTAAATAGTGTTTCAGTAATGCTATATGTTTGTCAGGTTTTTGAATATACTTCCCTTATTCTAAAATAGCAAACAATTTTACTGGTAATACTTAAGAAAATAAGAAACTAATTAAAATTTAGAAAGCTGTTCGTAACTCACGCTACAGTACTTCGTAACTCACGCTACATATCGAAAAATAGTTGTTGAAAATCGTAAAGAAAACTTCCAGAAATATTACTTGAGCATATTTATTCATCATAGAACGAAAAATCAGATATAAAAATAAGAAAATTATCATCAAATATGTGTACATTTTTAGTATTTTTTGAAAACATCCACAGTTCCAGGAAACATACTAAAACCCGTGTTGTTCGCTCCTTTATTATGGCATTTGGTAAAATTTTAATTATTTGGCCGTATTTTAATAGTAGTATTAACTTTTTTAAGTTTTAAAAATTATTCTTACATCCCCCGTGTTCTGGAGAATTGCAGCATATCGGAAAAAATTTTCCCAGAACATTTTACCAGAAGAAAAGTTCCTCCTTCTCGAACATTATCTTGCGATACTACCGATTGATGAGAGACTTGTTCTGTTTTGCCTAGATTTTGGGTCTCTGAGATGTGAATGTCGCACCTTCAACAAGTCCCGTATAGTTAAATGCAATGCATTTAGGATATAGTATCTTGAAATGGAGCTACATTCTCAAATATTAATCACAGTAGTTTATTAAATATTTTATTTCTAATTCCGGTTTATAATAGGCATATACAAATTCCTTAACTTAGAATTTGACGTTACTGTTATGTTTATAAAAGTCAACAAATAGGTAAATTTTTAAATTGAGTTGAATTACCGCAATAATGTAGTGTATGTTACCGAAGGCCGTAACTCACGCTACAATAGTTTTTTTTTGCTTTAGAACAAAGTAAAACTGGATATTACTTATATTTAACTTGAATTATAAATTAAGATGCTAAAAATTGAAGAGAATAAAAAATTTGGAAGTTTTTAATGCTTTATTAGATCTGTAATATTACTATAACCTATTTTTTCGTAACTCACGCTACATGATATAAGCGTTCAGTTAATCATGAATATAAATGTTATAAACTAAATTTAAAAACTTAATTTCATTTTTACTATAAAGTTTATGAGTATATTTAACAAAAAAAATTGTAAAAACTAATTATATTTTTTTTTTATTTGCAAAATTAAACATATCTTTTTCATTAGAAGATTAAACTTTAAAACAAGCAGTTCTAAACATTGACTTTTAGATGCTGACATTCCGATAAAAATTAACTTACACAAAATTTAAACTATGGAAGCACAAATAGATCAATACTGCATAGTTATTCACAAAAATAATTAGAAAATTTTACTTTTTTATTTTTAATGATCATGTCCCTGTTCATATGGAATAGCCCTATAACAGTATCAAATTTCATGTTTCGTTTTAATTTATCGATGCTCGATTACTAGAAATACAGGTGCCGTAACCACTTTCTGTTGTAGTGTGAAAGGTATTCTAAAGTATGGATGTACTCTTGAAGAGAGAGGATAGATCTGTTTTGGCTAGTTTAACTTTAAATCGAGCCTGAAGTATGATAATTAAATATTTAAATTTTTTAAAGGTACTCCTGTTAGTCAAGGAGTTGCAAAAGGCTTTGCAAGAGTTGCCCTCACCTTAGAAGAAGCTGCTTCTATAAAGGTATTTTTAACTTGTTATTGGCTTTCCTCTTTCTTTAATAAAAGCTGATGTAGGCAAACATTATAAGTCCTTTTTAATCTGAATTAAAAACATTAAAATAGCTACTTATTATGGTGATATTTACAATATTGCATAATACTGAATTGAGCATTTAATTCATACTGTATCCACTGTATTGATACTGAATAAGTCTATTTCCATTTTAAGTGTACTTTTCTTTTATTTTTCTATTTCATCCACTTATGTTAAAAACATTTTAGTTCTATGTAACAAAAGTATGATGTTATCATGCCTGAACTAAATATTTTTTCCTTTTAAACAGCATGGAGATATTCTCATAACATACAGTACTGATATTTGTTGGAGTCCATACTTCCCCATATTATCTGGAGTTGTAACTGAAATTGGAGGACTCATTTCACACGGTGAAAGTTTATTTTAAGAATATTTCATTTTTTTATCGAGATTATAGGAATGTTTAAAGAAGGGTTGGCTGATAATTAAGAAGTTTGAGCACAATCGTACTATATTCAAAAAGTAATAACCGCCTTCTAATTTCATGGATAGAAAAAATAGATAAATATTTACCGAGTTAATTATTTCTATTTCTATCAATAATTTTTGTCTAAGATTCAGTAACTACTATAGCTTCTAGCAGCTCTTAAACCAGGTGATACGTAATCGCTTGCGCCATGCAATGAGAATGAACATAAACTTTGGAGTCCATGAGGGGTAAAAGAGCCCATGTCCCTCGATCCTATTTTACCTGCTAATACCTTTATTTAGGTAGACAATTTTTTATAGAAAATTTTACACATTTCGTCTATATGCATTGCATGTATTGAATTTTTAGTAGTGGGAGGATTCACCCAGTGGTGTCACCAAAAGGTCCAAGGTTCCAAAAAATGCATTAAACACTATATTTGTACGAATAAAATTTCAAAAAGAAAATACTGGGGAAGGGCTCGCAGAACCCGTTCATCGACATAGATTCCGAATTTAAAAGTTACATACTTCAAGGCTTAAAAACTGGGTGGTTTTTTTTTTACATTTTAGATAGTTGTTTTTAATCAAGTATATATGCGCATAAAACTACTAGTTTCTCTGAGTGGTATTTAACCTCCTTTTATGCGAGATATTTTTCTCTCTGAAACGAAAGTATATAACAGATCTGATCTTAGGAATTCATCTTAATTAATTCTGCCGAGTTTATGTTTTTGGTTAGTTAATATTATAAAATTTGATAAATTTCGAAAAGACGAAAAGTTTTAATAAATAACACCCTATTGTTTTAATGAGAATTCTAAAAGTTGGGAGAAAACTAGTTCAAGCATACTTTTTCCAATTAAATATAGATACAGTTTGAAATAAGCAGATCTAAAACATGTCGTATTCGATAGTCCTGGTTTTACAGATTAATTAAAACTATTATCAACAAACAAACTGAAACGGATAAGATTACTGTACCCTATATTTTAATCTCCATCTTATGATGAGATATCTGTTATCTATTCTCAAAAATGTGAATGAATGCTTAGTTTTTATTGAAACTGCATCTGTATAATTTCAAAGAAAAATAAGTTTTGCTCTCGAATTGTAAAAGTCGCTGTAATAACTTTACACAAGCAGCTAAAGTGCTTAAAAAAGTAAGCAGAAGTAGTAGATTAAACAATAGAGAAGCATAAATTATTGACGTTTACAACAATGGAACAAACTTTTCAATTCATTGTTAATTATATTATTGTTGAGTATCTTTTCATTTCATGTTTATAATTTCATTTTTAAAACCGGCTCAGTGTTGTGCGTATTATTGCCAATATTACATTTGTTACTTTTAATTTGAAACACTGAAAACTTTTATGAAGTAAAATTATTTCTGTCCCTTTTCCATTGTAATGGGGGTAAACATATTTTTCTTTGAAATCATACTGAGCCAATTTCAAAGAAAAATATGTATTTATAAAAAAGATATATCCGGCAGCATGGCATGATATAGGAAGAGGGTAAGTTGGATACTATGCTCGATAAGATTGATAATCTATTTTAATTAGTTGTACATTTTTTTGAAAAACTTGTAAAAACAATACTTTACTAGGTCAAGACATGTTAACATGTTCATTCAGTAAATGTTCATTTCAGACTGAAGTTTACGACACTCACTGGAAACTAGGGTGAATGTTCTTAGAAGTTACGATACTTAAAAATCATGTGTTCCTCTGTAACATAATCATAAAATATTAAATTTTTTAACACGAAGGTAAAAATATATTTGATCCATTTAAGATAATATTTTGTAGATAAGTGCGATTTTACTATTTAAGCTATTTTGTGCAAGGTAAATTGTGCACCCACTTTAAGTAACTCCTGGGATGAACATTGATATCGCAGGGGTTTTTCGTTATGGAAGGCTCAAGTAAAATAAATTACATTTCTCGACTGCTTTTAGAGCGACCTCTAGCAAGTCCACAAAGTACGAAAAATTGTAAAGAGGTACACGGAGCAAAAAAGATAGGGAATCCCAGATCTAGAATATCTTTAACATTTTCTACATTGCAAGTTTGAAAATATTTAACACTTGAAATGCAATTAAACTTTTCATTAACATACAAATACATTATTACCATGGCATAACATTATAAACATTACATTACATACTATCAATAAATGTTCCCCAACTAGATTATTTTATTTAATGGAATTTCTTCACTACTTTCTTTTTAAAATGTAACAAATTTATTTTTTAATGGCGAAATTTAAGGGGGAAAAATATAAAATTTGTTGATTGCTAAAATATTAAGATAACCATGCATAGTTTTTAGAAACTCATATTTCAACAAACTATATTTTTATAATATAAGTAATATAAGTTTGAAAGAACTAGGAAAATAAAACTATGCAAAGTAGAAAAGGTTTTTTTTTTACTTTTTAGTAATTTTTTTATAAATGTGTTAATAATACATTTGTTGTTTTCATATTAAAGGTGCTGTTGTGAGCCGAGAGTATGGTTTACCTTGCGTTGTCGGACTCCAAGGAGCAACCAAAAAATTTAGAACAGGTCAGTTGACTAATTTAAAAGAAGAAAAAAGCTTCTATTACTCACAAATCCGAAACTAAACAAATCAAGCTACAGTTCTTTGGGATATCAAAATAATTATTATAATGAACTGGGAAATCCTATAATAAACTTGGGAAAATTATTGCATTGATAGATTTCTTTGCCAAAAAATTGAAATATAAAGCTTAAGCTTTATCCCCCACTTTCAAAAAATTCAAATTCAAATTTCAAACAAACAAAAGCAATTGCTTATCACATTTATAATTCGTGCTTTAAAAAGTGGGGTTTTGTTAATTCGTCTATTATCTTGCAAACATCCCTACTTATATCTAATTTTATGACTTCATATATAAAAATTAACTCCGAAATGTGTTATTTACTAAACATAATACCGTTCTAATGTTGTTTTCTTACTCAGTTTATAGGCGTTAATTATACATTTATTTTCCTTAAAATTCAATTTAATTTTGTGACTAAATTTACTTTTTTTAAAGGTGACTTTGTTTTGCTGGACGGTAAAAAGGGGATATTGCAAAGATTACCACAACCTCGGGACGGATGAAGGATCAAAGTTCTAAATAATGGAATACTAATAATTGTTTCTAATTACGATTATAATACAGAACTGTATTTATTAAAACAATCATTTCTTTTGCTTCATTTTCATTTTTACACTTCATATATTTATATATGGGTTATATATACCTATTCTTTCTTATTAAAACATGATTTATTTTACTCAAATTAAATGTGAAGCATCGTCGAAACACCATTTTGTATATGAAAGCTGAACACGCCCCGGAAAATATTTTTCCTTTCGACGATTAGCGTTGAGAGAAAGATTCACAAACATTTTTATGACATACTGAGTTCATTATCAGCTATTATTGAACACATTCTTTCTTGAGATAATCCTCTCAAGCAATTATTTCTTTTAATATCAATAACTCATTAATAGATTAAAAGTGTAGGTTTTTTTCATAAATTGTAATACGTAATTGTAAATACGGCTGTTTCTCAAATTATAACTATGCAACATTTCATTATTATGTAAAACTGAGCCCCCTTTATTTCTTTTTGAAAATACAATTATTTAAGCAAAGATGGATTTTTCTAACATCATTTTGTCTTTTATGTAATAAAGTGGTTCAGTTTTTTAAGTTGAGGAAGTAAATAATATAATTCTCAGTGATGTTTTTTCCCCAAGTACCACTTTGCTCCTAAAAAATTCAGTAATAATTTCGAAATAATTGATGAAGTCCATCCCAAACAATTCTTCACGGAGAATTTTGGTTCCATTCCGTTATTTCTCCTGTTAAAAAGCGGTTTTGGGCTCCAAGCGGTTTTACGTGAAAAAAAAAAGAAATAACGCCAATTTTCATCGTTTTTATGTATTAAACAGTACACATTTCTGTGATTTGGCGTCTTTAGCAATTTTTAACGGGACTTATAACGGAATGAGGTGTTTTTACGTTTTGAGATTAAATTTTATTAAAATAGTAGAAAAAAACATGAAGAATGACGTTTAAATGAAGTATTTTCGTAGCTTAGTTTCTGAGATATAAATTTTTGAAATTTCGTTTTGTTTTTGGCGCGAAAACAGAAGCACTGTTGTTGTTGTTCTTGTTGTATGCTGTGACGTCATATCCAATAGAATACCGATTTCCGATCATTAAAAAACAGTAAAAACACTAGTTTCGAGTGCGCTGTGATGTCAAATCCCGTTTTTTGATCACGTGACTTAACTAGTGTTTTGGCAAAAATAAAATTGAATTTTAAATTATTTAAAACATATTTTTGAACTTAGCAATCTGATATTTGATAGTTTTAAACTATAACGTATCAAAAAATTGTAAAATTAAGCAAATCCCTCACTTATACAAATACCTCATTGTACCAAAATTTTAGGTATCCTTTTGGTTGTTGATTTTAAAAGTGTGCCTCTCTCTTCTCCAAGCTTCGTTCTATACATGAGTTGGAATAGGAAAATAATAACTACCCCGAAATCGATGTCCGTTCATGTTTTTTTTATTTAATTTGAAATTCAAGTTGGTGTGTCTTTCTTTTCTTATTCTTTGTGCTGTAAAGCAAGCCAAAATAAAATTTGTTTTTGATTTAAAAGGGAATGTTTGATTCCATTGACATACACTTCTACTTATTGATGACTCAGTTTCATAGCAGTGTTTAATTTTATGTCTTTCCATTTTTCCCTTTCGTACTGAGAACTAAGCAGACATATAATTTAATAATCGTTAACATTTTTTTTTCAACTAAAATTTCTTAAGTTTAAAAAAGGAAATAAATCTAACATTTTTTTAATTTTAAAATATTTTTAAACAAACATACATTTTTTTTATGCTTGCTATTCCATATAGGGTTCTAAATTTCCAGTAAAACTTTCGTGGTTTTAAAACGATAATTCCATTACTAAATTATTTTCTCCAAACTTGGTTTTTGGACTTATTCCCTTTCCTAAACTGTTAGAATAGAATAGAATAGAATAGATAGTAGATAGAGGTATTTGCTTGCTCTTTGCGAGCCGCTTAACCTTCTTGTTGCCAAAAAACGTATACTTTCTACAAGTTATTCATGGGTGGTTATTTTTTTTTCAGGTTTTTTTTTTGGTCGATTTAATTATTGTACTCCTTTTAAGGATCCTATTACTTGTAGGTTTTTGCTTGACCTTGTCCCTCTTTCTCTGATCATAAACTGTTTATTTATTTGTATCATTAATATTGTATAATAAAGTTGAATACATATAAGAGGAAATAAACTTTTTATTATTTGGTTTAAAACAAATACAAAAAGTAACGTTAAATTTTAAAATATCAATATACTTCTACCAGTACACAAAGAGTTCTTGAAACTCAGCTTGTTTACTTTGCATAAAAGCATAAAACTACTATACATAAAAATTATATTTAATAGTCTTGCTATGAGAGGAATCAACTGCTAGGAGGAGAAATTTTTTGAAGTATTCCTTTATTTCCATCCAACATTACATAATCACCTGAAAGTAAATTATAAAAATTGTTTGATAAAATATATGTTTTAAAAAATATTACTGTTACAATTAGCCATTAAATTTATTCCTTTTTTCCAGAAAGTAAGTTTTAAAGTGTTCATCAATAAAAATTGATTAAATTTTACTATTTAAAAAAAAATGTATTTTTTTTACTCGTTTAATGCATAATACCTTAATTTGAGTAAGTTTTAAGTAAGTGATAATTGCTACAATAAAATATTTCTACAATTCCTTTCGGGGAAAGGAGGTTAAGAGTGCACAGTCGGGTAAAAAAACCGCGGCGGGTTAGTGTAAACGGAAAGGAGTGTGATCAAATGAACAAATGTATCATAAGCTATCTGAAATTACTGTCATTATTAGTTTCATAACTTCTGTATTTTATTTATAAGGCCAATCTGAAGCTGAAAACTAACCCATGTAAAAATCCAGTGAAAAATCCAGTGTAAAAATCCAGTGAATTTTTTTTCATGAATTTTTAAAGAAGATTGAATCTAGTATGTATTACATAATATAAAGATATTGAGGGGGAAATCTCCCAATTACGAAGGCTGTGGAGCATTTTTGCAATATCTGACAAGTTTTCACAACGCGCACTCACCACATCGGAAAAAGAGTACGCATTCAATTTGTGTTTTAACATACGTACTTTTGTTAAAGCTAAGATTTTTTTATTTTGTAGGTTGATTTTTTAGTCAATAAATTTATGTTCACTAAATTTATGGGACTGGCTTTTAAATTCTCGATTTCGAAGCCCAAAATCCTTTTTGTGCTATTTCCTTACTCTGCTACACTGCAGCACCAAGCTTTCTAGGCTTCATATCCTTTTATCTTACACAAAATGCAAAAAAAAAAGCATTGCACATATTACAGTTTAGAAACAGTGATTCCTGTGCGGTAACGAAGTTGCTGATGGCCTGGCAAAGGAGGGAACAAATATTATTGACGACGTCTCGGGCGCTCTCACGTACCAAGAGCTGGCCACCATAAGGAAAATTGCTCTCAACAAGGACTGGAAAACACCTCCTTCGCATGACTGGTATCATGCTGACCATCCAGGAGCTGCCGTGGAGATAGTTGGAGATAGAGCAACGCAAACCGCCCTTACTAGACTCATTAGTGGTCATATTAAATCTCTCGCCTATGACCAGGGGCGTAAGACTTTTTTGACATGTAGTAAATGCAGCTCAGCCCCGGCCTCCCCTAGTCATCTTCTTGCTTGCTTGGGGCTGGATAAGGCTGATTTAAAAGAGAATCCAGTCCAGGTCATGGACTTTTTGAGGGTGTGGAATCTTTTGGACCGGGTCTAGTCTAAATCTAGATCAGGGAGAATAAGTAACAACAACAGAAACAGTGATACTGAGTGATTCTATTACAAAGAATTCTCATGTATTATTTTATAACAGTATGAATGATTATGAAATACCTGTTTGGAAGTATTTCGTAGCATCGCGTAATCCAGCTATGCATGGAATACCAAACTCTCTACTCACAACAGCTCCTGTATAAAAATAGTTATACATTATTGCATAGAAACTAAGTTATTTTTTAGGTATTTTAAATTAATTTTAACATCAAAGAAGTCAATGAAACCTATGTAATTCTTTTAAATCTTAAAATTTAATTTACAAAACTCATGGGAAAAACTGATAGGGGGTGTAGACTACCCAAAAACAACTCTCTGGTTCGAGGGGGGGACCGCGAAGCAATCCTGCGAAGTTGCCAAAAGCAATGAAAAAGGATTTATTATAGGAAAGCGGTTGAGGGTGAAAATAAAATTCCATTGCCAAGTAGATTCCAGTAATTAAATTAAGTAGTAATTTCATAGACACATACTCAGCCTAATTGTAATGGACAAAACTGCCCGTATTCAAGGTAGTTACAAAATCATACAATGATAATACACATAAATAAAAAAATGATAAACATAAAAAGACACATGTTTATGTTTGAAATAAATAGAAACACACAATTCTGTTTATGTTTAACGTAAATAGAATTCTGTGCTTCTCTTTCTCTTTATGAACTGTATAAAGTTCAGGGGTCTATAAAATGCGTCAATAAAAAGTCTACGAGTTTTTATTGTTTCATTTTAAGACGATCCCTTAAAGATCAAAGATTTAAAAAGTTTTTATAAATGCGTTAAAACATGATACTTAGCATTGGATTTTTTTTCAACCATTTTCCCATAATAACCCATTTTTACAGCCTTTTTTCAATATTCAAATTAAACATATTATTCAGTAATGGCAAGGAAAATAATAGAGTAGTTCTGTTACTAAGAAACTGTTTTTAATATTTTTTATTTTTATTAATATTCTAAAACTTTTAGTCTTAAAATGTTTATCACTGGTAAAATAAAATGTCAGAGGATTACAGAGATATATGAAATAGAAAAGAAAAATTTCATACCGTGGGAAATAAGTCCACCTAGCTCTGTAACAACTCCAGCTAAGGTAGGGAAATAAGGTGTCCATCCTATGTCAGTACTGTAGGTTATTAAAATCTCCCCTGGCTAAAAATAATCATATTCTGATGAATATTTCTAAATTTGTGTTAAAAACCCCAATTGATGGGATAGGTTCTCAAATTCATTCATTGTTAATAAAGGAGGTTCTACAAATTTCAAAATTAATTCAGAAATATTATTTACTTTAAGTTAATCTATAAGAAAATCTATCAAGATTGTCGATAAACCATAAAATTACTTTGCATTTCATTTCAGATAATTTTCTTTACCTTCAAGTGAGCCGCTTCATCCAGTCGTATGGCTTTTCTAACATAGCCTTTAGCTACACCTTGGCTCACAGGAATACCTAAAATCACAAAACGAATTTATCCCATTCTTTTATATCTTACTACTAATGGGGTGAAGTGTTACTTGTACCGACCTTTCAATGAAAAGTTTTCAGTTGTAGAAATAACTTCATCTTCCGATTCATTAATCTAGAATGAACCATATTTGTTTTAAAACTTCTTTCAGTTCGTAGTTTTAACCTAATATTATATTCAGTTAGTAAGATTAACTCGCAGTAGTAAGATTGTACTCACCGGTCTTGGTATTCCTTTAAAAATTTCTGGAAATATGTATTTATTCAACACTGGGTAACGTCTAAAACGTTGGCTAGCCCTAAAATTAAATGTTTTATGAATTTATAAACGAAAAAAACTTATTATTCGATACTAGTAATAAATTTTAGTATGGGAAAAATAAAATGAAAGTTTTGGAAGAATTGTGTTTACTTAAGACCGGGTAAAAATTAAATTTGAAAAAAAAAATATGTTTTTGAACAATACCTGCCCAAAACCTTTGGAGATCTAGTGTCTAGTAGTTCTTTCAGTTCCTCTATCGTCATGAAGAAAAGCAGTTCCATCTCAGGTAATCGACCCTCAGAAACCATCCTTCTTCCAAGCTCGTTCCAAGCTTTACGGAATTCGTCCACCACTTTGATTAGCAAAGACTGAAACGTAAAAACAAAATTTTATTTAAAAATCTAAGAAATGTCAAATATCTTCCTGCTATGTCCGGTGTACTAAAGAACAACCACTAAGTATCTACTATAAAAATCTTTTAAACAATAATTATTATTTCAAAGAAAAAAATTCAGAGAAATAAATATCCTTATAGAGCATTTGGGAAATGTTGCGCGGACTATTCCACCAACTATTCCACAGAGCTAAGTTTAGGAACTGATAATTAAATTTATTGAAATTAAGTTAAGAATTAAAAGGAAAAAGGTAAAGTGGATAGAAAAAAGTATTCATTAAAAACTGAAAACGGAGGGAAATTCGATATATGATACCTTAGAACTTTCTCTATCTTGCACTGCTTTACGGCTTAGTGGTAGCAAAAATTTTAATTTCAACCTAGAAAAAGTATTGAAAAATTAAAGATAGAAACTGTAGAAAACTTTAAAAACATGTACTCGTACATAAAAAAAAACTCACTTTGACTTTAGGCCTAATTTTACATGAAGTTCAGATTTTTCACTTTTATCTGTTTTATTGTCTGTCAGTACATTTCCAGCAAGATTCTTCATGAAAATTGAGAAAACAAGAATGTTATAACTTTTTTTTACAAAATTAGAAAATCCATTAAATTTTTTAAAGATTTCAAGAGCTATCAATAAATTTTAATATACTATTACTGTTATGCATCAATAAATTAATATATGAAAAAAATTAACTTAATTTTTAAAAGTTGTTTTGCAAACATACAAGTGAAACATTGTTTACTTTTGTTTCTATAAAAAAAACAAATGATCACATTAGTAGACATAATTGCAACCAAAAAGTACCTGTAGTAATTTCACAAGGGGTTTTGTGTCCACTCTCCAAGGTTTACTATGCAAGTCAAACTGAAATATAATATTTCAATTTAGTTTTCACTGGTCATGATATTTTAGCAATCTGAAATCTATTGGTAAAAAATACTCCCTCTATAATATAAAATTTAAAGCTATTACATAAAAGAACTAAATTTTGTTGTATATGTATCTTATCATTTAAATATTAATATTCAGTTCATATTAATTACATTTGTTTATGCTTACTTCCTTTAAGCATCTATGACCATGTTTTTCTATGAATTGTCTGAATTTTTTACCAGCCAATGAAGAAGACGTTTGCAGCCATTTTAAAGCTTCCTAGAGAATAAATGTAGTTTTATAGATGAAAAAGAGAGCGAAAAATTAAATTCAACACAAGGAAGAAGTACTCTTTTGGACATCTACTTTAGGATAAGCAAAACTTACTTCTGTGGTCTGTTTTTTAAAATCTTCAGCATCTGTATCTTGAGAAACTTGAAAAGCCAAACTCTAAGGTAAATAAATACGTGTAAAAATAAGTTAAAACTAGCAGTTAACGTAACTTGAGTTAACGTAAAAAAAATTTAGTGTTATTAACTCTTTATGTTCTGTTCTAAATAAATTTGCACATTTCAATTCCCAAATAGTTGCTTTTTTATTTTTAAACAGGTGCTTTAAACTTTAAATGATATTGATGGAAGCATTTCTATGCCCTCTATTTGCAGTGCAGAGTCAGGGGGGGCTCATCTGGCTCTCCGATTACTTTCAGCCAGGATGACGTAATCGGCTGGAAGGCGTTGAAGTTCTGACAGGAGTGACCAATCAGGGTTACATAGGGAAATCGCGGAGCTTCTTATAGGGATTTTCTTACGTAGAAGGGAGTAATATAAGACGCGGGAGGGAAAATATAGACCTGTGAACTTGCCTAAGCAACAAATCATATATTTAAATATCAATACTTGTGATCTATATGGGTGCATTCAATTTTTTAACTTCTGATGGGTTAAAACTGATTAAAATTTTTCATTGAATTAAATTATGAGTATCTTGTTTTCCTTCTCATAAGCAACTTGAAGAACAAGTTTATAGCTTACCAAATAGTGGATTAAATACAAACTATGAAATTTAAAACTGATTCCTATGCATAATTACGGAGGTTCATTACTTAAACCAATAGTGATCGATTTGTAACAATATTTTAAAAGTTAAACAAATTCCCACTATCTGTATTTTAGAAAATTCTAAATACAAAAAAAAATACCGTTTTTTAAAGCAGTATTTAGTTACAATCCGATACTTTTAGATCACTAAAAAATCCTCAAATTGTGAGCTATTTTTGGGTTGATCTTCTTTTGTATGTTTTGTATAAAATTGATTACGCTACTAATCGCCTTATTACTAATTTATTAAAATTCAAAGTTAGTTTATTATGTACTAATTAATCTGATCTCACTGAATTTATTATTCTAATGTATCTTATATTCTGATTATGATTGTAGTAACACTGATCTATCTAAGACATATTGATCAGTGTTAAAACAATCACATAATCAGATGATAATAAATGATCACTTAGATTCTAAGTGATAATTACATGAAGAAAAAATCAAATAATTTGTTGATTTCGAATTCAATTATGATTAAACATGACAAACATGAAAGAGATAATTTATTGGGTATAATCCTTCACCAACTTGCCGACTCCCACATACGATCGCCGAAAGAAACTCGAACTGAAACGGTTAGTTTTGAAGTTGGATCAGTGTTCCAAAGTTACGATATGATCATTTTATAAGATCTCCAAGGTGAGTTCACATTGATCCTGTTTTAGTGTAAAATTTGAATAGTCTTCAAATTAAAAAATGATAAATAATAATAATTAAAAAATATTGCCAAGCTTTAATAATATAATCATTAAGTCTATAAATTGCTTTTAGTATTTTATTTCAACTCTTTTCAGTTTCCATGAAGGGAGCTAGAAATATATTGTCCCTCCCAAATCAAAATTGCTTTTAATCTAAAAGAAATTAATATGTTCCTAAAACCAATCTATGGATTGCCTTTGGGACGATCTACAGTGGAAGCTCTTATAGCGTAATTAATCCGTACCGAGTTTTTTGTCGCTATAAGAGCAAACTTCGAGTGATACACTCGAGTGCAGAATATCACTCGTTTAAAAGCAATAAACTCGTTAAGCTAAACTATCAATTTTGATGCTTTTCGGGAAGGTGGACTCGATTTCCTCAATGATGTATTTTTAGTAGACTAATTTATAGTCTGGAGAAAATCTCAACCTGAAAACGATATCATTGGGATTTAGAACACAGTTCGAATCGTCCAATTGATCTTTCCTCACTTTAAACAATTATTTCTTATTTTATGAAGTCTTGATACTTCCAATTTCATGTTATATTACCTTATTTTTTGCTTTTATTTTAATTTATATAAAGTTTAAGATCAATATTTTATATAAATATTTGCGTTTGCTTTTTAAATTTTGATTATGATATTAATTTATTGCATAGCTTAGCTTCCCTAGAAAGGTCTGATGCTTAACAAAATTTATTACATCAATCTGCATGCAATTTGAAAAATTCATGTCTTAAATATAAGTCAAAAAATTGGAAATAAAGAAAGATAAATGAATACGCTAATAAATTTAAAGTCTAAAATCAACAAGGACATTAGGTAGCGGAAAGGTTTCGTTTGGGATTGTAGCCGGTTACCCCGGGCGAAAGCAAGCGAGAAGAAGATGCGATCGTTACTTGGTGCTGTTTGTCATACTCTGATATTTTTTTATTGGCTAATTCTTGTGTGACGCACACAAACCGATCCAGAAAAGTATTCGATAAGCTGAATCGATTCGAAGATTAGTCTTTATAAGAGCACAAAAGTGCTCTTACAGAGACTAATTTTTGGGTCTTTATAAGAGAGTATTTTTATAAGAGCAGGTCGCTATAAGAGCTTCCACTGTACTTCGGTTTCTTACTTCAAATTAACAATAGATATTCATCAACATGAAGCTATAATATCAATTTAATCTAAAACAAAAACCCTTTTAGATTCATATCTTAAATGCTTCAAAACTGAATTGTTGGATCAAAGTTTAAATTTCCCTCTCTCCTGTCAAAAAAATCCCTATTCTATCTGACCCAATCGAAGGAGAAGTTGGGGTATCACGCGAATTACGTAATCGGCTGGAGAGCAGTACGTCACACGAATTTTCGTTCCTATGTGAAGAGCCAACCTTATCTTATTCTATTAACCTTGGTGCAGAGTATAACTTTTGTATAATAGGTACTCACAAAATTAACTAAAAAAATACCTGTATTGCTGATGGAACGTCAGCACTTTCAACATCACTACTTGTCTTTAACATATTTGAAAAGTCTCTGTAAACATTGTCACTATAACCTACAGGTTTAACAAGAAAATTATGTAAGATAGGAAAATAAAATCCCTCGAAGACTTTAAATTTCTATACTGACACACTTACCCCCTTCCTCTTGGCTGAGAATAGACAGAATCATCATATTCCACATTGAGGACATTTGTGTACAAATCAAGTGACACATAAAAGCCTGTCATAAAAAGATTAATCATTGTTTAGCAGGCTTGTGGTGTAAAATATAAGCTAGTTTACATTAACTTCATCTTTAAGACTATTCAAAGAATAAAAAGGGAGAAAAACATAAAAAAAATTAAAATCTTAAGCATTGATGATTGCTTGTTGAAATATTTTTAAATTAAGGGTTCTAAGCTCCCCTGTAACATCAGCGTAATAAACTATCCTTAATAATTTTTAAAACAAGTTACATAGTAGTTTATTTATGAAAATGCATTTTTTTTACCAAGAATGAATACCAATTCTAAAATACTTCAGTTTATGTAGAAAGGTATTTTTAAAACCTAAAATCACAAACTCATGTAAGAAATTTAGTTTTAAATTCACGTTACATTCCCATGTCGTTTTTATGTTACGAGAGTCGTGCAAATATTGTCTCTGCTATGTAGTTTTATAAAGAATAAATATTCTTAATGCAATCAAAACTTTATTCCGTATCGTCGGTTTACAAAAAAAATGGCGTTAGTCACTTGTGGAGAATATTTTAAAATCGGTAGAACAAGGCCAAAGATCGAACGGATTTCCAAAATCTCGCCAAACTGATAAACTCTCAGTGTGCTGGTAGTAAAAAAAAGAAAGTAATCGGATTCCGCCTTGAACAGAGTAGTTACGCCAAAAAAGTGGCTTCTCCTATATGACGACGATTTACTGTAAAACTATATAAACAATTAGGAAAAACCATTAGCCTTCTTTTTTTAAAATGAAAAATGGCTGGGGTAATTTTTGTGTAATAAATTGCTACGTGAATTCCTATGTATATGTCTTATTAAAAAAAATTATTGATTTCAAATGTACTTACATCATTATACTCTGTCATCTTCAAAAGAATGAAACGAAATAGTTCACTTGGTGTTGAATAATCTTCAACAGGAATCCTGAATCCCTTATATTTTTTTAGGGTCTTCGCCAGTATTTTGGATGAGAAAGCTAAATTCTTTTAAAATAATAAAAATGTTTTAAAAACGGCATTGAAAGTTTTAAAATAATATTCGTTGGACTTTTTATTATGATGATTCTATAAACACCAGACTTTTCAATTCTTAGGAATTAAGTTTTGAATTTTTTATACTAAAAAATATGAACTCAGTTTAAATAATTTAAAATATTTTTTTCATTAATTTCATACACAAATCAGTGTGTGGTTCAGGAACTCTGGGGACAGAAGGCTTATATTTTTACCCCTAGACCTCTGATCCAGTTTAGGAAAACCAATTTCTTACTAATTTTTTTAGGAAATTAATAGGTTTTTAAGAATTGAAAAAAAATGCTATCGATAGAAGTTCTATTAATACTCAAAACAGGGATAAACTCATCCCCTTTAATTATTTGTTATTTTCTCCAATTAATTACCACCCAGTTTTAAATACAGCAGTGCTTCTCAAACTTTCCTTACCGGCCCCGACCCAATTTTCCCTCGCAATATTCATCGCTCCCCCCTTTTATGCAGTAACAATGTATGCAAAGCAATAATAATATTTTTGATGCCAAAGCAACAATATCTGAAATAACTGTTAAGAACCGCTATCTAAGGGAAATGGGGATGGGGGTCCTCCCCCGTAATATTTTAAACATTTTAGTGTAATAAAAGCAGTTTTAAGCTATTTCTCGGGGATTCTCGGGAATGCATAGCACCTCTGCACCCGCCATTGGTCATTGATCCAGATCTGAATATTGTAACTTTTTTCGATATACCACACCCACTCTATTGGCGTATAGAGGGATTTTTCATTATGGGCCCGGTATGTATTTAATAATTTATATCGCAAGATTCATGCGTTGATTTTTGTTCCGGAAAGGAGAAAATTATTCCAAAGCTCTTACAAACTGTAGCTTTTTTAAAAATCGTAAGGTAGTATTTGAATTTTTATAAACTTAATAAGTAAAAAGGGTGAGGAGTACAGAGTTCCAAGTACAGAAGGGGAGCTGGGGTCTCCCACAAAACTTTTGGAAACTTGACCTTTAAGAACAGGGTTTTTACTCGTTTTGAATTCACTTAGTGCGCCCCCCCCCCCTCCTTCGAGAATTATCCCGCCCACCTAAAGAAGGCGCGCCCCATAGTTTCAAAACCGCTGGTATACAGTAATTTTTTCGTTTATCCGAAACCCGATCATCCGATTTTCAGCTTTAACCGATAGCTATCAAAGATTTCTAGAATCATGTTACCTTAGTAAAATGGCGAAACATTGGTGCAAAAAAAGTACCAAAGTTTTAACAGAACAAGTAAAACAAAACAATTGAGGGTTTTTTTTAAATAAATGGTTTTTAATTACTATCTTAACAATATTACTCTGGGGGTATCTTAAACTTCTGTATTGGTAAAAAAATATATATTTAAACACATGCATACGTAAATTATATTACGGCTTTCGCTTTAACCAAGTTTTTGATTATCCGAGTTAGTCTCGGATAATTGGGACTTCAGAGTTAAAAATCTGTATGTTAAGATCCACAGCCTTTACCTTCAGAAATAAATAAGAGTCTTTCCAGCTACTTTTTCTTTGATTTACCCCGTATCGTTCTTTTACTACTGCATGCAAGGCCTTGTCATCTGGAATTCTTCCAAAAAAGGCAATCAAATTGGCTTGTGTCGTATTATCAAATGACTCTCCATTCAAATCGTGGAATAACTAAACGGAATATTGGTAGTGAAAATTATCTTCTTTAAAAAGGCAATTTAATAATTGGTAATACATTTTAAATTATTTGATGTAAAGTTTAAGCATCTTATTGGAACAAAAGAGTATAAAAGCTTTAAGAGCTCATATTTGTGTAACTTTTATTGTAGACGAATATTTGATATTGAAATGGTATCCATACATAATTTCGTTTATACTTATTATTCCATCAATTAATTCTTTGTGTATAACGTGTCATTTTTTTAAACATAAAACAATGTTTTTAAGCAATACAAACCGGAAACTTAAAGCTATTTTAACAGTTAACCTAAAGTAAGAATAGAGTAAGTGTTCAAGTATAAAAAATATAATGAGATAACGCAAGTAGCTCACGTCAGCAACGTTGAATATAGAATGATTGAGAAACAAGCACCATCCATATTGGTAGTATCGAGCACTAACTGACGGCTGGAATTCAGTCTGTCTCTCCATCTGAAATATTATACATTGTTTTGAATAATGGCCCTATTTAACCAAAATAATTTTTAAGAAATAAATATTTCTGCGAAAGCTATTGAAATCTCAAAGTTTTAATATATAGCATTTATGAAGTAATAATATTGCGATACTTATTAGCAACATTGAGCCAAAGCTGTTACTGTTAGACTTCTATTTCTATAAGCGCCTAAATTTGAGAACTAACTTCATAAATATTGATGAAAATTTGCTATGAACTGAACATGAAAGTTAAGAACTTATTGAATGAATAAAATTTAAATTTATTTATATCTTTGAGAAACATTTTTTTGTGCCTTGCTTTAATATCAAACACACCTAAAGAGAAGTATACATATGTGTATTCCAATTGTAGAAAATAAATATACGATGGTTACATGTTTTTATGATATCTATCAGTAAAACGATTCTTTATTGCTTCAAAACACAAGATTGCCAAAAAATTAAGGAAATACGTTTTTCTTAAGATTTCAGTTTATCTCTTGTAATTCTGCAATGTTACAACTATTTATTACCCTTTCCAAATTTCACGCTATGTTCATAAAAACAGTTAAATTATCCATACTTTGAATACCCTTTAATTGCGATTGACTTAAAGTATCAGAAGTTAGTAATAAAAAAATGTTTAAGTGGTCTTAATGCCAAATTTACTTACAGATTTTGAAGAATTCAAAAAGGATCTGAACATCATTTGATTGCCAATAGGACTGATTGATCCAGGAAACACCTCTCTAAAATTATAGTTTGCAGTTAAATTAATGTAAGACTTTAATTCATAAATTGTTCCTGAAAAATTTCAGCATATTGTCTCCTTATTTTCTGAACAATACACACATTAACTTCAAGTATAGCTAACTAAAAAATATTTAGTTCAAATCCCTTTAGACGACACAATTTTACTCTATTTTTGCGAAGTTAGATATTTTGTTGTACATTAATCTTTCGTTATTGTTTACACGATGGGATTATAATTTTTTCCCGATTTCATGAACAAGACTTTAGACAATTTTAATTAAAAATAATTGATTGATCTGCTTTTAATGAAAAAACTTACATTGTTCTAAAATTATAGTCGCTTTTTATCCAATATTAAAACTTAGTTCAATTTGAAAAAAAAATAGTTAATAACGTACATTTCCGAGCATCGCTATATATGTACCAACTGTTTTTCTAAAGTAAGATTTTTTTTTATTTAGCGCCAATAAGTAACAAGACATGGGGTTGTAACATGGGACAACCAGTGACAATAAGGTAAGTATAACCACGGCTTACTAGATAGGCTACAGGCTAGCCGAGTTTTAAACAATGAAAACCATTTGACAACTTTTCCCGCTTGGAGCGCTACAAGACCTACCTATATCACCCACCGCCTTCAACACTGTGAATATGCTTTGCCAGTTTGTCCAATAATGCCATCTGGATTTGCAATGATTTCCGTACTCGGCTAGCCTGTATAGTATCTAGTAAGCCGTGGTATAACAATCATTTTAAATAGGATAGATATAGAAGCTATTGGTTTCCGTTAGGAATTATTGAAGCACTAAAAATGAATTACACCAAACATGAGTTACCATACCCAACGTTTGATGTTGAAAAGTAATCATCTTCCACCCTCATTGCCGCATTAAGCTCATTATCTAACTCATATATAGTATCTTGCATTCCACTTGTAACAGGCCTACTCTAAATAAAAATATTCATAAAAACAAAGCAATAAGAATGACTCAAGTAGAAATGGAAATTATATTTTAGTGTTATTTATTTACATCAAAGAGTGCATGTTGTACGGTTACTATGCAAAATTTCCCGTGTCTCCATATCAACAGCTTTCTGTACAGCTTTCAATACTTGGTAATAAGTACTACTTTAACACTATATGATCAGCATATAGCTTTTCAATATCGAAAAAAAAAACATATAACGTCGTTTCTATGCACAATTTAATGATATATATCAGTGTTGCACAATTATACTATAAATTAAAAAAAAAAAAAACATTTTGACAAATAGCCCAACCTTTTTAGCTAACTTGTAGATTTTTCCGACCTATTTATGAATAGTTTATACACGATTTGTTATTTGAAAAAATTTTAAACATATTCCTTATTTTTCATAGAAGTAAACATATTCCATACGCATATTTCTATTGAACCTATCTACTGGATAAAAAAGACCTTAAGCATAGTTATCAAGTAGAATTTAACGAAAAGAACGAAAAGAAAGGAAGTGAAACGAAAGAATTATTTAAATAAACTTACCTGAAAAATGTATAAATTGTTATTGTGATATCCCCATTCAATGTCTCGAGCAGACTTGTAGTATTTCTCCAGCTAGGGAAAAAATATTTGATATTTATCAAAAATATATTATATTTATTATATTATATTATATTAGGAAGAAACGTAAAATCTAAATTTAACTTCTTTGAAACAGTAAGACTTAGATAAGGTTATTATCAAAAGTAATTAAATATACCTACTATTTCATGGATAAAATATTGTACTCTTTTTTTTTTTCGAAAAGAAAAGACGTCGTGGTAAAAAAATTTTGAGAAAGCTTTCGTATGTATGAGGAAATTATAAAATCTAAATAACTAGCATATTTAAAAATCTCAAACCTTTTCGTATTGATCAACTATTAGATTTGGCATGTATGGTTTCTAAAATTGAAATTTTTTAAATTTTGCTCTATATTTTTTATTCATTCCTTTTTATTTTATTTTTTTTTTATTTAATCATGAGGGAAACACATCATCATTAAAAGATTGATTGTTTCTTGAAACGAAATGGAAGCAAATTTACCTTGACGGCTAAATCTGCTAACCGAATAGCCATTTCGTCAGATAAGCAGCAAACACTTGTTTGATTTTCTGGAACACTTTCTTCACTGGTACCTCCATCTTCTAAAAATAAAGGTTATAAAGTTTATAAAAAAAATACCAAATCATATATTAAATTGATTAATAATAAACGAAACTTTTATAAATAATTTAGATTTTTTTTGCTGGAATATTCAAAATGAATCAAAGGAAATCAATTAAATCATAAATCAATGCACTAGAATCAAAAGAATGTTTAATATAAAATATCAAAATATTCCACAAGCAGTAACATTTTAAAATTGACGTATTTACCTTTAACAACTATTTTATTACTTTTCGCTCCAACGTCTTTACTTTTGACATTCAGTTTATCGTTTATATCCCTTTCAATAATTATAGTATCTGGTTCTTCAGAACCCGAAACAACAGACTGTAAAGAGGAAGTTTAAGAAAAATTATTAATATTCTTTGCAAGGGCAAGGCTTTCAAAATTTATTTATTGAATCATACATGTATTAAATATAGAGATAAAAATGAGACCTTTATTTACAAACACATTATTGCTCCTTTATTTGAGAATTTTACACACTTAGTTGTTAAAAATTATTTTACCACATGAAAAAATATTTAATACTTTGTAATAACATCCTTCTCCTATAGAGCTTATTTAACATAAATAAAACTAAAAAAAGAATTGACACATTCAGGTTTTTTAACTTAGTAAATAAATTAGGTTTAAAAGTAAAAAAAAAATCTTATGTAGTGTAGCCGAGAAACTAATCTTAAAAAAAACAATCTAGAATAATATCAAGCAAAATTTATGGTTAAAAATTTTTGTTTATTGGAAAGTATAATGGCTAGAAATGCTTTTAAATTCATGTGTAAAAGAATTCCTAAATTTTTCAGAAATAATGTAAATTGAATTTACCTCGCCAAGTCCGTAGTTAGCAGTTATAGTAAGGAGAGTTGGATTTCCAGTCAGAGGATCACAGGTGAAAAGTACACCGGCAATATCACAAGAAATCATTCTCTGAATGACAACAGCCATTGGAGAGTTCATGCATTGCCCATAACGCCTTTGATAGAATAAAAGGTTAAAAACTTGGTATATATGAGTAAATAACAATTTTTAATGATCTTTCACTTTTAAAAATTCGCTCTTGTGCTTTTTCAAAGTCTATGATAGTTTTTTAATAGTATAAATTATTATCTATTTTATGATTTTTATAACCTGTATAACATAAAAATACAATTAATACTAAACTACTATTATTTCAAAAACATCTTTTTCATTGAATGGTTAAAAATTCAGCTAAAATAATTTCTATAATACCCGACATATCAGAATAACATTTATATAAATGTTTATTCAAAATGAACTTTAAAATTATCAAACTCGTTTCTATCAAATTACTTTTTAAATTCAATTCTACAATTGTAAGTCAAATAGGATATCTTTTCAGAGGAGAGGAAGAGAGATAACTTAATTAAACCAAATTTAAGATTATGACAAAGTTGCATGAAACAGGAATAAATATTTTATATTTTATTTTATACTTATATTTTATATGCGCTAAATATGTATAATTTAATTTGTTAACTTATATTTTGAACTTAACAACTCGTGATTATTTTAGTGAATCAGAACCTGATTTACAAAAAAAAGGGATATCAGATTCTTCTAACCTTTTGTACTGAACTGCAACATAACTAAACTGTGAGGCCCAGCATTTCTTTACAGCTATCAAAACCTATGAAAAACGTTCTCATTATGATTCCCAAAAAACACCTTAATATTTAAAACATAAAACGGGTATGTTATTTAATAAACAAATTCCCAAAGTCTATCAAATAATTTTGTAATCATAAACTTTAAAGTTTATATCTTGCCTGATCAAGACCAGAAATTCCAAGAAATGTATCCATCTGCCCAGCAGCTGACATTTGCTCTGTATCTTCGCCTATTTTGAACATAAAGAGTCACTAAAAAAAGGTTCTAATATAAATACATCTTCTTAAATAAATAAATATAACTACTCACCGGTAGCAGATGAGCGAACGGCAAACTGAAATTTTGAAAAATCTTCCCCAAAAACTTGCTTCAAGTCTTTTTCTATGGAAGAGCGAATTAGACTGGGAAATTCACTTTTTATGATCACTTGTTGAACACTAAAAAAAAAGAATAAAGCTAAAAACATATTCCAAGTTTTAAGATAATATTTCTAATTTACAATGAAAATACCTTTCGCATGATTTCTTTGCGTCTCCTTGGGTATTACCACTGAAAAAAAATAAAGTTTCAAACATTTGTGTTATGTAAACACTATGTTAGGTAACCTTACACATAATCTTATACTTAACATATAGCCTTTGTGTAAATAAAAATTATTTATCTTACTAAAGAATATCTTCAAGCTCCTTTATCTTTGAAAGTATTTCCTTATTCACAATCTCTGCGTAAGATGATGTTGTTACAACAATCCCTTCCGGCACTATAAACTGAAACATGGATTCGATAAATCAAAATTATTTTTTTTATTTCAAACTAGAGAGCTGTGCCCCCTGCTTTCTCAAAAGAATTTAAGTAGAATATTCAGAAAAATATAGATTTTTAGCAAATCTGCCCAAACTCTGTCCAGCTGATTCCTTGCGGAAAGCACCAAAAAATGCGCATTTAGTCCTCCATATGCACGGTAGATACTATATTCTACTTCTTAGACTTAGAGAGACTTAGTCTGCAAACATATGGAAATAAGTTCTTGTTTTACATAAGCTTTATTTGTGTTCACTAATATAATGCCACGCATTTTTCTGTCTCAGTTTTTTTTACTAAAACTGCTGGGCTGTAAAGGTACAGTTCTCTGGGGGGGGTTATGTCCATGTATGGAATCTAGCTGCGCAGAGTTAAGCGGTCTTGCTAAAACATCCTGCATAATTATTACTCACAGTTTGTAGTTCTCTGCTGTACTGTGTAAGCTTCCCTAAAGATGAACCTTTTCCACCGGTAATATCCGCTATCTGGCATAAACTGTTTTTAAATAATACTGTCCTTGGAATAACTAAATTCGATAAAAAAAATGTATTACAAAACAAAATTGCAAAAATCTTCTTAAAGTAAACTTTTTACAGACTCGATAATCTAATATCAGTCGATAATCTTAGGTAAGCTAATTAGTATTTAATGCCCGATCTCGGGAGGACCTTTACAACCGTGCTTCCCATAAACCTTGGATGAATGCAATCCTAAAGTTACGCAATGACCCAAGGCACAGAGCGGTTGCTGAATTTCGCTTGGCCTCCGGGAATGACTGCCTAAGAAAACACCTTTTTCGAATCAACATCACTGCTTCGCCCATCTGCCCTCTTATGTAGTTTTGGAGAGGAGATGGACTCCGAGCATCTCCTACGATGCCCTGCTCTGCGCAAGAGTTCTCTCTCTGAGCGTTACTGATGGGAGGCGATAGACTTACTCGGTTAATGAACTTTGTTACAGTTTTTTTGTATCTTGTTCTCTAAGTTTTCTTTGCTGTAACTGTTTATATACCTGCCATTGGAAATAAAAAAAACCTTGGTGTGTATATGTATATTTCCTGCTTCGAATTAATTATAAAGTTTTTCTGAGTTTGAAATATCTTTAGAAAGTTGGGAATCATTATTACAGCTATAAATTGAATATTTTGTTCCTTTAACTGAAAATATTTCATTCATTTCATTCAAAGATATCATTCAAAATACCTTTTTAATGGGCATTTAGATGCTTTTGATACATTTTAGAATGTATATTTTAATTAGCATTAGAGGTACTATTATTTTAAAAAGGAAAAATCTTTCTCAATTATACCCCTTTAAAAAAGGAACTGTATTCTTACCTTTTGGAATTTCCATTACTAGTTTGTAAGACGTTTTATTGTTAGATTTTCTTGATAGCTTTCTGTAAATATAAGGTTCTGTAAATTTAGTTTCTTTGAGACACACTATTACATAAGTTATAATATTGAAATGCATGCTTCAACCTTTAGATTGCTAAATATAAACTTTTGTATACGAGTAGATGTTCATAAAGCAAAAAGATGCTTTTAAAATACCTTTTCATGTATATTCCATATCCTTTTCTTCCATTTAGATCAAACGTTGTTTGATTAAGTGTATCAGCCCAAGTAGAGTCGCACTGGGATATGATATCGTGTATTTCTCCATGAATATTGTAAGAACCCTCTGTGAAATAGAAAGTAGGATGGAAAAAATATTCTTATTCCTCTATTAAGGAGACTTTATGCCTTCCGTGTCTTAATGCCTTATTTGTTTTTAATAATATTCAATAATAATTTCATTCCTAAATAATGTTGCTTGTCACTGGAAAACATGAGACTAAAATCTATGAAATTTTGAAACTATACCTTTAAAAGTATTTCCTTCAGTTGACTGAAACATTTCTTCCATCTCCAACGTACTTACACCCCTGATACTTGAATCAGCTCTGACTATGTAACCAAATGGTAGACTAAAATTGTAACAATAATCAGAATATTTCTAAATTTTACAAATGTTACCAATTAAAAAATTCAAAATTAGCTAAAAATAAAATAAATAATAACTTTAAATAAACATTTTTGTGTTAAATCTTATTCACTTACTTTTTAGAGCTGTTTGAAGTGGAAAACTCTCCCAAGTGAAAAAACATTCCGTTCTATAGAACATTAATGCAATTTTTGAGTTAGAATTCAATACTTCTTTTAACAATGATTTTTGAGATGCATTTTGATAAAATACTAGTATTTAAATATCTAACACATACCTTTATGGTGTATCCCAGAATGTGGCTAAATTCCATATTTTCAAAGCAAATGTTACTACCTAAAGGCAAATATTTAATCAGTTCCCTCAAACGTTAAATATGTCATTAGATATGTACGTAGTTTCATAATATAATATTATATATGGGAGAGTCTCCCAAAGCGGGTAGGGGCTCGTATATTGCTGGATGGAACCCGAGTGTCAATAGTATTGTGTAAATGTGCATGCCGCGATAAACCGAACACTCCCGGGTCATTCCATTTCAAGTGGTCCAAAAAAAGTAAAATTGGTTGCTCGACCATTTTTAAAAAATCTGAAATTTTTTGTACATCAACCCTAACCTAAAAGAAGATCAAAACAACCATTATTTTTAATTTAACCTATTTTGCTTGTCCGCAGCAGCCATGCAAATTTCGACGTTTTAGCGGTTTTTGCTAATTTAAGCGTTTACGGGATTGGAAATATCTCCCCTTTAAAATCTCCAAATCACATGGGGTTTGAAGCAAAATTGTTTAGAATAAAGCGTTCTAAAAGACTAGAGCAAGTATGTTTTTCTAAAATAAACCCTTAGGGGTGAAATTTTAGTTTAAAGTTGAAATTTTTTAAAAAATATCTGCCCACTTTAAGAAGATTTTTTTATAAGAAGGAAACCTGTCAAGGCACCAATATTTTTTTTATTAATAGTCCAAATACATTTTAGGTCATATGCAAAGTTTTGGATCTGAGCCTCAATTTGTCTTTATTTAAAAAAATCTCAAAGTCGAAGATTTGTCAAAATTTGCAATTTTGAGGGTTAAATATCTCTGGTGGGGGACCAGTTAAAAATTTTAAAATGGTTCATTCTAGAGTACTATATATTAGTGTTAAGCTCAAGAAGTTCATAGGAGGAGATTTGACTACAAGCCGAGGTATGATTTTTACAAGGTGCCCCCAAATGTCGCAAAATTTGGAAGTTAAGGATTTCTACAAAATTTGTCTGTTTTCAAGAGAATTTTTTTATAGGAAGGAAACCATTCAACACAACACATATTTTTATACAAATAGTCCAAATGTAATTCAAGTTACACGCAAAATTTGAAACCTGAAACTTGGTTTTTCTTTGCTTAAAAAAATCCCAAAATCAACGATTTGTCAAGAATTTCACTTTTTAAGAGTGATATCTCTCTGAAGGAGCAGGAGATAAAAATTTGAAACTTTGTCATCTTAGAGTATATTATGGTAGTGTTATGCCCTAAAAGTTTCAAGATGGAGGGTTATTTGGCTACAAACATAGAAATGGCAAGGATGATATTAAACTTTTTTTTTTGTGGAAGTGATTTTTTTTACTTTACAATTATTTTGTAAATTTTATTAATGTTTCATTACTTTTTAATTTTAATTATACAAAATACAGCAATATAGAAAAGCTTAGCAATGAACTTTATGAATTAAAATATTTATCTCTATTTTTTACCAAACATATGTTAAAGTTGGGCTTGATATAAGTAATTATATTAACTACTTAACTTTAGCATTCAGCCATTGACAATCTTTACAACCTGAGAGACGGAGAGGGAAGAAGAAAACCGCGATGAGAATTGTTTTATTGCATACTGCAAACCTGCACCAAGATCGGAAGAACATTTTGATTCACCAAGGTGTTTTGTTGTTGTACCCATGTTTTTTTTATTAGTCGCAAGTTCATGTTTAAAAATGGATTGTGATGTGGGTCAACTTATCAGAGAAAATTGTCACAAGTCTGCTTAGGGGACATCCATAAATTACATGAGGTCAAAAAGGGGGGAGGGGTTTGGAAAAATCTCACCAAGGGGGGAGGGGGGTATCTCACGTCAACTTTTTAATTTAGAAATTATTCGATTTTCTTTGTTTTTTAAGTATGAGAAAGGAAAATAATTTTTAAAAAGTTGTAGGTAAATCTCACGCGGGGGGGAGGGGGGGTCCAGCAAAATCTCACCAAGAGGGGAGGGGGGGGGATTCAGATTTTGGAAAAAAACACCTCACGTAATTTATGGATGTCCCCTTATGGCCCAGTAACTCTTGAGGTTAATCGGTTAAGTGAACTAAGGGAAGATCATCAAAATTTGATTGTTCTAAGGATCAATAAATCTGTCAAAAATACATGCAAATATCATGAGAAAAAGTATTTGTTAAAATATCATAATCTCTTTAGCAATACTTGTTCGGATCCACTAAAAATTCATAAAAAAAGTTATTACCAAAGGACTTAATGAAATTAAAATAGAACATTTAAAAAGAGAAAAGATACCCGGATAAAGATATCCTCCATCTTGAAACTTTTAGGGCATAACACTACCATAATATACTCTAAGATGACAAAGTTTCAAATTTTTATCTCCTGCTTCTTCAGAGAGATATCACTCTAAAAAAGTGAAATTCTTGACAAATCGTTGATTTTGGGATTTTTTTAAGCAAAGAAAAACCAAGTTTCAGGTTTCAAATTTTGCGTGTAACTTGAATTACATTTGGACTATTTGTATAAAAATATGTGTTGTGTTGAATGGTTTCCTTTCTATAAAAAAGTTCTCTTAAAACATACAAATTTTGTAGAAATCCTTAACTTCCAAATTTTGCGACATTTGGGGGCACCTTGTAAAAATCATACCTCGGCTTGTAGTCAAATCTCCTCCTATGAACTTCCTGAGCTTAACACTAATATATATTACTCTACAATGAACCATTTTAAAATTTTTAACTGGTCCCCCACCAGAGATATTTAACCCTCAAAATTGCAAATTTTGACAAATCTTCGACTTTGAGATTTTTTTAAATAAAGACAAATTGAGGCTCAGATCCCAAACTTTGCATATGACCTAAAATGTATTTGGACTATAAATAAAAAAAATATTGGTGCCTTGACAGGTTTCCTTCTTATAAAAAAATCTTCTTAAAGTGGGCAGATATTTTTTAAAAAATTCCAACTTTAAACTAAAATTTCACCCCTAAGGGTTTATTTTAGAAAAACATACTTGCTCTAGTCTTTTAGAACGTTTTATTCTAAACAATTTTGCTTCAAACCCCATTTGATTTGGAGATTTTAAAGGGGAGATATTTCCAATCCCGCAAACGCTTAAATTAGCAAAAACCGCTAAAACGTCGAAATTTGCATGGCTGCTGCGGACAAGCAAAATAGGTTAAATTAAAAATAATGGTTGTTTTGATCTTCTTTTAGGTTAGGGTTGATGTACAAAAAATTTCAGATTTTTTAAAAATGGTCGAGCAACCAGTGCTGGACCACTTGAAATGGAATGACCCTCCCGAGTTTCGATCAACTCCGATAGAACATCGGATATGTAATATGGGGTGACTGGGCGCAATATACACTGCTGGCCAACCAAAATGGTACACCAATAAGGAAAAAAAAAATCAAAGCCAAATTTATTTCTGTGATTACACATAGTATCAATGTTAATTGATTAAAAATACAGCCTTCCTTGAAGTGAGGGGGTCGAGAAAATCAGAAATTAGTGTTATCTCCATAGGTGTCCATTTCCGCCTCTACCCGCCATGTTATTGAGGGACAAGGACTTTAAATGGGCTTTTGGGTATTGTCAGGCCATGGTGCCTCCCCAGGTATGCAAAGTTCATCTGGTGTACCCTCGGACGTTGTATACCGGGCTAGGTGCTTTCTTGTCATTAGTCCGCCACCATGGCCTGAAGATAAAGGTGGAGAGTAGGCTAAAAAAAAACCAATGATGCAGCTCTGGCTGGTAAATGTATCGGTAATTCATAGTGAGGAGGTAGGGGAGTGGAATTCATGTCGTTTTCAGTACAGTGGATAATCCGTTTGGCACGCATAGCTTCAATAATCTTTCATTCTTCAACACCGGGTTTGGTGTTGGCAATAGTGCGCCAAATGATGAAAATGGACATTTTAATGACATGAAAATGTGTTTCTGAGCAATTAACGCTTTTCCTCACAGCATCCGGATGATTGGATATGAGTTTGGAGACACCGTAGGGAGAGGGCGCTCAGCTGTTGATTTTGATGTGGTCAAACTTTTTTGTACGCAGGTTAACAGAGTTAGGGGCCATATGGTTCCTCTTCTGCACCTCCTTAGTACGAATTACCGATACATTTACCAGCCAGAGCTGCATCATTGTTTTTTTTAGCCTACACTCCACCTTTATCTTCAGGCCGTAGTGGCGGACAATTTTCCAGAGAAAAATGCACACCCACATGTTGAACGCAATGCACAAGCCTTCTTATTATCCCACCAAGTTGCTTGTTTTCCCTGGCCAGCCCGTTCTTCAGAACCAACGTCCGTAAAACAGGCCCTCTAAATGAGGAGAAAGCACCTAGCCCGGTAGCGTAATTCTAATTCCCACATGGACAAGGAACAACCATTGGCAATCTTCCAATCTGATCGCGTTTCTCCTCAGCGCGCGGGCTTTTTTTTTGTTCATGTTTCACCCCAACTCCTCCATTTCCCCATTCTTTCTGAAAAGGAAAGTAATTCTTTCGTTGATTTCGTCTGCTATCTCTGTCGTAGTCATTTTTGCTCGCATGATGAAATTATTGCGGATAAATTTGAATTCAGACAAAATACTGACGCAGTTATAAAAATAATTACTCACGAAATTTGGCATTAAGTGTACACAACAATTTACCAAATGCAAAGAACCATTAGAAACTCGTACTATTTAAAGCAGGCATGGCCAACCCGCGGCCCGCGGGCCGCATGCGGCCCGCTTGATATAATTTTGCGGCCCGCGAGAATTTTCGTAAGTTTAAAAAAAAACTTTACTCTTCGAGCTATAATTTTCTTTTAAGAACAATGTTTAGTTGCAAAAATGCCCCAAAATTGCCCACCTCAAATGTATCTCCAAAATTCGGACTAGGTGTGTACCAAAACTAGTTAAAATCTAGGTTTTTTTAGTCAAATTTCCAAAAATTTTCTGGGGAAGGACCCCCAGACCCCCCTGTGGTACTTGTACCTTTATTACTCATAACTTTTCTAACATTTACTAGTTGTTTAGGACGCAAATTCTACTTAAAAATTTATTAAAAAGTTACATTGGACCTATTAAAATGCGTGAGAGAGGCTGAGGAGTAATTTTGGGCCCCATCCGAAATAAATTTCTACATAAGCCACTGATCTCATCATATCTTAATTACTGTCACTATATCACACCATACTTGCATTCATATATGTAGTAATTTAGACGGAAGAAATAAAGCATCAATTAATTTTGTTTTTATTTTTCACTAAAAATTTTTGTTCTGGGACTTCGTCTTCAGACTTGAGAGATTATTAAAATGACAGTAGTGGCGTATCCACCTAACTTAGTTTCGAGTAATTCAGAATGAAAATTTTATATTCGGCCCGCGGGAGTATTGTGGTTTTCCGAAATGGCCCTCAAGATCATTTGGGTTGGCCATCCCTGATTTAAAGTGTTAATTTTTTATTATTATTATTTTTTTAATTTTATATTTTCATTAGTATTTTGGGATATTTTCATTAGAATTTTGTGGTATTTTCATTAGAATTTTGCGGTATTTTCATTAGAAGTTTGTGGTATTCTCATATTGTGTTTGAAAAGAAATAAATAGGTATTTGCTTTGAATTTTTGAGGTTCATGTTTTTATACTGTTCAAATTATCGCGTGGAATGTTATAAACTGTATTATTAAATTCCTTCAGTGATCATTAAGAGCCTGTTAATTTTAATTTTTTCTGAAGTAATTATTGATCAGAGCTTATTAAAGAATAATCACGATACAAATTATTAATAAATCCAATAGATCCAATGAAAAGGTTGTATCGATTGAACACTACTTTGATAATATTATTTTAACACCACTTTTATTACATAGAAGTTAGTGCGAATGTTTCCTTCCATTCTGGCTGTGTGCGAACGATCGTGAAGAAACTTAATCCATCTGCAGTTAACAAATTATTCGCTATCCGTTGGAGGCCAACAATGACATACATAAAATCTTTACCGTATATAGCATTTGAGCATTTCATTGCGATGCTTAACTTAACAGTCCGAAAGAAGGTGGCGAAAATCGAAAAAGCAAGCGGTTCTTGTTTTTTTCCCCCGTTCCTCCGCTCGCGTTCCTTGCCCATGTGGGAATTAGAATTACGCAGCCCGGTATACGACGTCCGAGGGTACACCAGATGAACTTTGCATACCTGGGGAGGCACCATGGCCTGACAATACCTAACAGCCCATTTAAAGTCCTTGTCCCTCTATAACATGGCGGGTAGAGGCGGAAATGGAGACCTATGGAGATAACACTAATTTCTGATTTTCTCGACCCCCTCACTTCAAGGAAGACTGTATTTGTAATCAATTAACATTGATACTATGTGTAATTACAGAAATAAATTTGGCTTTGATATCTCTTTTCCTTCTTGGTGTACCATTTTGGTTGGCCAGCAGTGTAAAAAAAAAACTGTGTTTTTTTTTAAACTTAAGATATGTTCCTTCTGAATAGTCGAAAACGTTGATAATGATAATATTATATATTATTTTGACACAATCTAACTTAAAATACTATGAAAGAACAGGAGAGTTTTTTATATTTTTGAGGTTTTAACCCCCCTTAAAGTAAGAAAGGATCTTCTGGCCAAAGCGGGTAGGTATCCGCATTCGCAATGGAAAATGACATGAAAAGAATTTTTTTTATAACAGTAAGATATGTAACTAACATCTCAAACATTGTAGGAGAATTTACTGGGGTCATGAGGGCCAATGCCGACTTTTAATGCGTATCTATATAATGACTATTGAGCAACAACCGAAGCCTTCGAACCCCCTTAAATACGAAATATACGTACTTTTAGTAATAGAAAGTAACTTACCTAAATCTCTCACTCTTTGACCAAATAAATAAATCTCTTTGTCTTGAATTTCATCACCAACGCTCACTGTACCTTGTATTATTCCTGATTGTCCATAAGCATTTAATACTTTTCGAAAACTATAAATTATAAAACAAAAGTTAGCATTAAAATTTTAATATTTTAATGTTAAATTGATTCTTATTGGAGGTAATAAATCTACTCGCTATATCACCTGTTTAGAGGAGGAGTTAAACCCCTCCACTCTACAGAAGCTAACCATTTCGCAAGAACTTTTTTATCGATTTCTTCTAAGAAATCGAAAACGTCTGACGATGCGATCCATCTGAAATTATTTCAGAAACAAGAAATTATAAACTTAATATGGATTATTTTTTTCAATGGAGACTTATTAATTTTTAGGGCAATGTAATTTTTTATTTAATTCTATCTTAAAAGGAATAATAGTTATATCTCTCTATATTAAAAAAAAGTAACAGTGACCGCCACCGCTGCTTTTGAAAACTTTATTTTTGAACACTTTGAACTCTCACTACGCAAAAACTATTCCACGGAAATTTGTGAAATTTTAAACATTTCTAGACAAATGTATGAGGATCATTTTCGTTCTAAAAGCTAATTGATGAGATAATTAGTTCTAGAGTTATTTAATGTCAAAGTCGAAAATTATTTTTTTCTGCTGCGAGTTCGCCCCCAGCAAAATCTATTAGCAGCAGAAATATGATTTTTTTGCAGACACATACTCTTAGATGTGCAGTTTTGCACCACGTCGCCCTTTTTTCGAATTTCGAATTAGTTTTGGAGTAATTAAGTTTTAAAGTTTCGAAATTTTTGACGGTTTTTCTGTTTTTTTTATTATAAAAGCAAAACTAATCATAGTAGAACTATGATATTTTAAAGGCACATACAAATATTTTTTATAAAAAGATTGGCTTTTTGTTTTTTCAAAAAATCTGATTAGTTTTGGAATTATTAACATTTAAAGTTTTAATTTTTTCTTCTCTTTCTGGCCGTTCACTAGAGAAACAGACAGTTTCATGCGTGTTTTATGATGAGTCTGATTTATTATATTTTCAACAATGCTTTTTTCAACAAAGTGGTTGATGGTTATTAGTAGACTTGCTGAATATTTTTTTTAACATTTCAATTAAATTATTGATAAGCAAGAGAGAGGTATTTTCGGTATTACAAGAGGCTTAATTAAGCCGAGAAAAGGGCTCTGTTGGATTGTTGAGATGAACAAGCGAGCTCTGCTCGCTAAGATCGCGAAGCGATCTGAAAAGAACTGCAAAGCAGTTCCGGGGGTTGGTGAGCGATAGCGAGCAGGGGGCAGGCCCCCTAGTACTATCTAAAAAATACAAAAAATCTTTAAATTCCGTATAAATAGACTTAAAAGAAATATATTTCCTTTATAATTAAAAAAAATCATTTTTTTTTTCATAAACCCTGCGAATTATAATACGAATACAGATTTTTAGACAAATATAGAACTAGTAAAGGTTCAATTTTCATCGGATATTTTCATCATATCCCTGTTATCGGACATTATCCTTATCTTAAGTTCTTTGGTCCTATTTAAATTGAATAAAAGGAACCCTATCATATAATAAAAGAAGTTTACATAACATAACTTACAACAATGCAAATTTTACATATACTGGTCTTTGGGAACCAGTTTCATCTGTTTCCCTGGAAAAATAAAATAAATTTATTAAAAATAACGACCTAAATTTCTAAAAAAAAATATAAACTGCCTTTAAAAAGCCAAGACTCGTTTTAAACGTATTCCAAATAAACGCGTAAATTTTAGCTCATTTAAGAAGACTTTAAAGGAGAAATAATTCAGTTTTTTTCTCAAAATTTCAAAATGACATTTTGAATATAAAGGATGAAATAAGAACGAATTCTCGAACCTTAAGTAGCCATTATAGAACAATCTCCATAACCTCATCGGGTTTCGGTAATGAAGCTGTAGGTTACCACAAGAAAACACATGTTTGTCTAAGCACATCTTTTCTTCATCAGTTGTTCGAATGAGTTCATAAGTCTTTCCCGACTCAAGTTTAAGGTGGACCCGGGCGTCTGCTTTTTTATCACTTCGACGACTGATACTGACCACAAGACTTTCCTTCTTGGAATTAACACCATAGAAGAAAACCTCATCTTTAGCCTAGAATGAACCTCAAATAATTACACTAGAGAAAGGATCGTAAATGGTTTGAAATACAAAAATTTTACTCAGACTTATAATTCGAATGGTCATTAAGTTTTTATAATGATTTAATACAACCTTCGTTTTTAGAGTGATTAAAAATCAATTATTATAACTGAAAATGACAAATCAATTACACTGGTGTGCAAAAATTAAGGACCGTTTTTTTCAATATAACACCTAGCATAATTATTTTTCATCCATGAAAATAATACCACAAGATGTTCAATGAGTGGGAATATAGGGCGCGAGAACAAATTTTCCCTACCAATAATTTAAGAGGGTAAATGGACCCTCCATTGATAAAGGAATACCATTACACATTTGGAGCAGTGACAGAAACGTCTATGTGAGAGGTATTTAACCGAAAATTTTATGTTGTTTGTAAAGAATATGATTATTCCTGAACTTAACGCATATTTTTAAATGTGTGTGCTAATTTAATGGTATTTTTTTAGGTTTTATTGAGAGATATCAGTCTAATCATTATTTTTGGCAAGTTTTAGCTTCTGGGTCATTTTTGGTATGTGGTATCTATCTGACCGTCAACCATATTTTCAGTAGTTCTCACATGTGCTTGACTGCGTTTAGGTCTGTGGACCCGGAAAGTAACTTTATTCTTTCAAAATCGTGACTTATGAAAAACTTGGAGAAAGCCAAATTGTGATTTGATTTTTCGCAGCTTTGTCATGCAAAAAGAGAAAATAAGGAACCCAAAATTTAGTTCATTCATACAAAAAATGAACCATGTAACCAAAAAAGTTGTATTAAAGACTTTAAAAACTCTTATTTACCTGATGCATTTAATTCATCGAAAGCTCTGTTTCAGAATCATAGAAACTAATGTTGATAAGCACACACATTTTGACAGTCCTTTCACTTATAATGCAGTTTTAAATTTCATCCCAAAAATATTCAGAATTCACTCACTTTCAACAGATGAGATTCAGGAAAAGGAGATTCCAGCTCAAATTCTTTTTGAGGTGTAATTGCGTGAGTTTTCTCCGGGCTCTCCGTAGAATGAGGGTCATACAAGTCTAGCCTTTTAGGATGCAAGTATCGAAAAATCTCGATATAAATTGCAGATATCAACCACTTGCACTTGAAAATAGCATCTGGAAAAAAGTATCCAACCACATTTTCCTGGTTACTTACTCAATTTATTGAGTTATTAAAAGCTAGAATGATGAAAAAAAATTTCTATAAATTTAATTCTATTTAAATACTTTTGGAATCATTTCTAAAAGGTCTAAAGAGGTTTAAAATCATATTCCAAAAAAAATATACCAAGTTCACTCCTTGGCAGAAGAAACATAACCTAGAATTCTTCAGGCTTTGATTTCATAAAAAATGAGTAGCTATTGCACTCTTTTGACTATCACTAAAGTTGAAAGTTTAATATAAACACTAGTAAATTAATAATTTAGTTATATGATATTTTTTATTCATATTAAATAAATAATCATAAAAGCCAATTTCATGAATTCTAAAAACATATATCGTTGATTTGCCCCAACGTTTTAAAAGAAGAAAAAGTGAAGAGATAAAAAACTAAAATATGAAAAGATGTCTAAGGTGCACTACCTTTTACTGTAACAACTAACTGAAAAAAAATTCAAGTCAAAAGTTTAGGTAATTAAAGTCATCAAATGATATAAAAATACCTTCAAAAGCTTACCAGAAAAGTTTTCAGGTAGAAGCTCTAAGATGAAAGTAACAGGTGAAGTAATTATGGATCCCATTTTAACGAAAATTAGTCCAAAAAAGGGAGAAAGCGCTTGTCTTTGAAAGGAGTATAGTATCTAGACAAGCAGCAAGTTTTGTGTTATTGATTGGCTTCGTTTTCTTCCTCGAAATTCTGTGAACGTCACAGTTGAAAGTTCAAAAGTGAGAACTAAATCTGCTAAAAGATAACGAAATGAATTAAGATACTTCAATGTTATCTAAAAAAATATTATTCCAAATCATTATGAGAGCGTCAAAAAATATCAGCGAAGGCTATTGTATAACGCTAGATAATGTAAATCATCTAAGGCGCCCGTTGAAAAATCCATATCACAAACAGTTTAATTTTTTTTCTATGCTATATTTCTAAAAATTTAATTTCTTTAAATATTTCATAAATGATATTTTTTTCCTGATATACACTGATACATACATGGCTATTATAGGTCCACCTAATTTTTCTTAAAATATTAAGCAAAACGATATTGTTGTAAACTACGGGTTCTTTGAATGATTTTTAAAACCTTAAAAGAATAAACACGATGAAATTTCATCAAAAACGAAAATAATCACCAAATACTCTGGCTTATAATTATATGTAAATAACAACAAAAACTTATTGGACAGCTATTTTGTCAGATGTCATAAAAAATTCTCTTCTCCAGTGTTTTCAGTGTTTATAACCTACTAGCGCTGCGGCTAAAAATTATCCGCCCTTATAGAGACGAGCTTCGCCCGTACAAATGTGTGTACAAAACGCTATCCGTGGCTTTCCCACGGGCTTCGCCCGCATAGAAGTAGCTGAAGTTTTTTATTTGCACTTCTATTATTGCCATTCAAATCTCTTTGCCTTACAAGGAACAATCTCAGCAGTGGGGGGGGGTCAAAGCAAGAAAGTAAATTACCTGGTGATCTGGGGTAGATTTTTTCCACCTCGGATTTTATTTTTGTTGTGTTCTATTTCTATATAGGGTGTTTCAAAATTCCGTATCACGACTCTAGTTCTCAACCTTTTTTGCAGATGTACTCAAAAGCTGTGTATACTTATTTTATTAATAATGCCCTAAGAAAGATTGACTGAAAACTTTAGTTATTAAAATTTTATTATTCATCATATCAAATGCACGAAAAAAAATACATGAAACTATCTTTAGTATTCGAGGAGATATAGCGAGTAAAAATAGAACATTTTGGGCCTCACAAACTAAAAAAATCCTAAATTTGCAAATTTCTTGGATTTTTCAATTTAAGTTTTTATTTATTTAACTTAAAAAACGCCAAACTACGTGATAACACAGAAAAACTTGTAAATTTGTGATACTCGTACCCTGACACAATTGAATACTTTAGGTAGGAGATAGCTTTGTCATTGATAGCATAGTAGCATTGTTTGCATAAGTTGTTTTATCAGATACAAATAAAAGTTTTATCTTAAACAAAAATTAACATTTCGAAGATTGAATGAATAGGCCAAAATCATCTTATCGATGAGTTTGCTGAAGATAATATATTACTATTTCGATAGTTGAAAGAACTGTTTTTAAACGCATCTTGTACCTAATCCTGGCGAGTGTGCTATCAATAGCTATTAGGAGGTACTAACCACAGGGCTAATATTCTTAGGTCATTCGTTTATGAGCTACAAAAAATTTTGGGAGCACTCGCCAGGTAGAAAAATTTCGATTACATTCAACCAAATTATACAGGGTGTTTCAAAAGTACGTTTCACGGCTTTTATTTGGAACCAACTCTCCTAGGGTCCTGGGAGTAAGGTCTACCCCTAGGTAAGTGACCCTGGAGAATCCATTGAGAAGACTTACAGCACCCCTAGTGGCGAAATAAAAAGTTAAAAAATTTAATTAAGAAGCTAAAGGAGATAGAGCAAACACCTCCGTAAGAGTATTGTTGCCACTGTTATAAGTAACTCAATGAAAAAAGATTCATGAAAATATCATGAATATTCGAGGATATATTAGCATGTGAAAATAGCCCTTTTTCAAGCCTCAAAAAAGAAAAAATTCGCAAATTTGCAAGTTTTTTTAGAGTTATTATGTCGTTTTGTATTTTGTTAGTTAAATAAAGTAAAATTTTAATCAAAAAATCAAAAAAACTTTCAAATTTTTCTTTTTTGATGACTTTTTTGATATCTCTGCGAATATTCACGATATTTTCATGAAATATTTTTCAGTGAATTACTTATAACAATGTCAACAACACTCTCACTGAGGTGTTTGCTCTATCTCTTTTAGTTTTTTAATTATTTTTTAACTTTTTTATTCCGCCGCTAGGGGCGCTGTAAGTCCTTTCAATGGATTCTCCAGGGTCACTTACCTAGGGACAGACCTTACTTCCAGGACCCTAAGAGACGTTGGTTCCAAATAAAAGCCGCGAAACGGACTTTTGAAACACTCTGTACGATGAGGCGATTTGATTTGCCAAAATTTAATATTACTTTTCATTCATAAAAATGAATGAATCGTTTATTTTTTTCCTCCTTAAATGATTTTAAGTTTGTTTTGAAACTACCAAAAATAATACTTTAGTTCCTAAATTGAAACAAAAAGAAAATTTCTATTGATTTTTTTTTTAAATAAACAATATCCCCATCTAATATTAATAAAAACTAAGATAGGAGGAGATATGTGTAAAAATAAGAATAGGGTGTTAATAAATTAATTTTAATTAATTTAATTAGTAGTGTGAGATGAGAATTGCCCTTATATAGATAACTTATAAATAATCAGTTAATAACAGGGTTTTTTTAAATAATAATCCTTTTTACTCTAACAAGAAAGATTCTCTGCATCAGCTTTCGGCAAATATATTAAAAACCCCAAATAACTGCTTTGTAATTACTCACTCAGCAGTTTAGAACAGCTTTTAAGCTGTATTAAAAGTTAGTTTATTTCTCCATATACCGTCTTCTCTTAACCCCTCTAAATTAATAAAACCTGAAAATTGTGTTAAATTAAATGTTAATTAAATTTAAATGTTAATTAAAATGTTTTGATGTTTTAGAATGTTGAATTGGTAAATTTCTTTTAAAAAAGCCTTTTTAACATAATGTCTTTTTATTTAAATGTGTTTCCTAATTTCTTGAAAAAAATGTATCACTAAATATAAATTTTCTATGAGATTCTAAAACTAAATAGGATAAGGCCACTAGTAGTGGATTGAGTACTGTTCATAAAAACTAACATTTTAACGCTACGGTATTATTTTTTACTTCTAAATAATATTTTTATAAACTAAATAAACTTTTAAAAAATAATCATATAATCTGAATTACATGAATGTATTCTCAAACTTAACAATCATGGAGTCATATAATAATCATATAGAAATAATTAACTTTAATTATAAAATAAGCATGAATGCAATAACACTTTCAATACCAGAGAGAAAAATCCGAGCTTTCAAGGATTTTATGAAAATTATAAAAAAATTTTCTTACAGAACCTTTATCTTTTTAAGCTGAATTCTCAAATAAAAACTTTTAATTTAATACGTAACGCCTAAGTTTATTACTTGTTTTATCATTAAAGCATGAAAATCCTGCAGAAAAATTTGACAGTACAAAGAAAACTTAAAAATCTAAAACTTGAAAAACTTTAAAATATTTAATGAGAAAATTAATGAGATACTTACCTGATGGTTTTATTGAAATTGCTATTACAGCCCTTTTCCACACAGAATGACTGATTACATCAACTCTAATAAAGAGTTGATCGAAATACCTTTGAAATTCGATATCATTGTCATATTATAATGAGAAGGAACGACCTTGGTGAAGACACAAGATAACTTAATTGATAAGTAATATTTGAAAAATCAATTCCGTATTCTTTTTAACTCAGTTGTAGGAAATTTCGCGAAATTTGTCAAATTTTTCAGTAGGTATTATCACGTAATTGTGCACTTTTTAATTAAATAAATAAAACTTTAGTTGAAAAATTGAAGGGACTTGCAAATTTGGGAACTTTTTCTAATAGAAGTGCTATTTTCTCTAGCTTATATATCCTTGAATAGCTAAGATATTTTTGTAAAAAAAATTTTTTGTTTTTTATACATGCGTTTATAATGTTATTAGCTATTTTCTACTTTGAATTTTTTTCTTCTTGGGGTTGTCTCTTTTATTATTTTAATTAATTTTTGAACTTTCTCATTAGATCCGTTTAAGTAAGCTGTCTCAATAGCTTCAGCATGATTACTTAACTATAGGTACACCGCACTTGAATGATTCTATGAAGCGTGATTGATGATTGATTAACTTATTCCGACTTTTGAAACGCCCTGTATGTAAAATCTTATAGATTATTTTCTCCTTTTACTGTATTATAACGAGATTACTCTTTTGTTTGCGTTTTTAAAATAATAAAGAACTGGCAAATTACTTCCAAAAAATAGGCTTTTTTTATACAGAATGACTACAGAATAAAACATTTTTATTAACCCCCCCCCCCCTATTTACATTGACAACCAAACAATACAAAGTACCATACAAACTGTTTTTCTTTCACGGGAGGACTTTTTGTTTCAAATTATTAAAAAGTTTATATTTTCATTGCACCGTAAATGATGAAAATAACTTCTGAACTCATTCCGTTTCGATTACATGCAATTTTAGATTATTTCCAAAGTCTTCAAGGATGAAAATTCAATTATTTTCCAATAGAACTCGTTTTTTTTTACAAATATGCATACTGATAGGTTTAGCAATATGATTTAAATACATAGAAGTATCTCGGTTTCTTTATTTTCATTCAATCTTTATAAGTTTCAAGCTTGATCTCCATCTTCTGGTTTTGGAAGCTTCTGTAAAATACCTTTATTGCCATCCAACAAAGCATAATCACCTGGAAAGTACGTAACTTTAAATTAAAGTAGTATAGTATACATCGGAAAACTTTTAATTTACTAAAAGGAAAACTGAAACGTAAGCTTTGACCTTTTCTATTTTTTATATAACTTTACATTTCCATTTCTAAATTGTTTAGTGTCAAGTAAATTATCAAAAACTCAATTATTAAATTATCAAAAAAAAATTAAATTTGTAATAATGACTGCATGCATTTGTTCAACATGTTTATCAAATTGATGTCAAAATAATTATATTCAGTTTTATAATTAGTAAAAATAATGAATAGAAAAATTTGGAAGCGTTATAGATACCTGTCTGAAACTGTCTTGTTGCTCCATGTAAAGCTGCTACACAAGGAATACCGTACTCTCTGCTAACCACAGCACCTGTAGGTATTTAAAAAGTTTTACCACTTACTTTTAACCAAATACTTCAATATTTTAATGTTAAATGCGTTCAACAACAATTGACAAAATACGCATTCAATAGGTCAGTTCGATGTATTGATTCGTTTTTCATTTCATTGAAAGTACCTATTATTAAAACCTATTTTTACTCTGGTTTTTTTTTTTACTTTTTTTATGGGGTAATGGGGTAACTTTAATTTTTTAACTGTTTTATCTGAACCAAAGATATAATTTTCCAGAATATAAGTGAAGATCCGAGTATGGTCTAAATTCGGGCAACTTGCTTTTAAGTGGGAAAGATTTCTGTGCAGTTGCGAAAGTGGCTTGCGCCGGGGCCAACTGTTTTATAAGAAAAGCTACTGAGGATAAACTCAATTTTTTTTAAAGCCATTGTAAAATTCAATTGTATTCTTTCGGTCTTCTAGTTAACAGAGCACCTGTTTTAATCTGTTTATACATTTTGCAATGGCTGCTGTGACTTATCAACTTGAAATACTGGATGGTCTAAAAACGGGCTGCTATCCATAATGGGACAGTTGGAAAAGCCTATTTAAAAGTTCAGAATAAAGAATGACTGTAATTGGTTTATGGGAGACGGGTTATTTATAGATAAATAAATTTATTGGAAAGATATTTATTGGCACCAGAACCTGATAAAACTTTCAGACCGATACTTTTCACCCTAATCTTTTAATAATAATTTATTACAGAACCATTTTTTTTATTCTTCTTCCTTATCCTCCAAGTCCGACTTAATAAAAATAAAATGTGTTACACTGTAAAAAATTCCAGTAAAATTTACTGTTTTAAACTGGCAGCTAGGTTGGTTGTGGAAAACCGTAAAAATTACAAAGTAAATCCGTAAAAACAACGGCTAACTTTTTATACAATGTACACAATTTTTTACAATTTAATTTTGACCATCATTTTGAAAACAGACATTTTACCTCTTTTAGGAAATCATATGATTTTGTTTTTACAACTCTACTTTTAATTGTTTTTTCTACAAAAAATTAATAGATGGACTTAAGGGGTTCATAAAAACTTATTTAAATGCTATTTGCTAGTACAGATAGTGTTTGCAAAAAAATTAAATAGTAGGTACCTGTACTATTTTTAATAAAGATGATGGTGACCGCGTTAGGATATTATTAATGAAAGTGGGTCGCGATGTTCAAAAGCTTAGGAAAGTTAGGAATATTTGTTGCCCCAAGATTGGTTCCTGGGGTTCCTGTATATATTTGGATTATCCCAGTCTGCTGTAGGTATAATTCCAATAAAATCAACCGGAATTCCACAGATTTTTCCCTTTAAATATAGGAAATAAAAACAGTAAATATGCATTATTAATTGCGTTTACCATGAGATATTAAGCCTCCGAGCTCAGTTACGACTCCTGCAAGAATTGGAAAGTAGGGAGACCATCCTATATCAGTACTGTACGTTACAAGAATTTCCCCAGGCTGTGGAACAAAAATATGTAACAATTAAAACCAATAATAATAATAATAACTTTATTTCCATATGTATTATAAAAAAGTTACTACGTACTTATATTTCTATACGGCAAAGGAAGTGATAAAATATTTATTGTGAAGTGTGAACTGCTTAAACATGAATTCAAACTGAATATGACAAGAATTTTTTTTTTTTATTTTAAATTTCTCACTCGTAAAGTTTTTATAACTACTTAATTCTCTTCTTAAAAACCTCTTACCTGTAAGTGAGAAGCTTCTTCTAAATCAAGGGCGACACGGACGTATCCTTTAGCTACACCTTGACTAACCGGAACACCTATAAAAAGGCTAATGTTTGTATCTTGCAAAATACCAATTCATAATCTTAAATTAGAAAATACTAAAACCCCAAACCTGTCATTGTGAAGCAGTTTTCGTTAAATACTATTGGTGTTTCATCTATGTTTATCTATAAAAATAAAATTCAATTCATAATATGTATTGACTCATTAACATTTACATTTCATAAGACAATAAATTATTGCTACGCATTTACTTAGAAAGAATCAATTTCAACAAGTTTCCTAAATAATTCAAGTTTAGACATAAATTGAATTTTACAGTTTTAAGTGCTCAATAATGAGTAGCAATATAATATATATTTACAGTAGTTAGTAAATTAAATTACAGAAACAAACTCACCGGTCTGGGAAAACCTTTCTTTATTTCTGGAAATATGTACTTATCCAATATCGGATGACGTCTTTTTCGATGACTGGCTCTATAATAAAATACCTTCTCTTATTTAAACCGAAAGAAAAAATTAAACGTGCTTTTTCTTATACAGTCAGTGTTTTCTAGTGTAAGTACCTTTTAAAACTGTATTTTCTCAAAGTAAGAGTAGTTTTAACTCGTGTCTCAGTATTTATGCAAAAGGATCTCTAAAGGAATGTCTAATATAGACAAAAAAAATTCTTCCTCAAAGAGAGGAATTTTATTTTTTCATGTAAATTAAAAAATTAAAGTCAATAAATGATATTAATCAATGTATGGTTTTAAGAAACTACTGACATTTTTAACCTCATTTACACAACCTAAGTTCTTTTTCTCATTGTAGGGGAGAGTAGGGCACCTTGGACCATGGCCCACCTAGGGACTCTCCACCTTCAACGTGTTTTGGATCTTTGGTGCGTCTAGGTAATTATTTACATCAGTTTTCTTGTTTTCCGTGATGCAAAGTTGCAATCACTTTTAGTTTCAAAAGAAATTTTTTAATAAAAGAGGTTTATTTATGTTGTTATAATTATCAATTATGTTGAGATTCAAATATGTGTATCCATTAATATTTTAGAAAAGAAAAAGAACATCTTTTGGTAAACCTAAAAGAGTAATTAAAGTTTAATACACAAAGTGTCAAGTAGAGCACCATGGAACACTCTGGTATGGGGCCCCTTGGGACACTCAGGTGTGGGGCACATTGGGACATGTTAAAAGATACCCCAACATTTTCAAGAAGAAAAAAATATTAAAAAACAATAAATAATTTAAGAATTTAGAGGATTATAAGTTAGAAATTGGTGCAGAAAAGTTTCTGGAAGGAAACAAAAAAAAATAAGTGATTTAGGTCATGACAAAAATGAGGAAATAAGTGAAAAATTTTGAATGTAAATTATTATTGATGATCAATTTAAGATTCTTAAGCGTAGCTTAATCATAATTTAATGTGTTATTTTTATATTTTGCAAAATAACATAAGTTTTTATGTTATCATTGGAAGTGTCCCAAGGTGAGCCACTAGTGGGGCACCTTGGGAAAATAAAAGAGGTTTTTTAAATTTGTTATTTATGAATTCCCTAAAAGAGATAATTAATCAGAAAAATTTTTATTAGATGCGCAAATGAGTATATTTAATATATTAGCTTCGTTTGAAAAAATATAAAGGTATGAATAAATTAGAAAAATAATTTAGTAAAAAGTGTCCCAAGGGGCCTAATCTCCCCTACTGTGAAAAATCTTTTTAGAAGTATAGAGGTAAAGCGTGATGTTCCCTACTTAAAATATTTTAAGTATATTACTTCATCCTCTAGTGGTCTATTGAAATTGAGATACTTAGTTATAGCTTTAGAAGTTGATTTTAAACTACTTTACAGAAAAATTTAATGCATATGCAATTTTCCCAATTTTAATCGAGACAAGATGTTTTTTATGATGTTAACAAACATTGTTTTTTATTAAAGCGTTAGTTACTTTGATATTATTTTCGGAGATCTGGTAGAAAGAAGTTCTTTGATTTCATCCAAAGTCATGAAGTACAGGAGATCTTCGTCAGGAATGCGGCCTTCAAAGACCATTAGTTTGGCAAGTCTAGTATACCCTTTACGCCAAGCATCAACTCCTCGTATCAGCACAGACTAAAAAGGATTGAGAAATGTCTTACATAGTGCTGCAATGGGGCAAATGTTTTTAATTAAATAATCATACTAATTGTCTTGCATTGTACTTAATATTCAGGAACTACTTAGAGAGAACGAAAAAAAAAACAGAAGTTTTCTAAAAACATATCTCATTAAGAAACCTTTATTAAGAGCATTTTCAGTTATTAGTGGTAAGTTTGATGCGAACAAAGTTGTTAAAATGGGGGGATAGTAATGAAAACTTTAAAATGTCAGCTTTTTACAATTTGATAGGTTTATTTAAAAGCATGAAATGCGGAAATTCATTTCATTGAAAATCCATTAAAAGAATCATAAGTTTGGTTAATTTAAATCAGTAAAATAAACATTTATGTCTAAACACACGAATAAAACTGATAAAAAAATCCTGTAAATCCTGGTAGTATTATACATTTAATTCTGACGAGTACAGATTGCTTAATGAACTAGATGAAAGTTACCATATTTTGTGCCTAACACGTAAAATAGCTCAACTTCCAAAAATATAACAAAAATTACAATCACCCTGTAAAGTAATAATCCGTTAGAAAAGTTTAGTTAGAAAGATCTTAATTCGATGGAACTTAAAGGATATAAGATTACCATTCCATCTAATTTATTTTATTCAATAGTACCTAGTATTTTAAAAAAATATATCCTAAAAAATATATATATCACCTTAGATGCTTCTCTATTCTGCACAGCTTTTCGACTTTGTGGTAAAATAAGCTTCAGAAAAAATCTATGTAAAAAGATGAGTATGATTAATTTTTAAATTTTTTAATTGCAGATGATGATAATACAGATAAATGTTGAAAATTACCTGTCCTTTTTGCTTAACGGTATTTTCATACTGGATATAACGTCATTAAAACTTTCAGAATTCTTTTTACTCCTAGCTTTGTTAACACTTCCCACAAGGTTCTAAAAATATCAAACGTGTATTGCATATCATATAGTATGTAATAATTATTCCACCCCAATTTCAAAACAGTTTTTAATATTACTTAGAATATTTTTTTAAAAAATCTCTTTCGTGAGTTGGTGCTTTGTACAGTTTTAAAGATATTTTTTACACTGATCAGTATTTTTATTATACTCTTTAATCGTTAATATAACGTTTTAATTATTCTTTAATTTAACTATTCCTTTTTAAATTGAAAATTTAAAAGAATTAAGCTGAAATTTAAAAAATCCCAAATTCATAACCTACTAGATGAGTTAATAGCTGTTTCTGAGTGGAATAATAAGGATTTGAATTTTTGTCTTTCCTAATTTTGTAAACCTTTATTATAAAGGGGAATGAAAAAAAATTGACAGATCCTTAACTTCCCCGTATAATAACATCGTAGTATGAGGATTTTGTAATTAAAATATCTACCACATAAAATTATTTCCAAGAATGAAAACTTTGACATTTAAGTTCAACAGAAAAAAATAGTTTCAAATTTTCAAACCTTTAAAAAATATTTTAGTAGTATACATTCATTACAATATGAATGCCCCATAAATAATATTTAACCAATAAAAATTTAAGTATTATATATAATGCAATGAAAAATAATTTCTCACCTGCAACAAGAGGATTAAGCTCCTCGGATTACTTGCCCATGTAGATGATCGAACGTCAAACTGAAAAGAGTGGGGGAAATCATGCATATCGTTAGCCAAATTTGTTGAGCAGAAGTAAATAATTTAAATCTCAGAACAACATAAAAGACAATTCTTAAGTTTAAATGTATACAAGTCGGTCGTGAATTCGTGGTATAAAATTTTAGATGGTTGTAGACTACTCAAGTACAATTATTCTGAACCATTTTTAAAAGTTTCAGACCTCTATGTTCTACACCCAATCCTGAGAGCGTGAGTGCGGATAAAAGTTGCCAGGAGCAATAAAAAAAATGGGATACTGTAGTAAAACGGCTAAGGATAAAAATAAATTACAGTGCCTATTATTTTATAAATATCTATGAAGCCTTTTTTTCATGAGATTGTCTTCTAAATCCGCCAATAAAAACTTTGCTTTTTGGGATATCTTTTACTGTCTTGTCCTTTTTAATAGTTAGTTATGAAGTCGAACTCTTAATGAAAAATAATAATTTTCATACAATTTTTATAAATAACTTATAGTATGATAATTGGGACTATAATTTTACTTCCAGCCCTAAACATATTACAATAACCTGAATTTCATTGCTTCATTTCATACGCTTCATTGCTTCATTTTTCGCATTATAATGTTTCAGGATTGCGCCTGGAGACCATTCTTTGCTAATATTACTTATTCTGAATTATTTTTGAGTAGTCTACACTACATTCCCTTAAAGATTTTACTATGAATTCAGGGTAACCTTGTTTATTTTCAATAATTTTATCATTCATTACAATAAATATATTTAGAGCCCAATATACTGGATAAAGAATAAATAATAATATATTCATTAAATTAAATATACTATACTTCTTTCAGACACCTATGACCATGCTTTTTAAGGAAATTTCTGTAACTGATTCCAGACACAGAACTCGAAGTCTGTAAAAACTTTATAACGTCCTAAAAATACATTCCTATAATTATCTAAATTACTCAGACAAAAAAACAATAAATACAAAAAATATAATGTTAAAGTTTTGGCACATTTTTGTTTGATAAACATGTTTATAATTGTCCAACTTTATACATACATCAACGTCCATTCTTTTAAAATCTTCTGTTTTTATATCTTGAGAGATGTGATACGCCAAGCTCTGTTCGGAAAGTAAAACGTGTCATTTGAAAGCAAAAGGCAAAAACAGGATTTTTTTTTAATTACTGTAGGTATAAAAACGTAAGTTCATTGATCGTACTACTTAATACTTACTGGATTAAAAATTCTGTTTAAATAAAAAAAATAAATGGTAAATCTAAAAAGCATCTTCAAGACAATACTTAAAACAACAAAGATAAAAAATATTTCAATTTACCTCTATGGCCGAAGGTACATCAGCACTTTCTACCCCACTGCTATTGGTCACCAACTTTGAGAAGTCACTATACACATCGGCATCGATATCTAAGAAAACGTGGATAAATAACCCCCTTCTATGTTCCAATGCTAACTAATAACTTAAAAAAAACTTATGAGGAACGCCAATGATACATACCTCCTCTGCTGTTGCGTAAAATTTGAAATGCGAATATGTTCCATATTGAGGATGCTTCGGAGCAGGCCATGTGACCAGCCATTGCCTGTTGGTAACAACGAAAACTTTAGTCAGACTTTGGTGTGATTAACACTTTATAAAAACCACACAGAAAAAATCGTCACTTTAGAGTTAGCACGATGCAAAAGCCAAGTTTGTAATAAGTCGCCAAAAAATAAGCAAATATGAAAATAAAAAAAGGATTAAACTAAATCAACTGGAAGGGTTACTTTTAATTTTGTTACATTTTTATGTGTAATTTGAAAAACGTCATCAATTAAGTCCGATTGTCAAGATTTGTACCCGGCTAATCCTAAAGTACCAAAAAATATTTTTAAAAAACTAAAACAGACTGAATAACAGAACGCTGAGGGTCGATCGAAATTATTTTTTTAGATTAAAAAATGTTTAATTCAATTTCTTTTATTTATAAAATAATGCCGATGTTATTTTAATATGTATTATAAATTATTTAATATAACTCGTATATCTTGGGGACAGTAAAAAAAACTAGGTAGAATTCATCCTGGTTTAATGACTATGCTTGGAGTATCTGTATTTTTACATTATGGTTGAAAACATGCAATTAGAAAATACAAATTAGAGTTGATACAAAATAAGTTTTCAATTCACAATTTGACAAGAGTGGTACACAAAACACCGTATAATTTCAAGATAAATTTCAAATGGATTTTAAGTTTTGTGAAGGGAATTCCCAAGAGTTTAAAAGTCATTCACTACTTATATTTTAACTAAATATCTTTAAAAGTAGGAATATATGTTCTTTAAAACTCTTTATGAATTTATATTTTTAAATACTTACTTCACAAAGATCAGTACAGGAGAAAAGAAGGTAATCGTACAACTCTTGAGCAGTTTGGAAATTTTCAACAGGAAGTGCATATTTTGCATATTTCTTTTGGTTTATTGCAAGTCGCTTTTTTGATCCAAAAAGTGCCTAAAAAGAGGTTAACATATTGAATCATTTTTTTTAGATAATAATACTTATTAATACCTGTTAATTTCGTTTGTGAACTAACAGCATAATAAAATAATATATTTGATGTTCTCTGATGTGGAAACAACCTAGATACACACTTATACACACTGTGCACATTTATAAATAATATAGGTATGTGTTTTTGCCGTAATAAATAGTAAATGTAGCATAATTACCTACTCATAATTAGTATCATTAATTAATAATTATCCATCATTTCTTGTGTTATTGGCTAGTAACGTTAATTTCTTGCAATAAAATCAAAAGCTGAAGGTAAGTAAATAGCAATAAAAAGTGAGAAAACAAAAATAGCTTATAGAAAAGAGAAAGAGAAACCAAAGGGAAAAAGAGAGCAAACTTTATTATATTATTCTATTAATTCACGCTTCCATACCTTTTTAGCGTCTTTAAAGTATATTTATATAACATTATCTCATACCCTGTAGAATCTCCTTAAATTCACTGCTAAAGAGTCCTTCGATCTGCACTTAAAGTGTCTTTCTCTAGCGATATCGTACATTTCCTCGTCTTTTATTATTCTTCCGTAAAGTCCTAAGGCTCCCAGTTCAACAGCTTTAAGGTTGACGTTTATTTTCTCCAACAGCTAAGTAAAAATACGAATAAATCTTTTTAAAAATTCCAAAAAAATTAAACTTAAAAACAGGGTTTTATTGAAACATTTTTAAAAGCAAAAGTACACTGACTGAACTTTATTTTAGCAGGGAAACTTTATTTTAGCTGAAAACATACATATATGTATGTTTCCCTGTTAAAAAAAAGTTCAGTTGGATAATTATGCTATTTTTCCTCTCAGTTTGTCAAATCAAATAGCCGTTGAGAGAGGATGACCAAGTGACTTACAACCATATTCACAGCCATCAGAGTCAGTGTTAACCAACATATAAAGAAAGGAAAATTAGCTTTTCGCTGACTCTGATTGGTAGAATCCTTCTTTGATCTAGGATTTAACACTGACGCTGATGGCTATGAATATGGCCGTAAATGTCCTGTTGAGGTTCATAAGAATAGTTAATTTCTACTTTCTAAATTTTTACTATACGTATTTAATTGGTTCTGTTTAGGCTACATTAGTTGTACAAATTAAAGAATTTAATAAAAATAAGTAATAAAATCAGTAATCTCTCTATTCTAAAAAAAGGTTTTTGCTGAACGGTTTCCAGAGAAAAACTTATTAATTACTGAACCGAAAGACACATATCTGGTATCAAAATGTCCGGATTCTTTTGAGAATGTGCAGCAAGCCATTGAAATTTCTAAAAAAATCTCAGTTTTAAAATATTTCCAATTTTTTTTTTTAGATTACGGATAAGGTTGCAGTTATGATGGAAGTACTACTGTCAAACAACTTATTATGCAACCAATCACAACGACCAATTGAAGTATATATATGACGCCATATTTTATGATGAAACAGTTTTTTCCACGTTTTAAAAAAGTACTTTCTGAATTAAATATCATTCAAGGACTGATAAAAGTATGTTCTAAAAACTTACAAATATGCTATTTCATACTTAAACTTTACTCATTTTGTCTGAAATTTATAATTTTTAGTCTGGTAATCGAAATTCATTGTAAACAGTGTCGTGAGGGTTTGGTTTCCTATTATTTTCAATGGCTTAAAAAATATTCATTAACAAGTCTGGGTTTAAACAAAAATATGAATGATAAAACATTAGGTATACTAACGAGTTACTAGGCGGTACAATACATATTGAATTTAAAAGATTCATTGGTGTACATTTTATCCCAGAATGTTGATAAACAATAGTTATTATAATAGTTAGACTTGCTGGATATTTTCAAGGAGAACTAACTTTTTAAGGAGTTCAGTGAGCTGGATTTTGTGAAAAAAGCAATCCAAAATGTCCTGCAGAAGCAGTTTACGGGGGTTGGTGAGCGTTAGCGAGCAGGGGGCGGTAGCTCCCTAGATATTCTGTAGAATAACTAATTTTCCACTTTAGCGGTAACATATACATAAATAAATTACAAATAAAAGGATTCATTATAATACGCACAAACACTTGTTGGGATAACGATGTATGGTTCAATGAAAAATTTATGAAGCAGACCGAAAGTTATATATTTTTTCTAATGCGAGTGCAACGTGTATGGGTATACTCACATCCAGAGAATAGAACATGCAGTGGTTGTACATCACATTCATCCCTCCTGAATGATACTTTGCTCGAACTGAAAGCTTCCAATCACTTAAAGTCCTTCTCTACAAGAGATGAATAGACTATAGTACTTTGGAACAAAGCAAATTAATAGTACACAATTATTTACGTATAATACCAATAGACCTTTATAAGGTATATGTTCCATTGTGTAATATATTAATGCAATACCTGGAATACTATGTTGAAAAACTTCATGATAATCTCAACCCCAAGTGTAGACATAGCCCCAGGCATAACTTCTCTAAAAATATAAATTGTTAAATTCTTAGCCCATAATCTAGATCTTAAACAGCATTTTGCATTAAGCACTTTTTTTAATAGTTGAATATTTTTAAATTGAAATCCTTACCCAACATTACAAACTGAATAATATTCGTTCTCTGAACGCATAGCGTAGTCAAACTCGTGATCAATTTCATAATCTGTTTCATTTGTTCCGCTGGTGACTGGACGAGACTAAAGAAAGTGAAGATACGAGTGAGTGCATGAATGAATATTAACAGCCCCTAGATAAGGTATAATAAAGTAACTTACTTGGAAGATGTATAGATTGTTATTCCAATATCCCCACTCTATATCCCTCGATGAGCGATAACTCTTCTCAATCTAAGATTTCAAAAAATACGTTAATAATAATCTGTAAAATAAGGGTGTTTCAACAAATCCCTCCAAACTCTTCACAGAAAGATTCCTTGGGTGGAGTCGATAAAATTTGCTCAAAGAATATAACTCTACAAATACCTTTATTTTTCGAAAAAAGTGGGAAAAAATTTCATTCCACTACTCGCGCATGCATGCGCAATGGATATTTTTAACATCTTAGTGTACAATCATATCCAAATAACCAAGTTCACGTTTTATAGCCTAAACAAACATCATACCTTTTTCTGATGCGATTTTCTCGAAAACTATGGGTCGTAGAGGTACAGTTCTCTGTGCATTTTCTATGTGGTCCACGCAAAAATCTGGCTGTGCATAATTTGAGCGGACTTGTTGAAACACCCTCTAAAAAAAAGTTAATTCAAGAGAAGTAACGGGGCTTACTTTAATAGCCAAGTAACCTAGTCTCAAAATCATTTCGTCGGTCATACAACAAGCTTTTCTTTCACTTTCTGAAACCTCTTTAAAACTCGTACCTTCATCGTCTGCTAAAAAAACTCGGTCAATTGTGTTTCATGTAATTATGAATTTTAAAAAAGCCTATATTTTCGACGATTTGTCGATTTTTCATACTTTGGACTAAAAGTAAAGAGTTGCAAAAACACTAAAATAAAAGGACTTTTAATTTTTGTACTTTATATTTATCATATAAAAACGAATTAATTAAGAAATTGATATATATTAACACTTACCTTTGATTACTATTTGACGTGTTTTAGAGCCGATGGATTTACTCTTGATACTCAACTTTTCATCATCACCTTTTTGAATCTCAATCGCATCAGGTTCTTCGGCACCGGATACAACAGACTAAGATAGATAACGCATAAGAGATTACTCTACTGCTCTTATTTCAATAAAAAATTTAATATTTTGTAAAAATGTACAATCTACATCCCTTGTCATCTATGGTGAGCACGAAAAAAAAGCCGTTAAAAAATGTTCACCTTCTAAAAATGTTGTTGAAAGATTTCTTGAGTCTCTCTTACCTCCCCAAGTCCATAATTGGCAGTGACAGTCATCACAGTTGGATTCCCAGTCAAAGGATCACATGTGAAAAGAACTCCAGCCACGTCACAAGGAATCATTTTTTGGATAACAACGGCCATAGGGGAGTTGATAATTTGACCATACTGTCTAAAAAGAATTATAAATTAAAATTAGCTCCATCTATGAAATTAATTTCTTTTCGCATTTTTTAATACCGTTATGATTGATGGCTTATATTTCACATTTTACACAAAACTTCTTTTTACAATGGAAATTAATATTACTTTGTACTATAATAGAAATTAATTTACTTTTAAATCACTTTGTACTGTAATAGAAATTAATTTACTTTTAAATCACTTTGATTATAAATTTACAATGTTATTTTCTTAAAAATATTAAGATTTTTATGCTTTATTATAAAAATTACTAAATAATATAAAAATTGAATACTTAATATCCTCTTAACAGTGAGAAAAGTTGCGTATTATAAAAAATTAATATTATTTTACATCAGCTAAATTTTGTCACAGTATGAAATTTTTCATTTATGTTACCATAAAAAGACATCAATCTATTTAAATTTGATACATATTATTCATATAGTTATACCTTTTATATTGCACTGCTATGTAACTGAATTGAGAAGCCCAACATTTTTTCACTGCTCTCAAAATCTGCGTGTAAAAAGTAATATATATAATCACAATTACGTCACACAAACAAAAATATGTATTTTTACTTTTCACTTTCTATTTAATTTTACCTCATCAAAACCAGTTACTCCTAAGTACGTTTCCATTTGCCCAGCTGCTGAAAGTTGTTCTGTATCTTCACCTATAAGCATTCAATAGTTTCAAAACAATATTCAAATGAAAGTGCTACCGCCATAAAGAAACGAATTAATCCTTTTTTTATATTTTTGCAATAATAGTACATAGACATCATTCTTTTTAACTTTTTTCTAAATTTTGAAGGACTTGATAAGATATTCAAATCACGCGTTTTAATTTGAACATCTATCCTTATTGAAAATTATATTCTGCATGTTTAATTTACAGTCAAAACAAATTATCAAGTATAAATTTCATTCAAGCCCAAAATTTAATCCCCTTTAAGTATTTTTAATTAAGTTAAGTACCGTAAAATAGGGTAACTTCCGCTCAAATGGAGTGTTTTTCACAGTAAAAGCAAATGAAGGTTTGTAAACCAATGCAAATTTGACAAGTTCAGTGGTTTATGTTATTTTTAACATGTTCAACTGCAATATAAACCGTTTTCAAAGTGAGGATTTAAGTTTTAAATATCTTTTTAAAAATTATGAAATTTTGGGCAAAAATTTATAAAAAATTAATCAATAAACTATTTTTCTTGTACAAAACTGATTTCCTTTTAGAGTTACCGAAGGAAATTTTTAAAGAAAAGACATAGATGATAAGTAAACAGTAGGTATTATAATATCCTTGGGTACATATTTTGATGAATTGATTGTCTAAATTATGTAGAAAAATGCACTTTTGGAACAAAACACTGATATCTTAAAACACCAACGATTTTACAATAATGATTCCATCTACACCATACAGTATTTAAGGTTTATTCACTTATATTTTGAATATTTTTTTGTGTTAAGAATTAGATACTCATGCATATTAGTCCAATTTTTCTTTAAACTCAATGAGTATTTTGCTTATTTCACCAGATAAAATTGGTCCAAAGTTACCCTAACGTAATAAAAATTCATTAACAGTCAACCCACAAAGTGGGGCAAAATAATGACATTGAAAATAGTTAAGACTTTATTGATTGAAGATTGAAAAATATGACCAAGCAGTTTTGAATCATGTTCTTTATGTTTGTTCTATATGTGATTCCAAAGTTGTAAGGTTAACAAAAATCGACATACAACAAAAATCGACATTACATTAAGTTGAAAACTCCCTTATAGATCGTATTTCAAGAATATAAAACACCCCTTTGTAGGATGTCATGGCAACAATTCTACCTATTCGCCCTAGCATTGAATAAGTTATAATCACATTCTTTTATATAGATACAGCAAGTAGAATCTCTTTCTGATAATTAGGCCAAAGTTACCCCATTTTAGGGTATCACTTTTTAAGAATTTTTAAAAATTATGTTGAAAGCGATTTTTCATTATATCGTTTCTTAACAAAATTTCTTAAATTGTAACTTTTTCTTGCAATAGTTTCTTAAAATTTTAACCAAAATTTTGTGATTTCAGTTTATTTTCATAAAATAAACACTTTTGAAGAAAACTTAAGTATAAATTTTCCGTAAAACTATTTGACATTATAGGAATAAAGAAACTCTTTAAAAGAAGTATATGATGTATTAAATTTTCTTACCGAAGTTTGCGATATAAAATTTCCAAATTTATTTTTAAACTTTGATAATAAATAGCTATTTTTCAATACAACTTGTCATTTTGTACATACTTATTAATATTACGTTGCATTTCCATCTTAAAATTTAAATAACTAAATACCTGTAGCAGAAGAGCGAACAGCAAACTTTATTATATGTTTTCCATCCGGAAAAGCTTTCTTGAGATGCACCACAATAGCCTGGCGTATAATGTCTGGGATTTGTGATTCAATAATCTCATCAGCAACTCTAGGAGAATGTAATTTTGTGAATAGAGAATATGAACCAATGAGGTAGGATTCAATTGGTAAAAGGAATGAAATTATGTAGTATTCCATCCAACTCCTTACCTTTGGCAGCAAACTTTTACGTCACCAGACTCTTTACCACTGTAAAAGCAAGAAATATATGTATTATATTTCAACTTATTTAAAACAAGTAAACATAATTTTAGATTTATTACTACTTACTAAAGAACATTTTCTAAGTTACTAATTTCATTCCTGACTTTCTTGGTGAGGAACAGTTCATATGCAGCAGTAGTTACAACCAAGCCTTTTGGCACAATGAACTAAAAAAGAGCAAAATCACATCTAGATTTTATTTCTCCGTACTAACAAATGTAATCCCAAAATATTACCTTACATTAATTACATGATTTTAAAGATACACTACTGTTAAAAATCTATTACAAACAGGTTGCACTTACACTTTGTAAATCTCTGCTCAACTCGGTCAGTTTTCCTAAGGAAGAACCTTTACCTCCAGTTAAGGAAGAATCTTGGCATAGCTTGTCCGAGAAATGTAGAGCTAAAGGTGAATCTTCTAAAGAAAAACAACATAAATTAATACTTTTAAAATTAATTTTAGATATTTTGAAACGTGATTTAAATTACTAGTAGTAATGGATTAAACTTTATAAAATGAAATTGTAGGAAATAAATTACCTGGTAGAGCCACTTGTAGCGATGTTTTAGAAACAGTTCGTTTTACTGGTTTAGTTATTCTTCTGTTTGAAAAATAAGTATCTCATATAGGCTTATTCGAATTCAAACTAACTTTTTGTACCTCTTAAAAGATTCTTACCCTTTTATGACTACCCCTTTTCCATCAATGGAGTTCATTTTGAAATCCATGCAGGAAAGAGAGAAATCCGCTTCGTTTTTCGCCGTTTGACTTCGGTATTTCTCCTCTAATTTGCCTTCCAAATCATAAGGGTCGTCTATAATAAAAATAGTTTTGAATCACTGCGTAAATACAAAATTAATTAGGGGAAAGGAGAGTAAGAGTAGGCAGTGGTTTCTCCCCTGTTGGCAACAGTGCAAATGGAAGCGAGTGGGATCATATTATCACATTGCATCTTAAGCTATCTTATAAGACTGACATCATTATTTTCATCCTTTTTGGGTACTTTATATTTATCAGACAAAATGTGTTTTTGTTGTGTTAGCCTCTAATTTTTTCTGTGAAGGAATATTTTTTGTAAAAAAAACAACAACAACTAATGATTACTGTCAAAATGAATATCAATGTGAGGTATGCTTCCTTCTGAACAACGTGGCATCGTTAGAATTTAACGGCAGTGAATTTTAGGTAATTTTTTGGACGATTTAGAGAATTGGTTATTGGTATAACGTTGGCTAGTTGAGAATATTGTTATACGCGAATCATAAAAGTCATCTTATTCTTCACCACATGCGAGTAATATGCTATTACTATATATATATATAGCTGTTACTATAGTCTGTTCATTTAGAACTGGCGCCTGAGACGAAATGTATTAGAAGCAGTTACTATTGTAATTACCATCGAAAGCATTTTCTTCTGCAATGACAAGGCAGATGAAACAGAAGTAGTTAAAATACTGTATTAAAATAGGTCACTGAAGTTGTGTGATGACCGTTATGAAGCATTATTGAGCGTTTTTGATCCTGCTTCAGGCGCCAATTTTAAATGAACAGACTATAAATAAGTCTTTACTTCCTACTTCGAAAGCTCAATTGTCATCAGAAACTGGAACCTGGAAAATATAAAATCCAGTGCAATTTTTCACGAATTTCCTACAAAAATGAATAGATGTGGAGACATGAGTGAGAAATTATCCATAAGGCAGTAGAAGAATTAATTGCTATTTCTACTATTTTTTTGCGTCCTGCGTCTTTTTACCCGCCACGTCGGGTTTTATTTTTAACATATTTTTTAAAGCTAAAATTTCTCCTTTTTTTGTATCTTGTTTTTTTTATGTCAATAAACCTCCGTTCTACAAAGTTTTGAGGCACTGGCTTTTAAATTCGTTTTATGTACCCCAAAATCATTTTTGTGCGTACTCACTCTTACACTTACCCTCCTTTCCCATATGCATTTAAATCAAATCTGAAAATGACGGTCTCTTTCTTACCTTCAGCGTTAAATTTAGCTCGGACGGATTGATCTTCGTCGTTAACATAAAGTAAGCTTTCAAGCGCTTCAGTCTCAGAATTCGAAATAGGGGCAAGGACTCCAGTGGGCTGAATTATGTAACCAAACCTAAGCCTGAAATTATTTTCTTTATGAAGTATAGTTATTCTGAGAGAGCTGGACTTATGATTAATATATAACAAAAACAGTTTCTGAAAAGAATTCATAATTTTGATAATTTACGTACATTTAATTTTTTCTACAATACTTCGGAATCTCTTTAAAACAATTTGAATAGTTGACTTATAATTTCTAGTGTGAGTTTAAAAACAAATTAATTTTTTCATTTTAAAAATTGTACTACTTACGGAAGAGTCATCGTCCCCTTCTAGTATGGGGTCATGTACAACTGGACTCAACAATCCTTAGAGCTCTAAACGACTTATGTTTTTGTAAATGTTTTTCTTTTATTAACTAAATCAAGATTAACTATAAAAGATTTAAATATAAACTTTAAAAAAAATTCTATGGAGGAGAAAGGAGAAATTTTCTATGGAGTGTGTACAAGAAGTTTTAATTCTTTCTGTCCTGACCAACCCAATTTTTCTATAGGATTCACTGGTAATAAGGGACTGAAAAGTTAAAGTTAGATTTTAAAACTGAAAATTTATGAATTTTTTTAAATATTTTCTTACTTTTCGACAACATTCTTGAGAGACACCTCAATAATGTGGGTGCGTCTTCCGTTCTAAAAAGAGATAAACTTTATGTTCATAAAAACAATCAGCTAAATTTCATTACATTACATGATATTCCCTTACCCTTGGTGTTTGTCCCATCAAGTGATACATTTTGGCATCGTTTTGAAAGAAAATATTCCCTAAAACACAAAGATTAAGAAATTGTGAAACGGGTGTCATTCAACACGGTTGCTTAGCAACTTAAAGTACGCCAAGCAACTAAGCAACTTTGGATTAGAAAAATTAAAAACCCGTCATCTATATCTTATTGTTATTCAATAATCAAATTAATCGCTCCATTAATTCAAATTTTTAATCTACAAAAGAAACTCGTATTAATAAAAATATTTAACTACATACATAAACTGGAAAGATAGACTTATCATTACAATTTTCTAATTTTTAACTTTACCGAGGAATCGTATTCGCTCTCCAAATAAATATATTTCATGATCTTCCTTTTCAATAGTTACGATGCCCATTATAATTCCGGCTTGAGCATAAAAATCCAGAGCTCTGTGCAATCTACAAATGAATACTCAGCATAAAAAATTATGAAAAACATCTAGAAAATAAAGGAGACATTAGAAAAATGTATACTTTTCTAGAGGAGGGATCATGGAGTCCCATTTCGCCTTTGCTAATCCAACAGCCAATGCCCCTGTATTGGCATCAGAGATGAAATCGAAAGGGTCAGATGAAACACGCCACCTAGTATTCGGAAGATTTACACACATAAGTTTACGATTCGCTTTAAAAATAAAAACTCTAAATACTAATTTATAGTTTATCTCCCAAAGAATAGATAACACAGCTCTATAAAATTAAATAAAATAGAGGTGATTATGTAACTGGTATGGGAAGTATTTGGTGCGTTAAATCTAAGTATGAAATTGGTTTATCTCAGGTACGGTAGCTAAGAAATTTAAGGTAATTTATTAAAATGGCATAAATCGCAAAAGATAGAGAAGATATTTCAATTCAGTAATATACTTACAGCAGAGCAAATTTAACATGTACCATCTTCCCTGAAGAAGAATCTCCTCCACATTCTCTATAAAGAGGAAGTTGTACTGTGATTAATTTCCAAAGTTTTCAAAGATTCACTCAATTCTTTCAACAAAAATTAATTAATGGGTACCACATGCTAACAAAGCAATGATTAGTGATATACAATCTACAATCCGTCTTCACTTGAGGCATTTCGACAAATCTACTTATCATAACAGCTTGACTTTCACCCCGCGTGCTCAATAGCTTTTATAATTATTACAATAATTAATGACTACTGACAAAATAAAGTCAGAATAGTAAAAAATCCACGGAACAGAAAAGGTTACACGTAGGAAATGCAGTATACCTCAGCGATCCATTGAAAAAGATCCTCCACCTCCTCAAGGGAGAGAGGTAGCGCATCTGAAGTCCTCCACAAGAGAAGACCCTGGGATCGCTCCCGGACTGCTGGTGGCCGGACGTCTGCCGGAGACTGTACGACTTGCCGTCCGGCATCTGCAAGTAGATCCAGGCCTCTGCCTCATGCTCCAGATCCCTCGCCAGCCGGATCACCAGGTACTGCGACTTGGAGTTGACTCCGTAAAAAAACACCTCGTCTGCAGACTGAAAATGGAAGGGATGTGGAAAAAAGATTTCACTACTGATATCCTATAAAGTTAAGCACAGATCAGTTATGTTAACACGGAGGTTCCTAATAGGTATCCTATTCCTAGGTATTTAAGCATGGTAAATGAACTATTCCCTTTGAATTTTGTCATGGTGCATAGTTCTAAGGAATACAGGGTAGGGGTGGTTCGTGAAAGAAGATATTTTAGGCTAAGTGATCCGCTAAATTCTTCGAGTTTGGAACCCACTGTGTTTACGTTAACATATTCGACACAAATAGCCCTCCATTAATTAAAAACTTGAAAACAGCAGCCTTCCCATCCAAAACTCTGATTAAAGACTTTTGAGAATAAATATTTCTTCTCCCTTGCACTGTCTATAATTCTTTTGTGGGGAATCCCATGATCTGAAGAAATTTAACGTGGGAATTGACGTAACATAGGAGATTGTATTTTCTTATTCCAAAGAAATATCTGGACACTTTTAGTGTCAAGCAATCTTCCATATTATAAGCCATAAAAATTTTGCTCTTAATATTTTCTCCATAATATTTTTTTTTCAGCTACCTATGCAAAATTTCACTATTTCCACCTATTATATTGATAAGCATTCAGCAAAGGTAAAATCTTGATTTTTTTTTCCCAAGTCATTTCCTTAAAATGCTTCCCTTCGCGAACCGCAAAAATTAGTACCGAAGACCTAATGCGGCCACTAAACTGCTAGTTGGAACCCCCTGCTTTATTTTATCATTATCAATAAAATGTTTATCCATTTTTTGAAATTCACTCCTAAAATTTTTTTTCAAGAATTTTATCTTCAAAAAATCCTGATAAATAATAAATCACCTTTGAAAATTTAAATTATTCAGGACAACTTATTCAAGTTAAAGGGTTCAAAAAGAATGTTTAAAATAACATTGGTTTAATAGATGTTAGCAGTCCATATCATCAGTTATTTCTGTTGGATATTATGCCTCTCTGATGCCTTATGTTCAGTCTTAACAATTTTTTTCCAATTTTACAGAATAGTTTCAAAATAACGAGTTAAATAAGATCCGCAATTAATTAAATGTTAAAAACGATATTTATTGATACATTGATACTTACTTTTAACAACTCCACCTCTTTCTTTGGAGATTCTAAAATTTCCTCTTCTGGAGGTGCAATAAAACCTGTCTTAACAGGGTCATTTTGGAGCTCCATGTCGTACAAATCGAACCGCTTTTTCGTTTTGAACTTGCATACTTCGATGTAACAATAAGCAATTATCCATTTGCACCAATAAATGATATCTAGTTTTGAAAAAAAATCACACGTTTTGAGTTTTTAAAAATCCTTTAAAATTTATATAATAGTGATCATATAGTAGGGGAGACTGGGGACAATTGTAACAAAATTTACAAATTGATCTCCAGCCAAGCCATTTTTTATGTTATAGTTATGAAAATTGGTATGAACATAGGTTGAAACATCCCAATTACAATTGTGTTATGAAAACTGTCCTGTGAACATGCATTACAATATAGTAAATAAAAAATATGCCAAAGAATATTGTTACAATCGACCCTTGAAGTGGGGTCGATTGTAACACATATAAGGGTCAATTGTAACACTACACATTTTCATAAGAAACACGGAAAATTATGCAAATTTATTAACAATATATTTTGTACGAAACACACTGAACCCATTTTTCACTGGGGGCGATTGTTTTTGAAATTGTCCTTGGAAACAAAACACACAAATATTCATCGTCTGATGAGGTTTCATAGTCTGAATATTTAAATTCCTTTTTTGTGTAGACTTATTCTCTTTTACACTGGGTTTATAGGTGCAGATGGGGCTCTTTCTCCTTGAGTTTCCTTTTTTATAGTTGAATTGTGATTTTGTACCACTTTTGGTGTTGGCTGAACAGCCTGTGGTGAGCATTTTGATATTTGTGGTGATGGCAGTGAATTTGGTTTTCTTTTATTAAGAGATTGTGTAGGTGATACAGGTGATTGCTAGTGACAATTTATAAATTAATTAGCACCGATAACCTATAAATTAATTATAACCCACTTTAGGGTTTTCATTTTTTCTGACAGAATCTGTATAACGGCCCATAAGAAATACCGTGCTCACAAACACTTCTCACTGACTTTCCAGACTCCCAAACCCCAGCAGCCGCTGCCTCCATTCTTTCCTAACTAATCTGACCTCTTTTAGTAGTCCTTGTACGAGATCTTGGCATCCAAAAGTCAATTTTCACATGTTACAATCGTCCCCGAATTAGTGTTACATTTGACCCCATGTGTCCATTTTTAATTCAACCCTCGTTTTCAAAGAAACTAAAAACAATATTAACTTAAAACTTAACAGAATATAACTATGATAAATGTAGGTTCATTTTGTAAAAAAAGTTATTTTGTGCTACATACCTGTAGTGAAAGAGAAAGAATTTAACTCAAAAGTAAAAATTTACTTTTATGCTCGAAAAACACTCTTTTCTCAAGTACACTTCTATACATCAACTGCCAGTCTTGGCACTCTCGGACATTATTTGTTTACAAGCCCTGCACACACTGTTATCATTGTAGCAGCTTGGCATCTATACTTTTCTAGGAATTCGAAGTGTTACAATTGCCCCGTGTTACTATTGTCCCCAGTCTCCCCTAGTTACATTATAAAAACTTTATCAAACAAAACCTCAAGGTAACAAAATCTTGATGTTCATTTTATCAATCACATGGAGAGTTATGTACTATTTTAATTCTGTGTAAATTTTTCAATTTCACACATTCATATTTAGCTTTAAAAATTCACTAAATTTTAATAATATTCAACTGAATTGATTTTACATTATATTCCAGTTAATCTACTGAAAAAAAGGATCAAACTTGAAACAAATTGCAACAGAAAGATTTTCAACTATTTTCACTTGGAACTGATCTCAAAGCTAAACTACACATACTGAAAATTGCACAAAGTCAGAGCAGGAGAATTTAATTTTTTTAAACTGATAAAAAAATGGGAAATAAAATAATCTAAAAAACAAACAATAGTAGTCGAGACTTATGATACATGTTTATGCGCTATTTTTCAGTATTAAATACAAATATTCCATTTAATTGAAGAAAAAATCATTTATTAAGAAAGTATCATTTCAAAAAATAAATTTCAAAAATTAGGTGATTAAAAAATTAAACATCATTCTAACCACACAAAAAAGTTGTAAAATAATTAATTCCAACGTTTTTCCGTTTGAAAAAGTACCTAAATAATATGATGATATTATGGCGAAATTGTGATGTATTAATGACATATAGCCCAGTAATTTTAGGCGAAAAAAGGGGTCGATAGCTAAATAATTTATAATTAGCTGAAAATTTCAGGATAAGCTCTCTATGATGTGTACAACCCACAGGGCTTAAATTGCACCGGAGCGGAGCTCCGGTACTTCTTGGTTTTCAGTAAATATTTACTAATATTTATTTATTAATCAGTAAATATTTGCAAAGCTGAAATAGTAGCGCTCCGGTACTTCTTTGGTTTGAATTTAAGCCCTGACAACCCACCCTGAAAAGTCCCCAAAGATCCTCCGTTGGCGTCATTCCAAAATGGCGGATCAAAGATGGCCGCCTAGCATTTTTGCCGATATTTTCGCTCATATCTAATTCAAAAATTAATATTTTCTAGTTCTGTAAACGGATTTATACTCAGGATAGATACCGTTTTCGAATAAAATTTACACATTTGCGATAAAAATATAATAAATTGGGTGTGAAGGGATTTTATTCATGCCAAACTGTAAAATTTTCATTGTTGTTTGCATGCTTTGCCATATAACTATACTATTAGAAAAATCGATCGGAAAAGGAAAAATACGATTGTTTTTAGTAGTCCCATTAATCAGGATTATTTTGAAAAACAAAATTTTGAAATCCTCTGAAAATTGACAGAGATATTCAATTTTAGTAAAGTGCTGTGGTGCGGATGGTATTGGGTATAGTATACGTTAGGAGTGGGTATCGAACTTGATTAATAATTGTTTTTTGGCCATTATCTTTAATAATACAAACATTTAATTATGAAAAAGTTCATTAAAATTAATAAGGTCTTTTGGACCGATCTATAATTCGATCTATATACCCTATAGAGTCTTTTTTTTTTTTTTTTTTTTTTTTTTTTTTTTTTTTTTTTTTTTGTCCTCAAACAACTATTAGAGAACACAAGTGCTACGACATCTCCAAAATTCAAACCACTCTTGGCCCAATAAAAGATTCAATTCTCTTCCTACATGCAGCTTCTGGATGCAATTCCACCTCGGCAATTTTTAGAAAAGGGAAATCTTCAGCTTTCAAATTGATAAAGAAAAATCCAAATTTGCACTCTGTGGTTTCAGTTTAATAGTCCTTCACTTGACTCCTCAAAAGTTATTATTCTCTCGATGAAGTACGTTACCCCCCCCCCCCATTCACTACAATAAGGAAGTGTCAAAGCAGTTCTTCCTCCAACAAGTGCAGCAGCTTCTCATCATTCACTTCGAGTTTACCTGCAAGTCCAACAATGGCTGGGGAACAACCTGAATCCAACGTCCAACGGATTCAAAAAGGATGGAAAGTTTAATCCAGTTACTTCAACACTTCCAGCAGCTTCTGAAGCAGGCCTGACGAGAGAGGGGGGCGAGGGGGCACGATACTCCCGGGCCCGGGCCGGTAGGGGGCCCGGTACCCAAAGCTTTTCATATTGAGTACTAATTTGGAAATTAATTTGTTCACATAAAGGTCCAAAAATGAGTAAATGCCCAGTTTTCTAGGGCATATTTTCAAAAATTTTCTGGGGGAAGACCCACAGACCCCCTTTTTACTTGTTACTCATCGTATTATCAAGAAAACGATACTTTTAAGTTGAGTGAAATTCAGATTTTGCCTAGAAATATTCTAAAAATTGCATTAAGCCTATGAATGCATGGTTGGAGGTACTTCAGAAAATTTCACCCCCTACCTCGAAATGAGAATGTCATTGGGAGCCCGCTTCTCAACCTTGTACCCGGGGTCCGACTTGGCTCTCGGCGGCCCTGTTCTGAAGTACTCCTGCAGCTCATCTCTTGCAACTGCAAAATAAATTCTACTTCTACGAGGGATTGTGACACAAGATGCCAGTGCAGAAAAGCAGGACTCCAAAGTTCCAGATTTTGCATATCTTGCTTTGGCGAGTCATGTAAAAATTCAGTTTCTACTGAATTCGAAAACAATGATGATGACACTGAATAACATTTTGAGTAAGTGGCTTATTTGATATGTTTTATTTTACGATACCTCTACTCTATAACATTAAAAATCTTTATAGTATTTGATACATTTATTTCAACATTGATACATTTATCGCCAACGTACTGGCCAAGTGGTTAGAGCATCTGACTGCGAAGCCGTACGTCTGGGGTTCGAATCCCCGTTTGGCATGGATGTTAGTTTCTGTCCTTGTGAGTGATGAATGAATGTGTGGCCCTCCTGTAAAAAGGGGCTGTGCCTGTGTGAATGTGTGTGTGGTGTGGGCAACAGTACTTCACCTCCGTGGCTTCTGCCCACAGATGCCCACTGGGTAACGCAAAGTAAGTACTGCTTCGGTATGACATGGGTTGATGGACTTAAGTTACAGCCGTAACGGTTCAAAAATACCCTGCCATTAGAAAAAAAAAATTTCTAATGATACGTATTTTGTGCCATGAAAATACAGTCGAGCTCCGCTTCAGTGTAAAAAAATTAAAAAATAAATAATAGTAAACCTCTTGTGATATTGAAATTTTTTATGCGATGGTTCACAATAATGGAGTTCCACTGTATATTCTTTCTCCTATAACATAAAACGTTCATTTAAGTTATTTTTTATCACTTGAAAATCCTTTGAAATATCTCTGTACAGAAAACTAGAATGAATATCCCAGTTATTTTAAAAGGAAGCTATAGGGTCCGAAATAAAGAATCGGTCCAAAAGGTCTAATTAATTTTAATCAACGTTTTGATAATTAAATGTTTGTGTAAGACAATTTTAATGCATCATAATGATTTCTTTACTTTACAACGGTATTAACTAAGCCACGGCTTACTAGATACTATACAGGCTAGCCGAGTTTTGAACAATGAAAAACATTTGACAACTTTTCCCGCTTGGATCGCCACAAGTCCTACCTATATCACCACCGCCTTCAACACTGTGGATATGCTTTGCCAGTTTGTCCAGTATTGCCATCTGGATTTTTAATGATTTCCGTACTCGGCTAGCCTGTATAGTATCTAGTAAGCTGTGACTAAGCTATTAAAGATAATGGCCAAAAAACAAATATTAATCAAGTTCGAAACCCACTCCTAACGTATACTATAGACTATACCCAATACCATCCGCACCACAACACTTTCCTAAAAATTGAATATCTCTGTCAATTTTCAGCGGATTTCAAAATTTTGTTTTTTCAAAATAATCCTGAATAATGGGACTACTAAAAACAATCGTATTTTTCCTTTTCCGATCGATTTTTCTAATAGTATAGTTATATGGCAAAGCATGCAAACAACAATGAAAATTTTACAGTTTGGCATGAATAAAATCCCTTCACACCCAATTTATTATATTTTTATCGCAAAACTGTAAATTTTATTCGAAAACGGCATCTATCCTGAGTATAAATCCGTTTACAGAACTAAAAAAATATTAATTTTTGACTTAGATATGAGCGAAAATATCGGCAAAAATGCTAGGCGGCCATCTTTGATCCGCCATTTTGGAATGACGCCGACGGAGGATCTTTGGGGACTTTTCAGGGTGGGTTGTACACATCATAGAGAGCTTATCCTGAAATTTTCAGCTAATTATATATTATTTAGCTATCGACCCCTTTTTTCGCCTAAAATTACTGGGCTACTTGCTGAGTTTATAAAGCTTTTGAACAAATTTTACGCAGTGTTTACACTTGGTTTAAAGATGATTGATTTTGTTAAGTAAATTAAATTTAAGTTTTGTTATAAAACCTGTCGGGGGCCCCCAAATGGGTCTTTTGCCCAGGGCCCCCAAACTTGTAAGTCGGGCCTTGATCTTAATATAAAAATCTTACTAATAGTTAAATTTTTAAAATCAGAAATCCTCAAAAAACTAAATTTTTAAAGGAATATTGTAAAATTTTGGGATATGCACCATTGATAAACGCGTCTATAGGCAAAATTTTAGGGCTAATGTTGAATATCTGATGAATGAACTGATTGAAAGCTATAGAGATTTAGAAAGAGAGGCAAAGACTGTGGGACTGTTAGTTAACAGAGATAAAACCAAATATGTTGTCATGGACAGAGGAAATGGACCAACTGCGGGTTCAGTAACTGCTGAACTTGGTTTTGAAAGGGTAACAGAATTTAAATATCTTGGTTCAATTATCACTGACAAAAATGAATTAAACCCAGAGATAAAGGCTAGACTGGAGGCTGGAAACATGTTATTTTTCAATGATAAAGTTGTTTAAATCCTCTCAGCTGTCAAGAAAGTTAAAACTAAAATTATATAAAACAATAGTCAGACCTATCGTTACATATGGAGCAGAAACTTGGACAACCACTCAGAATGAAGAGAAAACACTTTTTACATTTGAAAGAAAGATATTAAGGAAAATATATGGACCAGTCAAAGATGGAGAGGTTTGGAGAATTAGGAGCAATTTAGAGTTAAGTGGACTATATAAAGAAAAAGATATTGTCAATATACAGGGTGTTTCACAAAGAGCCCCCGATTTTAAAAATTAATAACAAAAAAACGAAAAGAGATAAAAATACGCCGTCTCCGGCATCCTACTTAAAAGACCAAAGAATTTTCGTACACAAATTTTTGAAAATTCGTAGTTCACAAATCAATTTATAGATGGAAGCACAACTTCTTTGATATTTAGGGAAAGCTATCCTCAAAGTCCCTATTTTCGTTCGCCATAGGGAAATCAAATTTTGAGAAAGAATCTATTCATGAATCGAATTAGAATCAAACATTTTGAAATCGAACCCTGTTTCCAGTTTGCAGAAACGGCTCTCAGCCAATTTTAAAGACTAGATCTCACTAATTTAGGAACATCAATTAATTAAGTTATAATCTAAGTTAAATTTTGTAGTAGTATTTCGTTATCTATCCCATAAAAAAGGACATTTTTAAAAGATAATAAGTGGATGGAGTACAAATTTACTAACATCTTAGATATAGGAATTTCGACATTTTAACTTCTAACAAAATCTTTGTAAAATGTAGAAGGTTTTTAAAATTTGTTGGCATTACAAACTACGGAGTGCTTCGAAGAGCTCAGAACGATTAGGTTTATTATCAGCGAATAAATATTATTGTACGATTGATTCATCTGATAGTTATTTAGCTAATCCTAATGTATTCTTTAGAGGAGAGGGTTTTCATAGTTTTGGAGTATCACAGATTAAACCACAGCCCTATTGCCACAAAGCGGAGTTTCCAAGTCCGATTCGGAGTTCAAAAAGGACCAGCGGAGAAGACAATTCGTGAACTGTTTAAAAAATTTCAACAGACGGGCAGCGTGACTGATGACTTAGTGGGAAATGTGGGTCCCAAACACTCTGTCGTAACATCTTCTAATGCCACGACAATTGCTGCAGCTATCGAGAAGAACCCAAACAAATCTGTGCGCAAACTTTCAGCTGAGTCCGGCATCAGCCCATCCAGCACGTATAGAATCCTTAGAAAAAAATTAAAGATGTTTCCATACAAAATTCAATGCCGGCAGGCTATACCTGTTAGAGCTGAACAACAACGAGAGGCATTTGCTGAAAAAATGCTCGAAATGATTGATGGTGCCAGTCTCGATGTCGGCCAAATTTGGTTCTCAGATGAAGCCCATTTTTATCTAGACGGGGTTGTCAACAGACAAAATTGGCGTTTTTGGGGAACTGAAAACCCTCATTTGTCTCAAGCGCAACCCCTCCACTCTCCAAAACTCACTGTTTGGGCTGCTATCTCGAGACAAGGAATTATCGGGCCCCTTTTCTTGCGAGAAACCATTACTACAGGCCGTTATATTGCACTCTTGAACCAATTTGTCGACTACCAACAAGCTTTGGACGATCATCCTGACACGGCATGGTTCATGCAAGATGGCGCACGCCCACACCGAACCCAAGACGTGTTTGACGTTTTGGAGGAATATTTTGATGACAGAGTAATTGCATTAGACTATTTGAAATTCAAAGGAAAAGGTTTCGACTGGCCCTCGTATTCTCCCGACCTTACCCCGTGTGACTACTTTCTGTGGGGCACCACACTTAAGGACCAAGTTTACGGCACTAATCCTTCAACAATCAACGAGCTGGAAAATGCAATTCAAAAAGCTTGTGTGTCGATTTCCCGTGACACACTCCACAAAGTCACCGAAAACTTCGTTCTTCGTTTGAGACATGTCTGTGCAGTAAAAGGGGCGCATTTTGAGTCAATTTTAATGTGATTGTTCTTTAAATTAATGTGTCACTTGTGTTTTAAATGCTTTATCATCATCATTTTGAAATTATAAATTAAAGTTTGGAGTTCTTTCGTGAACCCTTAGAATAAGAAATCAGTTTTTTAATAAACTCCTCCAGTACTAAAAAGTTTTAAGACAAATAATTTTTTACAAATATATCGATCGAAAAATTCATATTACAAATAAAAAGGGGGCTGGGAGGCTTAGTTGGTTTACGTGCTGCAAACCACGCTAGCAGTCTGCGCACTGTACCAGCCGTCGGTTCGATTCCAGCCTTTGCCCTGGGGGTATTTTCTCTCTCTCTCTGTGTCAGTAAAAATTCTGTTGTGTCTGTCTTTCTTGACGAAGCTTTATAACCCTTTCAATCCTAAGGTGCCCGAGATAACCATTAGATACTATGGAACATATGGGGTGGCTAGGTCTTAAAGTGATAAGCGGATCCTTGAGATCAAGAACACAGACCGGAAAATATATGTTACCAATACCAATACAAATATAAAACCCCAAGACAAAGAAGGGTTTAAGTTCCATCTTCGACATTTTTAGGTCTGATCATTTATGACGAGCTCATTAAACAGTTTTAAAAAATCTGTAGGAAACACGAGCAAATTTAAAAATTTAGTAAAATAAATTTAAAGAAATATTCTGAACTACTAAGAAATTTCTGCAAGGATAAATTGATTATTGTATTTAAAACAATATATAAAAGATTTGCTTTACAAACTATTGCATCTTATTTAAATTAAACTCAATATGCATTTTCTTTGATTATTTAGAAGCTTAATAGATCAGATTAACCTGTTTCTGCTGACTGGGAACAAAGGTTTGATTCCAAATTATTTTATTCTAATTCGATTCATGAATCGATTCTTTCCCAAAATTTGATTTCCCTATGGCGAACGAAAATAGGGACTTTGAGGATAGCTTTCCCTAAATATCAAAGAAGTTGTGCTTCCATCTATAAATTGATTTGAGAACTACGAATTTTTAAAAATTTGTGTACGAAAATTCTTTGGTCTTTTAAGTAGGATGCCGGAGACGGCGTATTTTTATCTCTTTTCGTTTTTTTGTTATTAATTTTTAAAATCGGGGGCTCTTTGTGAAACACCCTGTAATAAAATCTAAAAGAATACAATGGCGTGGATATCTGGAGAGAATGAGTGACGAGAGAGCTACAAAGAAAATCTACAGAGGAAAAATAGAGGGTAAGAGGAAGATCGGACGTCCTAGAAAGAGATGGCTGGACAAGGTTGAAGAAGATTTGAGGAAATTAAGGGTGAGAAATTGGAAGACAAGAGCCAGGGATCGGAGAGGGTGGAGCTGCCTCGTGAGGGAGGCCAAGGTCCTACATGGACTGTAGAGCCGAGGAGGAAGGAAGGAATGTTGAACATCAGGCCAATTTTGCAATAAAATTTGAAAAAATAATAATAAATTTAAATAATTTCTTTTGTTTTAAATTTTTTTCAGTAAGAGTAAAATTGAATTTATGATTTATTCAACTTAAAATATATTAACTCCAATACAAAACTTGGGAAATATATACTGCTGATATTTATCAATTCATCCAACCATTTTGTTATCTATTTTCAAGGACTTCGTTTGTACTACTCTATTGATTTACTTACAAGTTATATTAATGAAAAAACACGAACAATAGTAAAGTAATCTCAAATTCCCGTACGTTATCTGTCAAACTTTCAATTTTGTTGGTTTTACTCGTTTCATATTTCATACTCATAAAAGAAGTACTAAACTTTATCAACTGCAAGAATTTTATCATACGTTTTTGTGAAGTATTTTACTTTTCCCCCTCGCACTACTTTTATCATGAAGTAAACAATTTACTATTGTTATTTGCAAATTAAAGAATAAAACCTTTTATTGTTTATTGTTATTTACATATCAAAGGTTACAACCTTTAATCGGTTGGAATTTCGTAGAAAATATTTGTTTAGTTTAAAGTTTTAAATTATTTATATCTGAAATTTACGGTTGAAATAAAAAAAACATAATAGTAGAAATAATACCTTCCGTAGTATACATTTTTTGTTCAAAAAAGATTGAAATAGGTCTATACTATTAGACATAGTGTTTATTAGACATAGTGTTGTATGTTTCATAACAACTATTTTAGAAACACTAATTAATAAATTTTCCATTTAAAAGTTCAAAATAGTTAAAACTACCGGTATACTGTGTCAAAACATTTTTAAAAACTATTTTAAAACCTAATTAGAAAGAGCATCTGAGATGTTTGAGTTAAAATCAGGGGGAAATAATACAATAAATGGTACAAATCAAACCAGCTAATAAATGCAGATTTTTTTTTTAATTTCTGAAAGATTTTCGACAAGGATACCTTTTTAATTTTAGCCTTTTTTTTTTTCTTTTGATTTAACTAATTCCAGAGACATATGTACCCTTGAAAATTGAATAATTGTCTTAATTAGAGAATTATTTTCCTTAATTAGATATTTGTTACACATTACCAATTGTTAATTTTTGTAACTTAAATATTTCTGAAAATTTAATTGAATTGGATTTGCATCTTGATTAACTTAATGTATAAAAATTATGAAAGGTATAAAATGGGGGTCCGTGGGTCCTCCCCCAGAAAAAATTTATAAATTTGACCCTTAAACACAGGATTTTAACTCGTTTTTTCTGGAGAGGCCGGGGCCTTGGTTTGCACCACCCTAGGGAGGTGCGCCCCACAGTTTTAGAACCACTGTACTACATACAAATATAAACCAGAATGATGCCACAACGATATGCAAATTGATAACTAAGAAATTTTTTAATTTTTCAAAATCTTGAAAACGTACTTAAGAAAGAGTAAAATTCAATAATATGAAGTTAGAAGTTTAAAATTCTAAAATTAAAGTTCTAAATACTCAAGTACGTGCATAACCGCGTTGGGTATAATCTTTAACTAATCCCACATGTTTAGGAAAACGCAGGGGTAAAGCTGAAAAAAAACTCAAATTATTATTTATTATAGCAATAAATAAGTCTACAGTTATTTAAAAGTTATTTAAAGCATTAAAAATTAATGAGACATTTACCTGATGGTCTTACTGAAAGCAATTGTAATGTTAAAACGATCGGGACAGCTATAACAGACCCCATGTCATTTGTTGGCCAGAATCGCTGAATAATAACTCTAGTAAAGAGTTAGTCAAAATATCTTTGAAATTTGATATCATTGTTATAAAGACAAGGAATATCACCTATGAGATAATTGAATAGATAAGTTCAGAAAAACAGTAAATAAGTTCACACATTTCAGGACAATTTAAATCATTTAATTCTATTGTTTATCTTAAGATTTTGGGGGAAATTTAAATTTATTTTTATAAAAATTTTGTAAAAAAGTTTTAACATAAATGAATACTTCAAAATAGGGTAATATGGTTCTACAAAAAAAAAAAAAGAAAATAATTTTAGTATGAACAAACAATACCATTGCAAACAGCTAAAGGTTGGTTAGCTATCATAAATTTAACCAATATTTATTTCTCGACAGTTACTTAAAGCATGATTTTTATCCATCCATAATACTTTTAGAGAACTTTTAATATTTTTGAGATATTTATAAAATGTCAACAGAGGAAAAACAAAGAGGAAGATAAACTACATTCCAACATAACTACCAATTAACTAAAAAAAAATCTTTGATTGAGAGGGAAAATATGCATTAACAAAAAAATCATATTTCTAAAAATTATATAAAAATCAGACTTCTGAAATATTAAATACGACAAAATGTTAAGACACTGAAAAAAATTAAACCCACTGAATGAAAATTATGCTAGAGTTCAAAAGACATTATCAGAATGGGAATACAATGGGAATTTTATAGTAGAGTAAATACATAAATGTGGATAAAAAATCCACAGAAAATATGCATTTAGTTGAACTTTATCAAGATAAATGATAAAATAAAAATTGCAATGCATAAACTACTTCTGAGTGTAGCATAAGTTTTTCAGAATTCAAAACTATCCAAAATATTTAACAGAGGTTGTTTTTTTGCTACCAACTCATTTAACAACTTCCAGAACTAATAGTCATTTCCTTAACACATTCTTGATCATATAGATCGCTTTACTTATTATAGTCACATTCTTGATATTGTTCTACCAATTAATAATCAAAACACATAAATAAAAATTAAAGCAAAACTTTTTTCCCTGTAACATCAACATCCCTCAGGTTCTTCATATCCTTCTATGGCGCCCCTTGAAATAACATGTATAACTTGAATCCATACAACTGTAAAATGAAGAAACTTACTTTTTATGTTATCCTGTATAAAAACGAATGCAATGTGAACAATGTATTTCATTTATATGGTAAGTAAAATATTTTATAGAGAACGATGGATCCAGCTTATTAAGAAACTGAAGCAAATATATAAAATCTTTAATCCAATATCTTGAAAATTTTACAATTACATTCATAATTACTTTCACACACAGCAAAAGATGATGGAACTGTAAAATCAGCCTTTTGTTCAAGCACTTCTTTTTAATTATGAGGGGGAAATGTCACATTGCTAGCATCAGAAAAATTGTACAGAGAAAGAATATATCGACTCATCAATAACTACAGAAAATACTAAGTATATAACAATATTTTAGCCATTAACATTTTAAGTAGGTCCTTTTCTTTCTCTCAGATCTTACAGTCAACTCTGCTTATAATGTGATCACCTTAGGCCAAGATTAGACTGATAACAATTTGTGCTGCTGAGCTATGCCATCCATCCTATATGCCTAGTTCCATGGATGATAATAATAAGAGATTGAATAGTAAAGCAACAAACAGCATTATTATGTAGTGTTTACATTAAAATTATAACTATGTCAACCAAATTAAAATGCTTGAAATGATTTTATAGTATGCTTTTTGTAACTTTAAAATTTTTTAGCAAAAATTTAAGACTAGTAAATTTTACACAAATAAATTCTGTGAAACTCACTGAAAATTTACCTAGAAAATTGGAAAAAGGTCGGGGGGATAATATAGACAAATGTTGATAACATTCAACTATGTTCTGTTTATTTTAAGTGGTACATTCCAGTAAGTTAAAGAGAAGTAATCAGGACTTGTTGATTTTGATTACCTCTCTGACTGATAGCATTAACAATGATCACCCCATTAAGGGAAGTCGAAACTGTAATTGAAATTCTTGGTTAGTGATTTTTTCCACATTTGTCATATAAATATTTTGCTTAAAACTTCATAGATGGACCTACATAATAAATAAATTTGAAATACAGCTCAAACATTGTATTTTTTTATTCCAATGCAGGTATGATGCATGAAAGGAAAACCCCTGATAAAACCATATCTGTCAAACTTAATGTACCCTCATTGCTAATGATAAATTATCTCCCTAAAGTTTTAAAAGAATAATCTAATATGAAAATACAGCAGAATCTCAATAAAACAAATCTTTCTGGAACCAAAAACTAATGGTCATTTTAACAAAAAGATGTTTTAATGAATAAAATTATTCCTACGTTAAAACAATCAGCACTTTTATTACCAGTTGTTAAGTAGAGGTCCATATTTCATGAGGTTGTTGTAAACAGGTTCTACTGCTACAGTGGAACCTTGTTAGAATGCCCCCTCCTCAGACCAACAATGTACAATCATTTTAGCGAAAGGAAGTAATAACGAATAAAATTAGTACTATGAAAAATCAATTGGTACTTTTTAACGGTCGTTGTAATATAGGGGTCGCTATATTGGGGGTGTTGTAAAGAGGTTCTACAGTACTACTACCACCAAGCAAAATGGTTTCTTCATTTATCTATCCCTATTAAAGTGGAATAATACCAGAGAACATAAACGAAATACAGTGAAAATTGTAGTACATTTTAAGGATCAGCTGGAATAAGAGTCCTCCATTTGGCGATCACGTCGAGATTGCCAACTGTACACTATAACTATACAACTAGGGTGGTCACAAGTAACATGGGGAAAAAAATTTTCGACTTTTTTTAGGTCTCACCCCCCTAAAATGTGCCAATAGACTAAAAAATGAGATTGGCCAAGTTTTAGCTCAATGCAATCCGATAATATTAACCCTTGCCTCATTGAGGTCAAAGCTCAGAAAAATAGCGATTTTCAGCAAAAAATCGTAGTTTTTCCTCTATAAAATCAAAACTATTCGTCTCACAAACCTGGTTTTGGTCTCATTTTATAGGACATTTTATTATATAAAGTTTGATACCATGCACTAAGTGATAGAACTGTAATAAAGTGGTATTTGACACTTTTCAGACAAGGTTGTGGTCGATGCCTGCAAAATTGCTTAAAGACCGAAATCTTTAAAATATGTAATATGTGCATCAATTTTATTGAGTTTAAATGTATTAATACATAGTATAAATAGTACAGATGAACCTTTAGGTGGATTTATGGAGGTCATAGGGGGGCAATGCCCCCCCCCCCCAACTTTTTGAGAAAATTCCATTTCATAAGGGTTAACCAAATAACCATGCTTCAAAAGCCATCAGGGACATCTTCCCCCCAAGGTTTCAATGTGCCCCCACCCCTTTAATCCTCCCATGAACCCCTCTATAGTGAATTCTCGTTTAAATTAAACTTTGTCTGAACTATAAACTGAAAATACGTTACACTATTTTATTTAACTTTATAAACTTTTAATTTAAGGGTAAAGAATTTATAAAAATATTCATGAAATTTAAAATAAAAAACTGTAGTAAAGAAAAGAGAAAATAAGAGGAATTAAAGTTACAAAAACAGTGTTCAAAGGTATTTTAGTAATTATACTATAGTATAATTGATACAAATATCATAAAATAATTCTAGTTTACAATCACAAAATTAAGGTGGTAACGGCTTTTAAATATGGTTGCTTTTAGAAGAGTCTGGGAAAATATTCCTATACATACACTCAATTACACCTTGCAGTAGAAACTGCCGTTGATCCTTATCTTTGTCAGACAGGAATTTAAGTCTTGAATTAATTTTACTCCCCTCTCTGCTGTGTCATTTACAACTCTTAAACAGCTGACTACTTTTATTACCTCTAAGTAATCTTGGTTTTCATACCATTCTTGAGGATCAGTGTTTAAAAAATCTGTATTAATATTAAATCGCTTAAAAAATTAAGAGTTTTAGGAGAAACAAAATTATTAATGTCAATATCCAACAAATTAACTTGTAGTGGATTGAGATTTGTCTTAATATCTCTTTCTTCAAAATCATCATCATCATCGTCATTTTATATAATTTCCTCGGACTGAAGTCTGGAAACCATAATATTTATTTTAACATTTTTCTTCACGGTGTCGTCAAAGAAAGAAAATGCCACTTGCTTCGAATTTAAATACCAAAAATGGTTTATTAATTTCGTCATAACCTTATAGCAACTTCTTTATCAATTTTCTTATACTGAACCAAAGATTTCAACAGTTGTAAATCTTGGTTAGGAGCCATAGTAGGTTTGGGGCATTGAACCATGCTTTAACATAAATATTGATTAAAAAATAAACACATTTCTTCAATTTCTTTTTTCTCTAAATCAGTTAACTTAAATTGATCCATGAAGTGGTATATTTTTAGAGAATATAAGGCTTTGGACATCCATCTGGCGTGATGGATTGCGCCAGGTACTCTTTTGGATGAAGGTCCAAAAGACATCACTTTAAGGTAATGAAAGTTAAAGTTAAGTGTTATCACTTTAAGTTAATGAATAATAAGGTTATGACGAAATTAATAAACCATTTACGGTACTTAAATTCGGAGAAAGTGGCGTTTTCTTTCTTCGATGATGAAGTGAATACAAATGAGAAAATAAACATGGTTTCTAGGCTTGAAGAAACTACAGAAAACAATAATGAAGATTTTGAAGAAAGAGATATTAGAGCAAAACTGAATCTACAGGAAGTTGATTCAATGGAAATTAAAGTTCATTATTTTGTTTCGCCTAAAACTATTAATTTTTTCAAGCTATTTGGTATAAATACAGATTTTTAAACACTGATAATGAAGAATAGTATAAAAACCAAGATTATTTATTTGAAAGGTAAGAAAGTAGTCAGCTTTTTAAGAGTTGTAAATGACACAGCAGAGAGGGGAGTGAAATTAATTCAAGACTTTAATTTCTGTCTGAAAAAAGATGAAGATCAGTGGCAATTTCTACTGCAATGTGTAGCTGAGTGTAGGCATATTTTCCCCGACTCTTATAAAGCAACCCTTTCTAAGCCGTTACCACCTTAGTTTTTTTATTATAAATTGTAATTTTTTAAGAGATGTTTGTAAATAGTATAGTTATTAAATTACATTTGATCGCTATTTTTGTAACTTCAATTTCTCTTCTTATAACCACTATTTTTTGACTATTTTTAGGAATTTATTTTACCTTTAAATAAAAAGTTATCAATGCAAAAAATAAGAAATACAAAAAGAAAATCTGGGGTGGGTTATAAGTTTATTGTGACGTTTTTAGACTTATCCCGAAATTTCACTTTTTTAGATATCTACAATAACCTTACCCGAAAACAATCAAATACCACTTTGTTTTCAGTTCTATCAATAAGTGCATGGTATCGAACTTTAGATAATAAAATTTCCTATAAAATGAGACCAAAACCAGGTTTGTGAGACGAATAGTTTTGATTTTATAGAGGAAAAACTACGATTTTTTGCTGAAAATAGCTGTTTTTCTGAACTTTGACCTCAATGAGGCAAGGGTTAATATTATCGGATTGAGCTAAAACTTGGCCAATCTCATTTTTTAGTCTATTGGCACATTTTAGGGGGGGGGTGAGACCTAAGAATTTCGAAAGTTGATTTTTTGTAACCACCCTACTGTACACTGCTAACTTCCGTACCGCTAACTTGGCGACCACAACGCGAGTCGCCAAATGGAGGACTTAAAATATATAACCATTTAAATACCATTACCAAATTAAAGGACCATTTTAAATATATATAAAAGAAAACATCACTTAAGAAACATATAAATGCCTTGAAAGGAGCCTTTGATTTAATAAAGAGAAAGTCTAATTTTACAATATTGTGAAAAATTCAAAGTTTTGCATAAGATGATACATGTACACCACTAAGAATACTATATATGTTGTTAAATTATATTGTTCAACAAATTATGCTTAAAAATATTTCTGAAAGAGTAGGTATTTACAGAAGAAAAAAACAAAATTTGTATTACATGGTTCCCACTCTTTGAAAACATTGAAAATCAAGGACTTTTCAAGGCCCTCAACAAAATTTTTCAAGGACCTTTTTTCGCAGACTTATAAAAATTATAACCCTCGAGATAACAGTTCTGTGCATTTCTAACTCAACCAGAAACTGGTTCTACCTTGTTGGTTTTTTTGTGGAACCGATGTAGAGGGTGTTACTATCGTAATTTCATGATCGGAGCGTTTCAAAAATCGCCGGTAACTGAGCATAAAAAAATTCAAGGACTTTTAAGGACTTTCAAGGACCGTGGGAACCCTGGTATAGATAACAAAACATCATGAACAGCATAACAGTTAGTCATAGGTACAGATTCGAAACATACCCTCCATGGGAAAAGAACGATAGTAGCCAAAACTAGGAGACTATCAGAACGGCCATTGGTGTAGAGCAGTCGCTAACTTAGTAGCTGCTATAGTTGGCAATTGCCATGAAGGACCTGTTTTAAATCTGTACCCAATTATCTTAAGTATATTTAGGTCAGTGTGATTGTAAACTTTGCTACAGAATTTTAATGCATAAAAAACTTAACTGGAATTCTTAATTTATTAAGTTGTATGTATTGTGCTTTAGTATAACATAAAGCTCTCTGTAATGTATGACATCTGCACAATAGCTTCCTTTCTTCCTTGGATATAAAAACCTATTGTAAAAGTTGCCATAACTCTACTTCTACTCTATAGGTCTCACTTACAGAGAGTAAACTGATAAGGGAAGAATAAATAAAAAGTTTAATCACAATAATCACATACCTAATAAACATACAGTAACAAAACAAATTAAGGTACTTTCGAATTAGCCCATCGACTGTGTGCCACTAAATCCAAAAACATTACCAAAACCTATTAACTGTGCCGCGTAATCTGATGGTCGATGTTCTCATACTTAAGTACCCAAATTACTTTTAGAAGACTGTCAGCCTGTGACTTTGAATAAGCATACAAATTTATATAAACACAAAAACATATCACATAGAAATGTAATTGGTCCATTTATTAAGTATCATAAATTATGACTCTTTTTTAGAATCTGAAATTTTCCAAATATTCCTATTAACTGTGCCGCGTAATCTGATGGTCGATGTTCTCATACGTAAGTACCCAAATTACTTTTAGAAGACTGTCAGCCTGTGACTTTGAATAAGCATACAAATTTACATAAACACAAAAACATATCACATAGAAATGTAATTGGTCCATTTATTAAGTATCATAAATTATGACTCTTTTTTAGAATCTGAAATTTTCCAAATACGTAGTTGATATTTAGACCAAATTAACAATAAGTCAGTTCCCATTTGCAACCAGCTCCAAAAGGGTACAAGCTTGGATCCTTCAATTTCAGTCCAGTTGACAGCTACTTCCTTGATCAACATATTTTTCTTCTCTGCTATGTACAAAAGTTCCACATCAAAGGCCCACCGTTCAACATGCAACACATAGAAGAGGGATCTTGCTGAAACTCTAGAGAACATCTTAAAGCCACACTGTGTGTCACGAACTGTTCTCACAGCAAATAACCACACTAGAAAATGAAAACCATACATTAAAAAAGTTCTGAATACAGAACGAGATGCAATTGCCTCATTTTCCAAATGTGCTCTTGAACCAATAACAATTAAGTTGTCTGCAGAATCAGACGAAGACATTTCTGTTTCAAGTTTATCAATGTCACTAAATTTAGTAGCGCCATCAGCATCAGCAAAGAGTAAAACTTTCCCACGAGCACTGAGCATGCCGAGACGGACAGCACCTCCCTTACCTCGATTTTGCGTCAACGTAAGTACTCTGATTTTCTCAGAACTGTAATTCTTAGCATATTTCAATGCTAAATTAGTGGTTTGATCTGAACTTCCATCATCAACTATAATCAGTTCGTAAGTGAAATCTGGCTTCTGTACAGACCGGTTTTCCAAGAATTCTAAACATTCGTTCAACATACATGGCAGGCGATTTTCTTCGTTATAAGCAGGAATAATGACAGACAACGACACTGATGGATCATCCTTTAGATCTGGAAAAGGTTTTCGAGACGGGGGATTGGTAGAAAAATCTAAATAAAACTTTTCGTCTTCGTATCTTAAGATTTCTGGCATGTTGCTTTTTCCAGTGAAGATGATGAAGCAAACTAAAACCAATACAATTGAAATAATAAAAACCAAAAAGAGAGCTACGTTATTCAGGTCAAAGATCATTTTTCAAAGCATATAGAAATTAATATCTAGAATTGCAGAGTTTCATTCTCGAGCAAACCAGACGATTTGTTTACGTGACGTGTTGTTGTTGTTATTGTTGAATTTAAAAGTTGCAGTTGCAGTGGATCCGCTTATCTGCGTTGAGTGTTTTAAAGTTTTAAATGGCTAGGCGTAAAGTTTTTATAGTATTCTTAAATTTTATTAAAGCAGGGGTCATCTCATTAAAAAGATTGCCAAGTTCAAGTGTTTTGCTACGGAGACCCCCTGATTTTGATTTCATAGTATAGATAGGTTATTCACGACTCAAAGTACCATTAGATGGCGCTCTCTAAACTAACAACAATGTTTAGCACGTCACTGGAGGACAAGAACCCGTTGTTAGATCCGAGTCATGTGATTGAAAATGCTCTATATATAGTTTGGGGTTAAGTCTCTTAATTTCATGTTCTATCAGACATGGAGCATTTATGTGGAAGTCAAAAGGGAAGCAATATCCTCACAACTTTTTGAGAAATTTTCACTTTTTAATGTAAAATAATGTTTCCTGGATCTTCAGGGACAGCTTGCCCCCCCAGGGTCCTCCAAAATCTGCCCATGTCTTAACAGACGAATTTTAATCCAGGCCTCCCCCACTGTAATTTTTATAAATAGGTGTCTATGCCCTCTGATACCATTCATTAACCGAAGGAATATGCCATTTTACCCTACAGATATGCTCTGTTTTCTTACTCCAACCTTCAAAATACAATCCAGCTTATTATATTATGTTCTTGATTGATGTTATGAGGCTTATTTCTTCTGACCTGTATCAGGATCTGATCAGCTCACAATAAAATGCAATCATTCAACAAAATAATTTCTGTTATACGAAATATTAATCATTTCAACTACAAAGAGAACTTTCTAATATCTATAAAAAGAACTCCCACAGTCCACAGTAGTTTTTCAAAAAAGATGCAATGAATTAAATTAAATAATGCAAAATATTATGTTATTCAGAATGCACTCAAGCGAAATAGTTGGACATGCATAAAACACAATATACCGAATAAATTTGATACAATTTAAACTATTTTTTAAAAAATTAAACTATAAATAGATGCCCAAGTAAGAAAATTCAGATTTTTAAGTTTAACATTTGTTACACAAAATATGTGAATAGTTAGAAAACCCATAAAAAAACTTTTTGCTACAATGGAGACTTGAAATATATAAAGCTTTATTTTGTTCATGGAAGTGCAATTATACAGAAAATCATGCACTATTTTACATGCTGCACTCAAAAGTGGAAGTATTTACAATGGAATCTATAAGGTAAGTAGGTACAATCAGTACTAACTAGAAATCATTACTCTGAAACAGTTCAATGCAAACAATCTACAACACAAATAACTACTTGAAGTATCCACATATGAAAAATTTGTTTTTAAAAGTCCAGTTATGGTGGGTTTTGTACATGAGCATACAGGTAAATTTTCAATAAATACACACAACACTTAATCACATCTGGAGTGCATTAAATTAAAAACTAATAAAATCCCAGTCATATTTACAAATGAAACCAATATATTTTATAAGCAATCATTTTTGTGCTTACAATCCCAAAAATTGTAGTGCCAATTTCTTTGCTTGGTAATTGATACATAAAACCTGTTATATAGAAAGTTATTTCACCACCGGGGAATTCTCTACTAATCTATTTCTATTGTATGACAATGAGTTATATACAAACTTACTCTATAAATTAAAATTAAATAAACACTTCAGAGGATAACAGAACAGTGATTAGTACTTGAATATATTTACAAGGTAACATTAACACCAAGATAAATTATCTTCACACCACATCTTTTGACGGTAAGAATTACATCACATTAATTCAGTGAAAATTTTAAGCACTTTCAGTTTTCATTTAAAAAGAGAAAACACCAACCATGCAGCAATACAACTTTCAACAAGCCTACATATGAGATTTATACAAACAATTACCTGGCAGGTATATCTTCCTAATTATCACAGGAACACAATCAATCATGTTACTTATAAGAAATTAGACACATTAAATTATTGAAAAACTTATTATCTCCCATATAAAACTAAGTGTAAAACCCAGTAACAAAAAACAATCTTTGTTCTAGAGTAATATATGGTAATTTTTAGTTCGGTATTTAATGAAATAACACATTACCCGGTTGATACTTATAAGTCAGAATACAGAAGGAAAAAAGGAAGCAAGATTATTACATTTTTAATCAATAAATTCTTTTATTTACAGAATAAAAAAATTAACTCATTGGCCATAAATAAACTAACAGCCCTAGTGGGCCATGGCCTAGGATGCCCATCTTCATTCTCTTGACAGAGGGGTGTGGGGTGCTAGGTGTTGAGCTTATGTCACAGTTAGGTGGTCAGCCTAACACAAGACCTTCAGTGTTTAGTCCCAAGCATGCTTGGCCTTTAATTTATTGACCCAATGAAGGGATGAAAGGCTGATTCGACCTAGCCCCGTCCAGGAATTGGACCCCAGACCTGTGGCTCATGAGCATGTAGTGCAACACTACACCATCGAGCAGACTTACAAGGAGTGGTCATTCTTTAAGTGTAACTGAAAGGGTCTCAAAATTAGTCAAAACCCTACTTTTAAATGTGAAATTTCCAAAACTTTTCTGAGGGAGTACCCCCACACACCCCTTGAAATTTTATAATTTATTGGGTACTATTTTTACTTGAAAATTTTGTGACTTACAAGGAGTGGTCCTCTTTGGATGTAATCTTAAAGTCTTAAAATGAGTTAAAACACTACTTTAGGGATCATTTCCAAAAATTTTTTTGGTGTAAGACTCCCAAACCCTCCTTGAAATTTTGTGGATTATTATACTAAATTGTTTTTCCTATAAAAATAAGCACTGCTCTTTGGGTATGAATTGGGGAAATTTCCAAAAAAAAAAATTGGGGAGGATAGACCTCCTCACAATTTGACAAGGGATTCACATTCTTACACAATTTGAAATTTATTTATTGAAAAGTAATTGTGCAAGTCATCTAAAACTTAATGTATAAAAGTACTCTTAAAGAGGTACCTTAGAAATAATATTGAATCAACTGGTGAGCCAGTATCAGACTAACTACTCAGCCTGGACATAAGCTAAGTAATTAGCACCCCAAGCATAAAACAGATAGGCATCTCTTGATAGGCCACTAGACCTAATAGTACGGGAGCCAGTGACATATTTTGGTGACCAATTTCCTCTCAAGCGATAATTGGTGGAATGCTTCAGAGAGTTGTATCATAAGGCCTCACGAACGTCAGCTGCGGTTCCATGGGTGGGTTGAGCTGTGGTAGCCCACCAAACACGTAGAAACATACTTTACCCAATATCTCAAAGAAGAAAAAAACCTGTCAGCTGACTGGGTGGCAGTGGAAAGACCGTTAGTTAGGACTGCAAAGTTCCTCAAAAGTCGGAATGGTGGTAAAATAGTCGTCATATACGCCATTTAAAGCACCATTTACACTAGTGCTGGGAAGACTAGTGCAAAGAAAGTCTTTCGTCATACTTCCAACCTGACCAAAATATGTCACTGGCTCCTGTACTATAAGAAGGATTTAATTTGATAAGTTAAACAAAGACAATCCTGCACTACCCTATTGATATTTAAACAACCATCCCTGTCCACATTGCAGGTACACCCATACAGATCTTTTTAGTGTTTTATTAACTTGCTAGTTAGGACACACCTATGATGCTGTATGTCTGTACCTACCTGTAGCGTTTTTTAAAAATATGTCTAAATGAAGGATGATGGAAGTGTAAAAATTAGAACTATATAAAATCCTATAATATGTAACAAAAACGCTGTCTCAGCCAATTTTACACATAAAAACGAAAACAAAGAGTTTGTTTATGCACAACAGTTGTTACAAACATATTTTTTTAAAACCTCGAGCGTGTATACAACTTCACAGCTTCAATTGGAATGCAAGAAAAACATTAAAGAAACACATACAAATCCAATTTCTTATTATGAATGCAAGATAAAATGCTGAATTTCACAAAAAAAAATTTAGAATTCTGACTTTTAAAATGATTTCTGATTGATATGCTAGTACAGTCAACTCCGTTTAATGTGATCATGGTTAATGTTATAGATCAGATAATGTTATCAAAATTGACTGGTCCAGATCACTCCTATTTAATTAATGCAAAATATATAATTTTATGATCATTATATTATATTATTTTATATTGTTTAATGCTATCAAAATTAGATGGAATCTCCAAAAATCCTCATTTTTCCGGTTTGAAGGCCAATTTTTACATAAACATACAAAATGAGTCATTAAATTAGTAGTATTATGTGATCCCCTTTTATGTTTTTCTTTAAGTTTCAAAATACATACTTGAAAATCATTTTAAATACTTCAATATTAACTACAGTCAACCTTTTAATGCATACACTCGTGTTACAATGTTTGCAACTTTTTAGTACAAAACTGCTTATTATTATCAACCCGATATTGTTATCATTTTGATCTTGAACAAATGTGATTACATTAAGCGGAGTCGACTGTACTTATTATGAGAAAAGAAAATATTATACAGAGGAACTAATTCATTGCTGAAGGGACTTTTGAAAAACATCAATTTATCCACGACTTTGAATTAAAAAGTTCCATTCTCTACCTGTAATTCTGGATTCACTGAATGATTGAAAAGTTAAGTTGTTCTCTTTTGACCTATTAGCTTTTGACCTTTTCTATTCAAAAATCCTTGAATTCTTGTTCTGAAACCAAGGTTTTACATTAAGAGGTGGTAAATGTTCATTCTGAAAATAAAAACAAAATGTTTCTTTGACAATTTTATAATGATGAATGGTTAAAAATCGTTATAATTTCAAAATTTTGTGAGTACAACTTCGAATTAAAAACTTCAAATTATCCATGATTTTCAACATTGATTTAATAAAGTTTAAGGGCCAAGAGAAATTCCATGACTTTGAATCAAAAATGTTCCAGTCATCAAAGTTGAACTTACAAGCATTTAAATAAGAATAAGGACACTTAGGAATATAATAAGAAAGTAATATAAAAGTTGAACTTTGCATGTAAAATACATGAATTTAATTTAAGTGTAACTATCTAATCAAGAAAATAAGAAGGGAAATTCCTCTTCATTGCATCATCTTGCATTCATAGCTCTACATCATGTGAGCTACATGTTAATTTATCATTAGGCTGTAACATTTTTGTGAGAAAACACAAAAACTACAATATCAAATTCATGAAAGTAGGTACAAATGGCATAAATAGAAATATTATTATACATCTATGTATATACTTTTCATAAAATTTAAAGAAAATATTGAGGGCTTTGAATAAAGGGTAATCTAAACATAAGTAAATAAATTCCATTCATAAAAATAAATATTTCACTTCACTAGAGACAATGTGCAATATCTATGGTATATCTTAGAGATTTGGTCAAAAAATAATTAGTGGTCTATACTAGCATATTTGCAAGGTTGAAATTCAGGCAGGGTGTTAAAGAACTGGGAATTTTTTTACCAAATATAAGAATTTTTTTAGGAATTGTAAATATGTGAGCTAGCTTTAACTTTAAATCCTTACTTAATTATAAAAAAAAAACAATCATGTAACATATTATAAAAGTTAAGACTCGACGCACATTTATTCAGTCAAGTATGGAATTGTAAGTAATTGAGAGAAAAATATAATGAGTGTCCCTTTTGCTTACTTGTAAACTTTGTAATTGAGGTCTTCTGGATACATAGAACTCCACAAATAGAAGTTACATACAGTTTATACAAAAATATATGAATTAATACAAAAATATATGAATTAAGTTATAAGAAGAATTAAAATTTTGCATTAAAAATTTAAATGATAATGATTGATAAATATCCCAGTAACGCTTGTATTCTACACAATTGAGTTAACCGCGTGGTAATTGAAACCCTGTGAGACTGAGTTTCAGACAGAGTGAAAAATCGATATTCTACTTCCTATATTCAACTGAGTTTCACTTACTCTGGTGGTAACTTGTGCGACCACATGCGATTGGCTACTCAGCCAAGTGACGTAACAAACAAGATCAGATCTGTTCCAAGCGCGGCAACGGACATTTTAAAAATTGTTCAAAATCAAAATAAAGAATGGCTAACAACAACGTACAGAAAAGAAAGCAAATCGGAAAATCTTTAAGGATTATGAGCGACCTTTTTTGATTGAATGTGTCGACAGATTAAAGAATGTTGAATCGTTCAAATCACCTGGCTCGAGGGAAAAAATTTTGAAAGGATCTTCCAACTTTGAAAATTCGTAGGCCTGAACGGAGCAAGGTAAAATTACGAAACAGGTCTCTAAAAATAGCCCGGTTACCATATAATAGTATATTAAAAGGAATAATTCGTACAAATTCCTTAACTATTCAAAAAAAGAGATTTAAATAGTCTAAAGACGAAATAGCGAAACCGTGCTGCCATCTATCAAATAAAATACGAACATGATTGTCAACCTATTTTTTGGAAAAACTAATTGGCATTTCTTTAATAATTATCGTAACGACTCCATTTTTGGATATAAAATGAATAATTGAACCCTCTTTAAGGGGGAATAGTCGAAAACTCGAAAAAGATTCTTTAGAGAACTGAGTAATAGGACTGAGTTCGACTTACCACCCAAATTTGGAGGGTTACATTTTACTACATGAAACATGGTCTTATGGAGGAGTAGAATTCGAAAAAGTCCAAAAAACAGGGTAACTCACATGGTAATGAGTTACGACGTTTGTGTAGAATACAAGCATAAATCTAGGTTCCACTCTGAAGATAATCACCCTTTTACTATAAACAAAATATTAAAATGTTATTAGGAATAACTGATCATAAACTATTAATTCAAAATAGTTAAATCATTTTCGAACAATTTTTAATCACTATTACGCTAAATCTTTCAAAAAAAAAAAAATACCTAAAAATTCCCATACAAAATTTTGCCTTAAGTTCCGACATTCAACCTTGAAAATAATGTAGATAGAGAACACTTTTCAAAATAGAAATGTAAGAACAGAACACAAATGTAACAAAATAAATATTAACGCACAAAAATTTATAATATACTTAAATAGCAACTAAATATTTAAAATTTCATAACAGTAAATAATTTTATTCTATAACTTAGTTTGTTAGTTGTCCTCTAAATTTAAATGTTGGAGCATTTTCTGCAGCACCTCCCAATACTGTTTCCTTTTATTAATAACTGTGTCCAAAATTTAAAATCAATCAGAGTCTTTCCTGTGCCTCACAGGGCCTTAATTTGGCAAATTTTGATACATCACATTAAAAAAAATGTTTTAAATTTTGTTTAACAAAATATTAAGCTTAAGAACATTCAAAATCAAATAATTTATGGAACAAAGATGTTGCTTAAAAGCTGATATTCAAAGTACGTATTGCAAAATACACAACATAAATGTGTTTATAGGGATGCTGCCTTAAATAAACTTGAGAATAAGACAAGAGAAAAACTCATGAACTACAAATCATAGAAAGAATTTAAATTAATCATATAAAAAATAATTCCCAACAGTTGCCTATGGACCCATAGACTAGAAAAATTTTATCAACAGTAAATGTTTAACACTGATTGATACTGTTTTGAATTAGTAAAATATATTTCAAGTTTTTAATCATATGTTAAAAATGTTGATCATTTTAGTTTTAAAATATCAAACTGTTAAAAAAAGTTTTCAAGTAGATCTAGTTAAGTTAAATCACAACAAATTAAATTAAAACACAAATTGAAAACCTAATATATACTATTATGTTCAATAATTTTTAAGAATTGAGGCATTTACTGCAACACTAAGCTAACTCCAAGTAAAGCAGTTGGTGTTAGCTCATCGCTGCTTGCAAGCACTTCCAATTTTTCTTTAAAAGTTTTCTTGTACCAGTTAAGAAAAAGGGAATCAATAGTTTTTAAATTCCTTAAATACTAAAAATCTAGGTTTTTTTTAATAATGAGTTCTTGATAATTTTTGTAAGCAATAAAAGCCCTAGAACCATCCATTAAAACACTCCTTAAAATACATTTCACAAGATAAAATATGAACTACCCCTGAAGGATCTTAACATTTTAAAAGTCAATTACCTGTCCAATGACTAATTTAAATGAGAAATATATTTACAAATTCTTTCAAAAAAAGTTCTAAAAACTACAAACATTTCCCACACCACCAAACGGATGAAGTGATAATCACCCGAACAAACCACATTTACAAATACAAAATGATAACAGTGTTTTTCAACTCTGAGACAAAAACTGAAAAGAATGTGCATTCATTTCTGTTGAACGGAACCTCGGACAACTCCAGTGGTTTCATTCACAGTAACAAGGGAGGAGGGGGGAGCCAAAGTTGATAAATTTCCGCTCGGTACAACATTGGGCATACTGACTACCACCACAGGCTTGACAAGGGGCTGGTTAGATGATCCAACTGATACCTGCTGAAGAAACTGTTGTTGGATGATGGGAATTTGATTGATCTGGTTCACGGACTTCAGAACTGGAGTGGCGAGAACTTTCCCAAGAGACTGTGGGTGGACTGCGCCCGTGTGGGAAACCACTGACACAGAACCAACAAGAGGGGTTACAGCAGACACATGGCTCCCATGTGTGACTATCTGTCCAACAGGAGTAGTAATAGGTGACTGAGACACCACATGAGCAATGCCAGTAACATGAGGCAATGATCTTACTGGATTGGATGTAATTTGCTTCAAACCACTAGACACTCCATGATGATTACCATTATTCACTTGAGAACCTATGGAAAAAAAAACAATGCATGGAGTTATTGCACTCAGGCTTCTTGATTAATATTGTTAAGCATCAACCAAAAATAGAAAACATGCAAGTTTTGACTTCAAAATACCTTGTGTTATGATGCTAGATGCCATAGAGGGTTGGATTACTTGAGAATGAGGCTTGCTGACATGCAATGCTGCAATCATGTTGGATTGGGATGAGGTGGTCACACAATTGCTCGAGAGGTTGTTCTTCACAGCAATTGCCATGTTTCCTGAGAGGACTGAATTTCCCTTCACTGTGTTTTGCGACAGATTGAGGGAGCTCATTTCAGACATGACAGGCATATTCTTGCCAGAGCTCCCGTGGCCTATCTCAACCATGTTTGAAGGAACCAGAGCAAGGGGTGAGATCAAGTGTGACATTCCCTTCGACATTCCTTTTGTAGTTGCTGCAGCTTGGACCAGCGAGTCGGCAGAAAAAGGCTTTGCAGAAGAAGTACCGATGGACGAAGCATACGATGCATTGGAGGAAGGAGTCAAAACATGGATCTGTCCATGCTGGTGATTGACAGAAATGTGTTGAAGAGGTGCATTGGAAGCCATAATTGAAGAGTTGGGGGCAGTGATTACTTTTATTCCAGAGGGTTGGGTAATTACTTGCATGCCATGAGGTGCAGCAAATATTCCTGCCAAATTCCCAGAAAAAACCTAAATAGCAAGAAAATACATGTAAGCTTGTCATAAAGGTGTTTGAAAGGTATTGCTATTGTATCATCTGAAAAAAATCAGTCAGCAAAGGTGATTGTGAACAAGAATGAAAATACCAAAAAAAAAAAAAATCCTTCCTTATCAGACCTGGAAAAAATTTCAAGCTTTGGAGCCTGGTTCAGGCAATTTCCAAGCTGACTGAAGTCTTAATCTTTAATTTTTTTAGTTATCAAATATACACAATCTAACATAATCTAAAGCCCAAACTGTAACAGCTGCCAAACCTTTAATAAGCATCGCAGACAGTTGGTGGGGGCGGGAATTTAAAGAAAAGGGTCCAAGGTACAGGCCAGTGTAGCCAAATCCCCCATAACAGTGTTCTACGCATCTGCAGAATTTTGGGAACCTTACTTTATAGACAGCCCTCGTAAATAAAAAAACTAAATCTTAACTAACCTTATAAGTAAGGTTATTTAAAACTATTAGTTCCTTGTTATATTTCTTAAAATAACTGTTTATATCTTGAAAGTTGATACATTATGGGCAATTTCAATATTTTTCTCTATAACTAAATACAAAACATACATTTCAAAAAAAAAATCTATGACTTTTATAAGAACCATTGTATAACTCAGCAAAAGTAAAACAGCTAACATAAATACAGTAGATTCCACTTAATAGAAACATGTTGGGACCGGGCCATTTTGTGCCAATTAAGAGGATTTTTCAATTAACCTAAGTACATATAATATCAAACAACAAACTTATGAAAACTTTTACTTATTTTTCTTTTATTAATTAACATTTGTTTTAAGAAAAAACAATAGACTTCAAATATTAGAAAAAAAAACATGAAATAAAGTAGAAAATATTTTTTTTAAGTACATACACTTAATAATACACTAGTATACAACAATTTAATATGTTCAGTCCATTGTTGTTTATAGCCAGGTATCCAAAACTTAAAACTATGCTTAACACTAGGAACAGTGTGTTGTGATCTTTAAAACAAAGATAAGTTGAGCCTATCCATATTAACTCACTCCTTTACTTTATGCAAATGTTGGGAAGGAAATAAAATATGCCACAGCAGTAATTTTCTATCATTTAAAAAAGAAACTTCTTGAAAGTCATGCAATAACTTGTATAACTTACTCATTATATAAGGAAAATTCAAGTTTTTAGACATTTTTATTTCCTTCTGGTGCCATTGCTTATTTTTAACACTTTCTGTAAAGATGTGTTTTCTTTTTGTGCTGATTAAGCGGCTTTTCGTATCTAGTGGTTAAAATCCACATTATTTAAATAGTTTGGTTTCCGTTCCTGGCAATTTTTGCTATAAACAGATTTCCAATAAGGGGCTGTTCAAATATTACTTAAGCATGTTTTTGGTCAATTTTGACCATCCCTTCCCCCTTGTCAGCAAAGATAAGCAAACTGTGAACCCCCTCATAATTACGTAAGAAAACTGACCGACCCCCCTTTGCTCTTTTTTTATACAAAATAAAAAATTTAAAATAAAATTTATTTTTGATTGAATTTTGAAATTAATTTATGCAAGAAACAAGAGATTTTCGAAAAAGCAGTCTTTGTAACATCTTAAGTAAACATCACTCATACCCCCTCCCCCCCTTGTCAGGAAAAATAAGTAAAGATCAAACCCCCTCCCCCCCTTTGGTGCTTACATAATATTTGAATGGCCCCTAAACCAATGTGTCTAATAAGTGAAATTCCCTGTACTTTGTTACTTACTCTAGTAGTTTGAGTAGAACATCCATCTGAGTTTGAAATTTGAGCAGAATGAGAAGATGGTACAGCTGTCAGAATAGAATTTTTGCTTTCAGCATTTATTCTAGGTTCATGGACAAAATGGTTCATGGACTCTTTAGGAGGAATTGTAACTTGAGCACCTGAGATCACTGGCTTGGAGTGAACTGAAATAACAATGAAATATGTTCCAGATGTATGGTTAAAAGTACTTAATAACTTTCTTACATTGGAAAATTTGGAACGAAAGTAGGGAGACAAAAATTCCTCTTTCTGACTGATAATTGATTTTTAAAAATGTAACTAAGAGTATCCTAAGGAGAATGAAAGAAGGGGGACACTTTTAGTTAAACTTAAAATGATAAGAAATAGTTCCCTAACTTCTTCGCATCATGGAGCCATTTTGGAAAAAAAAATTAACAGAAGCTTAATAAGTAAAAGTAAGCTTGGTTCAGAAATAAAAAAAAAGAACTCAAATGGCATTATTGAACATAATATCCCATTTTTGAACTGTTAATCTTGAAAAGCAGATTGAGAATTAAAGGGGTAAATACTAAATTGTCTTATTCAATAAAGTTCCCTTAAAATCCATGAGTGCTATTCTTTTTGTATAATTAATACAATCCATCACCTTTTAAAAGAATTCATTAAAAACTAAAATATCACCCAAACCTAAATTCAGGGGTGGCCAACATTTTTATGAAGAATGCCACTATTTGGGAAATAAAATTTATAGCTTGCCACTTTTTCCATTGTAGCATGTAAAAAGATGTGTATTGTTATTTAAAGACTACTCTTATTCAACTTTTATGCAAGTAATAAATTTTTCCTCACGTAAGTCTTAGTTGTAGAAATTTAAAAAGTAATATTGGGGTACTTCCCCAAAAAAAAGTTAGGAATTCTCCCTTAAAACATACTTTTAATGCATTTTGGTACAGTAGGTAATTTGAAAATCACCAAAATCTATATCTTCAGAAAAATATGTAAAACCCAAAAAAAGTTACCAACAAGTATAACCTCAATGAAAAAATAATACAACTTTTTAAGCTATCCAATAAAGTTGGTTTGAATAAAATTAAGAAACTACAACAATGGGAAGATGGGTTGTTATTCATTCATCAGTTCCACAAAAATTATTGCAACTTACATTTCTAAGCTAATGACAATATGGAAATCATTAAAGAAAATGTACTCACAAAACTCAGTTAAAAATATATGGCCAGAGCACTGAAACCTCATTAACCTTTTAAACGCTGTAATTCAAATTTCAAAGAAAAGTTTCTGCTTTTTGGCTTAAATGGCTTGTTTTATCATTGTTAAAACCAATCTTGCCATTTTTTGGTAGAAAAAAAAATCTTAAGGGTGATTTTGAGGATGTTCCCATTTGGGAACATCGGCGTTTGGGGTGAAGTTTTTAGGGGGGGTTTCCAAAAGGCCTATATTTAACCATTTATTCAAATGAAATGACTGAAATCGGTTTCTACTTTATATTTTTGGACATTTTTATGATATTGAACAGTTTCTTCATCTGTTTTAGCCATGGTTCGATGATTGGCTAAAATTTTTTAAATTTTCATCAGAAATATTTCACAAGTTTATTTCAGGATTTTTTTTACAGTGTAGGACATCTCTCCCATAATTCAAGGTTAAAAAGTTTTTTAAGCAACAAAAAAAGTGGGTTTTTATTGCTTGCAAGGCCGTTCCAAGAGGGGGGTTAGGGGTTCAACCCCCCTCGAAATTTCAACATCAGTTTTTATACTACTCTCTCTCTTCAAGGCTCTACAGCCCCTGGTGGGCCTTGGCCTTCTCTACAATAGAATTCAACGTTGCCCTCTTTCCTGATATCCTTTTTCAAATTTTTATTTTCATTTTGTTTAGGTCTTCTTCAACTTGGTCCAACCATCTTAGTTTAGATCTTCTTCGTTTCCTATTACTATATAGCTTTCCACTCATAATTCTTTTTGCACATGTTCGTTTCCTTCATTCTTTCCACAAGTCAAATCCACTGTATTCTCATAGCTTTAATATATCTTATGATATTTTTCCCTTTAATCAGTCTTTCTATTTCATGGTTGTACCTTTTCCTCCATGAGTTATTTTCGTATATGGCTCCAAAGATTCTTCTTATTATTTCATATTCAAATCTTCTTAACATACTTTCATCTTTGTTAGATAACACCCAGGTTTCAGAACCAAATGTTATGATTGGCCTTATTAGGGTTTTATATATCTGCAGCTTACAATTCCTAGATAATAATTTACTTTTTAGTAGTCTACTATTTGCAACAACTGCTTTATTTCCATTTTGTATCTGTTTGTTTATAGTCTCATGGATTTGACATTTATTGTTTATTTCATTCAGAGATATTTTTAACTCCTCTTAGAGTATTTCACTCCATGAAAATCGGAAATACTCTTTAAAAAACTAGCCAGGAGTATTTTCACTCTTTGAATTTTTCACAAAGGTTTAGCTTAAAAAATGCACCATGTGGCCCCACCGAAATCAACAAATATTCAACTCAAAACACCAACTGATCTCAGCGGAGACATTTTGGCACGACTTCTGGCCAAAGTCAATTGTCAAAAGCCACTGCATCCTATTTATCATACTTTTTAATTGTGTTTTCATATAGCCATAGTATTTTTTTTATTTATTGTTCTGATGCTTAAGAAGTTTTTTTGCGGTTTTCGTGTCTGTGTGTATATGTAGTTCATGCTATTTCCGTATTTCACTCCTCATAATTCAATTTCACTCCTCCTAAAAAAGTCAAGGAGTATTTTTACTCCTCCAAAAAAATCCTAGGAATAACACTGATTTCATTACCAAGATAAGTATACGCGTTGGTACCCTTAAAAGTTTTATCTACTTTTAGGTTCTGTATCCTTCTTTAGAGTAGAGATGGAAAATTTCCGGAAATTTTGAGAAGGAGGAAAAAAAACGGGAAAAAACAGGGTTTTTTTCCGGAAAAATAGGAAAAATTGACTTTTTTTGCATGTAGGAGAAGGGTTTCTGAATAAATATATATTAGAAACTGAATAACCATTAATTTCACATATTTAAATAAACTTAATAACCATTCATTGCATAAAAATATAAATAAATTATCATCAATTAAATTTTTCCAATTGGAAATAAACCCATTTTGATAAAAAATCTGGAAAATATGGTTATTATATGGTTAAATATTACTTTTAAAGTACTGGATGTAATAATTGTTTATAAGAATATTAAGTTTAACATTTTTTTCCATGTAACTCTTCTGTGTTCACTAAAATAATACTTTGCAAGTACATGTTTGTTTTATGTAAAAAAAAACTCTAGTTAAAATACCAAATAATATTTTTATGTACAGTGAAATTAGTTTATTACTTGCAGCATAGATTGAAAAAACATTGTATAAACTATAATACATTTCTGTAAACATTACTTTTGATTACAAACTTCAAAATTTCCATTTTTTCAGAGTAAATTAAATTGAGGAATCAAACTTCTTTGGGGGAAAAGGCTTATTATATGGTTAAAACTTCATTTATAAGTACTAAATTAGAAATAAACATCAATTATAAAACATTTTTAGTTGACATCAATCAGTTATATAATTCTTAATACAGTATTTGACTAAAATTTTCAATTTTTCCAGAAAGAAATAAACCCTTTGGGAAAAAAAACTGTAAAAAACCGGTTTTCCCCCCAAAGTTTCCGGTTTTTTTTTCGACCATTCCCATCTCTACTTTAGAGGTTGACATAATCATGACTTTTGTTTTGGTTTCATTAACCTCTAGACCTATTTCACTTGCACAATTCATAAGTTCCTAAACAGTTTGTATTAGTCTATTTTTTGTTCTTGCAATAATTGGTATATCATCTGCATAAGTACAGATTTGTGTCGTCTTGGTAAATATATTTCCTTGTTGATCAATTGACATGATTGCAGAATGCAAGGCAATATTGAACAGCACAGCTGATAACGAATCGCCTTGCTTAACACCTTTGTTAAACTTAAATGTATCTCCAGTTTTTCCACCTTTACAGGGTTCACGTTTACTCGCTATAGCGGGTTTTTTACGCAAATTTGCGAGAGTGGGACGCAACTCCGGCAAAATACCGGGTCCCCGGGACCCGGAAAATTTCCGCGGAAAAGACGCGAAAAAAACAAAAAAACAATTTATTTCGGATAGGGAACGCAATTTTGTCCTTACATCCGGAAGCAACGCGGACCCAAAAATTTCCAAGTTGAGATTGGAAAATCGCAGCATCCCGCGAATGTTTCGTTTTGCCCCCAGCCCAGAGTGCTCCGTTCTTCCCGCGATGTTTTCTTGGATGGCCGCGGGCGCCAAGGTGAAGTCGGCTTCTTCTCACGTTGTTATTGCGATGTAAAAAAACAACTTTAGCGTGGTCAGAAAGCCAACAAATCCGATGTTCTGGAAATCGAAAAATTGAGATTTTTCGCGAAAGTTCCGTTTTTTCCGCGACTGCTTCCTTCAAACGCCTGTTGACGTTGACTTCTTCTCACGTTGTAATCCCGATGCGGTAAAATCAACTTCACTGAGGTCAGAGCAGCCTAATTAGTCTAGTCAAGTAATATCTCTCAGAATCGCGTTTTTCTCGATTTTAGTCAATATTTTCAATTTATGAGGTTTCTAAGTTGTAAATTTTTATTGATAGGTCGCTTTGAAGAAGGATTAATAAGATAATAAATTTAATTTTATTAATCAAATAATATAGTGGGTGTTTTTTTTTAAATTATAACCTGTTTAGATGTGTGGAATATTATTTTGTTCTTTGTTTTAATAACATGTCTTTCCTGTAAAATTTTAAGGACTCATTTTTTTTGCTTTGGGACCCACATTTTTTATTTTAGTGGGTTCCTGGGACTCAGGTTGACAACAGTTCACCGCGAACACTGCCTATATTTATACTGGCCATAGTGCTTTTCATTGTCATTACTGTAAGTTTTATTATTTTTGCTGGTATGTCATATCTGTGAATTGCTTTATACAACTGTTTTCTATTTATGCTGTCAAATGCTTGCTTGAAATCTATAAAAAGCATATATAAATCAATATCATATTCATAAAACTTTTCCATAATCTGTCTGACCACAAAAAGCTGATCTACAGTTCCTCTGTTTTGTCTAAATCCACATTGATATTCTCCCAGAAATTTTTCAGAATATTTCTTTACTTTGCCAGCTAACAGACTTGAGCATATTTCGTATGTTGTGTTTAGTAAAGTTATCCCTCTGTAGTTTTTACAATCAAACTTATCCCTTTTTTGTATATAGGGCAAATTATTCCTATATTCCACTCATTTGGCATTATTTCGGTTGTCCATATTTTATTTATTAATTCAGATATTAGTTTAACTGCTGTGTTTCCTCCATATTTTATAAACTCAGCATTGATGTTATCTGTTCCTGAGGCTTTATTGTTTTTCATTCTCTTGATACGATTCTCAATTTCTTCTATAGTTGGTGTAAGATCTTCATCCACTGTTTCTTGATCTTCCCCATAATTTAACTCAATGTCTAGCTCTTCACTCTCATTTTCAGTTAATAAACCTCTAGTCATAGCCTAGTCATAATAGTCATGGGAGCCTACCATGCTCTACCTAACTCAATAGGTAGCATAAATCTAAGAAAAACATAAATTTTTTAACAAAATATGTATTTTTTAGTCCATCCACATCCCTAACTCTTTGTAATTTTGGAGTCTGGAAACATTTTTTGAAATAATTGTCTAGCATGATCAGCACAGCTGACAATGAGTGGCAAATAATGATCATTTATGAAAGCTGTCAATAAACATTCTGCATTGGTAACTGCTTTCTCATACAAAGAGATCTAGCTATTCATTATTTCCAACAACAGAACAACTGCTTTTAAGCTTTAATCAAGTCAGATTAATAACTGATGAGAAAAAAATACTTTAACAGAGCAAAAAACGGAAGAAATTGATTGAAAAACGGATGACGGAAGATTCTCTGAAAAAACGGAAATCTTCTGGCTAAAACAGAAGAGTTAGCAGCTATGCTACTATTAATGGTAAAACTTCAAAAAAACTCCAACCCCCATTGAAATTTTTAAACCAATTTATATACAGTAAACTCTGGTTAGTACGCCCCCGCTTAAGTGCGACATCCCGCATATTTCAATATTTTTCTCCGGTCCCTTGGACCTATAGGCCTTAAGTGCGACATCCCGCCTACTTCGACGCTTTTCTCCTGTCCCCCACAGAAAAATCCCAGTTATTGCGTCGTCAAGCTCCTTTCAAATAAGGTATGACGGTATGAGCCACAGTACCGAATAAAAGGAGAGTAGAACAATATGGTAGAACTGGTTTTTCCGACCCACTCCCCTTTTACCCGAATGGCCCCCCGTCGCACCCACAAGAACAAGGAAGACCAGTGTCTTGCAGGTCACATGACTCGTTATGCTTGTCCTGTGACAAATCGGAACCCTTCCTGAATTTCTTGGAAATTCTCTCCCCTCTCCTCCAATTAAAATTCCTTCACTTACTAGCACTTGCAATTCGATAGCCATATTGAGGCAGTCCCTCTCAGCAATTGATAATGCAGAAGATATGCTAAGAAACCTCGGTAGGATAGAAACCTTCCCAATTCAGAATTTTAGAAAAGAAAACCAGAAGCTATGGAGAATCTTTTAAATCAGAAATGTTTATTAAAAATAACAGATTGTGGTGTGTATAAAGAGAGAATACAATGGCTGGGACACCTCGAGAGGATGGAAGAAGATAGGGGCACCAGGAAGATTTTCAAAGGCCAGTGCAAGGGATAAAGGAAAAGAGGAAGACCAGTTAAAAGATGGTTGGATGAGGTTGAAAAAGACCTAAAAATTCTTAAGGTCTGCAATTGGAAGGAAAAGGCAAGAGACAGAATGGTTTGGAGGAAGATTGTTAGAGAGGCCATAGTCCAGCACGGGCTGTAATGCCAGGGAGTTAGTTAGTTAGGTGTGTATAAAGTGTAAAAATTGTAGATGTATCAATAAAAGATGTAAAGGTAAGAATGATTGTTCTGTTTTTAGACATTGTTTATTTGTTTCTATTTTAGAGATAAAATCCCACTTCAAAAGGTTTTAGGTAAGATATATAGGTATAACATATATCATATCGCCGAAACGGCATTTCAAGGAATTCCGCATATAGCCCACATTTTTATTTGGGGCTCACATTGGATGCAAAATTTTGACATAAAGTGCACCAAATTTCAAATCCTTTGCATATGTATACTCTAAAATTCAATGTGTGTTCATTAACATCTATGAAAAGTTTAGTAAATGATAGGAGGCAAAACAATGATTGATACCAGTTATTTTAATTAAAAGGGGCCATTTCCAAAAAGGCACCAGAAAAAATAGGGTGCAAATACAGGTACCCTTCAGAAGAAAAAAAAATTGTTCAAAATGTTAAAAACAGAATAAAACCATACAAAATTTTTAAAAAGATGACTTTTAGAGTTTCAGTGGGGATACACCCCAAGCTATAGGCTTGGGCCCCCCCAAATATTTTTCCTCAATGTGGGGTGGTGAGAAGCAGAATGACTCCAAGGATACTTGCCTGAAGAAATAAAAGGAGCACTTGTGGATGAAGGACCAACAAGGACACCACTGGCAGTTGAAGATGAGGATGAACTGGTGAAGTCTGAGGTTGCAGCAGAATTCAGAGTTGAAACATCATTTGGTACATTGTCCTCAAAATCACTTAAATCACCACCTTCTGAAATATTTCAATAAATTAAGTACATAATGCAATAAACAAAAGTTCAAAGCATCTCACCACCGTAGGAGAAAAAATTACTAGAACCAGAAATGAAAAGTTGATGTTGTTCAGTTAATACAAAACAGTTTAAAAGTAGATCTCTTAGTTTTTCAATCCTGGGAATTTTAAATATCATGCAACAATAAACGTGTGAAAAACTTCCTATTATAGTTTTAAAATTAAAGATATAGATACAGTTTGTTTTTAAGAATTTATACATAAATTAAATACTTAAGTCTTTTCAATACCTAAAAACAAATACATATAAGTACATGTTTTCCATTTTTAATTGCATGGAAACCACAGCTCTACTCATAAGAATAAAAGTTATATGAAATTAAATAGAAAAAAAATATCCATAAGTTATTGCAAAAATTTTTTACACATTCTAAAAATTCCTTATAAGTATAAATTATGAACATTCAGGGGTCGATCCAGCCGAAAATTAGGGCCCTTTTGCTGCCCCTTTACAAAATTCCATTTACTAAAAAAGGCCCCTTCACAAAATTAAAGTTCATAAAACAACCCTTTATCAAAATTTAAATCATCTTTAATCATTATTTGGAAGAAAACATTCACAAAATCTTATTTGTTTCAAATAAAAAATGTTTTTACGATAATTTGAAAAGTTAAAATATAATTTGACTTCAATTTTTCACAAAAAATAATTTCATTTTCACAAAAATGGGCCCTAAAAAATAAAACCTGGATCGACCCCTGACATTATAAGGAGTTAACATAATCACATAGGTAGGACAGCTACATTTAGCCTGTATACACATGCATGGACATATGTTATACTATACTATATTGTACCAGGGTTGGGAAAAAAAACGGGTGTTTTGTTTGTTTGTTTTTTTTAAAACGGGTTTATTTGGTTTTTTTGGTTTAAACCAAGTTTTTTCAGAATTTTTTTTTCAGAATAAGTCATTTTAGCAGTGATGTGTTGATTGAGTTGTAAATGAGACATTTATTTGAGGGGTAGTTTATAATTGATAAAAGATTTGTGTATTCAATTAATTAATTTAATTAGTTAATTAAAATTAAATTAATTTGTTTTAAAAAATACTTTTTGTTTTTAATATATTCCAATTTGAATATCTAATTGTATTGTAGTGAATAAAAATCAGTGTTAACTTATCTTGGATAAATGGTTGAAATAATCAAATTATTTATCTTAATTATATATGGATTAATTTATGAACTTAAGAAATTTCTTTAGAAACAGAAAATTTTATTTTTTAAATAAGAAGTAAAAGTGAAATGTAAACAACTAATGTTAATTGAAATTGGATAACCAATTAGTAGAGTGGTTAAGTTAAGAGGAAGAGGTAAAACTGTTCTGTTCTTTAATAAGGAAAAATCTTTTTATAATAAACTAATAAAAACCAGGGTCGGCACGGTTTAAACCATTTGGTTTAAACCAAATGGTTTTTTTCATAAAAAAAACAAAATGGTTTTTTTGGTTTTTTTCCAAAAAAATTTTAGCTAAACTTTTGGGTTTAAAGTCATTTATTGATTCAAATATTGTCTTTTGAACAAAATATGTTGAATGCTTCTGACATTAATGCTGTAAAGCTATGCAATTTTTTGAAAACAATTAGCCAATTGAAATTTTCTTAGAAAGACTCCTGGTTTTTTTATAAAAAACCTGGAGTGGTTTGGTTTTGAAACTTGTTTTTTTTTTTAATTCATTAAGAACTAGATATTTGAATGCATAATAAAAATCAATTGGTTTTTTTAATCAACTAATCACCGGATTTTTAAATTTGCATTATAAAGAACCACTTGGTTTTTTAATGCTCTAAAAAGACTCCCTTGGGTTTTTTTTTATAAAAACCAATTTGTTTTTTTTTTTAATTCATTTAGAACTAGACTAGATATTTGAATGTATCATAAAAACCGATTGGTTTTTTTTAATCCATTGGATTTTTAAATGTGCATTATAAAAACCAGTTGGTTTTAAATGCTCTAAAAAGAATCCTTGGCCTTGGTTTTTATGAATAATGCCTTGGTTTTATTTATAAAAAACAACTATTTGTTTTTTTAATTCATTAAGGAACTGGATATTTGAATGCATAATAAAAACCAATTGGTTTTTTTAATCAAATAAGCACTGGATTTTTAAATATAATATGCATTATAAAAACCAGATGGTTTTTTAATGCTCTAAACAGACTCCCTTGGTTTTTAATGGTTATGTATAATTTTAACTTTTTTTAATTAAATAAAATTAATTTTAATTAATTAATTAAGTCACTTAGTTAATAGCTGAATTGATGAACTATTTATTCAATGTATTCATAAATGAAAACAATCAGAAATATTTGTATTTATGTGTTAGGGAAGAATTTCAGTAAAAAAACCCGGTTTAAACCAAAAAAACCTGGTTTAAACCAAAAAAACCGGGTTTTTTAGGTTTTTTTGAAAAAAACCTGTTTTTTTTCCAACCCTGATAAAAACCAGTCTGTTTTTTTAATAACTTATCAAAACTAATTGTTTTTTATTACTTTATTTTATTCATAAAAATATACAAGTTAATAAAAAAATTGACTGTTTTTATCAGTTTATAAAAAAAAAAACCTAGTCAGTAAAGAAATCAACGGTTTTTTATTAATTTAGTAAAAAACCCAACTGGTTTTTATCATTAAAAAATCAATTTTTATTAATTTAGTAAAAAACAACTGGTTTTTATGACTGAAAAATAAGACAAATTGATTTTATCAATTAATTAAAATCCAAGCCATCTTTTATCAGTAAAAAACAGATAACTTTTGTGTATCTTTAGTTACTCTTTGAAATAATGTTTCATTTTAAAGGAAATAAACGAATAAACTATCTCTTGCAACATATAATAAGTTTAACTTAGGCGTTTAAGGTTAAGTTTAGAGATAATTCCATAATTAAAACCATTCAATTAAAATATTTCTGATTTTTAATCACCTTAAAATGTCAACATTTTGATAAATCTGACCTTTTTATTTTGTGCAAAAGATTAGATTATACTTAATAACACTTTCTTTAAAAAAAATCCCGAAAATATTTTATAATTTCAAAAAAAAAAAAGTGTTTTTTATTTAGTAAATAAACCTTTTGGTTGAAACTGTGGTTTAAACCATGCCAACCCTGTATTATACTACATGTATACACAGGGTTCGCGTTTACCCGCTACAGCGGGGTTTTTACGCAAATTTGCGAGAGTGGGACGCAACTCCGGCAAAATACTGGGTCCCCGGGACCCGGAAAATTTCCGAGAAAAGACGCGAAAAAAAAAAAAACCCAATTTATTTCGGACAGGGAATGCAATTTTGACCTTTCTTCCGGAAGCAACGCGGGCCCGTAAATTTCCAAGTCGGAAAATCGCGGTATCCCGCGAATGTTTCGTTTTTTGCCCCCAGTGTTCCGTTCTTCCCGCGATGTTTTCTTGGATGGCCGCGGGCGCCAAGGTGAAGTCGGCTTCTTCTCACGTTGTTATTGCGATGTAAAAAAACAACTTTAGCGTGGTCAGAAAGCCAACAAATCCGATGTTCTGGAAATCGAAAAATTGAGATTTTTCGCGAAAGTTCAGTTTTTTCCGCGACTGCTTCCTTCAAACGCCTGTTGACGTTGACTTCTTCTCACGTTGTAATCCCGATGCGGTAAAATCAACTTCACTGAGGTCAGAGCAGCCTAATTAGTCTAGTCAAGTAATATCTCTCAGAATCGCGTTTTTCTCGATTTTAATCAATATTTTCAATTTATGAGGTTTCTAAGTTGTAAATTTTTATTGAAAGGTCGCTTTGAAGAAGGATTAATAAGATAATAAATTTAATTTTATTAATAAGATAATATAGTGGGTGTTTTTTTTAAATTTTGTTAGATAAACCCTGTTTAGATAACTAAGTAATATGATTTTAGATTTAAAAATACTTTCATAAATAAACTTTTTACTTTTTTCTTTACAAAGCAAAAATGATATTGGTCATAAAATTTAAGTAATTATTAAATTATTCTAGTATTAACTAATTTCCTAAATTTTTATTTGCTTTTAGTTACATTTTGGTTAGTTTCATCCAGATGTATATTATTTGAAATATAATGTATTCTTCTAAGTATGGAGATATTAATCAGGTTAATATTAATGACTAGTTTAATGCAAGTGTAAAGTTCTTAAAATCCAATTTCGCATGACAGGAGAGGGGTCATAACTACCGTAACCTAACTGTTTGTAAATAGATTGGAAAAACTTAACTAAGTAATTTAATGATGATATTTTTGTGCAAGAGCCAAATTTAAAAGGAGCAAAGAAAATACTATCTAGTGCAAACAAAAAGATTTTTCAAAGGAGATAAAATTTGCAAAGACAAATAAATGCTTTCCTATTTTCTAATATGTGTGGAATATTATTTTGTTCTTTGTTTTAATAACATGTCTTTCCCGTAAAATTTGAGGGACTCATTTTTTTTGCTTTGGGACCCACATTTTTTATTTTAGTGGGTCCCTGGGACTCAGGTTGACAACAGTTCACCGCAAACACTGATACATACATTAAAGTACAATAGATTCAATTCTCATAATAATTAATAACCACAAAAACTATTGAATTTAATATTAACTGGGGGTAACAATTAAATCCAAACATGACTCCATAAAAAAATTATATAAAAATGTTTGCTTATTTGTTTTATCATGTTTGCTTATTTTTTAAAAAGGCAGTTTTTAGTTGGTAAAAGTTTAATCCCTTTTTCTTACATACAAACTTTTTGAGACAAAAAATAAAACTTGCCTGAAGCAGTTGTAGTAGTCTCGTTATCTTCTTCTTCAACATGTTGAACATAGTTATTAGAATCAAGGTGATCCAATTGGGAAGCTAACTCTTTTTTCAAAGTAGATAATCTTTGCTGGAATGAAATCTTTTCACGAGCTAGACGTTCCATGTCATGTTCATAATCTCGTTCCTTTCTTTTCAAAAGCTAAAAATTATTTTTTAATTAATTAGCAGTGTTTTTTCTAAACATTTCCCTTAAACATGTAATTTTAATAGCAAAATTTCTTTTTAAAAGGCAACAAATTTGATGACATAAAAATGAACTCCATTGGGAAAAAAGAAAAGACAGAAATATGTATTTATAGTCTTGTAAGTAAGATAACATTTAAAAAGCTCTCCTTATGGATTATTGAATAAACAGGGAGGGTGTGATTTTCCAAAAAGGAAATCCAAAAATTTCAATTGAAACAAAGCAGAAGAAAACATGCAAAAAAAATTAATCTCTCTAAAAGGGCACATTGTCAAGTTAGTTGATAAAAAGGTAAATATTTTCAACATTTTAAATCTAATTATTTTTTCTTGAGAATTTAAAGTATGATAACATATTGTTTTAAAATTAGAATTAAGTTAGTAATTTAGAAGGTTTGGTACCTAAATTAACAATTTCATAATTCCAATAGCTCACACAAAAGTATGTTATTTTACAAGATAAAATTAATTACAATTGTAGTAAAATTTTGAGGTATAAAATAATGATGTTTAATAATAAATTTAAATTTTCAAAAAAGCAAAGCTGAAATGTTATGATTTTAAATATCAAATTAATAAAAAAAAATGTATTTTGTTGATTATTTTATTTTTAAATAAGTTAAAATATACTTTCAGATTTCTACAAGCAACACTTATGGTAGGACCACGGCTTATTAGATACTATACAGGCTAGCCGAGTTTTGAACAATGAACACCATTTGACAACTTTTCCCGCTTGGATCGCCACAAGTCCTACCTATATCACCCACCGCCTTCAACACTGTAGATATGCTTTGCCAGTTTGTCAAGTATTGCCATCTGGATTTTTATAATGATTTCCGTACTCGGCTAGCCTGTATAGCAGGGGTTCTCAAATTCTTTCCACCGCGACACCCTTGGCTAAAGCTTTTTGCGGTAGACCAGTAGAGCTATTAAAAAATTTTTCTGAGGTACCTCCTTACGGGTACTCTTACGGTAAGTTTTAGATGACTTAACATAGGATTTTAATATTTTGGTGCACTAAATTTCAAAATTGTGTAATCAACGTAAATCCCAAGTAAAATTGGGAGTATCTGGAGGTTCCTCCCCCAGAAGAATTTTAGAAGTTTGCCTCTCAAAATAGTGTGTTTTAACTCATTTTGAGACCATTCAGATTACACCCATAGAGATCAGCTCATTGTAAACACCAGAATTTTAAAGGAAAAACAGTATGTATATAATAAACGAATAAGTTATAAGGGGGGTTTGGGGGTCCTCCCCCAGAAATGTTTTGGAATTTCCCCCTAGAAGTGGTGTTGTAACTCATTTTGAGACCCATCATTATCATTGTATCATTTTAAGATACATCAAAGAAAACCCCTCCTAGTAAGTCACAAAAATTTTCAAGGAAAACTGAATGTAATAGATTTTAAAATTTTGAGAGGGGTTTAGGGGTCTTCCCCCAGAAATTTTTGGAATTTTTACCCTTAAAAGTAGGGTTTTGACGCTTTTTGTGACCCTTTGGGTTTCACCCGAAGAAGTTTCGCCTTGTAAATCACAAAATTTTCAAGGAAAAAAACAGTCCAAAAAATTATGTCAAAATTTCGTCGCGGCAACCAATTTGAGAATCTCTGCTGTTTAGCATCTGGTAAGCCATGGTAGGAGTTTAGTAGTTAATAACAATTTTAAAAATTTTTGTAAAATCTGTCCCATTTCTCCCCACTTTCACCTATTTATAAGATTGTATACAACAGTGATCCAACCTTAAGCTACCTGAGTGCCAGTCAAACTTTACTATAGGGAGGTGAGGGCCAGAGAACAGTAAAATGAGATAATTACATTTTAATGTTTTTTATACCAGCAAATAAAGCTCATTTCAAAAGTGAAACATTATTTTGACTACGATGTCACCTTTTATTTGAGAATTTTCTTAAATAGAAAAGGCAATGCAGAAATATTGGCTGTATCATTAAAACACTAGGGACCATGATAATCTCTTCCAGGGCAGCCCACAGGCTGGACCACACTGGTATAAGATATCAAAATGAGCTCAACAAAAATTTATTAAGAAATAAATTACACAAAATTAAGAAAGACAGACATAATCTAATTTTAAGGCCTACTCATGCAAAGCTGGGAATATCAGCTAATGCAACAATAATGCATACTTGAATAAATCGAATGGCTCCTCTTAAAATACTTAAATTGGAGGTTTTTCTGTCATCCATGTTTGGAAGTTGTTTCTTTAAGGCTTCAAAACATTCCTTCAAGTGTGCTCTCCTATAAAACAATTGTAAATTTATTTAGTAATTTGTAGGATATAACTATTTTAAAAAACATTCATTTTTTTAGTTCACTAACAACTTTCACTAAAGATTCCTTTTAATCCAAATAAAAATTATCTTTTTACAAAAGAAGAATAATTTGAGAGTTGTATCTATTACATAGTATTAGATAGTTTGTTTTTTTTTAACAAAACAGGAGTAAGAAAATGATTTAATCAGTAAATACCCAAATGAAATATTTCTTTCAAACAACAGATAATAATGCACCCCCAGCAGGTAAGACTACATTAAGATAGATTTCCTATATACAATTAATTTTCTATAATTTAATTAGTTCAAAATTCCACAAACTAGTAATTTCTTTCATTCACCACACTATTCCCCCCCCCCCCTAATACTAGTTAAAAATAATCAAACATTGCCATTGTGCTGTTGCAATTATTTTAATCTTATTACACTAATGCTAGAGTAAATCACGTATTAATGGAAATCAATTTCTTTAATCATATCCTAATACAGTACTTTACATGTATATTTCTACTTTGGACTGATTTTAAGACTTAAACCTTAGGAAACATTATATAAACACTCATTTTTCAATAAGTGAAGATTCATTGGGATACTTACAGAAAACACAACTGAAACTTAATTTTAACTTTAAAATTTAATGATTTTGAAACTAAAAAAAACAAGTAGTAATACTATAATAATTTTGATTCATTGAGAGTTTAGGTCAACTAAGAGCAAATAACATTTACAGAAAAATATAAACACAGACATACCTGTAGCTTTAATTCTGTTATCTGTCCCATAAAATATTGCCAAACTGTTTTGATTACCAAAGATTAGCAATACTGCCAAAATTTGATAATTAATCGAATAAAACATACAGATACAGATATATCAATTGAAGACTTTAAAAATCTGGTGTTATTTGAATACTTAGCAACCAAAACTTGGCTATATTTAACAGGACATATAACATAATAGAATGAAACCCACCTGTTTTTCTCAAGTTTATTATGAACTTCTCTGGTTCCAGTTCTAAAATTATAAACATCCACTTAAATTTTATTTTTAAAAATACATTATTAAAATGAAAACATAAGGGCAAATAAAAGTTCAATACACTAAAGAAACATAACTTCCATAGAAAAAATTAAAAGTATAGATAGGACTACTTTATTTTTTCATTTGGACTATTTTTAAAACATGTTTTTAGATAAGAACTCAATTAAAAGATGGAAGTTTCATTATTCCTTTTACAAAAATTTCCAATACACAACTATCACTGTGATTACTATTACTATGAATTACATGATGAAAATGGAGAGTGATGATGAATGGGAAAAATTTTACATTTATAATATTACAAAAATTTTACATTTTTAAATTCTGTAACAAGATTAAAACCAATTATTTAAAAAATTGGGTGAAATATAAAACATAATTTAAGATTTTATAAAAAGTATTTTATAATATAATAAAATTTTTAAGATAAAAAAATTATAGTGTCTCATTTATCTTCACTCTCCCCTACTGTTAGAAAAACACTACATTTGATTAACGTATCAGAATCTCAATCTATCATATAGTAAAATTATATATAGATATTAGTTAGAACTATTTCATGAGATTTTACCCAGTATGTTCGTGAGGTAATACCGAGTCCTTTGCCACTGGTATAACAGACCGTCTTTTCTCTTTAATTTCTTCCAATGAGTGAGAATTTGAATTTGAGACAGGTGGTTGCTTTCTGACAGTGGTTTGTTCCACAGGATGATATTGCCCATCTTTACTAGAAAGGCCAAACTTTGTAAATGTATCAAAATCTAAATGCGGTTCTCCTGAAAAATTAAATGATCAAATTTATGTATGTGTTATGTGAAAAGATCTTATACATAATTATCAGCTGTCTAACAAAATGCATGTTTACACCAATGAACCAAAATCACATAATAAGAAACAATATCATGGCAAACACATTTTGATCAAATTCTATACAAGGATATTATGCACCATTTCATTTACTTTCCTTCAATAATGGAACAAATTTTGTAACAGAAAACTTCATCAACTTAATAGTTAGTATAAAACATTTCTTCAATATTTTTAAAAAAGAATCAAGAACATGAAGCAGACCCAACCAATATATTTGGAAACTTTGCACTTTTAGCTGATACTGATTAAATTTTAAGGGTAGAAGGAAATGATTCATAAGATTTGGATGCATCAAACGTCGCGGTATCGACAAGTGATATGGAAGATAGCTAGGCGAAGGTCAAACTCGTGCAAGAAGTAACACCAATTTAAATGTTTCACTTCAATGTTACATGCAAAATGGACATTGAAAACTTTTCGATATATTTCAGAACAAATAATGACTTTAAGAAAGAAAGTAGAGTGGGTGACAGACGGGAAATTCCGATGATTCACAATGCACTATGAGCGCACTGCGTTTCTCGACACAATGGAAAAAGGCTTGAGTATGTAATTTAGTAAATAGAAGGGAGTTTAGTTCAGAGAACAAATAAATACTATTAGTTCCTACTCTTTTAAGCTACTTTACCAGGAATTCTTTGTGAGAAAATGCTATCAGGTAGCCAACTGTAAGAGCCATTTTCAAGACTAAGATTTCTGACGGAATTGGAAATAATTTTTGGAGAAACCTCCAGCTTTACACAGAGAAACAACACACACAATATTTTGATCATAAAATTAATAACAACCAGCGACTTACCACGTGATTTGCAATCAGCTTGGTGTTCTAAATATGAAGCCGCTGCTATTAAAGAATCGATGCTCATCTCCTCCATACGCAGCCCATGCAGATTAAAACTCCCTGGACCTTTCTCAATACTTGTCCATAACTTTAGTGAAACGATCTATGTGTTAGTACATTATAATGTTACTAACTCAAGATGGCGGGAGGACATCAAAATCATTCAGAGAAAAGAAAGCAGGAATACAAGCACCACGTGGTAGCCGTGATTGACGTTAGTTCCTTTTTACGCAGAGCTTGGGTAATCGAATACTGTTTACAAATAATAGTCTATCTACACTTTCCGCCGAGCCTCCGGGGGCTGAAAGGTGTTTACTCGGGATGGGATGATCTCGGAATGTGCACGCTGTTTTCCGACGTTGTTTGCAATCAGAAACACGCAAGGTAGGGCAGCGTGATTATAGGTGTTGTTTTCGGCAAATATATGGATCAATGATTCTTCACTACGAATCTCAATAATCAAGCTATGGAAGGATCGCGTGAAGGGAAACAGTAGTTAAAATTCAAATTTCGTCGGTGAAAAGAAATTATTGTGATAAAAACACTGAAAAAGTTAAAATTACTCGTGACCTGTCTAAGTATAAAAACCACGTTATTATGTTTGCATGGGTAGCAAGCCTATAACCAATAGCAGCTTAGCACACAACTGAAGGCGGAGCTTCTATCACATGGCATGTGCGCATATTCTAGGCTGTTCTGTCGTTGACTGCGCGCCCCCTTGTTTGTCACCAAAAAAATTTGTGAAAATGCCCCCAGTCCAGTGTATTTTATACGGGATGCGTGTTTTTTTTCAGTATCTTAAACTAAAATAATAAATCCCCAAAGAATAGTAAGAAATAGGAATACGAAACGTGTTGTCCGCGGCATGCTTCGTGGTCGTCACAATCAGATAACAGCAATGTCAAAATTTACACACGTGCTGCTATCTATTGTAAAAAGCAACCATCTTAAGTAGTGTGTAAGTGAATTATATATTTTTTGCAAGTGATCGGTGAATGGAAGCAAGAATATACCAGGGTAAGAGCACGACTCATTGTCAGCGGCCGAATTTTCAAAGAAACCCAGTACAGTATAATAAACAGCAGAATTTTAAGAGAGGGAGGATTTTAAAGAAAAACAGTACAAATAGATAATAGATTTTAAAATTTTGAGAGGGTTTTGGGGTCTTCAAAAGAAAATTTTTGGAATTTTTACCCTAAAGTAGTGTTTTAATTCATTTTGAGACCCAGGGGGCGTAGCCAGGATTTTCCCTTGGGGGGGTTCAGTGTGAAAAATTTATTGAATATGAATAGCTTTCCGTAGTTAGTGGAATTAATTATTCTCCAATTATTATACTTACACCCATATATTAATTAATGGGCAATAATTTATTAGTAATTAGTATAATAGTTAAGATTAGGTACTAATTTATAATCTTTAGTTCGATTCTAAGTTTTCATCAACAAAAAAAAAATGTGTATTTCTTAATGTAAAAAGTTCCTTTAATAATATTATTAGCTTCATGAAAAAAATTCGAGTTTATTATAGTAACAAGTACAAAATAACCATCAAGAAATGGAACCAAACAAAACAATGGAGTACAAAAGGGGGGTCTGGGGGTCCTCCCCCATAATTTTTTTGGAAATTTGACCCTTAAAAACAGCATTTTAACCCATGGTATCGGGGATTTCTCCCCGGTAAATTGTAAGAAAAATGTGTTTTTTCAAGCTCTTTTAGGTCAGGCCTAGTCAGGCCCAAAGGGGGGGGGGTCGGGCCCCCCCTTGGCTACACCCTTGTTGAGACCCTTTGGTTACACTGCTTCTTGATTTTTAAGGGAAAAAACAGTATAAAAGTTGATGTCCAAATTTCGGGAGGGGTTTGAACACCTAAAAGAATAGCTACCATTATCATTATCAACCATCAGGGGCGGGTCCAGGATTTGGTTTGGGGGGGAGGCTTTTTTCATAATACAATTGTATCTTCTTGATTATCTTAATATGGAAAAGGCAGTGAATTATCCTGCTCCAACCACTAAAAGGGGGGTCCGGGGGTCCTCCCCAGAATTTTTTTTGGAAATTTAAGTAAAAAAAACACACTTTTCATTTTGTTTTGGTACGCCTCATCTGATTTCGGATATAGATTTTATGGTAGAAATTTTGCGTTTTAACAAATTTAATATAAAATAGAGTTGTAATAATAGAGTTACAAGTCCTAAGGGGGTCTGGGGATCCTCCCCTAGAAAATTTTGAAGATGTAAGTAAAAAAATTTTTTTTTTCAACTGGTTTTGGTACGCCTCATCCGAATTCGGATATATATTTTATGGTAGAATTTTTGCGTTTTGACAAACTTAATAAAAAATAGAGTTGTAATAATAGAGTTACAAGTACCGAGAGGGTCTGGGGGTCCACCTTCAGAAAAGTTTTGAAAATTTGACCTGAAAATTACAGGGTTTTAACTCATTTTGGTGCATAAAATTCCATTTTTGTAATGTAAAACTTTTTATTTTGGGAGGGGGGCTCAAGCCCCCTAGCCCCCCCCCTGGATCCGCTAGTAACCACTATACCGCTAGTGTCAACCATACATTATTACATTTCCTCCTATAAAATTGGAGAACGATTGCGATCTTCTGAAAATATTTTGAATAAGTTATGCTCTTTTCAACCTAGTGAGTGTTTGTACTTTTGTACAGCTCCCGCAACAAAAAACGTTACAGTGAACTTTGCGGGCGAACCACTTGGGTTAGGAAGACAAATAAGGTGTCATTTTTCATGTTATGAAGTATTTTTTAAACGATAAAAATTTCGAGTTCATAGGGGGTCGTCTTCATATTAAACTAAACACTAACTTTGTTTTTTCCTATGGGGACCCCCAATTATTATGCGTTTTTCTGAAAGAGCATCCCCATAAACCCCAAAATACCAAGTTTCATCCATGTAAGTATCCAAATAGAAGCATAAAATATTTTTAAAATGTCAACCATTCAATGTGAAATTTGTCAAAATGTTTTCGGCGTAAAAATATGAAACTTTGAATTTAGATCAAATTTGTGTCCCCAAACAAAATAATTATGCTTTTGAAGGGATATTTAATGGTTAATAGATAGATAATTAACATCTAATTTTGACCCAAAAATAAAATTTTAAAATCTTGTAATATTTTTATGGTAATCGATTCTGTAATTAATATATAATATATAATAGTTATAATATATAATAGTTACAGAATATTATATATAATATATAATATTCTGTATAATAGTAATTTCATGTGGAAAACCAAAATTTCAGTTGATTTCATTTAATAGTTTTGGAAAAAACCGAATTAAACTAAAATCCCTCTCTTTAAGGGGCCGTATACCGCTGCCAAATGCAAACCGGCGAATGCTCTTTCTGGAAACAGTCGTCTTATTTTAATCACCATAACTTAAATTATAACGTAAATTTGATATTAAATTTCAATAAATTACTAAAAAATTTTCAATAAATTGATTATTGATTGTTAAATATTAAAGTGGTGAGTAAAAGTGTCTTAAAACAGAGACAGAAAATTAATCCTTCTCACTCTGGAGACGACCCCCCAAACGTAAAAGCTTAATTTACCGTCCGATGTGGATGAAACTTGGTATTTGGGGGTTTATGGGGATGCTCTTTCAGAAAAACGCATAATAATTGGGGGTCCCCATAGGAAAAAAAAGTTAGTGTTTCGTTTAATATGAAGACGATCCCCTATGAACTCGAAATTTTTATCGTTTAAAGAATACTTCATAACATGAAAAATGACACACCTTATTTGTCTTCCTAAACCAAGTGGTTCGCCCGCAAAGTCCACTGTAACGTTTTTTGTTGCGGGAGCTGTACATGTAAACATTATATTTAAGAAAAATTTACTTCTTACTGCTCTTCCCTTGGCCCCATATCCAGCCATTCTTCTTGAAAGAAAGTTTTAAAAACTTTAAAATTTAGTTGTTTATACTTATTTAAGTATGAAAATTAATTTTTTTATTGAAATAAATGAACCAAATTCAATGTGAGCGATTAAACTTGGATAAAAAGTAACAGAGTATGTTCATAAATTAGAAATATAGTATTTTTTAAATTCACATTAATAGTTTTTGGAGATTTTATTGCACGCATGAATAGTTAAAATAAATACAGTTATCTTTTTCAACTCACTTTATTATTTTGAAGCACTAAAGGAAGTGTCTATTTGGACGGCAAAAACGGCTGTTGGCACATGCGCCGTAGGTCTCGCGGTAACGCAGTCCCGACGCTTAGTGTGATCTCCAATCAAAACCGTGGCCGTGGAAATAAGAGTAGAGTTTAGTTGTATTGGTCGTCCAAATAGACAGTGCCAGTAGAAAAATAAAGTGTTCAAATATATTCCTAGTAAAATGTATTAAAATGGGAATGAACGTGTCCAAAGGCGTATCCAATAAGGAAAACTCTGAAAGTTTTTTTTTACCACAGAAAACGTCTAAAATTATTTTTTTTTTATACCCTCCCTCTAAAAATACAAATATAACCCCTCAAAAATTTCTCTGAGGCTATTTATTTCAAGCCGGGCCTAAGGCCTGAAAAGTCGCAATTATATTACATTGAGTCATTTAAAATTATGTTATTTTTTTTAATTCAAAAACCTTTTTTTTAGGTAAGGAAATTTCTCAAGAAATATTGAAAAGATTCTACCTGTTTAAAATTTTAATTTTATCGCTTTAATTCATTTGTAATGCCTTGAAAATTATCTGATGTTATGTATTTTCATATTCTCTTCAATAAAGTGAATAGGTTTTTTTAAAACATTTTTTACATATCATGTCAAATTCACCGTTTTTTAATGAAATCTCATTTAAACATTTTAGCGAACGGAACAATATTTTAATTTTTTATTTTTAATAAAAATGATATTTTATTTTAAACCTAAAGTTTTTATTTTAAGTTAAACCTATTGTTTCATAAATTACATTAATGAATTGTAATAAGTAGTAAATAAATTAATTTTTAACAAAAAAGAGACCGACTTCAAAAATGCGCCTAAAAGTGAGAAATAATTTTTATCCGAAAAACAACAATACTACTTTTTAACATAATTTTTGAAGTCGAAACACTTTCACAATAAATTAACATTCCTCGCTAACAATGAAAATTTTTATTATATTATAATTTATGGCTCTAATAGTTTTTCTTTTTAAATTAATTTTCATAAGACTGCTCAAAATATGTAACATCGTATATTCGTATAGAGCATTCGCACATGACGTCATACTTGACGATGTGGAGGACAAAAACAATGTTGCTAAGGCTGTTGTTGTCTTTTCGTCATGTTTATGTTTTCCAAAAAAAGGCATTTAAGCCTTTTCTTATTAAATTAAGAAAAGAAAACAGTTAAGTACTATATTGTGCCTTCAATTGTAAATCTTCTTTTATCTCATGTTATATGCTAATAACGTGTTCTTTTTTCAATGTTAGCGAGGAATGTTAATTTATTGTGAAAGTGTTTCGACTTCAAAAAATATGTTAAAAAGTAGTATTGTTGTTTTTTGGATAAAAATTATTTCTCACTTTTAGGCGCATTTTTGAAGTCGGTCTCTTTTTTGTTAAAAATTAATTTATTTCATTCTTTTTATATCAAGTCGCCTGCGGCTCCAGAAATTCCATGCCAAAAGAAAAAAATTTTATCCGCACGACCATAGGGGGTCATTCCATTTCAAGTGGTCCAGCACTGGTTGCTCGACCATTTTTAAAAATTTTGAAATTTTTTTGTACATCAACCCTAACCTAAAAGAAGATCAAAACAACCATTATTTTTAATTTAACCTATTTTGCTTGTCCGCAGCAGCCATGCAAATTTCGACGTTTTAGAGGTTTTTGCTAATTTAAGCGTTTACGGGATTGGAAATATCTCCCCTTTAAAATCTCCAAATCAAATGGGGTTCGAAGCAAAATTGTTTAGAATAAAACGGTCTAAAAGACTAGAGCAAGTATATTTTTCTAAAATAAACCCTTAGGGGTGAAATCTTAGTTTAAAGTTGAAATTTTTTTAAAAGTATCTGCCCACTTTAAGAAGATTTTTTTATGGGAAGGAAACATGTCAAGACACCAATATTTTTTTTATTAATAGTCCAAATACATTTTAGGTCATATGCAAAGATTTGGATCTGAGACTCGATTTGTCTTCATTTAAAAAAAATCTCAAAATCAAAGATTTGTCAAAATTTGCAGTTTTGAGGGTTAAATATCTCTGGTGGGGGACCAGTTAAAAATTTTAAAATGGTTCATTCTAGACAGGGGCGTCATTTCAGTTTTTGGTTGGGGGGGGAAGGATTTTTTTTTTAAGTGGGACTGAGCCACGCCGTAACCAGACTTGATTTTTTGTGGGGTTGACTCAACATCATGAGCTCTAAGTAAAAATGGAGGGGGGGTCTGGGGGTCACCCCCAGAAAAATTTTGAGAAATTTTGCCTCATTTTTACAACATTTAAGTTAAATCCGAGGAGAACAGCCCCTTGTAAACCACATAATTTTCTAAAGAAAAAAGTTACAAATAAACGTCAAAGTTTCAAGGGGAGCCGGAGGTCCTTCCTCAGAATTTTGTTTTTAACTTCCCTTTAAACTAGTGTTTTATCTCCTTTTTAACCTCATTGCGGAGCACTCAAAGGGAACCGCTTCTTGTAAGCGGCACAATTTTCAAGGGAAATAAATATACTGTGTAACATACATATGTAAAAATTTGAAAGGGGGGTCTGGGGGTTCTCCCCCAGAAATTTTTTTGAAATTTGCCTCTTAAAGTAGTGTTTCAGCTCATTTTGAGGCCCTTTGGGTTACATCCAAAAAGAAAAGTTCCCTGTAAAGCATAGAATTTTCTAGGGGAAAAAAGTTATAAATAAACGTCAAATTTTCAAGGGGGGCAGAGATAAGCCCCCAATAAAAATTTTTGAAAATTCCCCATTAAACCAGTGCTTTACCAAACTCTTTGGTTCCTAAAGGGAACTGCTTCTTGTCTAAGGGACAGAATTTTCAAGGGAGAAACATTATATAACAGACATCAAAGGTCAGGAGGGGGGTTTGGGGGTTCTACCCCAGAAATTTTTGAAATTTGATCCTCAAAAGTAGTGTTTTAACTCCTTTTGGGACTTTTTGAGTTAAATCCGATGCTCCTTGTGGAAGTTATTATCCAGGGGGGGGGGCAATTGCCCCCCCCCTGCCCCCCCCCCTAAATGACGCCCATGATTCTAGAGTACTATATATTAGTGTTAAGCTGAAAAAGTTTTTAGGAGGAGATTTAACTAACAGCCGAGGTATGATTTTTACAAGGTGCCCCCAAATGTCGCAAAATTTGGAAGTTAAGGATTTCTACAAAATTTGTCTGTTTTCAAGAGGACTTTTTTATAGGAAGGAAACCTTTCAACACAACACATATTTTTATACAAATAGTCCACATGTAATTAAAGTTACACGCAAAATTTGAAACCTGAGACTTGGTTTTTCTTTGCTTAAAAAAATCCCAAAATCAACGATTTGTCAAGAATTGCACTTTTTTAGAGTGATATCTCTCTGGTGGAGCACGAGATAAAAATTTGAAACTTTGTCATCTGAGTATATTATGGTAGTGTTATGCCCTAAAAGTTTCAAGATGGAGGATTATTTGGCTACAAGCATAGAAATGGCAAGGATGATATTAAACTTTTTTTTTGTTGAAGTGATTTTTTTACTTTACAATTATTTTGTAAATTTTATTAATGTTTCATTACTTTTTAATTTTAATTACACAAAATACAGCAATATAGAAAAGCATAGCAATGAACTTTATGAATTAAAATATTTATCTCTATTCTTTACCAAAACATATGTTAAAGTAGGGCTATAAGTAATTATATTAACTACTTAACCTTAGCATTCAGCCATTGACAATCTTTACAACCTGAGAGACAGAGAGGGAAGAAGAAACCCGCCATGAGAATTGTTTTATTGCATACTGCAAACCTGCACCAAGATCGAAAGAACATTTCGATTCACCAAGGTGTTTTGTTGTTGTACGTATGGTTTTTTATTAGTCGCAAGTTCATGTTTAAAAATGGATTGTGATGTGGTTCAACTTATCAAAGAAAATTGTCACAAGTCTGTTTATGGCCCAGTAACTCTTGAGGTTAATCTGGTAAGTGAACTAAGTGAAGATCATCAACATTTGATTGTTCTAAGGATCAATAAATCTGTCACAAATACATGCAAATATCATGCGAAAAAGTATTTGTTAAAATATAATCTCTTTGGCAATACTTGTTCGGATCCACTAAAAATTCATAAAAAGGTTATTACCAAAGGACTTAATGAAATTAAAATAGAGCATTTAAAAAAAGAGAAAAGATACCCGGATAAAGATATCCTCCATCTTGAAACTTTTAGGGCATAACACTACCATAATATACTCTAAGATGAAGTTTCAAATTTTTATCTCGTGCTCCACCAGAGAGATATCACTCTAAAAAAGTGCAATTCTTGACAAATCGTTGATTTTAGGATTTTTTTAAGCAAAGAAAAACCAAGTCTCAGGCTCAGGTTTCAAATTTTGGGTGTAACTTTAATTACATGTGGACTATTTGTATAAAAATATGTGTTGTGTTGAAAGGTTTCCTTCTTTTAAAAAAGTCCTCTTGAAAACAGACAAATTTTGTAGAAATCCTTAACTTCCAAATTTCGCGACATTTGGGGGCACCTTGTAAAAATCATACCTCGGCTTGTAGTCAAATCTCCTCCTAAAAAATTTTCAGCTTAACACTAATATATAGTACTCTAGAATGAACCATTTTAAAATTTTTAACTGGTCCCCCACCAGAGATATTTAACCTTCAAAACTGCAAATTTTTACAAATCTTTGACTTTGAGATTTTTTTAAATAAAGACAAATCGAGTCTCAGATCCAAATCTTTGCATATGACCTAAAATGTATTTGGACTATTAATAAAAAAAATATTGGTGTCTTGACATGTTTCCTTCCTATAAAAAAATACTCTTAAAGTGGGCAGATAATTTTTAAAAAATTTCAACTTTAAACTAAGATTTCACCCCTAAGGGTTTATTTTAGAAAAATATACTTGCTCTAGTCTTTTAGACCGTTTTATTCTAAACAATTTTGCTTCGAACCCCATTTGATTTGGAGATTTTAAAGGGGAGATATTTCCAATCCCGTAAACGCTTAAATTAGCAAAAACCTCTAAAACGTCGAAATTTGCATGGCTGCTGCGGACAAGCAAAATAGGTTAAATTAAAAATAATGGTTGTTTTGATCTTCTTTTAGGTTAGGGTTGATGTACAAAAAATTTCAGATTTTTTAAAATGGTCGAGCAACCAATTTTACTTTTTTTGGACCACTTGAAATGGAATGACCCTAGGGTCTCTTTTTGTTAAAAATTAATTTATTTCATTATTTTTATATCAAGTCGCCTGCGGCTCCAGAAATTTCATGCCAAAAGAAAAAAAATTTATCCGCCCGACCCACGACGCCTTCGGCGTCGTTTAAATGAAGTTTTCTTTCTAACATAAGAAACAGATTCTTTACATCAGAGTTTTAAAAGGTTCAGTCGGTATTTATTCCCCGTTTCAATAATCTGACTCTTATAGTGGTGAGTAAGTTCGCCACAAGTTTTTGATTTATTTATTATAACTCCTCTGGTATCCGCTAGAGGGCGTTTAAATTAAAATGGGACCAACTTGAAAACAATTCTAATCTAATGCAACAAACCGCGTCCAAATCGGTCCAGTAGAACATACCAAAAGGGCCTGCAAAGATTCAACATTTATATTCGACGAATTAATAACCTCCTCCTTTTTGAAGTCGGTAAAAAAGGGTTTTGTTTAAGGTTTAGAAATGTTTTTAAAATAAAAATTATCTAATATATTAACAGTCAATGTATGGTTACATTATGGTTATGGTGTTGTTTGTTTGTCTTTTATACTAATCTACAGTTTTCTTCCGATCTGCACCAAACTTGACACACGTAAGAAAAAAAATCCAAGGAAAAACATAGTCTATGTTTCGAAATTCCTAAATAACCCCTTCCCTTGACCGTTTTTTTAAAAGAAAAACTAGATATGTCTATTTAAAAATCTTATTTTTTCTCGAACAGGTTTCTCTCGTGGTGCTGTAAAAACTTCACACTTGTGAGAAGTATTGCAGGAACTGGTTTTTGATGAACGAAGGAAAGTGTATCACTTTTTGAAATCACTTTCCGAAAAATGAACAGTGGGCGGTACCGGTACTTCCTCCGGAGCCGCTGAAATATTTTACCATGTGGAAGTGGGCAGTAACCGGTAACACAGAGAAAATTGAGTGGATCCATTACTTCGTTATCAGCAATGAATCTAAGATTTTGAGTTGGAGGAGGGCACGGGCGTCAATCCTGGGGGGGGGGGCATCAGGGAGGACAAGTCCAGCAAATAATTAGAAACATTGTTTAAAAACTTTATTTTCAATTTTTGAGGGAGACCGAAAATTTGCTGAATGCGTTAAATACCGATCTGAAATTACGGCATTAAAGAAAGTACTCTGGGAAGCAGTGGCGGCTCGTCCATAGGAGCACAGGAGCACGTGAACACCCACAGAAAAAGTAGAACAAAATTCGAAAAAAAGATAAATAAATATTAATGGAAATATATTCTCAATTTCTTTTTTATACTTAGAATTATGTTTCTTTCCCCCCCCCCTTCTCTACTCAATAAGAAAAATTTACTACCGGAAACGCGAAAGAAATCGAAAAAAGAATGAACTCTTATTTATCTTTCCTATTTCGCACGTGTGAGCGTAAAAAATATGAGATTCCGAAGAAACCCCGACTGTTCGCCGTTAGAATATCGAGCTTACGTCCTCGCATTTTAGATTCCCGTACGCACAGATTTAGTGTGCCGAGGCCTTCACTTGTGAGGCACAGCTTTCTTTTTTGACGTCTGATTGAATTGATTTTTTCGGCTACGAGTAAGAGCACTTTTTTAATATAATTTAAATATTTTCATTAAAATATTTTAATACTTTTGTTATTAATTAGGATCAGTGGCGGCTCGTCCATAGGAGCACAGGAGCACGTGAACACCCACAGAAAAAGTAGAACAAAATTCGAAAAAAAGATAAATAAATATCAATGGAAATATATTCTCAATTTCTTTTTTATACTTAGAATTATGTTTCTCCCCCCCCCCCCCTTCTCTACTCAATAAGAAAAATTTACTACCGGAAACACGAAAGAAATCGAAAAAAGAATGAACTCTTATTTATCTTTCCTATTTCGCACGTGTGAGCGTAAAAAATATGAGATTCCGAAGAAACCCCGACTGTTCGTCGTTAGAATATCGAGCTATCGTCCTCGCATTTTAGATTCCCGTACGCACAGATTTAGTGTGCCGAGGCCTTCACTTTTGAGGCACAGCTTTCTTTTTTGACGTCTGATTGAATTGATTTTTTCGGCTATTTGAAAAGTACGAGTAAGATCACTTTTTAAATATAATTTAAATCTTTTCATTAAAATATTTGAATACTTTTGTTATTAATTAGGATGCTTTTTAGCAATGGCGTTAAGTAAAATTTCCATGTTTGAGATAAAGCATCTTTATTTTTCCCAATTGCCGCTGGAAAAAAAAAAGTTGAAATAAAGAACTTAAGACCTCATCTCACCATTGTCCAAATTACAAAAGGAAAAGATAGGGACTTTAAATAGAATTTAAAGATGACATTTATGACAAATATAAATGGATGTGCGGGTGTGAATTAACCGATGTTTCTACTAAAAGAAGTTAGATTTATGTATATTGATCCACCATCTCTTCTCTTTCTAGATATTTTGTAAATTTTAATTTTTATATAATAGGTGTGAACACCCTATTAATTAACTCACGAGCCGCCACTGCTGGGAAGGGAAGGAAAGGGAATGAAGACGACGCACTGGTCAGAATGCAAGAGAGAACTTTATTAAAACGAAACAACCTATTATATATGAAAAGCACAGTTAAAGTCAAAGTTAAGTTAAATTAGTTTAGTTAAATTAAAGCACAGATATGCGACACTCCTTCCGTATTCGAGGATGTAGTCCTCGAGGTACTTAGGCTTCTTTTTAACTCTAGTGGACCGTCGGGGTTCACGAACAGGAGGCTCCATAGACGTCTCAGACTCCGCTCCCGGAGGCTCGGGAACAGTATTCTCCAGAGGAGGAGAAGGGACATCTAGCTTCGGCTGGATCACAGGCTGGTCTAGATCGGGATCTAGATCTGGAACACCGGCAGCCGGAACAGCTCTATCCAACATCTGATCCAGATGGCGTCGGACGATCTCACCTCCCTGCAGGCGAACCTTATAGGAGACTGGACCTGACGCAGCTTCAACTTTGCCTGGGGACCAGGGCACATCCTTCTGGAAGCTCTTCACGTATACGTCTGCACCTGTACGAAAGGAGCTTGGTCTTCGGGAAGATGACTTTTCATCTATGTCATTTTGACGCATGATGCAATAATCCGGATGGAGACGATCTAGGCAAGTTCTCAGGCGACGACCCATTAGCAATTCTGCTGGGCTCGGGCTACCTGAAATGCTCAAAAAAGGAGTAATATGCTGCCTCAAAACAAAACTTGCTATCTTTTGGTTTATATCACCGCTATACATCTTCTTCAAAGCCTCTTTGGTGGTCTGCACCATTCGTTCTGCTTGAACATTACTTGACGGATGGACGGATGGTAAGGCGCTACATAAATCAGGCGGATCTGGTTCCTTTCAGCAAACTCCTTAAACTCCCTTGACGTAAACGTTGTCTGATTGTCCGACACGATCGAACCAGGGAGTCCGTGGGTAGCAAAGATTCTTCTCAGAACTCTAATTAGAGCAGTCAAAGTTGTAGATGTCATATGCACCACCTCAAGCCACTTTGAGTACGCATCAACCAAGATGAGGAATGTATTTCCTTGAACAGGCCCCGCAAAATCTAAGTGTAGTCTTGACCAAGGCGAATGTGGCACCTCCCAGGGATGGATAGGAGCTGAAGGGGGAGAATGGCGTGACATCTGGCAGGGACGAGAGAGATTGACAAACCTCTCGATAGATTCGTCTATCCCTGGCCACCAGACGTGACTTCTGGCAAGGGCCTTCATCCTCACGATCCCCGGATGGCTCAAGTGTAGTTCCTGCAGGACTCTTTCCTCACCTTTAACTGGAATGATGACTCTTGTTCCCCAGAGTAAACATCCTTTATGAACTGAAAGTTGGGTGAAGAAAGGCTTAAATTGAGCTGTTGAGCTGCTGAATTTGGACTTGAAGGCCAACCTTTTCTCACCCATAAAAGAACTTGGGACAACACTGGATCTCTGGAAGTCATTTCCGCAATGTCAACGGCTGACAAGGGAGCACCAGGCAGATCCTCCAAGAAGGACACTTCGGTTAATGTAGGAAGCTCGACCTCTCCTTGGGGAAGAGGGAGTCTGCTCAGACCATCAGCATTCTTGATGGATTCACCTGGTTTGTAGATCAACTCATAATCGTAGGCATTCAACAGTTGACACCACCTGAGCATCCTGGGCGAAATGATGGCTGGAGTTTCTTTTGAACTTGACAATAGTCCCAACAGTGGCCTATGATCCGTATAAATCCTAAATTTATTAAAATAAAGATAATTATTAAACTTCTTGACACCGCCAATAATTGCTGCAGCGCCTCTCTATCAATTTGTGCGTAGTTTCGTTCCGTAGAGGAAAACGATCTTGAATGAAAAGCAATTGGGACCTCTGAGTTGTCTGGGAAGACGTGACTCAACACACATCCAAGGCCGTAGGGTGAAGCATCACAGGTAAGGGTAATCGGTTTCTTAGGGTCAAAATGGGTCAACAGGCTTTCGGATGTCAGCACTCAGCACGTCCTTAGCACACGCAAAAGCTTTTTCTTGAGGTTTCCCCCAATTCCACTCGAGACCTTTACCAAGAAGCCTATGTAAAGGTTCTAAAAGAGTAGCTTTGTTAGGCAAGAAATTATGGTAAAAATTTAAAAGACCCAAGAACGCCTGAAGCTGCTCCTTGTTTTCAGGAACAGGAGCTTCCCTTATGGCTTTCACTAGAGATATTGTTGGACGAATACCGCTTTCTTCGATAACGTATCCCAGAAACTCCACTTTGTTCCAAAAACACATTTCTCTTTCTTAGCACGAAGGTTTTTCTCTTTCAACCTTGAGAGCACCTGTCGCATCCGACCCACCAGTTGTTCAACAGAAGAAGCCTTGATGAGGACATCATCAAAATACGGAAAAACATCATCTATCCCAGCTAGAAGATGTTCCGTGAATTCCTGAAAAATACCTGGAGCTGTTTTAATGCCATATTGGAGCCTATTAGCTCTAAAAGCACCTCGGTGGGTAATAATCGTCTGAGCCTCAGCTGACACATCGTCCACAGGAAGTAGCAGATATGCAGATGCAAGGTCGATCTTGGCGTACACACTTCCACCAGCCAGCTCGGCTAGTCTGTCGCTTATAGCCGGAATCGGGTAGGCGTAACCCTGAAGGGCCGGATTTAAGGTGACCTTGTAGTCGGCACATAATCGGACAGTTCCGTCTGGCTTCGGCACAGGCACGATTGGAGTAGACCACCTAGGATTCGTGATAGGCTCTATAACCCCCTCTCTCAGCAATCGATCTAGTTCTTCATCAATTTTGGGTCTCAAAGCATAGGGAACACGGCGTGGTTTCATTCGAACTGGCGGGACAGATGGGTCGATGTGCAAATTGATAGGATGAGAATTGGATTGTCCTAAAAACCAGGCTGAAAAACTTCACCAAACTCTTCGACTACGGATTTTAAGGCACTGAAATCATTGACGCTATTGATCCCCACAATCCTTAACCCCAAAGGTTTAAACCAGCTGTAACCAAAAAGGTTTGCACGATCACCCTTGGCTACCAGCAATAAAAGATCTGCACGATGATTCTTAAAAGAAACCTCTACTTTACAAGATCCTAAAAGTGCGATCTCTTGTTTTTGAAAATCCTGCAAACGAACCGGAATGTCATCACAACGTTGCTTACTTTTGAATAGGCGCTTGAAAGTACCTTCAGACACAATAGAGTATTCCGATCCACTATCTACCTCCATCCAGCACTCCTTATTGTTGATTTTCACCAAAATCTTTTCTTTTTCAATTGAGTTTACTACAGAAGAACTAACGGATGTATAGAATATGCTTGCATCTTCACAAGTGGGCTTTTCGGAAATTTCCTGCACGCTGCTCGATGGTTGCGTCTGCCGTTTTGGTTTCTTCGACAAACCCTTGCAATATGCCCTTTAATTCCACAGGTGTGGCACTCAGCTTCACGAAATCGACACTCGGACCTATTATGGGAACCTCCACAACTATGACACGATCCTGTAGACCTGGAACTGTTTGACTGCTGGTTGGTGTTGATCTTAGTTTGTACAATCCGTTAAAACCCACAATTCCGAGTGTGACGTATGAAAGTGTATTATAATAAGGTGCATGTTATAATAAGTTTTGAAGTTTCTGAGTGCCCGCTGGAGCAGTGGTAAGATACTTGCGTAGCATGCGGCAGTTCGTGGGTTCTATCCCCAGTTATTATTTTATTAAATTTTTTAAAATACAGCAAAAATCAAGTCCACAGGCATGCGCAATAAACTCTGCTAAGGAAATTGACTCAGACGTCACACTCGGAATTGTAGGTTTTAACGGATCGTGTCGCGGAGCTGCCGTTCTAAGTTACCGCCAAAATTGCAATCCACGGCTAACTTCCTTAATTCAGCCAGGTAAACCGCCACTCCTTCCCCAGTGCGTTGAGATCCACGGGGGGCCCATCTGACACTGCTACCAGTGACGTCACTGGCAGCGGAAGTGACGAGCCAAAGCTTACTCGCACTTGCCACACTGGCCAATCAGGCTTGTTAAGGCGGAGCGTAAGTTTCCATGCCACCAGTTTCTTTCCCTTATTCCGCTCAAACTGAAAGTGATTGGTTGTTCAAACAGTTAAAAGGCGTTACATATGACGTCACTGGCAGCGGAAACGAGACGTCACGAGCTTTTTCCATGTCTATGTGAAGAGCCAACCTTATATTCTATAAACCTTGGTTGAGATCGTTGAAAAAATTTCACAGTATTGGAAACTTCTGAAGAAGTGGGCCTGAAGTGCTCGGACAACCTTGTTAACAGCACCTCAATCGTCTGGGTTGAAAGCAACACGGGCGAAAGTAGCAATTTTAGGAGTGCATACGTTTCTTTACCGCAAACTGATATAAAGGCGGCACGCCGTTTTGCAGGTTCTACTACGTCATTGGCCAGAAGAAAAAACTCCAGACGCTCCTTCCAAGTATCCCAGGGGGACGGGATGGCCTGTTCGGTTTGCTCCTCTGCCTTTCACGCCAGCAGTCTGCGCACTGCTCCGTCGTGAGTTCGATTCTCACCTCGCCCGTGGGTGTATTTTCCTTCTTTGTGCCAGTAAAAATTCTGTTGTGTCTGTCTTACTTGACGAAGGTGTATAAGCGGATCCTTGAGATCAAGCACACATACCGGAAAATATATGTAACCAAAAACCAAACCAAACCAAGTATCCCAGTCGTCCGGATTTGCTGGATCAAAGGGCTCCTCTATGGTACCGAGCGTAGACATTTTTTACCCCCGTCGCCAATTTTAAATACCGATCTGAAATTACGGCATTAAAGAAAGTACTCTGGGAAGGGAAGGAAAGGGAATGAAGACGACGCACTGGTCAGAATGCAAGAGAGAACTTTATTAAAACGAAACAACCTATTATATTATGAAAAGCACAGTTAAGTCAAAGTTAAGTTAAATTAGTTTAGTTGCACAGATATGCGACACCTTAAAATCTAAGACAAGTAAAAGCAAATTATGATCCTTTTACAATTAAAAAAAAATTAAATTTATTCATTAATAATTCATTTATTTTTTAGCCGTGACTGTCTTAATATGTTTAAAAAGTACAATGATTCAATATTAATTCTTTTAGGAATCTTTCAAACATTACACAGGGATTTCATCTCACCAAAAGTTAATACAAAATAAAAATTTTAAAAAAATTTAAACCTTATTTTTTAATTCTATTAAATTTTTCATATGAAAGTTGAAGTAAAAATCTTTCAAACTTTTAAAACATATATTCCAATACAAATCACTTTTTCGTATTTCTTCAGTGTGGAAATAGAGCATTTTCAATCACATGACATGACTCTGCCTAACAACGGCCTTAGCAACGTTGTTTTATTCCTCCAGTGACATCATGTGCGAATGCTGCTATTGGATACTTCTATGTCCCGCCCCTAACAACAGCCTTAGCAACGTTGATTTTGTCCTCCAAGTGACGTCATGTGCGAATGCTCTACTGGCTATGGCCATAATACAAAACAAAAAGACAAATAGATAAATTTGTAACTGCTAATTGTCCTTGAATCTGATGGTAATACATGTGGTTTTTCTTTAAACCCAAATTACCATCAGAATCTTTCTTCAGGCAAAAATTCGTCCGCTTCAAAAGTTCCTCTAATGATTCGTGTTTTTCATTAAATATTGTTTTTATTTCTACAAGAAGTTCTTCACCATTCTTGAACAATAGTGAACATCTGGTGAAGCTCCTAAAAATGGGAATTTCGGGTTGATCACAAATCCCACATTTCTGAATTTAGACTCGGGAAATTTTACAGTGAGATATCTTTTCACTCTTTCCTCCGAATCTTTTCCAAACTTTACGGCTGGTATATGGCTTAAATCTGGTGGCTGCAAAAGTTTTAAGCTTAATTCATGGAAGTTGCCTTTTTTTTATATTACTCTATGAAAATTAGATGCTGTTAGGCGGATTTTTCTTTCCATTTAACCACAAATCGTTGTTTTGGTTAATGGTTTTTTTTTTCGATGTTATGGCTTTTTCCACAATTTACATCTATATTTTCCTTGAAGAATTGTTTTTCTTCTTCCGATATATTTTCCCCATCCACATTAAAGTTGCTGTTTTCATCAACAGCAACAGGCAGAGGGAAAGCAGCATGAAGTTCTGCATCATAATCAAACCTCGAGTCCTCCAGCACTGAAAATAACGGGCAATTATATGGCAGATCTAAAAGGCTTGAGAAATCAGGCTCTACTTTTGGTTTGCTATTCAGTACTGTTGGTTTAGCTATATCTTAGACTTTTTTTGGGGAGCATCTGACTTTCTTTGTTGGTTGATCCCACTGTTGCAAGACCTCCGTAGGTGCACTGTGAAGGTTTTTACAACAGTATTCATCAATAAAATGCAAAACTGCAAATGCATGCTTGCAGTCAGATGGGGATGCACCCCCACAGGACATTGGCAGCCTGCATCAAGAACCTATAAAAAGGATATAAAGATCAGTAAACTGTTTAACAAAATCAATAATTAAGTAACAAAATACTTGGTACTTCTCCATTATACCGGCGCAGGCAATAAAGTCACCAATAATGATGCAATCAATGCCAATCGGAATATCGCTGCTGGTAACCTTTTGCCTACGCATTTTCAAAGTATGTCTGGCGTGTGATTTTTTCCGGCGACCAGTGAGTGGCGTAGGCAGAAAAAATTTTGGGTGGGGGGGTGTTATTGGGTATTAGTGGTTTTCTATGGTCAAAAAAAGAAATTTTCCAAGTTTTGAGGGGGGGGGGGATATCCCCATATCCCCCTTTCTGGCTACGCGCCTGCCGGCGACTGTGCTGTCGCCAAAAAGTCTGCTTGGAGAGATTTTCACCGGTATAAAGGAAAAGTACCAAATATTTTTAGGAAAAGCGTATATAATATACCAAAAATATAATCTTAAAAAATCTGTTAAGAACAGTAAAATTATTCAAATTCTTCTACTCTCATATAAGAGAAATTTAAACTACTTTATTTCAACAGAAGTTCAATAGACGACATTAGTCAAAACGTCACTTGCTTGTTTGGAAACGTAGATTCCATCCGTGATTGGTTCCGTACGGATTGGTACGGATTTACCTCCAATCACGGAACCAATCACGGATAGAATCAACGTTTCCAAACAAGCAAGTGACGTCACACTAATGTCGTCTATAACGGCAAAGTTTTTAGTATAAAGAACTTTTAATAGCAACAAGTATTTGCCTTCATTTTAAAATCTTATGAAAAGAAGAAAATATCCTTACCTCATTACTGGAAGAAATCACTATATTTACATCATACGTCATACGAAGTTTTTTTCATCTCTGCTCTTACTTTTGCGACAACATGAACATTGTTGAGTTCTCGAGAACAAATTTAAAATCATTAATAAATTTTGATTTGAACAACACAGAGAAAATTGAGTGGATCCATTACTTCGTTATCAGCAATGAATCTAAGATTTTGAGTTGGAGGAGGGCACGGGCGTCAATCCTGGGGGGGGGGGGGCAGGGAGGACAAGTCCAGCAAATAATTAGAAACATTGTTTAAAAACTTTATTTTCAATTTTTGAGGGAGACCGAAAATTTGCTGAATGTGTTTCTCCAACGTTTTATAATAAAGGAAGGTGCGTTTATAAGAGGGGAAAGGATCCCCCATGATTTAGAACATTCACGACAGGGGCGTAGCCAGGATTTTCCCTTGGGGGGGGGTCCGTGTGAAAAGTTTATTTAATATGAATAATTTTTCCGTAATTAGTGGAATTAATTATTCACAAATTAGTATAATTAGCCCTATATATTGGTTAATGGTTAATAATTTATTAGTATTTACTATTTAGTGTAATAGTAGTATTAATTTTTAATCTCTATAGTGCGATTCTAACAACAAAAAATTTCTTAATGTAAAAAGTTTCTTTAAAAATATTATTATTAGCTTAATGTAAAAAATTCGTGATTATAATAGAAATCCAAGTACATAAAGGGGGTCTGGGGGTCCTCCCCCAGAACATTTTTGGAAATTTGACCCTTAAAAACAGCATTTTAACCCAAGGTATCGGAGATTTCCCCCTGGTAAATTTTAAGATTTTAACAAGCAAAATATTTTTTACAGGCTCTTTTAGGTCTGGCCTAAAGGGGGGGGGGGTCCGGACCCAGGGACCCCCCCCTGGCTACGCCCCTGATTCACGAACACGATTTCATTTAGAATAGGTTGAGGCCAGTGCTGAGAATGGGAGGTCATCAACCAAACAAAATATTTTATTTCTAGCAAAAAACAAATAGGACGAGCCCCCCCCCCGAAAAAAAATCCAAAATTTCCAGCTACAGCACTGGAGCATAGAAAATTTTATTTTGAAATTATCTAATCATATAATGCTGAAAATGAGTTTAACCAGCACTCCAGGCCAGACTTTTCAAGATCAGCCTCGAAGATCCAGAGGACTTGATTTTTTCAGAAAGCTGTTGAGGTAGTCTTCGACCTGCCTCGGTGCGGTGCACTCTTTTAACAACTCTTTTTTTCTCACTCCTTGATCCTTCACTCAGTTTAAGGAGTTAGTTCAATGAGTTAACTCCTCAAAAAATCGCCCATCTCACAAATCAAATTCCCTTACATCGATCTTTCTATCGTAGATCGATTCTTTACCCTCACTACTGTCGGTGTCGCTGGTGTCGCCACCGTCGCTACTCCCTTTCCCATAGACCCCTTTCCTTTCACGCCTTCAATCAAACCAAACAACCAATTTATTATCCAATGGCGTTCATACACGGAGTTTTAGTTCTTGTTTCTTTATCTTTTTCCAGAATGTTAACTGCGCCTGTGAAGCTGTGAAGTTCGCCGGATGAGAAGAGGAGAATTTCCTGACACCGCTTTGCGCTTGAGCAAGTTTTCTTGGTGATCACCGTTCATTGACTAGGGTTCTAAATATTTCGGATGGAATCGATTCCGGAATCGAATCGGAATCGAATGCCTTGGAATCGATTCCAAGGAATCGAACCCCCTGAGGAATCGATTCCAAGGAATCGAACCCCCCGAGGAATCGATTCCAGCCGGAATCGATTCCAAGGAATCGAACCTTTTTTTTTCCAAATAAAAACGTCCTAGCTATTAATAATTGTGTTTACTAATTAAGCATTGTTTTATATCAGTTAAATAATGTTTCTAAAATAATTTTAATTAATAACTAATAATTATCTAAGATTAAACAGTAATTGTAAAATACCTAGGAATCGAAAAAATTTCTTATTAATTATATTTTAATTTTAATTAGGTTATCGTTATCGATTCCAAGGGATCGAAAGAATCGCAAAATTTGTGTCCAGTTTAGAAATTTTACTTCCTTTTTCTCATTTTCTAGAAATTATGTGTCTCAATTATTTAAATTTTAATTTCTCATGTCATGTCATTCTCACTGACTCCAGGGAATCGGATAGATAGGACCGGTATGGAATCGAAAAGAAAGGTCCGAACTGAAACAAAATTTGTGAAAATAAAAACAACTTTATTTTTTGCATTTTTACGGAACTGAATGATTTTTTTCTTAATTAAATTTTATTTTTACTCTAATTATCAATTAAAAGGAATCGAAAGAATCGCAAAAATTGTCGGCATTTGAAATTTTGCGAGCTTCCTTTTTCTCACCTTTTAGAAATTAATTATGGTTTGATAAGTTCCATTGTTTAAATTTAATTTAGATTCAGGGTTCTTTTTTTTTTTCTATTCCAAGGAGAAATTCTTTCGATTCCTTGAAACTAGAAAAAATGGAGCTATTTCAAAATTTAATTTTTAATTCAGGATTTTTTTTTCCGATTCTTTCGATTCCTGGGATTTGATAAAGAGAAATTCTTTTAAATCCTAGAAAAAGTAAAAAACGGAGCTATTTCAAAACTTAATTTTTAGTTCAGGATTTTTTATTCCTGGAATTTGATGACATGTGTGAAATTAAAATTTGATAACGAAGAATTTTTCCGATTCCGAGAAAGTAAAAAAAAAATTGGAGAAATTTCAGAAGTTTAATTTTGAATTCATGATTTTTTTTCGATTCTTTCGATTCCAAGGAGAAATTATTTCGATTCCTTGAAACTAGAAAAAAAATGGAGCAATTTCAAAATTTAATTTAAGTTCAGGATTTTTTTTTTTCCGATTCTTTCGATTCCTGGGAGTTGATGACTTGTTCGATTCTTTCAATTCCTTGGAATCAAGGACATAGTTGAATTAAAAATTTGAAAACAAGAAATTAACTTGATTCTTAGAAAGTAAAAAAATGGAACCATTTCAAATAATTTAAGTTTTATTTCGGGATTTTTAAGGGACCCGATCATTATATAAAGGATTCTATTATGTCCGGCGTTTTACCGAAAAACGCCGATAATTCTTAAGTAAATCTATTTATTTTTTAAATAATGGTTTAAAAGGTGATTGATTCTTAAAATATACATCGAGATGCTCATCATGTCCGATTTTCATGAATCTATCTTTATTTTTTAGAAAGTTATTAGACCTATTAAAAATATATAGGATCATTAAAAAACACAAGTCCACTTTTTGCTCAATAAATCGATAAATATTATTTAAAATTTTTTTTTGATTTTACTTATTAGTAAAGGACTGTTATGGCAAAGTTTTTCCAGAATTACGGGTTTCCATGGTGATTATGACGTAAATGAGAATTTTTGAAAGCCGAATTGAGCTTACTGGTCCTTAACGCGAATAACTCTGGAATATTTCCCAGATTTGAACTCTAGGTTTGTTTTCTTTTAAAGTTACATTTTAATGCTTTACATTTTTAGAAAGCTTATAAAAAATGGTTCCAGGAATTCGAAATTTTAAGGGGAATATATACATATCGCGTTTGTAATTTAGGTTCAAAGAATTTTCGTTTTACTTGAAATTTTTTTCCCAAATATTGAGATAAATATTTAAGATTTTAATGTTGTAGTAGACCTTTAAGGGACGAACAAAAATATGTATCGCATTAAGGGGTTGATGAATTAGTTCTGGATTTATAAATTATTCAAGTTTATTAATGTAGGTATTATGTATATGGCCCCCTAATTGAAATTGGACCCTGAAAATTTAATATATTGTGTGGATTCACACCATGAATAACATATTAAAATTTCATGATCCTAGCTCTAAGAGAAGTCTCTTAATTAGCCTAATTACATGCACATCCGGTGTTTTCTCGAATCTTTCCATTATTCCTTTCGATTCCTTGGAATCAATGACATAGTTGAATTAAAAATTTGAACTCAAGAAATTCTCTTGATTCTTAGAAAGTAAAAAAATGTAACCATTTCAAAATAGTAATTTAAGTTTGATTTCGGGATTTTTTTAACGATTCTTTCGATTCCTGGGTGTTGATGACATGTTGTGTGAAATTAAATTTGTTAACGAGGAATTCTTTCGATTCCTTAAAAAGTAAAAAAAGGACCAATTTAAAAAATTTAACTTTGAATTCAGGACTTTTTTTTCGATTCCAAGAAGAAATTCTTTCGATTCCTTGAAACTAAAAAAAAATGGAGCTATTTCAAAATTTAATTTTTAGTTCAGGATTTTTTCCCGATTCTTTCGACTCCTGAGCTTGTTCGATTCTTTCAATTCCTTGGAATAAATGACATAGTTGAATTAAAAATTTGAAAACAAGAAATTCTCTTGATTCTTAGAAAGTAAAAAAAAAGAACCATTTCAAAATAGTAATTTAAGTTTGATTTCGGGATTTTTACAGATTCTTTCGATTCCTGGGTGTTAATGACATGTGTGAAATTAAATTTGTTAACGAGGAATTCTTTCGATTCCTTAGAAACTGAAAAAAATGGAGCAATTTCAAAAATTTAATTTTGCGTTCAGGATTTTTTTCCCGATTCTTTCGATTCCAAGGAGAAATTCTTTCGATTCCATGAAACTAAAAAAACGGAGCTATTTCAAAATTTAATTTTTAGTTCAGGATTTTTTCTGATTCTTTCGATTTCTGGGAGTAATGACTTATGTGAATTAATCATTTGAATCATTGAAATCCTTTCGATTCCATCCCATTAGTATAATTGAAGTTTTAATAAGATGAACTTTACTCGATTCCTGCCTGCCGAAACGAAAACGCAAAACGCGTTCTCTGATTTGATTCTCTCTCACTTGCACTTCAACCCGCTCCCTACATTCAGTCAAAAAACAAGAAAAACAAGCTTCCAGTGCTCAGTGGTACAGTGGTGCTCAGTCCCCCGGTTGACCCCTGACCCCCCTTCCTCTCCGCGAGGTTAAAAAACCCATTGATTGGGGGGAGAGCTGAGAGAATTCGGGAATCGACCACACGGAAACAGTGACAGTTTCAATTTGGAATTTTTTTTTCCGATTCTACTTTTTCGATTCTGGCCCTAAGGAATCGATTCCAGGTTGGAATCGAACCTCAGGAATCGATTCCAGTTTGGAATCGAACCTCAGGAATCGAAACCTGGAATCGAAAGAATCGAACCTCAGGAATCGATTCCGGAATCGAATCGAACGATTTTTTAGATCCCTATCATTGACTTTTTCGATATTTTATTTACGTGTCAATTTCAGATCATTTCGTCTTGCGTTCAAGCTTCAAGGCAGAGATTTCGTTTCAAACAGAAATATTGATTTATAATTGGTATGAAAACATTTCTCTTTGGTATTAGGATCTCTCTGATCTGCAGTTTTTGCAATTTTCTTCTGAAATTCTTCCGGATTAAATTTATTTATACGTAGCTTAATATGAGAAGGTCATTATTAGTTTAAGTCCTTGGTTTTAAAATAATTCTTATGTACAGCCCTGTGTAGTTTTCGGGCTGTATAATTGTTAAGTTTCAAACTGAACAATTAAATAATTCGCGTTATTGGGTGTCTTTCTGGCCAACATGAACTTACTTTCTCAAAATTTCTTAATAAATTTGTGATCAGAAAATTGTTTGTCAATAGAAATATAGTTTCTTTGAAAGTTTTAGTGAATATTTATTTATATGAAAATAGAGAGCCCTTAATTTATGAATTATCTTTGTTGGAATATTTTCAGAATTATGATTCAAACTTGGAGAATATTCCTTCTTGGAATATCTTTAGCTCTTTGCTATGCCTCTGATTCAAAGAAAGAATCAATGGGAACAGTTATTGGAATTGATTTAGGAACTACTTATTCATGGTAAGTTATGAGTTCAAATAAGTACTACATAGTAAGAAGGTCTTAAAATATAACTTTTTACCTTCAGTTATGTTCAATTTTACTTCACAGTGTTGGAGTCTTCAAGAATGGGAGAGTCGAAATAATTGCTAATGACCAAGGAAATCGAATCACTCCTTCTTATGTGGCCTTTACAGCTGAAGGGGAACGGCTTATTGGAGATGCAGCTAAGAATCAGCTGACAACAAATCCAGAGAATACAGTTTTTGATGCCAAACGTTTGATTGGTAGAGACTGGAATGAACCAACTGTGCAGAGGGATGTTAAATTTTTCCCATTTAAGGTATGATTGTGCATGCGTAAAAATTTTATCTTGTGAAATTTCACACTTTGAAGAGTTTATGATTAAACTTTGTAATTTGTTATCATATGTAAAAAGCATGTGAAACTATTTTCTTGTTTACTAATGATGGTAGGTTATAATAAAGGAAATATTTATCCTTTCAAATAAGGGGCTGTCCATAAATTATGTCACTTTCTCTTCATTTTTTCCCTTCCTTCCCTTGTCACAAAGTGTCACACTTCACCGAATCCTGTTCCTCCTTTTTGTTGCATATGTCATGCTTTCATAACAAAAATATGTTAGGCAAAAGATTGATTAAAAAACCATATTTATATTTAATCAAAAATGGTGGCTCACTCTGTAGTTTTAAATCAAACTCTTATTTTGGTTGTATAACATTAATTAAAACATCTTATTTTTTATACCCCTGTATAAGTTAATTTTCCCCAATAAAAATGTTTTTTATTGTTAATTTCCAGTGTGATCTCACAAATCCTATTACCCTCCCTTTTACTAAGTATAACAGATTGATAACTTCCTCCCCCTCTTAGTAAAATATCATTTATGGACAGCCCCTAATAAACTATTTAAAGACAATTTTCCATGAGCAGTTACTCCTTCAACGAGCATCACATGCATTGCCTTTTTAATTTTTGGAATTGTTCTTTTGTATAATATAAATGAGAAAAAGCTTTTAAACTCATATTTTTTTTTACAAAAAAATAATATAAAGAAAACCAATCTTTTGGCTTTTATATCTCCGGTTCTTTTTTCTAAAAAAAATGATGAAAATAATTTTTTTAAGACATGGTCGTATTGTTTATTAAACCTTGTAAAATCCCTGTTATAACAAGGGGTGATAAGTTTTTCAAGGCCTAAAAAAACTGAAGCTATTTAAGATTGGATCCAAAAGTTGGATTTTCTTTGAATTTAGGAAATAAATATTTTAAAAATTAGAGAGAGAATTGAAGCAATTATAAAAAAAAAAGAATTTTCTTGGGTAACATGGAAAAGAACAATTCCTGAAAATTACATTTTAAATCAGAGAGGATCAGGTTGAGAGTTGAGATTTTTTTTTTGGTTGATTTGACATGGAATGAGCCTTTTAGAGTCCATTTCATGCGGTAATATTCTCAAATGAAAATGCTGATTTAATAGTGTCACTTTTCATTTACAGGTGGTTGAGAAGAGTGGCAAACCCCACATAAAAGTAGATACAGGGCATGGAGAAAAGATGTTTGCCCCTGAGGAAATCTCAGCCATGGTTCTGACTAAAATGAAGGAAACTGCTGAAGCCTATTTGGGCAAGAAAGTAACCCATGCAGTTGTAACAGTGCCTGCCTATTTCAACGATGCTCAAAGACAGGCTACCAAAGATGCTGGCTCCATTGCTGGGTTAAATGTCCTTAGAATAATCAACGAGCCAACTGCTGCTGCTATTGCGTATGGTTTGGATAAGAGGGAAGGGGAGAAGAATGTTCTTGTTTTTGATCTGGGAGGTGGAACCTTTGATGTTTCTCTTCTTACAATTGATAATGGGGTCTTTGAAGTAGTTGCTACCAATGGTGACACTCATTTGGGTGAGTTGGGTATTTTTTTTTTACCCTTGCCATAATTCCCAATTAGGCCTTAATTGTTAATGATAAAAAAATTCATTAAAATGTTTGGTGGGTAATACCATGAATACAATAAAAGCATTGCTTTAGCTCAAAACTGAAAAGATCAAATTACTAAATGAAAGTTTTACAAAAGTGCTACAATCATCTTATACAGAATCCCATATCCGCCTAATTCATATTAAATTTTGTATTCAACTTTATTAGTATCTCTTTACTATGATTTTTAAGTTTGTATATTTTATACAGGTGGAGAAGATTTTGATCAAATAGTAATGGAACATTTTATAAAGCTGTACAAGAAAAAAACTGGAAAAGATATCAGGAAGGATAACAGAGCTGTACAAAAGCTAAGACGAGAAGTTGAGAAAGCCAAGCGTACTTTATCTTCTGCTCATCAAACCAGAGTAGAAATTGAATCCTTTTTTGAGGGTGAAGATTTCAGTGAAACATTGACAAGAGCCAAGTTTGAGGAATTAAATATGGTGAGATTTTTAAAAGTTTTGTGCCTATTCAAATTAAGTAGCTTTGACTTGCTTTTTTGCTTAGTGTTACAACTAAAAAAAAATTAGTCAACATATTTATTATCCTTTACACCTTTAAAATTTAAAAAAAATTAACTCATCTTTTTCTTTTAAAAAATGTCCAAAGTTACCCTAACTTAAAAATGCTACTCCTCTCTTAATAATACTCTTTTGATTTTAATCTTTTTCTAAACTTACAAAAATATATTGTAACTTGTATGCATAGAAATTTGAATACCTACAAAAGTTTCCAATAACTGTGAAAATTTCTGATTTTTTCACATTAAAAATATCCTATGTTCTTATTAAAAATCTTGTGATGAATATAATTTAAAATCCATGCATAAAGATATACAAATATGTCTGATAATGACTACAAAGTTTCAAGTAATTTAGACTATTATATAAAGGTTTGGAATTTTAAATGATAAAAACCATCTTTTGCAAAAAAAAATAGTTAACAGTTTTTTTTTACTTGGTTCTGTGGATACAAGACGAGAACTTTTTATCTTCAACATTATAAAGTGATTAATAACTTAGATTATACATTCCTTTTTTATTCGTAATAGCAGATTCGAACTTGTTTCATGGCATATTGCAACATGAATATAACCAGTAGGTAAGGACTCACATTTGTTTAAATTGGCAAGATTTTGAGATTTTGCTGGTTGTAATTCCTTCTTTGAATGGGTTCTATGATATTACCCTTTATATTTGTCTACATTGCAGTTAAAATTCTGATTTTAATGGCCTATGATAATGGCCATTTTGCATATGAGACACAGAAGTCTGTTTTAAGAATCTTCAATCTTTTTTATTTCACAGTGGGAGATATGAAATTTTCTTTCAGGTTGTGCTGTCTAGAATAGAACTAATAAGTATTAAATTTTCTCTTTCCTAGTAAGGAAATTATTGTGAAATGAGGAAATTATTGTTCCTTTCCTAGCTAAAAGTTCAAATCTAAATGATAGTCACACAGATTGGACACAAAATGTTATTTGAATTACCATCACCATAATCAGCTTCCATAACAATCACCACAATATTGTATGACTTCAAAAGTTTTCTTGTGGCAGTTTGCCTCTTATAAATAGTTTATCTTATTTACACTTTTTCTGAATAGTCTTTTTTGTGCAGCAAAACTTCTTATGCTTGTTAAGTTTCCATACCTAAGGTTTTAAATGTCAAAATTTATTACTTTGAAAATAAATAATCTCTCTAAACAAATAGAACTTTATAAGAGATATTTTTTCAGCTACACTTTGGAAAAATTACCTTAGCAGCTAAAAATATTAATATTTTTTGTTATTAAATCAAACTTTCTTAAGACTTAAGACTGTGCCTATTGATAAAGATTGAAATGATTTCTAACCTCGTTTTTATTTTATAGGATCTTTTCCGGTCTACCATGAAGCCAGTGCAAAAAGTGTTGGAAGATGCTGATTTGCAGAAGAAAGATATTGATGAAATTGTCTTGGTAGGGGGTTCCACACGTATTCCCAAAATCCAGCAACTAGTTAAAGAATTCTTTAATGGTAAAGAACCTTCTCGGGGGATCAATCCTGATGAAGCTGTCGCGTATGGAGCTGCTGTTCAAGCTGGAGTTTTGAGTGGAGAGGAGGACACTGGTAAATATAAATTTAATTTGATACTTTAGTGTGTAACAATTGAACATACTATGACCTATTTATAATTGGATAAAATTAACGTATATTAGGTATATGTACCTTCTAAGCAATGTTACCTGATGGTTAAATAAATACAGTTTGTCACTGAAGTATTGGTACCAGTGGCGTAACTAGAGTTGACCCATGGGGGGTGTTACTCCGACCAGTCAACCCGTCCAACATATTACTCCCTTTTGAAAAGTGTCTCATAATATAGGTATAATATAAACAATTTTTTTTTTGCAAAACTTCCGGAGGGAAAACTTCATCTAAGAGGCTTAACTTTCAAGAAAAAATACAGTATAACAGATGTAAAAAGTTTAGAGGGGGGTTTGGGGGTTCTCCCCCAGAAATTTTAAAAAATTTGTCTCTCAATGTAGTGTTTAAATTTATTTTGAGGCCCTTTGGGTTAGTTCCTATAAGAACAGTTCTTTGTGAACCGCCTTCCTTCAGTGCCTTCGGCACTCTGGAAAGTGCCCCCCCCCCTGGACCCAAAAAATGTACTCAAAACCCTACTTTTATTGGTCAAATTTCAAAATTTTTTCTGGGGAGGGACCCTTATAACCCCCAGTGGTACCAAAAGGGGATATTAAGTGATACTTTTTAGAAAATCCCTAACATTTTGACTTTTCTCAAGGGAAAAGGTGGTCTGAAAATGTGCCCCCCCCCCTTAGAGCCATACTGGATCTGGAATTACTAAAAGTAATTGAACTAATTAAATTTCAAACACATTAAAATACGGTATCTAAAAGTCTAAAAATGCGTTCAAAATCAAGAAAAGGAACTAGAAGGGATTTTTGAACTTTTCAAATGTGCCCATATACGAACTAAGATTTAAGAGTAAAAAATATATATATTTATAATTGAAATTGGGAAACAAAACATTTTGGACTTAATTTTACTGATGCCACAGTAGAATGTAAAGCAAAACTTTCCTGATTGAATTTTCACACAAATTTACTTTGCACATTCCAAATCAGGCTCTGAATTTTCAGGCAAAAGATGTTACTAATACAACTACCTACTGGTATTTTTTCCCCAGATTTTTAAAGTGAATTTAACATAAGATATGCAGTGCTGATATTGGGGTGGACGCGGGGTCACGCCGTCCCCCTGAAATATAGGAATTTTTCGTTAAAGATGTTAAAAAATAAAAGTTGATTCCCCCCAATTATTTTGTTCCAAATACAGCACAGGAGATATGTAGGTTGTTCTAATGTGCCCCCTTCTCCCCTATACTGTATATTTTAAACATGCTGACTATTTTTATTTATGAAAGGAATTATCTTACCTTTGGAATTTGAAGTTTTTTCACCCTGTATTGATCAGTTTTAGTAAAGCCGATGCTGAATGGAAAAAATTGGTTAAACCAGGGATTCCTAAACTTTTCCCAACTCTCAGCACCCTTTGGAGAACTAGAATGTTTTCATGGTACCCCAGTCATATGTTTAATACCAATGCAAATAATTTATACTTTTATTTTAATTAATAAAATTATATTTAAGACATTTTTTTGTCCTGTACTGAGAACTAACTTATGTTCACCTTTTAACCACTTTTATTGGCATTTCCTAAATATCAAGAAATAAATTCAAAGGCCTAAACTTCAAAATTATTACTATTTACTAAACAAAACAACTTCTAGTGTAGACTGCAATGTTTTCTGACCCTATGACTCCACTAACAAACAAAATAGTTCCCAGTGCTGTCTTAATTTTGAGTGAAATAAAGAGCATCAATTTAAAAATATGATTATTTTGTTAAACCCATGTAAATATAGGGTCTTTTTATCACTATTTGTGTACCAAAACTCTTCCTAGCAACCCAACAAGCTTCTGTTTATGCTATTTCTGAGTAGTTTTGTCACAGGGTCAGGGAACGTTGCTGTTGAGTATAAGAAAAAAAGGGCTTTTGAAAAATTTGTTAGATGGAGCAGAACCTACATCCCTCACTTTATGGCTACATACATGCCCGTAACAATATAATTTCATAGGTAGCCTCTAATGGTGTACCATACAGGTACATTTTAATGCATGAAGTTTGAGATAACTTACAGGTAGGGCTTGAATCTTGGTGAATTTAATGTCAAAGTTTTGTAGCCCCCAAGTAAAAATAGAGTTCTGGGAGTCTGGTCCCCAGAAAATGTTGAAAATCTCTTTATAAGCCAAGTATTTTTCCTGAAAAAAATTTATGTAAAGTTAATTTTTTTTGTCAGGATAATTTTGTTTCATGCTATCCTGAGTTCCTTATGGCTCCCCTATCTTAAAAACAATATTCTTTTCTTTTTAGGTGAACTTGTTCTGCTTGATGTCAATCCTTTAACTCTGGGAATTGAAACAGTTGGAGGTGTTATGACTAAACTGATCCCAAGAAACTCGGTTATCCCTACCAAAAAATCTCAGATATTTTCTACTGCTGCTGATAACCAGCCTACAGTTACCATACAGGTACATTTTAAATACTAATTCAGTGTTACAACTACAGTAAGTTCCGAGCATAATAATAAATGAGTAATAATTCAACTTACCAATTAAAAACTTTTGAAAGATTACCCTCCCAAAAAAAATTGAAAAATCTAGTTTTTTACATTTTTCTCATTTGATGAAACTTAGAAAAGTGGGACTTGAATAAAAAAAAGTGGGAAAGAGGCAAAAAAGAAGGATGTCTGGTCATCCTATGTTTGAAGTATTTCAGAACCATAATTTTGCAGAATATTAAGAAGTTTTTAATTACAGGTGTATGAAGGTGAGAGGCCCATGACTAAAGATAACCATCTGCTTGGAAAGTTTGACTTAAACGGCATTCCCCCAGCCCCACGAGGAGTACCACAGATTGAGGTTACTTTTGAGATTGATGTCAATGGCATCTTGAAAGTAACAGCAGAGGACAAGGGAACAGGAATCAAGGAAAAGATTACAATTACCAATGACCATAATCGCCTGACACCTGATGATATCGAAAGAATGATTAAGGATGCAGAGCAGTTTGCTGAAGACGATAAAAAAATTAAGGAGAGGGTGGATGCTCGTAATGAACTTGAGTCTTATGCTTATTCTCTGAAGAACCAGGTTAATGATAAGGAAAAGCTTGGATCAAAATTGAGCTCTTCTGATAAGGATAAAATGGAGGAGGCCATTGATGAAAAGATCAAGTGGTTGGAGTCTAATCAAGATGCAGACACTGAAGATTTCAATCGCCACAAAAAAGAGTTGGAGGATATCGTGCAACCTATTATTTCTAAACTTTATGCTGGAGAGGCTCCTTCAACTGGAGGAGATGATGATGATGCTAAAGATGAGCTTTAATCTCATTTTTCCTTTAGGCTAAAATTTTCTTTACTTTAAATTTGTATCATTGATTGATAAGAAACTTAGTTTATAATGTTGACAGAAAAATTCATTTTTCCATTACGAGTTTATCTTAAACAGTGTTGAATAGTGAAAAGTCTCCTACATATTATTTATTTTAACAGATGTGTATGAAGAATAAAGTTAAAATGTCTTTTAAGCATTTAGAAAATGAAATGGATTTAGTTGTCAACATTGTATTTGGCTTTTTTTTTAAAAAAAAAAAAACAGGTATGCTTTCCTGATGTAGTGAGGTTGCAAAAGTATTCTTTAGCAAAGATGTTTCATCCAAATTTACTTAAATGTGTTTAGTTATACATACATATATGAATCTTTTATACAATATACACTTGTTTTTATTAAAAGTATTTTTACTATTTATTTCAGTGTTACATTTTCAAAGAATTGCTTACTTATTTCTTATACATTCCATATAACAAAAACCCTTTGTTATTTCCTGTGATGGTTTTTTTCTCATCATTTATTTGTATCTAGTGTTTTTGATCAAAATAAAACAATTTTATACTTATATTTCTATTTGCATTAGTTTCATTTAAATTATTTTAAAATAAAGCCATATATCAACCTTTACATACATTCTAAATCTTAGGCTCTCTAATATTATGTTCAGATACTCTAGTTTTATTAGAATTGGTGACGGGATTCACATAAATTGTTACATAATGCTTAGGATAAGGTAAAATATTCCAACTTCTAGGATTTTAAAAACCATTTCCCTTATATTATAGGTTCACTCCTACTGCTCACTAAACCCTGTAACTGCTATGGGGCCGTTCAAATATTACGTAAGCAGGATTTTAGTCATTTTTGGCCCCCTCCCCCTTATCATCAAAGATAACCCCCTTCTTAATTAAAAATTTTATCACCTGAAAGAAATAAAACTACCCATTAGAAAGAATGACTCATTGAATGATCCCAAAAGTATAAAGAGGAATTGCATTACAAATATAAAAACTGACAACCAGCTACAGGCTCAAAGCCCAACAAGGCTGGTCCTATGATTATGAATTCCCCAATTCCAACAGCCTTAAATTATAATTGAAAATTCTAAATAAAAGGGAGAAATAACTAAAAAAATATTTTAATCTTTGAATATGATGTTGAAAATTTGAAACCAATTATTCCTGGCTGCAAACCAAACAAAAAAACTTAAGCTGTTGCATTAAATTGGCTCAAATATTAAAATTTACCATATAAAAGAGCCTCATCAGTCAAGAACCTGTTGAACTAGAATTGAGAAAAATGCAAAGTCAAAAATTTCAGTTTATAAGCCAGGGGTCGATCCAAGTTTATTTTTTGGGGCATATTATTGAGAAAAAGAAATTGTTGCGAAAAATTGAAGTTAAATTATATTTTAATTTTTCAAATTATCGTAAAAAACATATTTTTGATTTGAAACAGATAAGATTTTGTGAATGTTTTCTTACAAATAACCATTAAAAAGCTAACTTAAATTTTGTGAAGGGGCTGTTTTTCTGAATTTATATTTAGTGAAGGGGCTGTTTTTAGGAGGTGGAATTTTGTGAAGGGGGTAGCAAAAGGGCCCAAATTTTCGGCTGGATCAACAACCCCTGTAAGCCAATTTTTCGTAAAGTAAAAAGTCTAAAAATCCTCCAAAAGTCTGAAAAATCTCATCCCTGTGAAATTTATTCGCTAGGTAGATCGTAAAGCTGCGTTTCTCAGCAAATTTTTCACAAAAATTAAAATGCACTGTAAATTTTTCACAAAAATGGGGGTTAAGTTTAAAATCCTGAATTGGTCCCTGACGTGTACATGAGGATGAGGCTGCAAAAAAATCATAATTCTGCTGCTAAAAGTTTTTGTTGAACTAGAATACGTGAGGGGAAAAAACAAAAACTTCAACTTAGAAATACACCAGAACTAATAATCACAACAATTAGCTTTTTGTACGAAAATGTTCTTTTCAAACATTTATTTCTCTACAAATGTATCAAATTTCTATCAAGTAGTCTTTGCATTGTGAAAGTTCAAAATTAAAAAATTCTGAAACTGCAATTAGAAAGATAGTAGCAAGCAACTAAGTAATGAGTTGAAGATACTTATATATCATATTAAATTTTATATTTATAATAATGTTTTCTTGATTCAAATTTTTACAACTTATGAAACATTTTTCTGTATTCAAATTTTTACATCTTATGAAACATTTTTCTACATTCAAAGTATTCTTAACAGCATATTATACTTTAAATTTTCAGAACCAATTTAATTATTAAGAAATAAGTATAAAGCATACAATTAAAAGACATCATTAGGAGTTTCCCAAGTGGGTGTATATAAGACATTGAATGTGCAGCAGGGAGCTCAAGAAAGGATTTTAACAGACTTTTCAATACATGTTAAAAATAGTTCATGCAAAAGATAAATTTGATAACTTTTTTGACCCCATACTACTAACAAATCTATATCATCTGCTACCGTGGATAAATATATTTCAGAATTTAATACTGAGAAAATAAAGTATTGATCAATCCTCATTACAACCATAAGGCATGCTTTTATCCAAAGTATTTTAAGGTATTGATTTGTAGCCTTTTTTCAGCATATACAAAACACCTTAATTTTTTTTCTAAATAATGAAATATGTCCAGTAATGTAGAAAATCTTAAGTCAGACCTTTTCAAATTGAAAATTCCTTGGCCTCAGGAAAAATACTCCACGTAAGTAAATGGCTGTGCAGAAGGAGGGAGAAAGTAAGTTAACAGCAAAAGTGTAATAAAATTAATTTTATACCTAGTCATGTATGACTACATCATACATACATAAGATGAATATGGTACGACAAGGGTGAGAGAGATAGATATTTCCTGAGAAAAATATTTCCTCTAAGGGTGCTGTAACTTAGAAAAGTTTGAGATCCACTCTTCTACATCCATAAAATTTGGTTTTTAAATCAATCAAAATATAAATATTAGAACATAAGTTGGTAATGGTTAACATATATAGGGTGTTTCAAAAGTCTGTTACATGGCTTTTATTTGGAATGAATGTCTCCTAGGGTTATGGAAGTAAGGTGTATCCCTAAGTAAGTGACCATACTGAATCCATTGAGATGGCTTACAGCACCCAGTGGCAAAATAAGAAACTTTTAAAAATTAATTAAAAGCTAAAGGAACAGAAACTTCAAGAAGAACAAAAAATTGTTGGCAATATTATGAAAAACACACAAAAAAAAGTTTTATGAAAATATCTTAAATATTCATTAAATAGATATTAGCATGTGAAAATAGCACTTTTTCAGTCATCAAAAAAGAAAAAGTTTGCAAATTAACTTCCTTATTCTGCCGCTAGGAATGCTGTAAGCCATCTCAATGGATTCATCATGGTCACTTACCTAGGGGTTCATCTTACTTCCATGATCCAAGGAGACATTTCCAAATAAAAGCCGAGACACAGATTTTTGAAACACCCGGTATATTAGATTTGAATCCACAGTTCAATTTTTTTAAACAAGAACCATTAGTGGATTTAGATTTGAGATAAATAAACATAGTTTCTATATTAAATCAAACATACTTAGTATAGGTGTTGTGAAACTGGTTTTCTTGCTTAATAAACCAGTAATTTACTTCACTTATTGAAAAAACTAACCAAGTAAATTTAAGTTATCAGGATTATATAGGCACAAGTGTGTAGTTTTATTCTAAATTGGAAAAAAGATCAACTATCAAAATAGAACACTAAAATAGCGCAACTAGCAATGTTTCTTTTAATTTTTGTTACAATTCTACGTGTGAATAATAAAACATTGCTAATAATATAGTCCAGTTGAAGCTGATTACCTCCCGACTAATCCTTAAGTACTTTTGATTTAGAATGTCTTTCTTTTTCTTTATACTTGTCTTTGGAGGATTTTTTGTGATGCCTACTGCTATGACGGTCAGGACTTGAATGCTTCCTTTTGGGTGAAGAATATCTTCGATGTTTACTAGCATGACGATGACTTGTTGATTCTTGCTCCTTATCAAATATTTCATACCTATCTGATTTTCTTTTACTACTACGATGGTCAGGGCTGGAATGCTTGCACTTGGGTGAAGAATACCTTTGATGTTTATCAGCGTGACGATTACTTGTTGATTTTTGTTCCTTATATTTCATTGAATACCCATCTGATTTTGTTTTACTACTACGATGGTCAGGACTGGAATGCTTGCGCTTGGGTGAATAGTTTCGATGTTTATTGGCATGACGATGACTTGTAGATTTTTGCTCCATATCAAATATCATTTCATACCCATCTGATTTTCTTTGCTTGTCTTTAATGAGGAAGTTTTTAAATCTACCAGTTGTCTGTTGGGAATAGTTATTTTGAGAATTATGGTTAAGCTTTGACACAGACTGACTGAAGTCAACATGAATCCTTCGATCATCAATCAAAACATTGTCCATTTTGAAATAGGCATTTTCACAGTCTTCCTCTTTTTCAAACTCAATGAAAGCATACTGCAAGGATTCCCCTGACTTTTTGTCTTTTATAACTTCACAACTAACTATTTGCCCAAACCGAGAGAAGATAATTTCAAGATCTTCTGAGGTGGTCACTGGGTTTAATTTGCACACAAACAAAACATTTTCGGGTGGTTTGACATCAGCTTCTGGTAAATCTCCAACCATTTCAAGTATAGTTGCTCGGGCCTTTGCCTCACTCTCTTTGATTTTTTCTTCAACTTCTTCAACAGTTTTACCCTTTGTGTCATCAATTTCTTCATCAGCTCCAATGTAATTAGATTCAAGTTGCTCACGTGTTGGTATTGGGGATGCATCAGGAATTTCTAAGCCAGCTGGATCATCATAAGGATCATGAAGAACAACTGTATGGGTTATTCTAATGTCTTGGTAAGGGCGGTTATCTGGATCACAGATTGCTTCATTGATCTTAAGAAGAACATCGAAACCTTCAGCAACTTCACCGAACACCGTATGTACCTCATCTAGATATGTAATGTTCTCTCCAAGGGTAATAAAAAACTGAGATCCATTCATGTTATTACTATTGGTGACCATGGAGAGTGTGCCAAGTTTTTCATGCTTGAGCCGAGGTTTCAATTCAGCATCAAAGTATTTGGCTTGTTCTCCATATAAGTGGCAAAAGATCGACTCACCTCCTCTTCCAGTAGAAGTAGGATCACCAGTCTGGGCAATAAAGTTTCGTTCAACTTTGTGAAAAATACACAAGTTATAATATTTCACTTTGCATAACTTAAGGAAATTTAAACAAGCATTAGGTCTTTCTTTAAGGTAGAGATCCACAGTTATGTCACCAAGAGTAGTTTCTATTACCACTGACATTTTCAGGAAGAAATCTGAAAAAAAAAAAAGGAAATTGATTCATTATTAAATAAATTAATAAAAAAAGAAAAATAGATATCTAACTACAACCAAGGGCAGATAGCATGTGGTCATATTTTTAACCCGGGAGCACTCGCACTTATCAAACGAATGCGGGAACTCGCGGGTGGGTATATTTTACCCATGAATGTTTTCTCGCGTTTTAATACTTAATCTGCTTGGTTTTACAAATAATATTACTTAATATAAGATACAAAACAATGAACTAACATTAGTAATTATTAAAAAAAATTTACTTAATTTATTTGTGTAATCCTTACAAATTGGAGTTATGTGTTCCATACAAGTATATTTTTGGCAAAGTTCACAACAGTGTTTCGTTTTCCGATCATTTTTGCTACCGCAATCCGCACATCTTTTGCATCCTATTATTCATCTTTTGGCTTTGTTTCCTTCTTCTGGGGGTAATTTTCTGATGATGTATCAAAGCCATTTCAGTTAACAGTGTGTGATGTGAGACAGTATGTGATACCCAAAAGCCTCGATTTCGGGAAACTCCACATTTCTGAATCCTTATCTATCCTTCCAGTTTAAAGAATGTGACCTTGAACTCAGCTACACCCAACCTCACCCTTTTTGAAAGAAAGGGGCGTACGCTGTGCAAGAAAGAATGTGCGCCTGGGTATGAGATACCCAGTGCGAGTGCTCCCAGGTTAAATGCATAAGAAACCCAGGCAAAAGGGTTGACTATAAAGGAGTCTTGATCCACCCTGTCTTTCACAGTTTAATAAAACTTAATCTACTGAGCCCAGTGGTGGATCCAGGGGGGGTGGCACTTTGAAAAGCCCCCCCTTGGACCCAAAAAATCACTCATAAGTACGAAAAATAGTCCCAAAAAGTGCTCAAAATGAGTTAAAACCCTACTTTCACAGGTAAAATTTCCAAAATTTTTTCTGGGAGAGGACCCTCATACCCCCAGCAGTACCAAAAGGGGATCTCAAGTGATACTTTTTAGAAAATTCCAAAAATTTTGACATTTTTCTCAAAAGATAAAGGTGATGGTCTGAAAAAGTGCCCCCTCCCCCCTTGGAGCCGTGCTGGATCTGCGCCTGACTGAGCCTCATATTGTAGCTTTGAACCAAGTTAATGTTTTTCAATGTTCTATACAGTGAAACCTGTATAAGTTAAACAAAACACAGGAACCTGATGAGGTCAAATCTAGCAATAGCAAACTGTAAATAAGTATAAGAAAATGTAATAACTTGTTTTTCTAGCCTAAAAGGTAGTAGGGGACAGTGGGGATGAATGGGAGAATTGAATTTTTTATACCTTAACTTCACTATAAATTTTTAATATTTCACCTTTACTATGTGTTGAAAATGTATACTTATATTTTAATAGTTTATACAATATAAATGGAGAAAACTCATGGTTATTTTCCAAGCCCATTTTTAGTATTTTAAAAATAGGTGGGTATGGGGATGAATGGGTCGAGTTGTGTGGATGAATGAGACTCTCTAATCATCCCTTAATTTTCTAGTTTCAAAACTTTCCATTAATAGCTAGCTATATATTCAACTCATTTTAATTAATTTCTGATAAGGTAACTAGAGCGAGTAGTATTAATAGGAATAACCCAAAGCCTCAACCATTAGGAACTGAAAGAACACAAAGGACTTGCATTAGTGATGTTAATTTTAGTTTGTAGAAAAGTTTGGAGACCCCTGCCCTGAATAACTACAGCTTTGTACAGGGCTGTCCATAAGTTTCCCGGACCCCCAGACAAAATTTTTGCATGGGCCCCCTCCCTATATTAAAAATAATTCTCTCTCGTTGTGATATATCATATCTAGAATTTTTTAGATAGGAGTCCAAATATCCTTTAAAATAAAATAGCCCACATTTAGATTTTCGCTCCAGGGGATAACCTAACCAGCCTAAATGATTTCTTCTCCCCTCATTCCATGCTGTTAACTTTTACTTTTTGTACCAAAACTTTTAAAAGTATTATTATTTCCATACTAAAAAGGTAGTCTGAATACTGAATGAAAAATTATGGGAATTCAAGATTTAAAAACAATGTTTTAACACATTTTTGTCTATATTGTCCTAATTTCAGGGAGGGGAGACGAAACCTTAGGTTGCTCCCTAGCTTTGCTCATTACATAATACCTTTAACACAATGGGGGCAAAATAGACAACAGGTAAGGTAATCCAAAGAAACTGGGCCTGGTGCCAAAAATGGCAATAAATAGTAGATTCTGACAACCCAGGTCTGTAGAATTGGTAGAAGTGGTTAGGGGGTTCAAACCGCCCCCATGAAATTCTTATATCCTACAGTTTTTTTCCTTTGAAAAGAGTGCAAGAAATCTTTTTTGTGTGTCACTCAAAGGGTCCCAAATGACAAAAATGAGTCAAAACACAACTTTTAAAAATCTAGTCAAAATTTCAAAAATTTTCTTGGGGGAGGTTCCCCCAAACCCCCCTTTTGCTTCGGGATGGATATTATTCACTAAAACATTGAAATTAAGTGCATGAAAAATCACATTTGATCTATATTCTTGGAAAAAAGTATTTGCCACAAATCATCGTAAAAAAGCCTCCTGGTTGACACACCCTTATTTTAATATTAATTTTGATACATATTTAATTATTAACTAATTTAATTACTAATTAATTAGTTATATTTAACAATACAATTTACAATTCAACACTACCCTCAATATTTAAGACATTAATGAATATTGGGTACTTACGTATTATCCCGTTGACCGTTCAGCGGCCGTCTAATTCAACAGCACAGTAATAGTAAAGTCAATGGGATTTGATATGTTTTCGGATTAAGCGTCACGGTCGACGGGATAATACGTAAGTACCGAATATTGTAAAAAGCACGCCTTGTACTTCATTATCTACCTCAATCAGATTAAGTTAGCCCCCCCTTTGCTCATGTTCTAGATCCGCCACTGCAGAGAGCCAATCTGGATATTTCTCGCCAATAACTACCCCACCTCCCTTCCCTCTTCTTCGAAGAAAAAAGGTGCTTGGTAAATGAAGCAAATCAGGCCTGCAGCTGAATTTGGCGATTTTGTTTGTCCCCAAGTATGTTGATAAACATCCAAACCAAGTATGACAATTTGGATGTTTGGACCAAGTATGCCAAATTTGGCGATGAAATAATGATTTCAGGCGCAAGTTTAGAACTGCTGATGCTCCAATTTTTAGCGATAAAAGCAACCCTAAAACAATGTTAAAAGTGCCGTTAAAAAGCCAAATCTCGCCAACCATCAGCAGTTGTGAACTTGCGCCTGATTTCATTAGCCAAGTTAGCTATACCCAAATTTCACGCACCCCTTCTCGAACTTGGATTTCTCCATTCCCAACCGCCTAGCGAAGAAAGACAGACTTTACCTAGACAACTAGAGGGACATTTGGCCCCTAACTTCGGCTTACTTAAAAAATGGCGCATGAGATATTGAGCAGTGAGCAAGGCAGATAATAATGGGGTTCAATTCCGTTAACCGTCCCGTTAAATATCACCAACTTGGCGCCCGCTAAAAACGGTCGACTGGGGGACTCTTTCTAAAGCTGTATCACAATTTTTGGCAATATTTCTAATATTAGACGTCTAAAACAGCTTGGTGATATTTAGCGGATCAAATAAAGGAATTGAACTATTACTTTTCTGGAAGCCTTAGTTGTTGGTAGAATCTGAATGATAACATGTAATGTAAGTAACAAACTCATTTTCTTACCAATGAAATAAGATGTGCGTATTTAAAGGGCTCAAAAATTAGTCAAGAGTTTGTTTAACTTATGAAAAATTTCCAGACGAAGAAAGAAGTTCAGTCAATCATATAAACCTCTCAAAGCTTAAGCAGCTCAATTTTAAACTTGTTCAAGTTCAACTAGTTCATTCAGCTCAGAGCTCATCACTTTCGAAAGACAAATAAACAAAACAAATGGTGGGTTTTGTTGTAATAAGTTTAGAAAGCAATTTGCTGAAACTTGCATTTGGATTTTTACTATCGTTACGGAAAAATTCTAATAACTAAACTTATAATCGTTACTTATTATAATATTACTATTATTTTATAAAACCTTGCTTAAAAATTCATAATTTGTAAATTTCACACACTTGCAAATTGAGGAAGCAAATTTAAACTCTGTGAATTTAACTATTGCAAATAAAAATGAAGTGAAGTGATATTTTTGCAAGCAAATGTAAATAAATGTGTAGATCCAAAATAAATGAGGAAAACGTGTACGTGATAGTGCCTTCAGGTGAATTTTAGCTATCTGTAATTTTAAAAATTCTTCAATTTGTCTTAACTCAAAGAAAATATAAAATGCTGTTGATGTATTACCTAAATGAAAAGGGAGAGAGGGTTTACACATTTGATGTAAGTATTATAAGTTATTTTTGTAACAACGTGTATCGAGTATTGATTAAGTATTTCTTAGATAAAAGTGTTTAAATGTCAAATTAATTTTTAAATAACTAGTTTAAAAATAAGGCTATTTGTTACATCGAACTTTGCAAGCTTTTAAATATAGGGCTAGGTGGGGTTTGGGAACAAAATTAGCTACATTAACTTCTCAATATCACTGGACCCCCAGTAAAAGCATTTAAAAACTTTTTTATGCTTAGACTTATTAATTCAGATCTCATTCAACTTCCCAACGTTTAAAATATAAAAATAGTTTTTTTAAAGGCCTAGTGTTTCATATTCAATTACCCATAAGGTAGGGGGTAATTGGGAATGGCCAAGAAAATTTTCCTATGTCTATTAAAGGAATCCAAGCCCTCAGTAACAGTTATTTTCAATGCCTTTTATGCATTACACCTTGAGAATTCTAACACCTTTTTCCTAATTACCCCAATCTATGTTCTCCATTTATATTCTTATTTACGTCAAGTTTCACAATACTTCTACTTCAAAAGGTGTCGTGGACCAAAAACAATAGAGTCTAGAAACTTAATGGAAGTCAATTATTCTATAAGGAAGAATGGGGGGGGGATGGGACAACTGAATTTTCTGTATCTTAAATTCACTTTAAATGTTTGATATTTCACCCAGAAAATAGTTGTATCTAGCCTATTCAACAAGTCGTATTCATTTATCATGCTCAACCTAACCCTCTCGGTTTTCAATGAAGCTTTTAGGAATTGTTCTCTATGTTATAAATGAAAAAATGCTTTCAGTTCTTATTGGCCAAGAAAAATGCATCATCCCACGTTTTAAAGATAATTGTACAAGGTTTAATTTAATGTGCATTTTATTTTATTTTAATTTAATTTAGATATTTCTGGAAATTTAAATAAATTTTACTGAAATGTAAATTAAATGAAAACTTTTCACTATGTTTTGCAGAAAGTGGCACCAGATGGTAAACCAACTATCTCAGCTCATCCAGGTAATAGCAAATATCATTTCTTGGAATTATTTTAATCTATACCCAAACCTTGAGTTTTGTGTAATTTTCAAAACTTTACATAAACTTCATAAAAATGCCTGAAAATTTCAACTAATTACCCAGTAAAAATTATGCTCATGAACTTGTTTTTTTTGGGGTAATCTAATATTTAGATAAGCCTTTTGAAAAACCCCTGAAAATCCTTCAAAAACAGCTTCAGACACTTTTGACATGCTAAAATTTAAAAAAAATTGATATCTTGTCTCTTGGTAAACTACTCTATAACTTGGGTTATAGAGTAGTTTAGTTGTTTTCTATGATGAAAAGATAGAAGTTCCTATTTATGGAGGATGGTAATCTGAAATTCCCCCTTGGTGTAAGCAAGGGGTTATGGGGCTTAATGTTACACAAGTTCAAGTCAGGGTTGGGTTTCTTCCGGAAGAAACTAGTTTCTTCCAGGACAGTGGAAGAAAATGGAAGAAAGTGGAAAAAACCCACTAAAAGCCAAACAAATGCTCCACATTTTTAAATTTACTGACTACATAAATGAACAATTTAAACCACAATCTAAAAAATAAAAGTTAATTTAAGTACTATTAATTAATTAAAATCATTAATTTTTGAAAAAGAAGTTACTTTTAACACTAAATTTCAGGCTACTATGTTTTAAAAGGGGATGTTGGCTAGAATGGTTTCTACTATTTATGTATGAATGTTACCTAACCATTCTTTATTTAAATATTATTAAAAGATTAAAAAAAAAGAAAAGATTTCTTCCAGTGGAAGAAACCTCCTAGTTAAAACATTGGTGTAATTATTAACTCTACAGTACCTACTAGCATATAATTATATTTTTAATGGTATAATTTTATTAGTAAAACATTATAACTTATAAATTAAAGCTTATTTGTCAATTTATTTGAATAAAAAAGGTTTCTTCCAGTTTCTTCCATCCGGAAGAAACCTATTTCTTCCGGACGGTTTTTTCCATGGTTTTTTCCACTTCGGAAGAAACTTGCCAACCCTGGTTCAAGTATCTAAAAATAAGTGAAGTTGAAACACAATTTTTTAAGGCTTTCTGGAGGAGGAACCCCAATTTTAAGTTTAATAAAATTCAATATTAAAAATTACCCCCAAAATCATGTACTTATACTTATGGAATGTGCCTGATTATTTTGCGGTCCGCCACAAAACTTGTGCTTTTGATTGTATCGCACTTGTAAGTTGGAAACTCTTGATTTAGAGCAGGGGTTTTCAACCATTTTGACTCCGCAACCCCCTTTTTAGGGAAAATAATTTGGTCACCCCCTCAGACCTAAAATGTTAAGACAATAATTACTATCTACCATTTAGTTGTCATTTCACTCGCAATAAGCTGCTGATGCATCCAATATTTACTCTTATTCAAAATAGTTCATGCAGGAAATGAAATATCCACTGAATATTGGTGCTGAACTTTTTGTTCTTTAAATATGCGTTTCTTTCTAAAGGGTCATTCCACAGTGACTGTCGTTACATTTTGACTCTGTTTTGACCTTATAAATTCAGCTCTGTCTAAAAATTCAAATGCTAAGTTTTTTAATCGAATACATTTATGCTATCCATACCTTGCTTTTATTCCTTGCCTTTTTTTCCCTATGCTTTTATAAATAATAAGGGTTTTTTTTGCTATAGAAAGGTTAATAGAAAAAGTGACTGATGTTACGCAAAAGTGACATCAGAGGAAAGTGTGTTTTTATTATTTCAAAATTCTCTTTAACCTTTATGAAAAGGCTTTGTTTCATTAAAAAAATTGAAATTGTAGAAATTATTGAATCCTTGTGACTGATGTTATAAAAATTTTGTGACTGATGTTGCATTGACATAAATTTAATTTTTAATTAATGATTAAACTTAATATACTGACATTAAATTTGAAAAAAAGGTGTTCCCAACATTTGAGTACAATTTTACAAAAATTCATTCTTTTCTACTTAATTGGGGAAAAAACTGAATAAGAAAACAATTTTTTTGCTTCTGTGTCCCTGTTTTCATGGAATGACCCAAAACGAGGTTTTATCACACACAAAAAAAAATGCCAAAACCATAGTAACAGAGAGGAGAAATATGGGAAAATCGTGCGACCTTGAGGTGTAGAGAATACCAACCAAAAGTGTGAAACATGTTCAAATTTCTCATTAATTTAATTGTTAAGATCTATAAGTTTTGAAAATTGTTCTGTCTGTATTAAAATAACTCTGTAAATGACTGTTTTTAATTTTTGTCTCGCAACCCCAGGAGGTCGCGACCCACTGGTTGAGAACCCCTGATTTAGATAATTGAGAGAAAAATCAGTAACTCTAAAAACTCATTGTTAGAGGAAGTGTTTGTTGTGGTTACTCAGTGAGGTTTTTAGGGGCTCATTAATTATGTAAGGATGATTTTGGCAATTTTTGACCCCCATGTAAGGGTACGTAAGATTTTTCAACCTCCTCGCCCCTATTCTTACGTAAGATTCCATTTCGTTTTTCAGTTTTATTTTTTATCTTAACTTAATGCTACTCCAATAAAAAATATACATCTGATTACCTTCATTTTTTAAAAAAAAATTAAAGCTTTGATAATATACAGAGATTGTCAGCATTTTTAAGATTTTCTGGGGTTATTCAATAGTGATTTGATTAGAATAATTGGAATTAGTTTACATTAAGTTGGAAAATCTTACATAAGAATTGGTTTGACCCCCCACCACCCCTAAGAAAGGGTATGTAGAGATTTTTCCAACCCCCCTCCCCTTCGGGACCCTTACGTAATTAATGAATAGCCCCTTGCTTATATTTTTTTGCATCAGTCTAAACTATTATTGGCAGACCTGGAAAAAGTGCCCGAACCTACGAACCTGGTTCGGGGGAAGCCCTTGCCAGCTCCATAGGAGCAATGCATAAGGTTCGGGGGAAGGTTACAACTTTTTCCTGGTCCGATTATTGGTATTACTTACCAAACAGACATAGTGTACTTTCTTAGTAGTAAACACACTGGGTATAAGTTCATGTTTCTGCCTTAGTTTTTATCTTCTAAATTTGTTTTATATTTTAGCAAGATTTTCTCCTCATGATGGTTACTCCAAGTACAGGGTGTTGATAAAGAAAAGATTTGGATTACTCCCAACTCAAAAAATCAAAGAAGCTTGTTGACTGATCCTCATTGACATCATCTGTCTATTACATTCATCATTGCATATTGCTTAATGACAATTGAATAAAGCTTCTTGTTTCATAATGATTCATCTATTGTTCTCTATTGAATTAATATCATTCCACACTGAATGAATTTTCGAAAACTTCGTGGTAAAAGTAAATAAATAAGAATTTAAATTTACTATGATAAAACAAGAAAGACATTTCTTTTTTGCATAGATTCATATTTTAAACAATTTTCTTGGGAAAAATGTTAATATATTAAGGCAGTTTAATTGTTATTAATTTAAGAGAGCACCCAATTGTTTAGTATTTCCAATGTTTTAATGCGATTTTTAAAAATATCCAGTAAATTATATAACCTTTCAACAGAGAAAAATTTTGCTAATACGGTCGACACCGCTTAGTGCGATCACTGTTAATGTTATCAAAATTGACTGGTCCCGATCACTCCTATTTAATTTAATGTAAAATGTAGTTTTATGTTATCAAGATTTTGCTTTATGTATCAAAATTGGGTGAAATCCCCTAGAAACCTTTTTTTCCCATTTGAAAGCCAATTTTAAAATATAAACATAGAAAATGGGCCATTTATTTATTAGTATTAGTAATATATGTCCTCATATTTTCCTTTAAAATTACAATCTAGGAATACTTAGTTGTGATTTTAATGCATAATTCTAGTTACACTGTTTGAAACTTTTTAATGTCAAATCACTTATTGTTATCATTCCTCTCTTGGATAAAAGGTGATCATATTAAGCGGAGTCGATAGTACTTTATATTTTCAGGCAAAAAGATTTTGCAATTCAATTTTTTAGGTTAAAAAGAGTGAACCTTGACTATATATAGTCACTTAAGTCATCCTCATCAATTTAGTTGTGTTGTGACTATTTTCCCCACTAATTACACATTCAATAGTTAGAAAAATTTTTATTCCTTCTCATTTAAACTATTAAACTGCTTAAACTATTTCAATTGCAAACTTTTTTATGTCGCCTGACATTCTTTTGCAAACCACTATCAAGGCAGGGGTGCAGAAAATTTTTCGCAAACAATTTTTGTCCAGAATTTCCCAAAAATTAGATTTTAAAATTAGATGTTTTTATTTAATTCTTGAACTTCTATATTATATCTATGTATTATCTACTTTGTACGATATGCTCAATTCAGGTCACTGAATTTTCATCAGAAATAAAAAAAATTCTTGGGAAGGACACCTAATCCCAGTGATAGCAGTCCTCCTATAATTACTATATTTTTGAAAAAATATCAAAAAAAATTCCTATATTTTCCTAAAAGTGGCATTTGTCCTATATTTTCTCTTCATGTCAATTTGCTTTTACAGATTCTATCAAAAAATTATCTTTTCCAAAAGATTTGATACTTTGTTTTTACTCATGTTAATAATTTTCAAAGAACAGTCAGTCTGCTTCCTCTCACGCTCACGTTCTGATTGAAATGCAGATAAAAATTTATCCTGGTCAGAAACTTGCAATATCAATGATATTTCTCGAAAATGCATTTTTTATATTCGCGTTGACATTCTACCTTTGTGAGGTTTTTATGCAGAACATCTTTGCTTTCGGGATCTTTATTAAACATTTTTTTATTGATGCATTACCTTTTAATGAACAATTCCTAGCATGTAATAAATTGGAAATAGATTTTTTAAACTAAACTACTTTTAGAATGTAAATGGTCTTTTAAATTTAAAGAAACTTGATTAATATCTAACCAAAAGTACATACAAAGAATTTTCAAATCAAAATTTAAGGTTAATAGTTTCATTGATCATGCTGATAGATCTGATCATTTTACTGATCAATAGCTTGAAAAACTTATAGAAGCCATGAAAAATTTGATTGACACTTAGTTCGGCCAATATTTACAACATCTCCCTGTGGCTCACATCTTACCACATTGGTCTACCTTCTACCTATTTTTTTCCAACCCCTAATTAGTTCCCCTAATTAAGAGGTAAGTTCAACACAGTACTCCCCCTCCAGTATGCAGCATGGCTGGATTCGTTCCGTTAATCCTGTGTTGTGAACCGAAAGCCATGGCACAACATTGTAGAAACCCAACCAAAATAAAATTTTCGGTAGAAATGTAAATTTTTTCATCATCATACAGGAATGCAATAGTGGAGCTACAGATTTTATACTATATTTTACATTAAATGCAAAATGGAAAAAAAAAATTAAGTTTTTTAGATCACAAAATATTTTATTCTTCATCATTCTTTCTTCAGCTGCTAGATAACATCGACACTGATGGCTATGAGTTTGCCTTGCCCAACCCAGGGACAGAATTTGGGCCTGTGGTGAGGCAGCGAGATGCACTTCCACTAAGCTAATGGGCTTCATCAATATGAAAATTTTAGGTGATATCCCAAATAATAACTACTAAAATTATTGAAATCAAATTGGGTGCTCGTGAAAGCATATGCACAAACACTAGTTTCTTTGATAGGTGTAAAAAGTTCTCGGCCCCTTTTCAAACCCTGACTACACTTTATATCGGAGTCAAGAAATTAAATCATGTTCATTTTAAATGTTTATTGACAATATTAGGTAAAAATGCCTTACAGGTATTACAACTCAACAGATACAAAACTTCAAACTTTTTGAAAAATTTTGAAATAAATGTGCAAGTAAAACACAAGAGTAAATTTATTGCTTTTCAATAGCTATAAAGTGATTTAATAGTAGCTCTTGCTTTCCCTGAAAAATAACCACTCTGTAATACAGGGAATATATTTTGTTTTACCACATTACCTATTGTCCAGATCTTTTTGTAGTATGTGACCAATAAAATCAACCTATATTTTCCATAACATTCTAATAGCTTGGCCAAGTCCTACATCATTGTAGTTGAAAAAGAATAACCCTCCTAAAGTTAACACAGTGAGTGCATACACACAAGCTACAGCTGCTGCAGCAAGAGATCGGCCAACAATATTTGGACGAATATAGTCAACCACTATAGCTTCGATTCCCCTGCAACAGATACATAATTTTAAAATTGGCTGAAATGTTTCATCAACTTTAAGAATATGTAAATAAAATACCTAGTATTGGCAAGAACATTCACAATAATCAATTCCATATATTTAAATTATCTATACAGGATGTTTACTCTTAAAATGAACCAATAGCTAACTTAAAAACCGTTTGTTATAGATGCATACTTCCAATGAGAAAAATGTTTAAAATAAAGTGTAAAGAATCTTGTTTGTTTTTTTACTCAAAAAAGAAATTTTTATACAGTTCCCTGCTTCTATCAATCATATTGAGTAAAAACTATGCATTAATTTTTATGTTAAACAAAGAGAAGTTCCATACTTCTACGACAAGAATTGACTAAGTAATACCACTTTGCAATTCCTGATTTTAAAGCAAAATGCTCTATTCTAAAATTAAGAGGAAATTGCTTACAGCTCTTTTTTTTAAAGGTTGGGCTTTCAGTGAAAAGTAAAAAAAAAACATCTTTATGATAGAAATTTCTGTTGTGTAATTGGTTTTTACTTGTTTGAGGGAGGAGCTAAATTGCATTTCTATTTTTAATTTGTGTAAACCAGAAGTCTTGCTGGGTGAAACTGTTTTACTCACAGTTAACATTCATCCCAAAATAATTTTTAAAAATTAAAACAGAAAAATATTTTTAGTGTTGTATTGACATGTATCAAGCCTGGTAAAGTGTAAATATGAAGTTGCAAAAATATTTTTTTTTTTTAATTCTAGTTTGTAAATGAGGATTGAAATTAATTATCATGTTTATGGGGCTAAGTATGACCAGCTTAAAGTTTATATAAATAGCAAAAAGACAAGCATTGATTCTTAATACTCTATTGTTACATCCACTTGCACAAAATCTCACCTACCAATGCACATGAGCCGTCATAGATAGAGCAAGAGCATAATCAAGAACTGGACTAGGAAAAGCTACAGCCAATGGGAGAAGACCAACTAAGCCAGCTGAGAGGAATCTTTCAGCAGTCCAAATTCGAGAGTGACTGTGATCTGCAAACATATATTTTAAGTTATGTATCATTGTTTCCCAAATGTTGGTTCCAACAGGCAAAAGGTATACAAGAGGTTTACAAAAACAAAATTTTCAAGCAGAATTTAAAAACTAATATAAATACGATAAATTTACATACACAAAACTATACAAACTTCAAGCCTCTGCAGCATTTACTAGCTTTAATATTTGTTCATTGTAGGAAAATCTGCAGTCACTTCATGATCGAATTTCAGGCCAGACTTCTGGCTTTAGTTTACATCATTCATAAAAAATATTCTTTTGCATTTATAACCTCATATTTAATCAATTTAGCAATAATTTTAAAGATTTCTATTTTTAACATAAAAACAAACGACCTTCGCAATCTGTCAATTAGACTGAGTAACACTGGTCGAGAAAAAAAATTGTCCAAAATGCCACAGAAACAATGTAAGCTGATTCTTATGTAAAATGACCCTCTGAATACGAATATGACCGTTTTCCACCCTTTCATAATAAATAAGCATAAATAGCCTTTTTTTTTTCTAAAATTTTTTGCTGGGGAAATTTATCTCTTTTCCCTCCCTTTAATTTTTTTCTTCATTAAAAATAACAAATTTCTATGTTTTAGATAAAACTATTAATAAAACTATGAAGGCTTATACGGCCGGAGTTATGATTAAAAGGAACTTTTTCCGGGCTTGTCGGCCGTAGTCTCGTAGTGTATTTCTAACCCCCCCAGAAGTTATTTATTACAGGATAAAATAATGCTTTATGATCCTGTAAATCAAATTCCAAAGTAGGAAAGTCAACCATCAGAAAATGCAAAAAACCGGAGAGGACATTTCCTGAAAACCTGATGGTGATGGAGGGAAATAGAGGTCATATTCGGATTTAGGGGGTCATTTTACATAAGAATCAGCTGTTATGTTATTGGTTCTGGGACATTTTGGACCATTTTTTTTTACCCAAAGTAACCAACAGAAAATTGCTCTACAATTTCGGGTTCGTTTCGGAATGGAGTCAGTGATTTATAAATCAAACCCTGAAAGGATGTGAGGTGTGAAACCTGACATCCTTTCATAAAAGAAAAATATCTGATGTTTTATCTATTTTTTTAATCGGACCTGATTTTGCATTTCTTGTTGAGCTCAAGATTGCTAAAATTTTTTATGAAACCAGAAATTCAGGATGTTTCATAAGTCTTTAATTAACAGACCACCACTGATTTTTAGCAGTGTAGAAGTATATACAAGATTAAATACTATACTGATTTATCAAGCCAATGACTGTCACTGAATCTGAAAATGTTGTCAGTCTTTTAACTAGGATGCCACTGAATCTGGTTGGTTGGTTGTTTTGGGTTTTATGGCGCAAGGTCCCTATATCGGACATTCCGCGCCAAACACAAGATTAATAGTTAAAAAGATATTTAAATTAAAAGTCATGTCTGTTTCCAACCAATATTAAAATATGAAGTTTATTAAAAGGCTTATAAGATGCGGACGTGAAGTCCGTAGCCACTGAATCTGATGTTCACTGAATGGTTGAAGGGGTAATAACTATTGGTTACATTTATCAATAATGCTTTGAAAACCTACCTTGTGCAGCTGCTGATGACATAACAATTTGTGAAGTACTTAGAGGAGCAGCATGGTTAAATGAAGGCTTGACTGGAATTTTAGTAAGACTGATATTTTTTGGCAGACTCCTAGACCCAGCATGCAATGATCTCCACAGTGCTCCTAAATAAAGTAAGTTTAAATTCTTAAGGAATTAAGATATAAGGGAGGGGTTCTTTAGGAATTTAAAGTAAGATTACTCAACAATCAAATCTGTCAACTACTGATCTTAACCAATGTTAATTTAGTTTACAAAATATATTACAAGTAAAAAAACACTGTTTGTACAACAATCTTCATTAAAATATCTACAAACAAAACAACTGTAAATAGAGTTTCCAGTCTTTCATATGAAGAAAATAAAAATAAAATGTGAATTTATTTTCGCCCACCCCTTGGCACAATACCAAGAGTTTCCAAATGATTGGCTAGGTAATAGAAGCTTATGTATAGAAATAAAATTTTCCACCCAACAAAATACAAAATATAAGCTTATTTATATTATGGATAACAGTTTAATTACTTAAAACTAAGTAGGCACCTAGGCAGCTGTTATCCCAAACCTTTGTTCACTTCAAAATTGAAATTGTACTATAGCTTTAAAAACCAACAAACGGAAAATTGCACTGGATTAGTGTTTTATTTAAATTTTTATTTCCTTCTTTAGCTTCAGCTTCTTACTTAAGAACAAAAAACTCATATATTGTATTAATCACATATTAATAGTATCACATATTAATTAATAGTATCACATATTAATAGTATTATTTTGACATCTGATCACGGCTTACTAAATTTTTAAACACTTAATGTTACAATTAAGACAAATTAAGTTATAACATTTATATGAAAAATCAATTACAAATAAAATAATTTCTCAATATCTATAAAAATGGGTAAGAAAGTTTTCTACCTCGACAACTACTAGCTAATGCAAAGGAAGAAATCATTTTTGAAGAAATATTCGACCTGATATAGCCGCAAGGTTGTTATCGGTATCGGTAAACACGACACAATAAATTCTTAAATTTTATTTCTTTATTTCGACCACTTCTGTACTTTTTTAACTCTTGGTGTCCTCAAAATAAAAATAAATAAAAAAATTAGGGATGGGCAAAAAGTATCGATACTTGGTGGTATCGATATAAAAGGTTTCGATATCCGATATTTTGGATCGATACCAGAGCTAGGTATCGATACCGGTATCGATACTCAAAGGGTGAGTATCGAAACTTCGATACCGGCGTTTTTTCGATACTGTAACGTCTTGGGGAGAAGCCCCCTAAAGATGACTCGTCCCCTACTACATTTTGGGAAGAAAACCTTTTCAAGGAACTTGGCTCCGGAATGCCGGCGGTCACCCGATCTCTGGACATTCTTCGACGGAGAGAACCGGTTTTGGGGACGCTGGGAGTGAGCCAGGAGCCAGGGTTCGGCAGAGAGAGAGGTCGGGTGTCGGGTCGCCTTTTTTTGGTGGATGTATGGGACCCTCTCAAAATAGCACCGCCATCGGTACAGTACACGATACCTGTAATGCTGTTTCGATAATTTGACAAAATTTTGAAATGGTATCGATACTCCTTTTTTCGATACCGCGTTGCATAGCATTTCATATTCATTACACCACTTTTAATACTTTCAATACCAAAAGAGTATCGAAATATTTTCATTCAAACCATATTTATTTCAAACCATTTCGATACCTTCTTAAATAAAAGGTACATCTTAAATCGGTATCGATATTTCAGTTACAATTTTCCCTGGGGAGAATTTAAATGTTTTCGATATCAGAAGACAGAGTAAGTGACAGAATCAAACAGCACTGTTTCGATACCTTATGCTAGAAAAAAATTTGAAATGGTATCGATACTCCTTTTTTCGATACCGCGTTGCATAGCATTTCATTACACCACTTTTAATAATTTCAATACCAAAAGAGTATCGAAATATTTTCATTCAAACCATATTTCATTTCAAACCATTTCGATACCTTCTTAAATAAAAGGTACATCTTGAATCTTACAATTTTCCCTGGGGAGAATTAAAATGTTTTCGATACCAGCAGAGACGAAGAGAAAGTGATAGTATCAAACAACACTATTTCGATACGGTACCTTGATGCAAGAAAAAAATGTTGCGATGGTATCGATACTTCTTTTTTCGATACCGCCGATACTTCAGTTACAATTTTCCCAGGGGAGAATTTAAATGTTTTCGATCTCAGCAGACATGAAGAGGTAGAGGTAAATGACAGTATCAAGCAGCGCTGTTTCAATACCTATTGATGTTAGAAAAAATGTTGAGATGGTATATCGATACTCCTTTTTTCGATACCGTACCGCATAGAATTTCAATACCACTTTTTATACTTTCACTTTCAATACCAAAAAATAGCATCGAAATATTTTTACCACCATTTCGATACCTTCTTATAAAATGTACTATGTACATCTTGAATCAGTATCGATACTTCAGTTATGGTTTTCCCAAGGGAGAATTTAAATGTTTTCGATATCGATACCAGCAGAGACGAAGAGTAAGAAATAGTATCAGAAAATTCGGTTTCGATACCTGGATGCTCAAAAAAACTTGAATTGGTATCGATACTCAGTTTTTCGATACCGCACCGCATAGCATTTCAATACCTCTTTTTATACTTTCAATACCAAAAAATAGTATCGAAATATTTTTAACATCATTTCGATACTTTCTTATAAAATGAACATCTTGAATCAGTATCTTCAGTTATAGTTTTCCAAAGGGAGAAGTTAAATGTTTTCGATACCGATACCGATTTGAAGTAAAACGAAAATTCTTTGACCTTAAATTATGAACGCAATATGGAGACGGTCCCCTAAAAATTTTTAATTCCTGAAACCGCTTTCGATAAGCTTTCCAACGATATAAAGCACTTTACTGCAGTCAAAAAGTAAACAAACCGAGAACTCAAATCTGGGAAATATTCCAGGGTCGTTCCCGTTAAGGACCAGTAAACTCCATTCTACTTCAAAAAATCCTGGATGACATCAGAATCACGATGGAAACCCGTAATTCTGGAAAACCTTTACCACAAGAGTCCTTTACTCATAAGTAAATTCGAAAAAAAAAATTTAAAATAATAATTATCGATTTATTAGCAATTTGCGGACTTGTTTTTTTCGAGTAAACAGGACTTTTTTTCAAACTCTTAAAAAGTATATAAATTATTGCGCGATTTTAACCAAATTTTAATAAGTTGTACATCTGGTAATATACTACAATATACCGTCAACTATCGATCGATTTATTATATATTATAAGGTTTTTTAAGGATATTACGGACAACCTTCGGACGCAATTTGAGGTCCTTCTTAAGAAGCGAAACCTTAATACGTACTCCGTTTTAATTGTCTATCAAAAGCGCATAACATTCAAATTTCAAAGATATACATACCACAAGTACAAAAAAAGTTATTCGATAAAGGATATTTTACATTTTTCCTACATTAACTCAAAAACCAATAATGACACAACTTATAGTAACAAAGTTTTTCCGAAAGCCCTTTCGATTGATTACCTATCCAAAAATGTAAAACACATGTATATCCAATACTTATTAGATATAGTAGATACTAATTAAAGACCCATCTTAAAAAGTACCACAAACCGAGTACGCTCGTGTTGCTCTTTACTATGCCGCGTCGTCGTCCGTTTGCGCGGCATGGAGAGTAGAACGAATCACCGGTGAAGAATTTTTTCTGGGATGTACAGTAACAATTGTCTATAAAAAACCCTTTAGATATCGAAAATTGTAACTGGAGTATCGATACTGATTCAAGATATAATACCTTTTATAAGGAGGTATCGAAAGGGTATTGAAAATATTTCGATATTACTGAAAATATAAAAAGTGGAATTGGAATGCTATGCGGCGTGGTATCGAAAAAACGAGTATCGATACCATTTCAACATTTTTTTATCATCAAGGTATCGAAACAGAATCATTGGTACTATCACTTATACGTTTCGTCTCTGCTGTAGTATCGAAAAAATTTAAATTCTCCCCTGGGAAAATTGTAACTTTAGTATCAATACTACTGATTCAAGATGTACCTTTTATAAGGAGGTATCGAAAGGGTATTGAAAATATTTCCATACTTTTTTAGTACTGAAAGTATAAAAAGTGATATGGAATGCTATGTGGTGCAGTATAAAAAAAAAATATCGATACCATTTCAAAATTTTTTTCTAGCATCAAGGTATCGAAACAGAATTGTTTGATACTATCACTTATTTTCGTCTCTGCTGGTATCGAAAAAATTTAAATTCTCCCCTTGGAAAATTGTAACTGGAGTATCGATACTGATTAAAGATGTACCTTTTATGATATCGAAAATCTTTCAATCCTCTTTTAGTATTAAATATATGAAAAGAGGTATTTAAATGCTATGCGGCGCAGTATCGAAAAAAGGAGTATCGATACCATTTCAACATTTTTTTTATCATCAAGGTATCGAAACAGAATTATTGGTACTATCACTAATACTCATCGTCTCTGCTGTAGTATCCAAAAAATTTAAATTCTCCCTGGGAAAATTGTAACTTAAGTATCGATACTGATTAAAGATGTACCTTTTATGATATCGAAAATCTTTCAATTCTCTTTTAGTATTAAATATATGAAAAGAGGTATTTAAATGCTATGCGGCGCAGTATCGAAAAAAGGAGTATCGATACCATTTCAACATTTTTTTTTATCATCAAGGTATCGAAACAGAATTATTGGTACTATCACTAATACTCATCCATCGTCTCTGCTGTAGTATCCAAAAAATTTAAATTCTCCCTGGGAAAATTGTAACTTAAGTATCGATACTACTGATTCAAAATGTACCTTTTATAAGGAGGTATCGAAAGGGTATTGAAAAAATATTTCCATACTTTTTTAGTACTGAAGGTATAAAAAGTGATATGGATATGGAATGCTATGCCGCGCAGTATCGAAAAAAGGAGTATCGATACCATTTCAAAATTTTTTTCTAGCATCAATGTATCTAAACAGAATTTTTTGATACTAACACCTAACACTTATTTTCGTCTCTGCTGATGGTATCGAAAAAATTTAAATTCTCACCTTGGAATATTGTAACTGGTGTATCGATACTGATTAAAGATGTACCTTTTATAAGAAGGTTTAGGAATGGTATTGAAAATCTTTCTATCCTCTTTCTCCTATCTAAAAGATGTATTTAAATGCTATACGTCACGGTATACGAGTATCGATACCATTTCAAAATTTTTTTTATCATCAAGGTATCGAAACAGCATTTTATTGTTGAATTCTATATTTACTCTTTGTCTCTGCTGGTATCGAAAAAAATTTAAATTCTCCCCTGGGAAATGCTAACTACTGATTCAAGATGTACCGTTCATAAGTATCAAAATAGTATTGAAAATCTTTCGATACCCTCTTATTGGTCTTGAAAGTAAAAAGAAAAAGAGGTACTGAAATGCTATGCGGCACGGTATCGAAAACATGAGTATCGAAATTGGTATCGATACCTCTAGTATCGAAATTGGTATCGATACCTCTAGTATCGAAATTGGTATCGATACCTCTAGTATCGAAATTGGTATCGATACCTCAAGTATCGAAATTGGTATCGATACCTCAAGTATCGAAATTGGTATCGATACCACTAGTATCGAAATTGATATCGATACCGGTATCGATACCTCTAGTATCGAAATTGGTATCGATACCGGTATCGATACCTCTAGTATCGATACCTCAAGACCGATATTTAATGGTATCGATATCATGGATTTCGATCCGGATCGATACCAAGTATCGATACTTTGACCGATTTTGCCCATCCCTAAAAAAAATATTTTATCAAGTTCAATAAGATTCTTTTCAGCTCAGTTCGGACAAGGATCTTGCTTGGTTGGTTGTAGTTGTTGGTGCTTTTTGCTACAGCGAGAGCAGGGTTCCCCCAAAGTTTAGAACTGCTGATGGTTGGCGAGATTTGGGTTTTTAACGGCACATTTGGCGTTTTTAACGGCACTTTTAACATTGTTTTAGGGTTGCTTTTATCGCTAAAAATTGGCGCATCAGCAGTTGTGAACTTGCGCCGGACCCTGACCCCACTCTAAGGTTATTCAGTTCACAGAGTAGTTCGTGCAACGGGATTTTGTGGTGAGCAAAAAGGCGGATTTGGGTTGGGGTAGGCTCCGCCCGAAGTGGGCTGGGTAATAGGCGTGGCTTAATGACAAGAGGATGTCAATGGGCTCAGGTTTCCAGGATAATTTAAATCTCTCAAAAAATCCTTTCCAAAGTGCTTTTTAGAAAAAGAATTTTTTCTTCTGTCCGATGAAAGCTTGTATAGTTGGAAGCTTTACATACTATAATTTATTTTAAAATGTAATATTTGGGAGTTACTTGGACTTTCCCATCCAGAAGTATCCAATTCTAAATTTTCTGTCATTATTTAGCATATTTTACTATCCATAAAATCGATATTTAAATGGTTCTGCTTGGTCTTTTTTACCAGCAAAAAATTATTTTTACTTTTTTTTAACTATTAACTATATAAAAAAATATTTCAGTTGGTAGTTGGTACTACTGTATTGCATTTTTTATCATGATAGAAAAGAAACTCAATTTGCTTCAGTTTTATATGTTCAAACTACTAAATAGTAGCATTTTTTTTCATCAAAAATTGCAATTTCAACTAACCTGCTGAGATAAAGTTACTAGGTATATATTTTTTGTTTAAGATATATATATTTAAAAAATATAGTAAAATATTTTAATACCCATCACTTACATCAATATATTGGTATTTACTCTTTAACATCAAGACCACAAAAAAAAGTTTTGTCACAAACCTCAGAAGCTGCCGGCTAAAATCCATTCCTTTCTTCCCGCTACAAAAAGACAGCAGGTCTTTAGCACACTTTATGGCTTGTTTATGGGTGGTCCTTTGAGGCTAACAGTAGCAGTCCTCGGAACCAAGATTGGTGTATTGAAATGTTGTGACAAAACCAATTAGTTAACGATCCTTGCAGGAATATTTTGAATTTAAATCATTGTGGACAGAGTATGTATATAAGTTTCGTAGTTTTCAGTCAAAATGGAGCCCTCCCCTAGATGTTTTGAAATTTGCCTCTTTTTTTAAAAGCAGTGCTTTAACACATTTTAGACTCTTCTGGGGATTTTGTGGTATCCCACAATATGCACTCAGTGGGTCTGTCATCTGTTGGGGGTGGGGTGATCCGATCCCCCCAGTAATCTGCCACAGGACAGAGAGAGAGCATGAGCTTGCAGGTGGTACACTGCTACATTGTTTATAAGAGATTCATTAGATTACATACTAATTATTTCAATAAAAATTAATAAATATTTAATAAAACAAGATGATTTATGATTAAGTTTTTAAAATGAAAATAAGGTTTTACCAACTATGGTCCCAAACTTTATATGCAATGTTTAAAATACATATCAATAACCAGTACAGTAACCAATACATATCAATAACCAGTACCAGTAGCCAGATGGTAATACTAAGTTTTCTGATAATGACACAAAAAAAATATCGAAATTAAAAGAAAAATTATTATCAAAATATCTTCACTGATGCTTTTAAATGGAATTAGTATTTTTTTTTAAATTGGCATTGATAAAGTCTAATTGGCAAGATTTGTACTTGGCTAATTCACAATACCTAGTAACATTTAAATGCGTATGAGATTTAAATTTAAACTTTGTAATTAAACATATATAAATATATTTTTATTTTTATTAATTTAAGTAAGATAGCTACCAAATTATTTTTCTCATATCCAGAAACTTATTTTAAATGTTTTACAGTGATTTTGTTCAGCTGGTATCATAAAAGAAATTAAGAAAAAGGAAATGCAAGAGGAATTTTCCCTTCATTATTTTTTTTTCATTTATAAGTACTTCATATTACACTATCAATAACAACAAACATAACTTAAAACCTTAAATTTCTACTAAATTTAAAAATTCTACTTTCACAAAATTTCCTTAATACTGGTTTAGTGATATAATTGCATTTCAAAGGTATTTAAAAATAGTACTACATATGGCTCAATTTCTATGAAGAGGGACTGGTAACCTTGTGTGGGCTGGATTATATTTGAAATTACTTCAAAGTTTGAAAACAATTATGATCTCTAAATATAAACCCTGTGATTAGTATTTTTATTAATATAATTTTAACTTTGATTTATAATAAAAAAGTCAATATACAAAAGTCACTATACAATAATGACAAAATAAGGTTTTTTAGTATGATAAGCAATTTAAATTTTTTTTATGTTCATAACATAATTTTACACTATGTTCTGTTGACCACATGCATCTGTTATATAGTAACTTTTGTATTTTCCCAGAAAAACTTCACAAAAAGAATGTGTGAGAAGTAGTTTTAATAAAACGAAAGGGTTTTTATTACTACAGCAATTCCATTTAATAACTTGAACATAGATCATTTCCCAAAATTATCATGCATATCTACAAATATTAGCAAATTTTCAAATAATTTCTTAGTAATAGACCTGAAGCTAGTGATATGAATTGAGCAACTCTGTAGAATACATAGAAAAAAAAATTGGGGTAAAGAAGATTTGTGTAAAAATAGTTGTTAAGTCAGACTCAATAAGAACTGTTTAGTATTTATTTATATATATTTTTAAATATTGCAATTAATTATTTTTATTATTGCATTAAATTATTGAAAGGTACCAACCAGAAAACCATTCCCTATCAAATCAAGCCCTGGTCCTATGTATTTAATTATAATTGTGTGAAATAGTCAAAAGACTTAAAACTTTTAAAGCTTTACATTAACAAAGTTTGTGTTTTAAAATGTCATCACAATTTCACACATAAGAAGCACAATATAATATTTAGGACTTTATTATAAAAGTGATGATATTAAGTACAAAATATATGAAGTAGAAAAATTATTTTGATATGTAACATTGCTATAATATTAACTGCAATCTTTATGGAATGATGGTGGCAGCAACAGCAATACTTTCGATGTTGACTTCATCAGTACCTCTTCGAATTCTGAAATATCCATTCTCTCCCCATGTCTCACCCCAGCTGTTTTTTACAATCCAGAATTTTTCTCCAGTTTTTTTTTCCACTCCATAGCCTACAGCCAAAACAGCGTGGTTTGTGATCAAGAAGGGGTCAAAACGGTATGCATTGGATTGAAGTCCAGTATAGTGATAAATGCCACCTTTGTATTGTTGAAAGTCGGGATAGACCTCAAATGAGACAGCAATGGGTCCATTTTGAACAAGCTCAAGTTTCATTAAGTCTTCATTGCATCTGAAAATTTTAAAAGTATTTGCAATTATGTACTTTAACAGATAACATTAGGTATATAAAATTCATTTACAAGCTTTTAATTGAATAATGAATTTAAGAAATGCTTTTACTAGCGTTTCACTAAAGAGAAGATCATTTACAACTTCAGGTGAAATTAAGTTTTGGCTTATGTTAGAATACAGTAGGTACCCAAGATTACCCATACTGCTCTTACATTGCACAGAACACTTTTGTGAAATCAACACTGGATAAAGAAAGAAATGTTATTAAATTAATGAATGGGACTAGAACCAGAATTTTAGAAAGGAAAGCTCCTGTTACTTGAGATTATTTTTAAGCCTCACTGAGGCCATACTGCTATCAACTACCAGGGGTCACGATTTAGCTCGCTCACAATACAAAAGTATGGTGTAGTCATTTTCTAGAAAAGTATCTCAAAAGATTAGCTTTGCTCAACAAGGTTATTACTTTTTAAATGAGTGATATTTTCCAATACATTTTTCACACAAAGTTTCCTTTCTGAGCAATCAAACTTGTGGAATGGATTAAAGTTGCAATAAGACCTTCTACTGTAGGGTATTTTTGTCTTTATAAGCACTGTGTGTTTAATTTAAATTCGAATTTCATATTTACAGTGAAGAGTAACCAATTCACCCAAAACAAGAGTTCCCATAGGGAGTATAACAAGGAATCCAGGAAAGGATTGAGCATAATATAAGATGCCCCAAATATAATCAAGTTAATATACCCTTAAAACAAATAGAATTTTCAAGGGGCCCCATTAAATTTTTAATTATTTTAAAAAACTTCAACTTGAATCCATCTTTGTATAGTCTTATAATAATTCTTATAATCTTAATAAATATTCTTATAAAAATTCTATAATAAATAATAATAAAAATTCAATAATAACTATTCAATAATAAAAATTCTTATGTACAGTGCATACTTGCCAACTTTTGAAAACTGTCATCAGTAATATTTTCCGCGACTCATTCCTCAATCAAAAGTACAATTCAAACTAACGAGTACTAGAGTTGAGTATCAAAAAAAATTCATGAATCAAAGAAATTTGTAATTAAATTGAAAATAAACATAAATGCTTTAATTTCAGGGATGTGATTGGCAAAAAGGCAAAAAAGAGGAAACCCAATACTTCAATAAAATGAACGTGCAAAGCACAAATTCATACAAAAGGCAACTTACAGAATAGACAATTAAACTACCGCATAATTAAATTGACTCTATATTTTTATTCATTTGTGAAAGCAAAGTAAATGATTTTACTATAAAGACAAAAAAGTAAATTACCTAAATAAAATTTCCATGCAGCAAGGACAATATTATGAGGAAACAATTACACCAAATCATTTAATAGTTGTTTTGCCTATATTAAAATTATTTTCTCTACATTGAAATGTTTTCTTGACTGAATAGTTACCAAGGGGTCAAAAATTTAAATTACATGTATGACTTTTAATTTATTTTAAAATGAATATAAGAGGTAATGGTGCCTCATGCCTCAGTGTTTGGGTATTAAGGTCCACTTATAATTTATATTTATTATAAAAAAATTAAATAATGCTTAAATAATATTATTTACCTTAAACTTTTCATACACCCTATTATCTGCAAACCTTGTAATTCTTTGTTTGAACTCTCAAGTTCAAACCATAAATTTCTATTTGCCTTCTTGCAAACAACAAGAAATTCCTCTAATATTTTTTTTTAATTTTCCAGCTAAATATTGGACACATTTGAACTGCAAAAAGTGAACACTTTCTCCAAAAACAAGCATTTAAAGCCTAGGATATTGAGCAAAGTAAGAAAAACGCGATCGCGAACGTCTGTCAATTTGTTTTTCTGCCCGCGTCCACGCCAACTTTACAGGCAAACGTCCGAAAGAAAGCATAAAAATTATTTTTTCCTCGAAAATTTTCGGAACTGCGAAAAATTAAGCTTTGTCCGTAATTCCGTAGTACAAACCGAATTTCCGTAATAGTTGGCAAGTATGACAGTGCAACTTGAATGATTCAAAATTGAAGGGACCACTAAAAAGCTTTGAATCATCCAAAATTTTGTGTTTAAAAAAAACCCCTCAGAATAGGAGAAGTCAAATTTTGAATTAAGTATCCACAATTTTTTATTTGACGTAATAAAATTTCAAGGGATCAAGAGAAAACTATCCAAGTTGCACATATAACTTTTGGTATTGATGAGGGCGATTTAAGTTATCATAGTATGTTTGCATTCAATGTATTGGATTTGTCCATAAAAGAATTGTTTCTCCAATTACTTTGTTGATAACTGAATATGGCTTTCTGTTGGATAAAAGCACTCGCGGCAGCCTATAAAATTGTAGTTTTTAGTAAAAACAAAAAAGTTGATTAGAATAAAAGGCTTTTAAATAAATACAGATCAATTTGAACACTGAAAGGTGTCAAGCTGTTGGCAGTGAAAATAAAAACAGATTTAAATGGCTTACGCTCCATAAAATCCTCCTATGTACTTGTAATCTGCTACATAGTATCTTTTACATTTTTTTTCTTCACACTTAGAATCTTTTCCAGAGTAAGGATTACATTCTTCAGGTACAACCCCAAAGTCTTGACCATATTTACCAGCTATTAAATAGGGAAATCCTCCTTCACATCCTGTAAAATAAAATAATTTACATGCAAAAGTCTAGCACTGAATTTTAACACACATCAATCAATAAGAGGCTCATTTTCCAGCTAGTTATTACTCCTTAACCTTTTTCCTTACTTACACATTACAACCCAACTCCGGAAAATTTGCTCATGCACAAAAATATCCACATTTCTGTAGCAAAAATCTTTAAAAACGATTGACCTTATAACTAATGATTAAACCACGGCTTGGTTGGTGTCGTGACATGGGTATGCATTCCTTATATAGGACCGAAGGTCCCATATATAATAGCTCCAGCGATCTGGACACAATTATCTTCGTATATGTCTTCATAGGGGTTGTTGCTGATGTTCTGCAATTTCGACAGAATGCAGGAGAAAAGATGATTGAGGTTGAGCTCCTCGTCGGGACAGTTATTACAGAAGGAATGTGTCCTTGTTCCGTCCTTCTGGATTTTCGTTCCCCTAAAATGTCCCATTCTTAATCTTGTCAGTGTGCTTGCTATTGCTTTACTTGTATCAAGTTCAGGAATTTGGTGTTTCAGCCTGACTGTTGAATGACAGAGTTCCATCTTTGCCACTGAGCTTATGTCACTAAGGGTGACTTTGGCTTCATTGTTGTTAAGTTGCTTCTTTTGCTAAAGCGTCAGCCGCCTCGTTTTCATCAATACCAACATGCGCTGGAATCCACTGCATAATGCATTGCTTGTTCAAGTCAAGAATATGGCGAAGTGTACAATGTATGTTTATTATAAGTCTTGAGGATCCCCTTTGTATTGCTTGGAGAGCAGCTTTACAGTCGCTAAAGACTATAAGCCCCCCAGCTCTCTCATTTCCTCTCAGGTTTATGTATTCATCTAAGGCTTTTTGGATAGCCAGTAGTTCACAAGTTTAGTTTGAAGCTATTGCACCTGCCTAGACCTTAAAATGCCTTGTGACACCTTCCTGTGGAGAAACAAGATGGATGCCAGCTCCTCCGTTTTTCAAGGTTTCGTCAGAAGACCCGTCAGTGAAAGCAAAGACGAAGTCTTCTCGTGAATATGAGTTAATAGTTTTAACTCCTTTGTCTTGATGATTGAAATTGGTTCTTTTTTTTTAGCAAGCTTCAAGAAGATGAGTTGCAATTCTAGTGTTTTCCGGAAGAGTCGAAGATAAGACTGGTTCCTGATGAATTTCGTATGTGTTGTGTTCAAGTCCAATATCCTGTCTGATTACTTGGTCATACTGTAAGGTTGAAGAATGTTTAAGTCTTGTTCTTTTGTCCCACTTTAGAAAAACGTGGTTGCTTATGTGCTCTTTCTCACGGCTTCTTATCTTGTAGGTGAAGTTGATGATATTTAATTTTCTTCTGTTCTCTAGTAACTGCAGACCACTTTCTTGTTGCGAATTATTATTGTCTGTGGAGGAGACAGCACCTGTGATTAATTTTCAGCTTTTGCCTGAATGCTGTCTAACTTTTTCAACATCGAAGTGGAAGCGTGAGACCAGATGGGTGAAGCATATTCTATTATTGGGTGGATCAATGTGGTATAAGTAGTTTTAAGGGTTTTGGGGCTTGTTCCTCAATTTGTGCCACATAGACTTTTCAAGATTCTTAATTTTTTTTTGGATTTAATAGCACAATTTTTTATATGTATTTCTTTATGTGTATATTCATATTCTTTGCGCAGTTCTGCATCAAGAGTAAGTCCTAGATAAACTGGGTTCTCTGTTTTTATCAAGGATTGGCTGTTTAGTACTAAGTTTGATGAGAAAAGATGCCTGTGTTTTCTGTCTGTTGAAAATATGCTACATGATGTTTTTGGTGGATTTATTTTGAGTTTCAATGAGGTTGGCCACTCTGAGATACCTTTTAGCAATAAGTTGAGGCATCTTTCTGAAAGCCTAAGACTCGCATCGGAATGCCAAATGGCTATATCATCAGCATAGCAGGCCACTTTCGTGTCTTAGTGGAGGTGTGTGTGTATGTCGTTGACATAGATGAGAAACAACAAGGGACTGAGGACAGACCCCTGTGGCACACCACCCCAGGTCTTTCTTTCTCTCGAGTAGACACCATTATAGCGCACTTTAGTTTTCCTGTTTTTGAGGAAGTCAGAGGGCATTGCCTTGGATACCCATTTCATGAGAAATCTGGATGAGCTTATTTCTCCAGATGGTGTCAAAAGCTGAGGTCATGTCAAGAAAGACCACAGTAGTCTTTGCATGTGGTGTGGCCTGTAGGCCGTCAATAACTGATTGGCAGAGATAAAGTAGTGGGTATTCTGTAGAATGTTGTTTCCTGTAAGCCGTTTGATAGAAGTTTATTTTCTTTTCTCTTAAGAGTTCTGTCATCACTCTGTTGTGAACAATGCGCTCCATCACCTTGCATGAAATACTAATGAGTGCTATGCGCCTGTAGTTTTTGCATTCTTCAGCAGATTTACCATATGAAAGAAGTTTTCCATATTTTGGGTAGTTTTCCTTTAGTCCATGATAAGTTTATAATGTCCAGGAAGTAATCTCTGGCCATCTCTCCAAAGTGTTTAACCATCTCACCAAAAACTAAATCTTTACCTGGGGATTTCCCAGTGGGAATTTGCTGTATAGCCACATCCAACTCTTGCTTAGCAATGGGTTTGGAGAAATTATCGATGAATTTGTATGATCTAGCCTTTAGAAGTGTTCTTCTCACAGTTTTGCCGAGTCTTTTGCTTTTAAGTTGAAAATCATGTTTGCTCATCTGGTTGTAAGAATTTGCTAGAAAATTTGCAGATTTCTTGTCAGTGTGAGCAGTTTTATTTGATGACAGAATGATGCAGCTGCAGTTTATCATCCAGGTTCGTATGTGTTGGTGCATTTTTGCACAGCTCGTCCAGCAAGAGTGAAAAGCCAGTCTAGTTTGCCTTCTGAAAGTTCCATGATCTCTTTGTTTGTTCTTCTGCTTCAAGTTGGTCACTAATAGTTGTAACTTTAAGAAGGGGGAAATCCTCCAAGTGTAATCATGAAAGAGATTTTACTGTCTTAAAAATTGAAAATCTAAAATATGTGAACTGTTTTTCCAGGTCCTTCATGGGAAATTTCAAAGAATTTCTATCATTTTTTAATGCATCAGACTATGACATGTGAAAACACTTTAAGCCATCCAGGGATTTAGAAGAAAACAAATTTAATCAAAACAACAGGACAATATTGCATTGTCATCTAGATTTTAACTATGTGAAAAGTTTCGAGCCTCTAGCTTACCAGGCAGTTAGTAAAAATCAATTTATAAATTCCATTTGAATGAAGAAGAAAGAAAGAAAGCAAACTAATAAAAACACAGTAAAATAGTGTCTAGAAGAGTTCAATACACACCTTGTGAATATTCAGAGCAACTAACAATGTCTTGAGGAGAAAGTATCACTTGAAGAGTGTTGTTTGTTTGGACTCTTAGACGTGATTCAAGCATTCCCATAGCTGAGAAGGAATAACAACTTCCACAGCCACCTAAAAAGAATTTTTAAAATATTCAAATAAGTAAAAATTAAAGAGTAAAAAAGTTTTGCAAATAAACTTGGTAAGTAATGCCTAAACATATAAAAAACATTTTTATGACTTTATGACTGCCAAACCTTGAATCAAAGACATACTAATAAATTAAATACAATATATTTCTGAATAAAAGCCTATCTGTACATTAAGTACGCTGCAAGGATGACTTTCTTCCAAAAAATTACCTTTAATTCATAACCTGTGTATAAGATGGCATTAAATTATCCAATTTTTTCATAAAGGCTGCATTAGAAACAGTATTTTTTTTAGTATTTTATCCCAAGGAATGTTTAAACTTCTTTTATATTCATATTCCAAATTTTTTATATTTCCTAATTATATTTCAAACCTTTGACATTGTAAACAAGATTCCTTAACTTCATTGATCAGGATTTTAACCCTTGGGAGTACTTATCTATTATCTGTGTGCCAGCAATTAATTGCTATAGATTTTATTGTATTTTTCTAGCTTTTTTTTGTTTTGATAGTGTTTTTAAAACTTCTTTGAAATTTCTTGTTTGTTATGGAAAACGGTACAATTCCATTATCTGTCCCAGGGGCGCCGACTCCGGGGGTGCTTGAGAAGCCCCTATAATTTTTAAGAGGTAAAATATAATTAAAATTTTTTGAAATGAGCAAATTTAAAAAAGCTACTTAAATAAATTTAACATGGTGACAGATGATGGAGAGGGAGAGAGATGAGGCAGGATGGTCAAACTGGGCGGAGGCAAGGAGGGGTTAAAAGACTTAATTAAAGGCCTTATATGCCTCTGGGCATAAAAAGAAGTGATGATGATGATGACTTAAATAAATTAAAGCTATTTAAATAGTTTTGGTGGTTCATATGGTGTCAAATTTGTAAGAGAAAGTAATTTTATGAAACTTTTTATTCTTTTTTTATTCTCTTCCAAATTATTAATTAAAGCAATAGTGTAGGACTGGGCGATATATCGATATATCGAAAAATATCGATATCAATCCAATATCGATATATCGATATTGAAATCGATATTTTTTCGATATATCGTCATATCGATATTTTTTCGATACATCGTCATATCGATATTTTTTCGATATATCGTCATTTCGGTATTTTTTCGATATATCGTCAAACCGATATTTTTTCGATATATCGTCGTTTCGGTATTTTTTCGATATATCGTCATTTCACGATATATCGTCTATTCACGATATATCGTCTACTCACGATATATCGTCTACTCACGATATATCGTCTTTATCGATATGTCTCGATTTACCGTCGCCTTCGATTTATCGTGAATGGCGATATTTCTCGATACATCGTCGACTTCGATATATCGTGATGTTCTCCATAACGGAGCGTTTGCCCGACTCACTTTGGTCTCTAATTATAAATATGGGCTTTCTAATTAGGTTTCGTGTTGCTTGACCACTGGTCAAGATTGCTCTATATGGTTAAAATTCATTATTAAATAAATGTTGGAGTTGCTAATTGATATTTTGAATTCCCTATTCTTATAACATGTCTCTATTGTTCCGGTTGACCATTGGTCAATCCGATCAAGTTTTTACTACTTCTATGCTTTGGCATTGAAGTAGGTCAAGTGGGGGCTCAAACCAAACGCCTTGGACGTGCATCATTTTTGTCTTGACCAGTGGTCATATATCGATATATCGTGAATATCGATAATTTCGATATATCGTGGTTCTCACGATGATTGGAAACATCGGGATGTTTTCGATAACTCGTCTTTGTTCTCTGAAAGCCAATTTCACGCCCAACACTAACTGCAAAGTTTATAGAGCACATAATTAAAAAATAATTCGGATTTTATATACTTACGGTCCTTAGCTTCAAGTAAACCTAGAATATTCAGAAATTCTATTAAAAATTTCGACGATTAAAAAAGATTGCGAAAATGAGAATTTCGGTAAACAAGCTATTAGGTTTATGAGAAGGCATTTTTACTAATTAAATATTTTTAGTAACAAAAAAATACTTGATCTTGTATAAAATGTATGCAGTATAGTTTTATGCTTTAATGTTTAATCTGGGTTTTACATAATTAATTAGCCGATTGATTAGGATTTGAAAAGTCGCTTCTCAACAACTTAAGAGGATTTAAACGCAGATCTTTAGTTACGGCGTTGTATTTGCTGTTCCTTATAAAAAAAATGATTTGCTTAAAATTTTTAATCTTACTTGAAAAATTATACTGTACTTATGTTGTTACGACCCTTATATTCAGTTTTCCGTAAAAAATATTCGACTTTCATGAGAAATTTCGAAGATGAATTAGGATTGCTGAAACGTAAATTCAATTTCGAAAAAGGAACTCCCCTGCTGGCATACACGAAGAAGTTCAGCAATGGCGGCGGCGGGGATTCCCCTTTTTCGAAATGAAGAGCTTCTGAACTGAATTTACGTTTTAGCAATCTTAATTAATCGTCGAAATTTGTTATGCAAGTCCTAACTTTTTTTAGACATATTTGAAAATAAAGGCTGTAAGAACATAAATACAGTATAATTTTTCAAGTAGGATAAAGAATTTTAATCAAATCATCCAACAGCAAATACTACATTGCTTAAGAAGACTGGCGTTTCGATCATCAAAACAGTTGAAAAGATACATATACTTTTCAAATCCAAATCAATCGCCTCATTAATTATGCAAAACACTGATTAACCATTAAAATACAAATATTTACAGCATAAATTTTGTTTTAGATTAAGTATTTTTATTATTAAATACGTAATAATAATGCCCCCTCAGAAATTTTCGTACTTCCTATCCTGGCAGCTCGTTTAACGAAATTCTCATTTTTGCAATCTTTTTTTTTTAATCCTTGAAATATTAATTAGAAAAGCCCGGTGGCGTAGAGGAAGCGCTTTGCGCTCCCACACCACAGGCCCGGGGTTCAAATCCCGGTCCACGGGCAAGGCAGACTCAGTCCTTCATCCCTCCGGGGTCGATAAAATGAGTACCAAGGTTACTTGGGGAAATCAAGAGGGGGTTAGCATCAAGCTAGCCACTCCTCAGCTGACTGTGACTTTCAAGTCACACGTTCTGTAACAGTTCAGCTCAAGCCTCACCCAGTGAGGCTAGTTATACTGGAGTTTGAAGGTCCAACGACCTAGGTACTCCCTCAACCCCCCCCTTGATTGATATTAATTAGAATTTCTAAATAATTTATGTTTACTTGAAGTTAAGGATCCTAAGAATATAAAATCCCTATAATTTTTTAAGTATGTGCACTACATTTTATTAGCCATCCATCATAAAAGTGAGACATGACAATAGTTTGTTGAGAGACCATGGAACTCCCCTGAATTTCATAGGTCTTTCCCGCCTAATCTTCTAAAGCGCGGATTTACTTTCGGATATTCTCAAAAAGGGGTCAGCCAAAAATTCTCAAAAATTCAAAAAAATTAAAGTTCAGAAAAACATCAGTCCTAACCAAAGACACATGTCATAACAATAGAGATTACAAAATATCAGTTAGCAACTCCAACATTTATTTTGTAATGAATTTTAGCTATCTTGACCAGTGGTCAAATGGGGTTTCCAAAGATCAGGGAACCCCAAAACAACCACGAGACTGAAACAGATGGTCAGAAAGGTTACATATAGCGAGAAAAAATGGATTGACCACTGGTCAAGAGATCTTGACCAGTTCTCAAGACCAAAATGTTGCACGTCCCAAGGCGTTTGGTTTGAGCCCCCCATGGAGGAACATGGAGCCCCCACAGCATTGACGATATGACGATATTTCCATGATATATCGAAATTGACGATATATCGAAATTGACGATATTTCGACGATATATCGACGATATACCGAAATAGACGATATATCGAAATTGACGATGTATCGACGATATACCGAAATTGACGATATATCGAAATTGACGATATATCGACGATATACCGAAATAGACGATATTTCGATATTTCACGATATATCGATATTTTGACGAAATATCGATATATCGTGAAATACCGATATTTGATCGACGATATATCGCGATATCAAAATTTCAATATCGCCCAGTCCTACAATAGTGTATTTTCTTAAAGCTTGGTGTTTTTTAAAAGTCCAAACATACGTAAGTTTCACCAGGTGACATAAAATAGAAGATTTGTTGAATTTAACTAATTTTCACATATATTCCCACATTTTTTCTTTGAAAATCCTGCTTCCTTCATAAGTGATCCTCTTTGGGGGTAACCCAAAAAAATTAGATAAAACACTACTTTTTGGGGGCAAATTTAAAAAAAAATTGGGGAGAGAGGCCCCAACCTCACATACATTTTTAAACCTATTTTTATATTAATTTTCCTTGAAAATTCTGTGGCTTACAAGAAGCGGTTCTGTTCGGGCCAAAGAGTCTCAAAATAAGTTATAACACTACTTTGAGGGGCAAATTTTCTGGGGCAGACCGCCCATTTTTAGTTAGAGCTCACTTTTATTACAATCATTCTTACTTTAAGTGTGCAAAAGTTCAAGTCCTTCCTATAAGTACTCTAAAACTGAACGTGTAAAAGTACTTCCCTCCATGGGGTACCTGGGGAACAATGTTGATTCAATCCCCCCCCCCAAATAAATGAAAGTTGGATTATGGGCCTGACACTGACTTTCATGAAGTGATTGACCAACCCCATTGATTTTTAAAACCCAGTGCCCCTGATCTGTCCCATTAAATAACGACTAACTTTTGAAAATACACTGTTATATTAATGAAAACAATAAAAATTGGGATTATTCTCTCTTGGTTCCCAAACCTAAAGCCCTCGATCTCTACCTTAAGTAGCGATATCAAACAATCGGCCGCCATTACGGGGAGAACTCACTAGTGAGTTCTCCCCGTAATGGCGGCCGATTTGTTGATGTCGCTACTTAAGATAGAGTATCGAGGGCTTTACCCAAACCAGCTTGGCCAACATGACAGATAATGGAATTGAACATGGAAAACATAATCAAGAATGCCAATGACATGCGGATAAAATGTTACCCACTTGGTCAACTATAATATACCTGCTAATTAAGTAAAATTAGCAGATCTGAATTTACGCTGACAATCTTTTCAATTACTGGAAGTATTTCCAAAAACTCTCAGCTTATATTTAGAAAAAACAGTAATAAGAATTATTCAGTATTTTCTAACCTTGATTCCTCACAGGAGACACAAAGTTGACACCATTTACATTTCTCCAATCAAATTCTTCAGGCAACTGTCTGATCAACTTTTTCTCTTCGTGTGAAACTTCAGCTAACAATGTAGGAATCCTGTAAGAGCTCAAGATACTTTAATAAAAATTGGTACTTCCATATCATTCTGTTAACTGTGCCACTCAAAACAAAGAGCATCAAAAAATCCCATAGACTTTGCTGCCAAGGGCAGATCCAGACCAGATTTTCGGGGGGGGCCATGTCAGAGTCGGAGGGTATTACATTCGAAAATTTCAGAGCCTCAGAATTTTTTTTGAAGAGTGCTTGCTTTTAAGCAGCTTGTTAGGGGTTTATAGTAACTTAGAGGATATCCAGGCCCGTGCCATTGTTTTAGAAAGTGGGGGAGGGATGAAACCTTTTTGTAGGGGCATAACAATACTTAAGTTTCGCGAGGTGTTTGGCTCCCAATTTTCCGAGTATAACATAAATAAAATGCAAAACTTTGTTAAAATTAAAAAGATTTCATCAGGTAATACTAGCTCGAAAGCAAAAGGGGGGTCTGGGGGTCCTCCCCCAGAAAATTTTTGAAATTTGGCTACAAATAGTAAGTTTTTTTACTCAATTTTTGTACATTTGGTACCCATTGGATAACACCTAAAGAGGGCAACTTTCTTGTACTCCTAAAAGGAGAGGAGAGAAATAAGTTCAAGGAGAAAACAGTAAATAAGTAACCATGAGAAATTGATAGGGGGTCTGGGGGTAACCCCCGAGAAAAATTTTGAAACTTTGCCTCCAAAAATAAAGTTTCAGCTCATTTTGAAAGCATGTAAACCACAGAATTTTCAAGGATGAAATTATAAATAGATGCCAAATTTTGAAAAGGGGCTGGGGGTCCTCTCCCAGAAAATTTTTGCAAATGCGCCCTTTTAAACTATAGTATTCATCTATTTTAAAAGTTCCCAAAAGAGAACAGCTTCTTTTAAGCGGAAGAATTTTCAAGAAAAAAACACTCTAAAATAGATGTCACATGCCAAAATATTAAAGGGGGGATTGGGGGTTTTCCCCCAGAAAATTTTTGAATTTTAGCATTAAGAAAGTGTTTTTTAAGCTATTTGTTAGGGTTTCTCGGGGGGGGGGGGGCCATGGCCCCCAGGGCCCCCCTCTGGATCCGCCACTGTTTGCTGCTGAATCTGACAGTCACTGAAAGGTCAACAGGATTATATTGTTACCTCCACTCCAAAAACAAATCTGCTATTCTTATACATAGCGGATTCGTGTTTTTGGCATGGTGGTAACGATATGTAAGAACCAAAAAATATAGGGTCACTTGGGGTAAGTGGGACCCCTTTTTGGAACAGTACATTTTTGAAGGTTCATAAAATTTTTTTGAAGAGGTTCAATTTGAACTTGATGACATATTCTATTTAAGACACTATTAATAAACAAAAATTTATAATTAGGTTCTAAAATAATGTTCTACATTTTTCTTAACTGGTATTTTTGTAAAAAATGAGACGGGGGTCCCACTTACCATATAGGAAGGGGTAAGTGGGTCACCCCCTTTTTATTTTGATTGAAAGCAAGCAAAACTTAAGAGGGAGTAAGTGGGTCTTACTTGATAAAGTATAGAAGTTTTAGGTACAAAATATTTTATTGTAACTTAATCCATGTACGAGATATCTACTCACATTTAAATTAATAGGGTTGGTTGGGGTAAGTGGGACCCCTTTTTGGAACACTACAATTACAGAATGTTTTCTTCAGGTTCGAATGGTTCGGGAGACTTATAAAGAAACCCTCGAAACTATTCCCCCACCCCACTGTGTGTTTTAATTAATTTCTCGGCAACGTGAATAAAAAAAACCCAACTTAATCGTTTTCTTTACTTACCACAGCTTATATTAAAACGCAAAATTTATATAAAATTTCAATAAATTACTTATAAATGTTTCAATAAACATTAAAATGGTGATTCTAGGGTGTCCCACTTACCCCATAATGAGGGGACCCACTTACCCCTACTTTGCTTAAATTACGGGGTAAGTGGGACCCCCCTCTTAAAAATTTTTAAATAAGAGATTTTGTGAAAATTCAAATTGCAGTATGTATTTTAAGTCAAACCTGGCACAACAGTTGAAAAAACATTAAAATATAGTGAAAACTTTCCTGGAAACACTTCTTGGAAAAATGCATCTTGAACTCTCCAAAAAAAAAATTATGGAAATTTTTTTACAACAGTTCTATAATCTTAAAAAGAAATGACACAAAACTCTAATATATGCAAAACCCATCAGTGTGACAAAATGTAACATGATCAATGTGAATAAGTGTGAAATGTCCTTTACATAGTTTAGTTTGAGGGGGGTGACCCACTTACCCCAGGGACCCACTTACCCCAAGTGACCCTAAATTAAAAATATGGTTTTTTTTTACTCCAATACAATCATTTAATGAGTGCTGGATGGATTCCAAACCAATAGATTAATAATGTAAAAACATGGTTCTTACGTATTACCCCATTGATCGTGCCGCTAACTTTGACAGTTGCTGTACCAAATGTATGATATGTACCAAAAACTTAAATATCTTGCCAAAATGCTAAATCCCTCTAAAATACTAAAAAATTAAGGCACAGCTTCGATAAGTTTTATGTTTCCTCCAATGAAATACTTCCAAGATTTAATTCTATGATAAATTCTGATCATTCAGCATTTTTCCCATCAAGCGGGTATTTTAAATTTGTAACTACTGCTGTAGATAGCAGTTTGACATTAGTAATGCCAACCAAGTCCCTACAGAGTAGGAGTAAAATAAATATTAAATTATTGAAATACAAATCTAAGAGGTTTCACTGAGGACTAATGTTTTTATTCCACTTATCCAGGTAAAAAGGTAATAGTAAAAAGAAAATTTAATTAAATGAAATTTAAGTATCACATGATGATAGTTATAAGTGTTAAGATTGATTTGATTGCCAGTTCAGAGGTATTTTATTTGCCCAATGCATTGTGTACTCTTCTCCTCCAAGGCAAACTTTTCAAAGCAAAGTCAAATTCAGGAAGAGTTTACTCACAAAATGTTATTATATAATAACAATAAACAGGAGCAAGTAGCACATGACTATTCAATAGCACCTCAATGTCTTTTACCTAAATCACCATAAAATCAATATCTTTTTAGTGAAATTACCTGTGGATACGAGATTTCAGGCCACCAGATCTTTTGATAATGTGAGAAATAGGTTTCCCTTCTAATTCTGTATAAACTGTAGCTCTCCATGAGTTTTGAATTGAATTTATAGCTCTAACAAACTTTTTGTCCTGTTGAAACAAGTCTCCAAATAACCTAAAAAAATTTAAAAGATCAGATATGAAGAATGATTTAAGTGATATTTGATAAAATTAAGTTTTAAATTACAGAAGAGGAACAGAAATACATACACTCAAGGTTTCAAAATTTAGTAAATAAACAAACATAATTTCACGGTTACAGTGAATGCACTCAGGAAAATATTTTATTAAATGAATTCAATAAGCTAATTATTAGAAATTAACAATTAATTAAGCTAAAATGATAAACTTCCTTAATTATATTTATTTTTACGGTTATTTTGATTTAGATAGCTCTTAAAAGGCATTATCTAATTTTTAAACTTTCATCCAACACACACCAGCACTGGTTTCACTGTTGACCGCAATGCCCAAGTTTTGAAAATGAAAGATGAAAGTTGTTAAAAGCGGTTGGAGCGATTTTCAAAGTCAAACAGCTTAACAAGTAATTGCAGTTTTTAAAGTAATGCGATAACTTTTATGGTTTTACATTTTTAAGAATTCATATTTTTACTATTTAAGACAAATGTTACTTGATTAATTTGAGTCGCCGTCTTTAAAACGTAGGCTGAAAAAAACCTGTTCGAGTGTACGTCAAATTATTTCCGTTACAACGTCCGCACCTTCGTCATGAGCGACCGAACCAGAAGCGACGATTTAAAACTATATATATACGATCCCAAGTCAAAAGTCAATTATCGGCGGAGAAACTTTCTCGGTAAAGGAGGATTTGCAAGATGTTACGAATTCGAGAATACTACGACGGGAGAAGTATTCGCTGGAAAAGTGGTGTCAAAAACGATGTTGATGAAGCCCCATCACAAGGAGAAAATGTTCCAGGAAATTCAAATCCACAGTTCGCTTTCTCATAAATATATCGTATCTCTACATAGCTATTTTGAGGATGAAAGCAACATGTACATCATATTGGAACTTTGCCGTAAAAGGTCTCTTATGGAGATGCACAAGAGGAGAAAAACGTTAACTGTTCCTGAGGTGCGCTACTTCATGACCCAAATAGTTCTTGCTTGTAAATACATGCATGATAACAAAGTAATTCATCGGGATTTAAAGCTTGGGAACCTCTTCATCAATGGTGATATGGAAATCAAAGTTGGAGATTTTGGCTTAGCAACTCGTATCACCCATGAAGGAGAAAGAAAAAAGACACTTTGTGGAACACCCAATTACATAGCTCCAGAAATCTTGACCAAAAAAGGTCACAGCTATGAAGTAGATGTCTGGTCCTTGGGTTGCATCATGTATACTTTGTTAGTTGGAAGCCCGCCATTTGAAACTAGTACTCTGAAGCATACTTACACTAAGATCAAGAAGTGCGAATATTATTTGCCTCCAAGGTTGGATTCAAGTGCCCGTCATCTGATCCAAAGATTGCTTCACGCAGATCCCGAAATGAGACCCAATGCTGATAAAATTCTAATGGATGAATTTATGACAACTGGATACCTACCAAGCCGGCTACCATTTTCTTGCCTCACTATGGTTCCCAAGTTTTCCCACAACATGTCCTTGTGTGAGGTTTCTAAAATCAGCCATCGTCCTTTACTAGAGCGGAATAATCTCCCTAACATCCCAGAAAAGCCTGTAACAACTGCAGAGGCAGCCATTGCCATGGGCAATGAGTTCAAGAGCATGACCACCATTCCAAAGGACTACTACCTTAGTGACTTGTTGAAGATGTTATGTTCTGTTGTAGAAAGGCAGCCAGAAGCCTTGTACACCGGCAACCCCGAAGATGCTCAAGACCCTTCCGCTGTGCCTTTCGTATGGATCAGTAAATGGGTTGATTACACTGACAAATACGGCCTTGGGTACCAGCTCTGTGACAACAGTATTGGAGTTGTATTCAATGATGCTACCCATTTGGTAATGCTGCATGATGGGAAAAGCTTGCAATACATCGAGCGTAATAAAGCAGAGCAGTATTACACCAAGGATGATGTACCATCTACTATGAGCAAGAAAATCACTCTCTTGAAATATTTCAACGACTACATGAATGACAATTTAGTAAAAGCTGGAGAGGCAGCTAAACCAAGGGAAGGGGATGAAATGGCCCATGTTCCTCACCTGCGTGCTTGGTTTAGGTCAAAGCATGCAATTATATTCCATCTCACTAATGGAACTTTCCAAGCTAACTTCTTCAAGGATCATACCAAAATAATTTTGTGTCCTCTAATGGGGGCAGTGTCTATGATAGATGAACAACAAAACTTGACTGTTTACACTATGCAGCTGATAGAGAAGTATGGTTGTAACAAAACATTGGCTTCCTGTTTATGTTATGCTAAGACCCTGGTTGAAAAATTATACAATGACTTTTTGTCATCAAGCAAGGTAAAAGAAAATACACACCCTTCTGAATAGTAATTTCTAATCTCTTAGGCTGTGCGCGCACTAGCGACTTAAGTCACGGCAACAAGTATCAAAAATATCTAGAAAACAATGGATCTCTATGAAGAAATTCTTGGCAATCAGCCAAGTGTCACGTCGCCTAGTGCACGCACTATAACATGTTTCAATAGCCATGGCGACAATTTTATCTTTGTCACCGTGACAAAAGTCGCTAGTGCGCGCTCAGCCTTAGGGCCGTATTCAGAAACTTTTAACACGATTGTAACGAGTCGAGAACGACATCGAAATTGATCGAAAACGATCATTTTCGAAACGAGTACTTCAGCTCTCTCGTTTCCTCAAAAACGAGTAATATAGCGGACTCTGATTGGTTGAAAAGAAATTCTCCAGCGATGACGCGAATTTCTTTTCAACCAATCAGAGTCCGCTATATTACTCGTTTTTGAGGAAACGAGAGAGCTGAAGTACTCGTTTCGAAAATGATCGTTTTCGATCAATTTCGGTCTCAACTCGTATTAAAAGTTTCTGAATACGGCCCTTAATGATTTGTGTATATTTCTTTCTCATAATTTTTAAGACATGTGTTTTTTAGTAGTTTTTAAGAAATATGCAGGTTTTTTTTGGCAATATACTTTTTAATCAAGTTCATTAATTTTTTAAAATTTATGCCATCAGTATGATTTCTTCAGTTAAAACTAAATTGGCCTACTTAAGGATTAGCCAGGTACAAATATTACTAGTATAACTTTATGAGCAGTATTTTACAAATTACACAACAATTAAAAGCCACACTGCAAAATTCGATATAATATTGCTTTTTTTTATTTTCATAATCGATTATTTATTTTTGGCCATTTATCTTAAAACCTGAATGTTGTGCCCTGCTATTCCTAATATTGAATGGAAACTATTTTATTTGAATTTGACAAGCATAATGCAGGATGATTTTAATGTTTAGTTCGTTAGTCTCAAAAAATTATTAAAATACCAATTTATCCTCATTGCTGTCCATGTTATACAATATTTAAGCAGTAAAAAATTGAGCTATTAGAATTGAAGATAAGAACCTTTGTATCAAAAACTATTAAATGTATTATATTCTTGCTCTTGATTTTAAAGTTTTTGCATATTTAACTTTTTGATTAAATGTGTTGATTCATGTAATAAATATACCCAATCATTATTTATTTTTATGTGTAAATTTATTTAGTAGTGTATCCATCTTGTAAATTCTATATAAAAAATTTGTACAGTTCTGTTATCTTCTGCCCTGTTGAATATTGCCAAAAAGTTTTTGAATGCCAAGTTATTAAATTCCCTCCCCCCCCCCAATTTTTATTATTATCATTAAAACAATACATTAATTATTATTATTTGTTTTGATTTCCTGGTGATAATTCTGTTATTCTGCCCCTATAACAGCTTGGTGATCTACTTAAGGGGACAGGTAATTGAATTACTAACAAAGAATAAGTCTTCAATTTTTTACTAAAAATCCTGTATTTGTTTAATCATATCAACGTTCTTGGCGCTCAAAACAACTTAGTGATATTTACAGGTCAGTTAACAGAATTGAAGCAAATTTAGCTTACTTTGGGGAAAGTTTGGACAAAACAAATTGTGTTAAGGGATTGTATTGCGTAGGGTACAGCCCCAACTTGACTTGACTTAAAGGCTATCCCCTTCAAGGCCGCTAAGCTAATCTTTAAATTCTATAATTATAAACTGCCTAACCCTCCTACTGTTTCTACATTTAACTGTAATACTAATTTAATTTTTAAAGATTACCTTGACTTATAGTTGAAGTTCAATTTTTACATCAATGCATATAAAGTGTTATCTCTTTATATCAGTAGTTAAAACACTTTAAAGTACTGCTTACAATTAAAGTTTATATTTTTCTAAACAAAATGAACTTTTGGTACTTACGTATTATCCCGTTGACTATTCAGCGGCATGGTAATAAAATAGTATATAGTCAATGGGATCTGATAGCGTTTTCGGATTCAGCGTCACTGTCAACGGTATAATACTTAAGTACCAAATTTTTTATTCAACCAAGTTAGAGGGAATGAAAAACTAAAGTTAGTAACAATTTGGAAAGGTGGGTTTTTGTAATACTTACAACTTTGGTTCCCGATGGACTTTAGGTACTACTGCTTCTTGTTTTTTCCCATTGTAACATGCCCAATTTTTGCTAAGAATATCATGACTCCATCCAATGATGGTGGAATCACAGTAACTTTTAGTGACATTACCATCAGTTTCGTACTTGGAGTATGCAAAGAACTTCCTGTAGTTAATAGTTACTTCAAATCCTTGATTGTATATCATTGTCCACTGTCCTTTATTCCCATATTCATCAACAGCAACATTAGGGAACAGTAACTCAAATTTCAAAGTATTTACGATAGGACCTGAAAAAGAGATAAATAAGATATACACAGGTTGTAAAAAGATAAGGAGTAGTACTCAGTGTATAGCAATGCTGTAGTATTGTATACCAACATGAGTGTTGAAAAATAGAAATCTTTAACATGGATAATCCAATTCCTTATACCAGGGTTTCCCAAATTTTTCCAAGTCTGCCCTTGAGAGCATACTTGTATAAAATGAAAGACTTTCTTCAAACTTAAATTTTTTCCGAAAACTTTTCTGCAAGAATTTACACATTTTGAAATCTTAACATTCTTTCTTAAATACTCAAATTGGTACCATAATTATTTTTATCTGTGCTACCTGACTATCTTGTACTTTTTCCCCTAACTATTTTATTTAAAATTTATGTTTGGAATCAATTTATTCCATCTAATATTTTGATTATAGCTTTAAAAAATATTTATAAATTTCAATCAACATCTTCAGCAGGATGTGATAAAGCTGAATTGAAATAAGCTCGAGTTGCTACGATTGAAACGCTAGGAATCAGTATTTCAGTGTTAACAAGCTTTAAAAACATCAGCGAGAATTGAGGGAAACACAACCATGAATCACAGGTCCGATCGCGGTAGAGTTGTTTTTTCCGCATTGCAATCGGAACACGAGAAGAAGCAAACTTACCGGGTGAGCGCGCGTGAAGACTCGCTCCAGCAAATTCGAAAAAGACTTACAAAATAGCGAAATTTCACTCAATAAAAGGGACAAAATTGAGAAAATCCTAAGGACAGGGATTAGCAGAGAAAAATTTATCGATCAAAAATAAATTCGGCAGAAAAATTTCTAAAAAATTCCTTTTTCTTGTAGTTTTTTCTGCAGAGGGCAAAATTTTCTGCGAACGCTGTTCGCACGTTTCTGTATATTATACAAGTATGCTTGAGAGAAGAAACTTTTATATGGCACCCCAGTCCTATAATATCTATTAGAAGTAGTAGCTCAGCTACGGCACAAGCTTGAGCCTTCAATTTCCTTACAGTAACACAGATACTTGTGAATTAAGATTCTCAATACTAAATTTTGAATGCTAGGTATTTATTCTCAACTTCTACTTATTCCTCTAAATGTCCGATGGAATTTCTGAAAATCTAGTTTTCTCCAAATACAAAAGTTTTATAAGGTTGCTTTTAATTTTTGCACTAAAACTGAATAATTTTGAAGTAGAAAATAACTACTACATTGAATTGTACTGAACTAAGTTTTTCTTATTTGTAATAATTTTAGGACAATGGTTTTGAAAGTTTTCCAGTTTAGAAACTGGAATTAGTCTAGGAGGTTATCTTTAGGATGGCAAAAAATAATCCCCAAGTAATTAGAAAGTAATAAAAGCATTGGTTTCAACAAAACAGGGTTAGTCCAATTCCATCCTGATCAATTTTCCATCTTTTGCCCATGGTAAAGCTAGTCTTTCTTCGGAAAGTGGCTGAGTACTGTGGAGTCTTTATATTGTGGAAGGCACATTTTAGGATTGCAATAACCGCATTCCAAAAAATGACAAGTGGGGGTTTATTTTTTCAGTTACAGGGGGATGAGAATGAGTAGGCAGATTTACATGGGGTTATGAGGAGGAATGCCTTAACCTTAGCTTTATGTTCCATTTTGTACTATGTTACAATAGGGTGCCAATCTTGACAATGTTTTTGGCACCACAACCTACTATGACATACTTGCCAGGTTGTTAAAAAATAAATTATCACCTTAGTTGGCAGCAATAAAAGAAATGTAGCATGAAACCTTCCATTTTCTTAATGGTAAAGGATGTCTTGCCAGCCAGCCCCCAATATCTTTCTCCTAAATATTCCTCTTTGTTCGAGTAATAACAGATGCTGGCTACAATGGGTACTACAGTCAACTGCTTAATGTGATCACATGTGTCCAAGATCAGAATAACAATATCCAATTGATAATAATACACGCTTTTATCATAAAAAGTGGCAAATAATGTAACACGAGTGTTTGCATTAAAATTACAACTTTGTAGTCTTTATTTAAGTATTAAAAACGATTTCCTAGTATGCATTTTGCAACTTAGAAAAATATAAGTATCATATTAACAACTACATTGATGGGTAGGGTGGTCCTTATTTTCTGAAGTTTTGAAATTTATTGGTCTCACCCCCTAAATTTGTTCCATTATATCTAAAAATAATTCTGGTAAAATTTTATCAATTTCAAATGATATTTACTGGTAGCTCAAGGAAGTTAAAGTTTGAAAAATGTGGGAAAAACGACCATTTTCAGAATTTTTTAAAAAATATCTTCAAGATTTAAATTGTGATAAAACTGGTTCAAATATTTTATTTAGACATATTTAAATGGCTTATACTTTTTATGTATGTATTAACTATTCTATAGACCCTATAAATTATAAGTAAAAAGTACTATTTGGAGACGTCCACTCACCAAAGGTTATAATGCACTACGGGTGGACGAAAGAAATTAAATTCCGAATTTCATCAAAGGAACTCCCTCAAGTGATGCCATTTGGTGTTAAATTGATATTTCAAATGATAAAAGCCAGTGAAATAACAATAATGAGGCCTTTGACTGAACTGAGTGCTTTACTACAGAAATACATCATTTTTAACAGATCAAACCCAAAATTTGTCTTAAAAAACGGAATTGTTATACTTGTTTCGATCAAAAACTTTGAAATACCTTTGAAACTTTTCTAGGTTTCATTTTTTATGTGCAAAACTTAATTTTAAACCGTACAGATAGGAAATTACAGGCATTATTCCTCCACCAGAAGAAAAAAAAATCTAATTTATTTTTTTAAAGTTATAAAAATTGAATAATATATGTGAATTTTTGTTAAAATTTTGAAGGAAGACGTTTTTAATTAAACTTTCTTTCTAATATCTTTAAAAAGAGGGAATTTTCATAAATGTAAAAAAGAAAATCGATTTTCACTTCTGGTATAGGAATAATCCTTGTCATTTCCGATCTGCACGGTTTAAAATTAAGTTCTACATATAAAAAAATGAAACCTATAAAAGTTTCAAAGGTATTTCAAAGTTTTTGATCTAAATAGGTACAACAATTCCTTTTTTTTAAGACAAATTTTGGGTTTGATCAGTTAGAAATGAGTATTTTTGTAGTAAATCACTTTTTACATTAAAAGTTCAGTGAAAGGCCTCATTCATTATTGTTATTTCACCCTGGCTTTTATAATTTAAAATATCAATTTAACACCAAATGACATCATTTGAGGGAGTTCCTTCGAAGAAATTCAGAATTTAATTCTTTTCGTCCACCCGTAGTGCATTATAAGCTTTGGTGAGGGGACGTCTCCAAATAGTACTTTTTACTCATAATTTATAGGGTCTATAGAGTAGTTAATATGCACAAAAAATATAAGCCATCTAAATAAGTCCTAAATAACACATTTTAACCAGTTTTATCACAATATAAATCTTGAAATATATTTTTTTAAAATTCTGAAAATTGGTAATTTTTTCCACGTTTTTCAAACTTTAACTTCCTTGAGCTACCAGTAAATATCATTTGAAATTGATAAAATTTTACCAGAATTATTTTTAGATTTAATGGAACAAATTTAGGGGGTGAGACCAATAAATTTCAAAACTTCAGAAAATAAGGACCACCCTATTGATGGGGCTCATTTTGTATGTTTATGTATTATAAGTGACCTTCCAATGAGAAAAAAGGAGGTTTATAAAGGATTTCACCAAATTTTGATAACATTAAACAATGCATTTTGTGTTAATTTAATTAGGAGAGATCGGGACCATTCAATTTCATAACATCAAATTGATAACATTAACTTTGATGATATTTAGCAGAGTTGATCCATGTGCTCTGTATTTAAATTGGTGTTTACAAATACTATCAGGTATCCATTTTGTGTGTGAACTTCATTTATAAAAGTTTAGTTTATGAGTTTTTTATATTATTCACTAGGTTTTTTTGTTTTCTTTCTAAAGGAAGGTTACTCTAGGTTTATTTTAATACAATTAAATAAAGGAAACATTTTTTTTAAACAAATTAGTCATTGGGCTTAGTTTTTGAAGAAAATTTTGCACCAAGTTATGAAAAATGTTTTTTCTTTGAAATCTTAAAAGAAATCAGAACAGAAATTAATTTACCTTGGAATGATGTGCAATCAATGTTTCTATCTCCACTTCTTTCTCCCTCATAAAAAGTCCAAATGCCTTTAACATCCTCGTAGGTACAATTTGCCGGTGTGTCTGCCCTGACATAAAAGATAAAACAGGACACTAGACCTAAGAGAAATAGGGTCTTCATATCGAATATTATGCTTCCCAAACAGGTAAAAAACTTGTTCTTGTGTTAGCTCACTTCTTTTATCCTCCCCTTTTTATCGGAATAACAGTGATTATCACGGATGAGAGAATCACATGCGATTTGTTTATTCAACTGGCTAGAGCTAGTATATTTCTTTGGGCCGATAAAAGCTCCATCTCGTTTAAGGATGAAGCATGATAGATGATAACACTGGTTGTGCTTAATGTTGTGTTCTAATTGTTTTTTTCCCCAGTGGAATATCCAAAATAATTTTCGAGAACGCGATCTCATGACTTCAATATAGTATTTCATCTTTTTCTGTTTATTCCGAGGACGTTGATAAAGAACGCTACACTTGCTTTTTAAAGCGTGGCGCCTTTTTTGAACAATGATTTTTAGAGCTTAAGTTTATAGTTGTGCTGATGCTCATCCATATTGAATATTTTGACGTTTTTCAATCAATTTCTGGTAACCTTAGCCCAGGGGTTTCCAACTGGCGGCCTGTGAAGCTCCCTGAACCCCTCCAAAAAAAAGTAGCTTCAGAACACTTTTTAGCATACTAAAATTCAAAAAATATTTTGCGGAGGACTCCCAAACCCCCCTATTTACCTCTTATATTATGGAGTAGCTTTGGTCGGTCGTTTTCTATAATGGAAAATTTAATATTGAAAGGGAGGTTGTATACTACCATGATATTCCCCCTGAGCGTAGCAAGGGGTTATAAAGGCTAAGGTCAACCTTTATCACGAGGAGGGACAAAATGGAGCAGCGTTTCCCAACCTTTTTACTCCCACGGAACCCTTTTGTCAATGCCCAAGTTCCGCGGAACCCTAGAGTCCATGTAACAATATTTTTTTTACTATTTTTTAAATTATTACATAAAACGGAAAATAAGTAACAAAATAAATCGTTTATTTATTAGAATACAGCAGTGGCGTATTAAGGAATTTTTTTCGGGAGGGGCCCAAAATTATTCCCCAGCCCCTCTCCCAAAGGGGGGTCTGGGGGTCCTCCCCCATAAAATTTTTTGAAGTTTGACGTAAAAAACAGGTTTTTAACTAGTTTTGGTACACAAAGTCCGAATTTTGGATGTACATTTTTATGAACTTAATATTTAAAAAGTTATTAAAATAGAAAATAGAGTTCCAAGTACACAAGGGGATCTGGGGGTCCTTCCCGATAAAATTTTTGGAACTTTACCCCTAAAAACAGGGTTTTAACTTGTTTTTGGTACACTTAGTCCGAATTTTGGACATATATTTTTTGGTAGGATTTAGATTTTGATGAACTTATTATAATAAAGCTGTTAATAAAAAAACTCCAAGTACAAAAGGAGGGTTTGGGGGCCCTCCCCCAGAATTTTTTTTGAAATTTGACCCTAAAATACAGGGTTTTAACTTGCTTTGGTACACCAAGTCCGAATTCCGGGGTTCCGCGGAACCCCGGTTGAGAAACGCTGAAATGGAGTATCCAAAAATTAGATGAAACATAGGGGTAGAAACATTTTTAGTGAAATTTTAAACACGTTTTCTGGAGGAAGGCCCCTCTTTAATTAATATTTAGTATTAAAATATGTATAGGGTTAAAATTTTGGAGATTTTCTGAAAAATATCACTGAAGAACCCTTTGTGGTACCGCTGGGGGGTATGAGGGTCCTCCCCCAGAAAAAATATTGAAACTTGACCTATAAAAGTAGAGTTTTAACTTATTTTGAGAACCTTTTTTTTTTGGGCCCAAGGTGGGCACCGTCCAGAGTGCCCCCCCCCGCGCCTGGACAAAAATAAGACAGACAGAAGAAATTAAAAAGTTTCCCTCTTCAATATTTTGGACCACCCTGCTACACCCTCTAATATTTTCACACATTAGTTTCACAAATATTCAAGAGTCGTTATCACTAAAAACGTCACTCGCTGACAATCTATATATAAAAATCATGTGTTCATTTGATTGCAAACAATTTCAGATTAGAGCAAGATAAGCTCGCCAGGACCAAGACAACACTTTGGGAAAAGCCCTTGAAAACAGTTTGCTTACTCTCCAAGAGAGAACCAAACGCTAAAAGATTAAAATGAAGCTATTAATGTGGATGAGTCTATTGTTTCTCTTTTCTTTTGTAAAAAGTGATACTCCTGCAAATTGTACGTATGAAGACATTCAAGGTGACTGGATATTTAAAGAAGGAAAACGAGAATCGGGGCCGACCATCGATTGCAGAACAGTTCCAGGTACCTCTTTTTAATATTTTTTATTCGCCCCTGCTTTTCTAAGTTTTAATAGAATAACTCATAAAAATCATTCCGCAATCCACTTTTCCTAAAAATCATTGCTGCATATCATTATTAAGTTTGGGTCCTTGGGGAACGGTTAGGATCCTTTAAAAATGAATTGCTTCAAAAATAAGTGAAATAAGTAGGGTATAACAAATCCTACTATTCTTTTTTGCGTTTTAGGGGGTTAATTACCCCTTAAACCTATCCATTTGTTAGAAATTTTCATATTTTATCAATTTGAACCTTTCTGTTTCCTGGGGGCAATTTGAAGACTAAAGCAATGCTTTTTGACCCTGAAAATCGAGTTCAAAGTTATAAAGTCGTCAAAAAACGTAAAAAGGGGGAGGGGTTGTTTCCCGAAAATCTGAGGAGAAAAACGCGGGTCGGATTCGTATTCAGGGGGTCATTTTACATAAGAATCTGCTTTCAAAGTTTCTGTGGCATTTTGACCCATTTTTTGTCGCATAGTGTTATCTACAAAAAGACACGATTTTTTTTAACCAACTACGTTTTAGAAACGCCGAGTTAAATTTAAATTATTGTTATTGATTGAGCTTATTTCTCCCCTAAAACCCCATTTAGGGCTGTGTTTTGTTAATTAACTTAAAAAATAAATTTAAGTTTAAAAAAACGCAATATTTTCATGAATACCGATTTATTTTCCCATCCAAAACTTTCTTCTCTTATGAAAAATAACCCCTCCAATGGACTGTTCCACCTCCTTAAATGCTAGAACCCCTGATATTGTTTACTACTGATACTTTAAGGTCGATAATAAAAAGCGCATGACACCATTATCAAACAGATTCAATATAGATTACTGAATATTCAAGACATATCAAAATATTGCTCAAGAAATAATTTCCTGGAAGTTTCACTGAGATTAAAATTTTTGAAATTGACAAACATGAAGATTTTACTTTTTTAATCACATTTGTATGAATTTTTTTTAAAAAATTCACGATAATTACCTTTAGTTTTAGATTACGTAAAACATTATCTGAAATGAATTAGTTTTTTTAATTTATACGAGTCTCAAAAATTCAAATTGTTTATGTTCTGAAATTGAGACTTCAGTACTGAGAAAAACAGGCCCTATTTGTGTTATACAATGATATTATTTATGTGCAAATTCGTTTTCATCCTATTATCTTTGTAGTAGGGGAGAGAGGGGATACTTGAGCCACTTTTTACAGATTAATTTTTTAAAGTAATATACAGCAAAAAGAAATATTAATGTATTGAAATTATATTATCTTGAAATTTTGATATTATTTATCTAAAATTGAATGGTAATTATTTTTATTTGGATAATTATTTTATGTCTAAAAACTATTTACATTTTCCTTTACAGTGTGGCTCAAGTATCCCCATGAGAGGGATACAGGGGCCATGATGAAATGACGCTTGAAACAACTCTAAATACGCAAACTAAAGCAAAATTTCTAAAATGAATTTTAAAACATTTAAAAATAATAAATTGATAATTAAATACCATAATATTGCATCAGTTGTCAATTACACTGGTCTTCAATGGAAAAGCTGTTTATAAGTTTTTATCGAATTTCCATGTATTTTGGTGTGCTGATACCGAAACAAATACTGAAAAAATTCCTAGGCGTCAAGATTTTTCACAAAATATTGCATTTAAAATTTTTCCTTTTTTTCCCAGTTTCGAACATTCATAACTTCCTTACTTTAAAAAAATTATAGGAGTTGTGTGTAAAGAACGTAATTAACTATTTCACCAGGATATTTAGAAATCGATAACATTAATATCACAGATAATAATTGAAAATCACAGGGAAGGATAAATAGACTTCGAAGAGACATTCTTGTTGCTACTCGCAAGGGTAAAAGGAGCCCCTCATGATTGAAAAATAAGTTTTAATGGTTGTACGTACTTGTAGACTGTTAAACGAACCCATTTCAGTTATGTAACGATTTTCATGTAAAATAAATAATAAAAAATTAATTTTATATTCTTATTTTCAGTTATATATTGAGGTATTGACTTATTTTACATAGTTATAAAAAACATGACTTTCTAGGCAAAATAAGTCATTTTTGGACTCTTAAGTTCAAAAAAATATTTAATAAAATTACCTTAATAAAGCATTTGAATAAAACAATTAAGTAATTTTTATATACGTTACGGGCAATGTGATAAATCCGGGTAAAATAAGAACCCGGCCATTATTAATAATACCCTTGCATTTTGTGCCGGGAATTATTATTTGTTAGCTAAAAGAAACTGATATGTGAATTAATAAATTATGATTTCTCAGTAAAGAGTTCTCATAAATGCACACGACAAGGTGAATAAACAATTATTCATCATGTAAGTGAAACGGAATGGAATTTAGTTTCGTCTGCTAGCTGACATTGCTTATGAAATATCTATAATTCATTTTTTCTATTAATCTGGTGTCACATGTGTTTTAGTAATCTTGGCAAATATATAAAATGTAATGCAGTGGCGTAACTAGAGTTGACTAATGGGGGGGTGTTACTCCGACCAGTCAACCACTCCAACATATTACTCCCTTTAAAAAAATTCTCATAATGTAGGTATAATAATTTTATTTTTTTTTTGCAAAACCTCCGATGGGAAAACTTCATCTAAGAGGCTTAACTTTCAAGGGAAAAACACAGTATAACAGACGTAAAAATATTAGAGGGGGGTTTGGGGGTTCTCCCCCAGAAATTTTTAAAAATTTGTCTCTCAATGTAGTGTTTAAATTTATTTTGAGGCCCTTTGGGTTAGTTCCTAAAAGAACAGTTCCTTGTGAACCACCTGCTTTTTCCTATACCTGTGATGCCCTCAGCGGCGATTGGGTGGAAATAGTTGGGGGGTGGACTGTGGTGGATAGCAAGTGGACCTTCCTTGTAAAGAGAAAATTTTTCAGTTTTTCATGTTTTAGAAACCGTTGATGTAATGGGGGGGTTACATCCCCAATAACCCCCCCCCCTCGTTACGCCTATGAATGTCCTTAAACCTTATGTAGCTTTTTAGAAATCGTAAAGTAGGATTTGCTTCCTTATTAACATGATACAAAATTGTTGGTGATACAGAGTTGCAAGTACAAAACGGGGGTCTGGGGGTCCCCCAGAAAAATTTTGAAATTTGACCCTTAAAAACAGGGGTTTTAACTCGTTTTTGAGCTGATTTTCAATGGGGGGGGGTACATCCCCAATAACCCCCCCCCTCGTTACGCTTATGGTGTAATGTACAATAAAGTGTACATTAATTGCATTTCCCCTGCCCTAGAGTGTCTAGCTAGTCCAATTTTTAAACTTTTATTTTTATACATTGGATACATAGGCCTTTGGATACATAGTAACTCTATCAAATCTCAAAAATATGGGAAATTAAAGGTAAATTAAACATTTACGCACAAAAGCAATTGAAACATTTTTCTACATTATCTTTGAACAAGTGAATCGTAGTTTTAAAAAATATGGTGGGATGAATATCAAATGTGTTTATGTAGGTTTTCAATGAATTTAAAAAATGAAAATGTACGAATATAACAAACTATTGAATTTTTTTTCTACCCCGTCTACGGGATTTGACCACAAGTTTTCAGTGCTTGAGCACTAGAGAATCTTAATAATAATCTTAATAGACTTATACACTATCTACCAATAAGTATTTGGACACCTATGCAAATAACTATACCCCCTGTTACTTCCAGGACGACAATGCCAGCTGTCATGTTGCGAGGGTCACCAAGGCTTGGTATGGTGCCAATGGGATTAATCGAATGGACTGGCCTGCCGAATTTATTTCGGGAGGGCCCAAAATTACTCCCCAGTCCCTCCCCCACATATTTAATAGGTCCAATGTAGCTTTCAGGTGATAATTTAGGTCCTAAAAACTTAATATAGAAAAAGGGTTACTAATAAAAATACAAGTACAAAGGGGGAAGTTTGACTAAAAAAAACATGTTTTTAACTAGTTTTGGTACACTAAGTCCAAAATTTGGATGTACATTTTTATGAACTTAATATTTAAAAAGTTATTAAAATAGAGTTCCAAGTACAAAAGGGGATCTGGGGATCCTTCTCCAGAAAATTTTTACCCCTAAAAACAGGGTTTTAACTTGTTTTTGGTACACTTAGTCCGAATTTTGGACATACATTTTTTGGTAAGATTTTGATGAACTTATTATAATAAAGTTGTTAATAATAAAATTCCGAGTACAAAAGGGGGTTTGGGGGTCCTCCCCCAGAATTTTTTTTAAAATTTGACTCTAAAATACAGGGTTTTAACTTGTTTTGGTACTCCTAGTCCGAATTTCGGGGGGGCCAGGGCCCCCTCGCCCCCCCCCCTTATATAAGCCACTACCCAGAGCCCAGACCAGAACTGAACCCTATCGAGAACCTCTGGGACGAGTTGGATCGCCGAATTAGGGGGTGCACTACCCGTCCAAAATTGGTGAAGGAACTTACTACTTACTTGTCTTCTCCAAGCGGAGTGGAAGAAAATACCACTAGTAATTGCCTCTCGTGGAGAATCTACCAACTATTGATTATAAATAAAGTTTGTGTTTCTTTTCTATCACAGGTGTCTAAATTCTTATTGGTAGATAGTGTAGTATATTTCAATATTTAGAGTAAGTTGAAGATTATCTTGATAACAGCAGATTTTATGAAAATTCTTGTATTTTCGAAATCGTATTTGTTAGACAACTACCTAGTCTAAAATGAGAGTAAAAATGTCCAATTAAGTATTGGGATTTCCCAAAACAGCTATCCCATTAGTTAATAACCTAATGTTTAAACATTTCAATTGTATCGTCTCAAAATAATGTTAATCAATCATAGTTTTTTACCTTTAACGCGGGAAAATCGGTAAAAAAAATCTACAAATTTTGAAATGAATCCCGCTTTACTTTTTTTATAAATAATTCTATTTCAGAAATAATAAGAAAAAGTGACAGAGAAGTGAGTAGTTAAGAATATTCCCATCAAAAATATACTCTTTCAGCCGGAAAGAAATCCAACAGGATTTTTCCCTGTAGAAGTTGTTTCCCAGCGATGGTACACTTATTGCTGGGAAGCGCTATTCCTCTAAGCCCATGATAAGCTAAATTGGAGAACCGCTGCTCTAGTATGAAACTGGGGAAATTTTAAGTTGTGTTTTTACACTAAAAATAAGTTCAAATGAAAACTTTAAAATATCCCTATCAAACAAAAATATTATATAAAAATGTGGGGTTTTTTTAGACAGACTATACCTAATTACCCGTATTTTCATTTCAGATCCAATAGCCCACACTCTGAAAATATCTTTACTTTTCCCGAATGTTGCTGTCGATAACTTCGGAAACAAAGGCTTCTGGACCATCGTATACAACCAGGGTTTTGAAGTTGTGATAAACAACCGGAAGTACTTCGCCTTTTCTTTGTATCAAAATTCATCACCTAACGTCACGAAAAGCATTTGCGATAGAACTTTGCCTGGGTGGAGTCATGATATTCTTGGAAAGAACTGGGCATGCTACTATGGAACAAAAGCTAGTTCACCTTCTCTACCGAAAATTTCAATTTCCAATAAAATGTAAGTTTCAAAAATTTCATCTTCCAATGTTAAAATGTCATCTTCATACTGGGTGTTTCAGAACTAAATCTAAACAATAATAAGCTTAGTAGTGGGGACCTAAACAAGCATATTTCGAAGAGGAAGGGGCTATTTGCAGATGCACCATTAAAGAGTTAGGACGATTTGCTTACAAAAAGCGATTTTTCCTAGGACCGTTTAACTAAAAAAACATAATTGAGAATAAAGGTTTCATTGTATAAAAAGGTACAGCAGTATAAATACTACTTTCATCATACATTTGATCGATTACTTGTCAGACAGAGGGATAAGTTATAAAAGGGACATATTGACAGTTCAACCAAAGAATGGAGTTCCAGGCAAACATCTGCAGTAGATCATCTCCGTATGTTCCATTCTCACATTTTAGAATCGAAGGATCCCAAATTTAAATCCCTTTGGAAATAAATAATGCCCCTGAAAAAATATTTGTGATAGTGGCTCAAGATTTGTGAATTCGTATTTCAAAATCCCTCACACTAACATTTATTTGACAAAATAAATAGGTAGTTAAATATTTAGAATTTTAAGTTCATCACGTTTGTAACTTTTTTTCAGGATTGTGAATGAACCACGTTTGTTTTATTCTAAGAGAATGGTGAATAAGATAAACCAAGCACAAAAATCGTGGACTGCTAAGTCTTACAAAGACTTAAGAAGAATGGCAATACAGGACTTGATTCGAAGAGCTGGAGGCAAGAAATCAAAAGTTTCAAGGTAAAGCATTTTGCTTAGAAGATAGATTACAATTTTCAAGCTTGAGGTTCATTCTTGGTCACTTTTCCATATATTTTTAGTAATTTACTGTAACGTACAATCTTGACCTAAAATAGTAGGTTGCTGTTTATTTTTTTTACAAAAATTATTTGGTCTAAAGGAGATAAAAGTACTGCACCACTGATTTTTAAAACTACACATTTTTTTAGGGGGGGAGCTAGTAAATGCAAATCCCTTTTGAGGAAGTAAAACTTAACATTTTCACATGAAAATCGAAAGCGATGTAATGCAGCTGGCAATACTAAGATCGATTTATAAATCTTACGTTGCAGCGAAACGAGCCAACTCTTATGTAGAGCTGTTAGAGTTAAATCGTTGTTGTTGCAAAATCTATGCTATTACGAAAAAATAAAAATTAAGCGGATCCTCAAGATCAAGCTCACAGACCGGAAAATATATGTAACCTATCCAATAGCCAATAAAAATAAAAATTATAGTACAAACAAAAGCAGGGAAACCCAACATTTTTTTTTATTTTAGTCCTCCCTCACCAGCTCCAGTCAGCGATCAAATTAAAATGCTGGCATCACAACTCCCGGTGAATTTCGACTGGAGAAATGTCTCAGGAGTAAATTATGTTTCTCCTGTACGAAACCAAGGTAGGATTTAATCCTTCATACATTTTTAAATCTTGAAAGGCCCGATTGAGCAGTTTTCTCTCATATTTTAAAAGAATGATTAATTATTATCATCTTCATGTAGGGTATAGCTTTTAAGGCTGCTTTATTAATAACCACTTATGGATATGCTCCCCTCAATAAGCATGTTAAATTTGGAAAAAAAAAATCTATCAACTTAAAATCTGGAGAAAAAAAATTGTAGTTGGAACTTCGCAAATTATTATAAATGGAAAAAAACAACAACAACAACAACATTATTTAGATTTATAAACCACTTAATCTCAGGAAGAAGATCTTTTTATAAAAATAATTCACTAAAAAAATAACAATATGCGTGCATATTGTTCATCTTGAAAAAGAATATTGTAAGTTGAACTGTTCCACGCCTCACCACCAGATTTTTAGCCCTGAAAGTAGTTACACACAGCGAGTCATATGCTTGTTGTCAACTACCCAAAAAGTAAATGATGGAGAATATTTCACATTCCTCTATAAAATTAAGAAATTCCCAATTAATTAAATGAAATAAGTTTTAATTTTGCACTAATTAAGACATAATAAAAAATGTCTTTTCTTTTAGGTAAATGTGGCAGCTGTTATGCCTTTTCTTCTCTTGCTATGCTAGAAGCTAGACTACGTATCAAAACTAATAATAATCTTCAAGTGCAGTTTTCGCCGCAAGACATAGTCAGCTGTTCAGAATATTCTCAAGGTAACAAAATTTTATGCAGTTAATTTCAAAAAAATATTTTATGTAACTCTTGATGATATTCTTAAGTACAGTTAATTAGAACGATGATTTCCTACATTTAATTTCTCAAATGTGATAAGAATTTAGAAAAAAAAAATACTACTTCCTCCTCACTATTTTTGTCATTTTAATCATTGAAAGATAATTGAGGACATTGAGCAGGGACGTTTTCCCGAGGGTACCCCAACGAAATTCCTCAAGAAGGCTCTTTAACAATTACAGGTTGTGAAGGGGGTTTTCCTTATGTCATTGCTGGTAAATACGCACAGGATTTCGGAGCACTGCCAGAAGAGTGCTTTCCCTACGAGGGTCATGATGGCAATTGCACTAGGAAAGATTGCAAACGATATTATGTCGCCCATTACGAATACGTAGGAGGCTTCTACGGCGGGTGAGTTGTACCTTTTTATAGAATTGATCGAAACTATTTCTCTCTCACTGTATAAACTTCCTACATAGTATTAGTTACAGATGTAATTTAAATCTATCTTTAAAATAGTCTTTAGAATATTTAACAACACTTTTCCCCCCATCGGAGATTCCCTGAAAATCTCCACCTAAACTGATCTACATTCTCTAACGCAAATCGAGGCGCTTGCAGCTCCAACGAGCTAACTCCAACAACAGCTTTACATTGGAGTTAGCTCGTTGTTGCTCCAAGCGTCTCATATTGTCCATGCATGTGTTCTAGGTGTAATGAAGAGCTGATGAGACTGGACTTGGTGAAGAATGGACCAGTCACTGTAGCTTTTGAAGTCTATCCTGACTTCCAGACTTACAGTGGAGGAATTTACCACCACACTGGAATAGGGTCCAAGTTCAATCCTTTCCACGAAGTCAATCATGGTGTCCTCATCACAGGGTATGGCTTGGATAATAAAACGGGAGAAAAATTCTGGGTGGTGAAGAACAGTTGGGGCACGGCTTGGGGAGAACAAGGGTTCTTCAGAATAAGGAGAGGAACAAATGAATGCAATATAGAAAGCATGGCAGTATCAGCTTTTCCAATACCTTAGCTATCAATAGTAAAAATGTAAGATCGTTCCACATAAAGACCTGGCAATCCAACCAATTAAGGACTATAGCAATGCAAAAATACTATCAGTTAGAATTTAATTTCATTTTATTGGAATTGCAGTCACCTCCTTGTATAAAAATAGATGCTATTTATTATATTATTAAAAGGTCAAAAGTAATATTTTTAATAAAAAATGTTTTCTGTATGATAACTATAAGCTGTTGTTGATTTAGAACCATTAAAAAGTGTACATTTGTTTTCAAATGCAAAAATTATTTTAAAAATCAAGTAAAAGCAAATTCCTGAAAAAGTTAAAGTGAAAAACTATAATGTTGATTAAAAAATTTAGGTGGTACATATCAAAACAATTGGAAATAAATGGAGTGATACTTTTTATGCCATCAATTTAAATTTCCTAAGAAATAATCCTATTGCTTATTAAACTACAAAAAAATTTCAATTAAAAAATTCAAATTCATATTTTTTTTTTGAAAAACGAAACAACAATACGAACTAGAATAGTATAGTACATTAATTTATAGTTCTCATCTCCGTTTCAGACTTTAATTATATACAGTTCAAACATAATTTTGACTTATTTCATGCAATTCAAACATGATCTTTACCTATAATTGTTAAAAAGTAAAGGACTTCTTATACGGACCAGCAAAATTTAATTCACCTAAAGACTCTACAGAAAATAAGCAATGTTCTTTTGATTTCACTAAAAAAAAAATTCAATATATTCTGTATGCAAAATTACATTGCCTGTAGTTTATTTTAATGACATTGACAACAATTTAATACAATAAAGATTAAGTAATTGATCTTAAATATATAAAGTCAAGAAATAAGCAGTATATTTTTATAGCACATAAAATATTAAAAACCAGCAATACAGGGCAAATAAAAAATAAGTTTCAATTAAAATAAAATTTGAGCAATTCTAAATACTTATATCAAAGCAAATGTTAAAATGGCAGTTAAATAACATGAAATGTAGTTCATATACATATGGTGAGCTCTATTGTGCAAATTTCATATGGCTGTAATATCTACATCAAGATATTTACACACAACTTTCAACAAGCTTCTATACAATTAAATGGCAACTTTTCCCATTCTAAAATAGTACCATTTATATTGATCAGGAATGATAAAACATGTTTCTAATAAAATCTGAATACCCTCTACAGGAATTGCTATTTACAAATGATCAGGAACTGTCTGCAGAGCATCCTCAGTAGACCGCTGAAGATCACAATTCTAAAAGAAAAAATTACCAAATTTACGATAGGAATATTAAGCATGCAATTATAGGGTTCAATACCTCTAATATAAAACGTTTCAACATTTATTTAGAACTTAATTATTAAGTTACAAATTTCAAAAGTATAAAACAAGTTCTTCAGAAAATATCCTTTTGGTTTTTCATTAGTATCTCAACAGCCAATTATAAATTAAAACTAAGCATGACATAGGTTAAAAATTTGACATGTGCAAAAGTTTGTCCAGTGATTTACTGACATAACCTTTACTTAAAAAACTAAAGCAAAGTAAACCATTTAGCTTGCACAAGTAAGCCAAAAGGATTAATTTTTTGCAGGAAGGAATCATGCTGCTTTAGTTTTACTTTGAGTTAATTCGAATAAATGTACAGGCCCAAGAAAATAGAAAATGAACTTTCAAACATGTATAATCTTTATTTCACAATATATTAAGATACATAACATTCACATTTCTTTTCATTGATTCAATTGAACAAATAAATTTATAATTAGGAAAATAACGACGAAATAACTGAATCATCTATAATTTAATAATATATTTAACTCAAACTTAAAGAAAATTACAATAACTTTATCAGAAAATATTCAAATTGCTAAATAAAAACATATGCCAAAGATTTCATATAGTATTCGAAATCAAGGGCTCTGAGTGAAAGTCATTTTAAACAGCCAAATAGTACAGTAAGCATCTATAGCACAATTATATATATATTTTTAAGTACATGATAATATACATTATATTTTAAAACGAAAAATATAAAAAAATAAGTTTTTTGACAAAATATTTAAAGGATATACTTGTATTTCCAGATGAATTATTTTTAAAAAATCTTTCCATTTTACAGCTATATAAAATTTTACTTCGAAGCATTTGTTATTAAAAGAGAAGGAATATTGGTCTTTAAAACTCAAAATAACTTAAAGGAATAAATTGAATTTTTATTATGAATTTTTCAGAGTTTTTAAATACTTCAAATATTGGATCAATAAGATACATGAAAGTAAAAATAAAAATAAGGAAAGAAAATAAAAATAATTCGGAATGTGATAAATATGTACACTAGGTAAATGGTTGGAATAATAATTACAAAACATCATTATAAACACTCTCAGCTAAACTTATATACACTCACTATAATATTCACTTAAATATGGACATCACTGAGAAGTAGGAATTTGTAAAAAAGAAAATTCATCAAAAATTTTATGAAAAGTTTACCTGACATCACAAAATATTTTGAACCTATATTCTGTCCTAAACACTCCATATTTAAATAGCATATCCAAGTTACTTGCAGTCTTTACTGAGACAAATGGTTCAAAAACCAATTTCATTTTTATTTAAACTAGATTTGATGTAGAAAAAACTAAGACTTATAATAACTACTTTATTTAAATGTTTTTTTCCCCTAGAAAAGTGAAAACTTTAAACATTTATAAAGGATTAAGCTCAATCCTTTCATAGAATCAGAATTTATTTCTTTCAGCAAGTAAAAATTTTCTAAAATTTTAAATATATGCAACAAATTTTAAACCTAAGAAGCTCTGTGGCCTAATTTAAATCCATATTCAAATTAACATAATTAAAATAATATTTTATACAATAACATTAAATAAACATTACATCCGAAAATCTCATACTTCAAAATGCCCATGCACATCAAAACCTTCAAACTAATTTTTATGCCTAAGAGGGCTAAACATCAAACAAATATAACTATAAATTAGAAGTGTATGGAACATAAAATGCTAATGCTGTATAGCAAGCTACAGCAATAGTGATGACTAATGGCATTGAAATTATATATTAAGTGCATAGAACCAGCTATAAAGTATATGTTTGTACTACAACAGTTGGTAATAACTAAAACAAAATTTTAAAAATACCAACTTTAGTGCAACTATAAATAAAAATTGTCAAGACGTTTCAGACAACGATTGATAGAATGAATCTCTCATGTAAAACAATGACTACAGCCATCTTTTGGAAGAAAGCTCAATAGTTGCTTAGGAGATATAAATTATGTTAATAAACAGTTGTAGAGTCATAGAGAAATAATTTCTTTTCATCAAACTGTTTAACTTTTATTCCAAGATCCAGCTCTGAACTTCTAAACTTGAACTTGTCATCAAGAAAGCCAGGGATCTAAAAAGAATGACCATTTTCCCATAACAGTTGATTTTAAATTTCATTTAACATATTATCCATATTACAATTTCTTAAAAAGCTTCTACAAGGTTTCCATGCAATCATGCAAAAAAGCAGAGAAACAGTTATTTGAAAAGCAACCAAATAGTTTCTATTATGTAACAGGTATTTAAAAGAAACCACATTTTCAAATATTTTACTAAAACATATCATAATACCATAAAAACACTTTGTGATCACTGAAAGGTAACTAAAATCAAGAGGTTCTTTTTTCCAGACAATGCTATACAAATTAAGAGCTGAAAATGTAAAAAAAGCCGAAGAGAATTTCTTACAAAAGTTTGTTATTTAACAATGAATTGAAACAGTATCAAGACTGTACATGTTCATAATATAACTTTCAAATAGCTCATACCAGATAATGAACTACAGAAAGACTGGCATTGTTTCAATGAAACAAAAATAAATAACAATAAATGTATAATATTACAATCACTTGATATAATAAAAACTATTTGCAGTGGAGCAAAATATTCAAAACTTTAGTCGGAACATAACAAGATCAACAAAATAGTACTAATTTCAAAGAATTATAAAAATCATACATGGCAAAAAAATTATTAATAACTAATTATCTTAACTTTTTGAAATAAACCTTTGACTAATAGTAATATATTTTGACTTTATAAAATCTAGTTTAATTTACATTAAATAAACAAACATACTATTTAATTTTTACTTTTTTCACTAAACAATGCAAATTTTAAATATCTAACAACCAGACTAAAGAATTTTTTATAATACAGTGCATCTTGAATAACTCTAATGTCTTTAATTCAGAGTCATGGATAATTTGAAGGGTTTTTTGGTACCTTGAACCTTGAACTTCCTACTTAATCAACATTAAAAAATGTAGATGATTAGAAATTCAACTCCTTTGTTTTTTTATATAAAACTGATAATCACTCCTGGTATGACAAAAGTGAAGTTCTGACTTTGTAAGGGGGTTAAGCGGACCTGGAAAAAGTTGTAACCTTCCCCCGAACCTAATAAAATTTACCCGAACCTAATGTATTGCTCCTATGGAGCTGACAGGGGCTTCCCCCGAACCAGGTTCGTAGGTTCGGGCACTTTTTCCAGGTCCGGGGTTAAGTTTTGTTCTTGTAAGGAGGCTGTTCTTTTTGACAAAAAAAAAAGATGTTATCCAAAACACTATAGCAAGTGATCAGTATTGTAAGGAATTAGGTGGTGAACATTCAACATGTATTTTAGAAAAACTACCCTTCAGAACAAGAATTAAACGATTGCTGAACAGAAAAGAGACCAGTAATTTTTGAAGCAGAAAGTAATATTTTAAGTTATTCAGTGGAGGTGTAATTAAAGTTTAAAGATGAAATTTCTTTAATTCCAAGTAGTTGATAATTGAAAAATTGCTTACTTAATTGATTGATATTGATAATAATTGATATTGTTTAATTGATTGCTTACTTAATTGATTGATTTGCTTAATTGATAATTGAAAAATTATTGGTAGTGGTCCCATCAGCTTCAAATTATCCAAGTTCTATCATCTCAAAAAAGAACAAAATTAACCAATTTTAGCAAAACAGTATAAAAATTAAACCTAATAGCTCATTGTATTTAGTTATAAGAGAGTTGGCAAAGCAAATTAAATTTTAAAGGATCATGAAATACTGAAAGCTAACTATAGACAGCTAAAAAAATGTAATTATATTTTTATAATGAAAAATAAGCCTATTGGGGAGTTTATTTGTATTTATGGCTTTTAAAAATTAAATACTAAAAGTCAAATAAGTGGCTGACCATAAATGATGTTACACTCAAAGAGGGGTTTTTGTCTGTGATGTGACAATAGCCTTGTTTCATATGGCCAAACCAGTCTATCTAGAGAACTGGAAGGCTATTTACAAAGTGCACCCAGGTGACTGATAATATCCCCTGTTTATATGCAGTTATGCACTCATTTGACTCAAGGAAAGAGTCATGGGACCAGTGAGATCAGCCTTCTTTGCTCTCTCTTGGGGTGTGCAAGGCATTATGGGAAAGGGAGTGATTCCAAATGTAGGGGTGAAAAAAAGCCTAGGAGAAAAATTCTTCCTCTTTTTCTCCCTTTGTAGGGACACCCAAGGAAAGCAGAGCAGATGAAGGAGAGGGTGTTGAAAATGAAGAAAGAAAAGTATGGCATCCTTAATGAGCAGCTAAACTTTTGTGAACAAATGTTTAAATTGCAATTTAGATACATTCCTTGAAGTAAAAACAAACTGAACTGTAAGGTTTAAGTAATGCAACATCTAAATGAAATACTCCTATCTCAAAATACCCATACAATAGTCATTCACCATGCATTTTTCATGATTATTAGCCTCTTAATAGTATAACTGAAAGCTTATCTAACCTAAGTTGAATATATAAAATGGAAATAAATACAGGCAGTGTATAGGTGCATTTAAAAGCAAATAGATATAGCATGTTCATATAGAGATATTGAGCAAGTTCTTAATTTGGCATTTATCTAGCATTTAGATTCTGAAATTTTTGGTAAGCAATTATAGGACTTACATTTACTTTCCCAGCATAGTCCTCCCTGAGGAACTTCCATTTTCCTTGATGGGTTTCAAGCTGGCGTTCTACAAAATAATCTAAAATAATAAAAGACGCAGTGCCGCAACTACTTCTAACTGGGACCAATTTAGAACTTTATTTTTAACACAATCAAAAGTTTTAAAAAAAATCCAACATTTTGATTCATCATAATTTTTGTAAAGCCATATATGCAACTAGGCTGCTTAGTTTTAACAAGTGATATGAAACAAAAAACTTCATTACAACTAAAAACTGTAAGTAATAAAAGACAAAAAAAAAAAATCCACAAGTTTGATTGGAAACTTCTAACACATTCTACGCTTAAAATTTTCAAGGGTTTTTAAATTAAATTTTATTTGGTTTAAAAGAGTTTTATAAGTTGGGTGTGAATGAACTTTAACTACAATAAAAATTAGTTTTTTAGTTAACAGTTTAAGATTTTGTATACGATTCATAAAATAACAGACTATGGGGAAAATTCCATCATATATTTAATTTAAGCAGTAAATAATCTGACTTAACTATTTTTAATTTTCTCAAAAGAAATTGCTGTGTTCCCCTGTAGATTATATAGTGGGAATTATGGTAATTGTAATTGTTTTGTTTGTCTAATAACTTAATACCCATTTAAGGTTAGCAAAAATAAGCAACAAACTAGTTAAAACTAAACAATTTAAAAGTACTTAATTCCTTCAAATTAAAAATGGACACTGAACTGTTTCAGTGAAACAAATTAATAGGAAGTAATAAATGAAAGCCTTTTATCTCATAAAATTTTTTAATTAACATGTTATGAATAAATTATAAAAAAATTATTAAGTTAATTAAAAACTAAGTTTCATGAGATATAATACAAAACTAGTATTTTAGAAAATTAACTTAAACTAAATGCATTATGCAGTTCAAATAGTAGGTACTATGAAATTAATTTAAATAAACTTAGCATTCTATAAGGCATCAAGTTAAGTTTTTCAATCCAGTATTTACTTCTGAGATAGTGATAAACTTTTTGACAAACATTGTTTGATAATAGAAATATCCACTGTTTATAGTTTGCAGAAGTAACAAATAGAAAACAGTAGACATAAGTTGCAAAAGCAACACAAAGCAAAGCTGTATTAGCTCAGGGTTGGCAAAACCCCGGATTTTATTGAAGAAATCAAAGTGGGTTGTTTTTTTCAATAAAACACCCATGAAAAATTGGGTGAGGTTTTTTTTAGAAAAAGTATTTTTTAAATTTAGTTGGTTTTCACTATAGTAAATGAGTTTTTTCAAAGTTGAGGATGGTGCATTTTTTTTTTTAAGTTCAATAGATTGTTTAAGAATTAGTTGTTTTTATGAGTCAAGTGTTTCTTTTTTTCATATTTAACTGGGTTTTTTCAAAGTACCATGGTTTGTTAAGAAATTTGGTGTGCTTTTCAAAGTTTCATAGGATCTTTTTATAAGTCTAGTGGTTTCTTTTAAATTTATGACTGGGGTTTTTCAAAAAAAAAAACCATGGGTTATTTAAAAAATTGGTCAAAAAATGTTTTACACAATTCAATTGTGTTCTTTCAAATTAATAACTAAAATTGGTTTTTCATATGTCACATGGGTTGTTTCGTGGGTTTAGTATGAGTTAAGTGTGCTTTTTCAAAGTTCAGAGTGTGAGTTTTTATAAGTCAGGTGGGTTATTTTCCAAGTTTATTTTAAAAGCCAAGTCAGTTTCTTCATAAATAGGGTATTTAAAAACTATGTGGGTTTTTTCAAAGTCTCTTAGGTTGTTTAAAATTTTGATAGTGGGTTTTTCACACATCAGTCATTCTTAAAATGTAATGTATAATTTTTTTTTACAAATTTTAGTCTATTTAGATTAGCTTTAATAATTATTAAATAATGAAAACGACTTTTTCAAAGTTAAAGTTTTGGAAAAATATTTTGTCATAAAAATTAAGTACAGTTTATTCTCGATATGATGAATTTTGTTATGCTAAAAACATTCGCTATTGCCCCCAAAATACATTTTTACCTTAGACATTAGGTATTCCTCTAGTGTAATTTTCAATTCTTATATAGAAAACTTTTCACTAAAACTCTTGCTTTAACAAATTGTTTTTGGGTTTAAAAATGAATTTTTCCACATCAGCACTATTTGGCCAGTTGATGATTCTGTTGTTAGAAAGAAGGGGGCTTGTGACTTTTAAATAAGTGAAAGGTATACAAAAGTATGGTGTGGTTTTAAAAATTAGTCTGAAATCTGTCCTATTGGCAAATATTTTCCTTAACTGGCTAATGGATTTTCACTTAAGTTCATTGCTCAGTAACTAAAACATTGTTTTAAATTAACTGACAGTCTGAAAATGAATAGATATAGACTTTGCTGCTTTTTAAAATAAAAAATTAGCTCAGAAGCATTATGAAAAAAGTTGTCTGACTACTATGATGTGCTGAACGTTTCAAAAAAATTATAAATGAGTAAGTTAAATTTTAATTTAAGCTCAAAGTTTGAAAATTTAATAATTAAAAGAATTTTAATTTATTTAAACATTTCTTTTGGTTTTCCAAAAAAAAATGTAGTACTGAATTAAAAATAAAATTAGAGCTGAATTTGGATGTTTTACTATATAATACCTTCTTATGACATCTTATATTTTGTTCTTTTGGGCCTTCTTTGTTATGATAAACTCTTAATCTCAAAAGTCTCAACCCATCCCTTAGACTTCTTTATATAGAGAGTATACTGTAAATAATACTAAAGCCAAATTCAGTTTAGTTTTAAAATTTTAAACACCAAACAAAAGTTTTTAAAAAAATCCTGTGAACAAGGACAGTTTTTGTACAATAAAAATTTATTAGATCATAATTTTGTAAAATCATTGACACACATTTAGTAGTTGAACAATTAGTTACAAGTGAGATAAAATAGGTTCAACTGGTAAATTAAATTTAGCAAAGGTGCCCATTAGAGTCTATTTTAAATTTTTCATCATTCAATATCAATTTTTATTTTTATTAATAATGTAATTTGTGATTTTGGGATAGACACATTTCTTTTGACATTTTTTCCCAAAATGCCTCAAGAAAAAAACAAAATTCAGATCTTCATAAAATTTACATTTTAGTTTCAAAAACCGGAAAGAATGCATAGTAACCAATACAAGTTTGACTACTCTATGATAAAAATGTTAATGATTTAGTTACATGGCTGATTTTAAACACCAAACAAAAATCAAAAACAAAATTGTTTAAATAAACTTATTCAATCCACCTTAAGACTTTCTCAAAATAAGTAAACGTTGTGAATAAACTGCAAAATTTCTATGGGCTTTTATACCCCGTTTTTAAAATAAAAGAGTAAAAAGGATTGAAAATCTCCATTGTTATTTCTGGCAGTCATTTTGAAATAAATATCACATATCATGCCAAATCACACATATATAGAAATCAAAATTTCTTTTGATTAAAATATGTACTATAATAAGCTTTTTAATTACTATGGATTCAAACATCCACTATTGCAAGAAAAAAGATGGTCACTTATAACAATTATATAACTATCATAATAACAAAGTGTAATCCTAATTTCAGATTACAACAGTCATTACTTTACTTGTCTTACTTCCCATTTTATATAAGTTAAAACCTTTGTAGCAAAATGATACCCCAAAAATGCATTAAATTCAGAGAAAATGTGGTTTCTCAAAACAATTTTAAAATGATCCTCACGACCTCTATCATCATATCAATAAAAAGTTGGAGGCTAACTCTTGCAAATGCTATGACATTAAAATGTAAAGAAACCAGTAAAAAAAAGTCTAGTTAGTGAATTTATCATTTGCTTCTACAAAAGCATGCTAAGCAGACACCACAAAAAGGATTCAAAGAATCAATTTGGTACAAAAAGTCAGAGCAAGCTGTTATATTCATTCTACAAAGCATACAAATAACACATATTTTCATCACGAAACAGTACAAAACATATTAAATATTAACATGCATTTGGAAACTAAAACAGTAAACATTTTTATGACATTTATTTACTTTAAGACATACAAGGCCTTTAATTTTGCTTTTAAACCAATATAAAATATCCCTTTACAATTAATTACTTTACTGCTTGAACCTAAGTTCTCTAATTTAAATTTTAAGCCTATTACAAAACCTCAATAATCTTAGCAAATTTACCAAAGGGACCAGTCATCCAAGTTAACATAACATGAAAAAGAATTATTTAATAAAAATTTCCAAATAAAAAAAATCACTGTATATAAAAGTTAAGCAAAAAATATTAGTTAATTGAATTTAAAAGAAATATAGCACTGAATAACATTTAAACTTCATTGTCATTGCTTTCTCACCTCAGGTTTATCTCTATGAGTATCCACAGCATCCACAGGAAGTTTGAAGAGTTCCATTTCACAACCATATGCAACTGGAGTCAATTTAATGACTGTATGTAAGGGCACTCTCAAATATGGCAATTGTTCTGAAGAAATACAATGCCATTTTTAACATATTTATATTTGAAATAAATAACAATAGAATATTACAAAAATAATACTAATTAAAGTATACATTTAAAGCATTTTAAATGTTAATATGATAAGAAATCACCTATAGAAGTATATTTACCAGAATTTTTGTCCAAGAAGTATGCTAAAAGACATCTTAATACAGCCTGGTGACCAACCACTAAAACATTTTCCTGTCTTTCAAGTTCCTAAAGAAAAAAAATAGTGCTGTAAATGGTTTAAACATAAAAATTGCATGAAAAGTTTTTGTTCATTTGAATATTCTTAAATATTACATAAAAGTTGATAAAACAGACAATTCTGAAACAATTTATTATACCTATTTGAATAAACATCACATAATCTTATTGCTTTTATTTTAAGAAAATATTTTGCAAACAATAGAATCTTTATTATCTATCACCTGCGGGACCAAGCAATGCTCAGTTTGCTAAAGAAGTCCGATAATCTAGGGAGAATACAAGAGTAAAATGTTTGGTTGTTTTGTCATGAGAGGAATAAATTCAATCTATAAAGCTAACCCGCAGATAGTTAAATAATATGACGAGTTAGTAATCAAAAGTCAGATATTGAGGTTCTACTATACCTTTAAAACAAATACACAAGTTCAAAAGTAAATTCCTATAACTATTTGTTGTTACATAGCACATTGTAAAAAAATTGAATTTGGGAATATTGAATTTGTGTTATTAAATTAATTTCTGAATAATTAACAGAACACTTCAAGACTTGATACTTTTATTACTAATTAAAATTATCCCATTCAAGAACAGTAATAAAATGGAATTATTCAAGAAAACCTAGGTAGATTCTGCTTATTAGATACACCGGTATGCGGGGAAATCTGCTTAATACACAAATCCTTAGAAACCAAACTATTCAAATAATGCATGTTTTTCTCTGCTTAATGACACATAAAGTCACTTAATAAGGCACAAAAGAAGATGCATGATAAAAATGAAAAGAACATCATGAAAAGAACAAGCATACATACCATTATCACAGGTTCTAATCTTGCAACTAAATCTTCATAGGACTGTAAGGAAAAATTACCATTAGTTTCATAATAAGTTGGAATAAACACCCAGAAGAAATTTAGGATTTAGGTATTTACCTCTCCTCTGGGATATCTATAATGGAATTTGTCCTGGTCACGAGCAGCAAAGTCCTCCGGGTATCTTTCTTGGATTTCTTCATAGGTCATTTCCTCACAAATACCCTAAATTAAAAGCATATTAATAGAGCAAGACTAATTTATCAGAACTTTGCAGAAGCTTTAAACTTCCAACAATACTCACAGCATCAATCTCATTCAAAGCCTTCCATCTTTCTTGGGGAGCATCAATACCTGCAGCTGTTTGAATTGTTCTTTGTAACTGACTAGTCCAAACACGCAACCGGGGAATGTCTTGTTCTTGAATGAAACGAGCTAGTTGATGGGTATACTGCAAAATTATACTGTAGTTAATTAATACCTAAAAACCTCACATAACAGCAATTTTTTGGTTTCATGATAAATAAAATTAGCATAAGTTATAGTTTATTCAAACATTACAATCTTTCAAAATCAGAAAATAGAACCTTCTCTATAAATTAAGTAATTAATTCAATACATTTATTTTTACAAGGTAATAATAAATACTTTTACTACCATACCAATTGTAAAAACACATAGATTTGAATTAGATTAATGGTAACCATTTTAATAATGATAAATTTTCAATAATATACAATAGTCAGTATTTAAAAATAAGAGTCATAACTACTTCAGTAACATGTGAGAATACAGTTAAGATAATCATGACTAGGAGTTGAAATGAATTTTACAGACACTTATAAGTTAAAGTGATCATGATTCAGGAAGAGACAATGATAAAAGACCGACGACATCGCAAAATAAACATCATTCATACACATATTTACAAATAGATCTACATTCAATTTGTATAGTAAATGCATTTACAAACAAGACTGTTCAAGGTAACTCTTGATAAATTTTATATCCTCAAGAAACTATTTGTAGAATTTAAAGTAAAAGCTTCAAATGGAAATAAAATTTTCAAACATGTATAATACGAAAGACTGAATGAAAACTATAAAAATAGAGCAAAAAGTTACTTGCCTCCCATCCTCGATCAGAAAGCTCAGCATCACCTCCTATTCGGCCTTTCAAATTCAAAATGCTCTCACCATGCTAAAAACAGAAATGCAGATAAGCACATATCACCAGCTTACAGGAGAAGGTCACTATAAGTCACTTTTGCTAAAGCTTTTATAAGTGGTAGAACGGCACCAACGAACGAGTAAAGCCTTGTCCCACTTTAAAATTGAAAAGCAATAGGTTGGTTTGTATATTTGCTTGGCCCAAAAGAAACTCATTGATATCGCCAAACCTGGCTTACCTTCTTGTACTTAGTAGTTGAGCCAGAAGTGACTTAGGGCCTTTCTCCTGTAAGCCAATACTAGAGAGAGATACGAAGATATGCTAAAAAAAGATAGAAGTAAACTTACTCTTGTTACGTATATAGAACGAGGAAGTATATGAATGTTCATTAAGTAATAAACTACTCTACTCTGGATATGACCTGTAACATAAAAATACATCTTTTAGTAGATTGTATAGCACAGAAGTTTTGTTTAGAAAATCATAAATTTATCTCGAACATCAATTCTGCTTCTTAAATTAGCATTAAAACATAATTTTAGAATGTATTGAAATGTAATTAAAAGGTTTTAAGATAATAGATTTTTAAACTATAGGCAGGCAAGTTACTTTAGGTGAATCAAAAAGTTATTCAGTCTTGAAAGTATAAAAATCTTTGTAAACAAGGAGGTTAAAAGTTGAAAAAGTTTTCATGATGAAACAGGATAAAACCTTTTTGTTTTAAAAAAAAATAATTACCGCCATGCAGTTAAAAGCTAAACTCATCGGCGCAACAGCCCTATAGTGGGCCAAGTCCTACGATGCCCATCTTCGTTTTCTTGACTGTGGGGCCCTGGGGTGCAAGGCATATGTCCCGGTTAGGTGGTCAGTCTAACGCAAGACCCCCAGTGTTTAGTTCCCAAGCACGCTTGGTCCTCAATTTATCGACCCACTCAAGGGATGAAAGGTTGAGTGGACCTTGCCCAGCCCGGGAGCAAGGAATCGAACCCCGGACCTGTGGCACGGAAGAGCTATGCGCTACCACTGCACCACCGGGCTTCATGCAGTTAGTACCATTCCATTAAAAATAGTACTAGGATAGATTTCTTTCCAACTTTCAACCAAGTGTTTAAAATAAATAAAACTTGACATAAGAAAAATTCCCAAACTAACATATTTAAACTATCATACTCATTATTTATTATTGGTAACAGTAACACAGTTAAAAGGGAGAAATATGAACCAGAGTGGATTTAACAACTTGAGAGGGTAAAGTAACTTCAGGACAAACCAATTCACATAAAATCCTCCAATTGATACTGCTCTTTAATTACACCATACCTGCCAACATTGAGATTATAAAAAAGGAAGATTTTAAAACTCAAGATACCCACAGCATTTTTTACACTAATAAGTCAACAAGGGTGCCTACCATGGTCTACCTATCTCAATAGGTAGCATAAATCTAAGAAAAACATACATTTTTAACAAAATATGTATGTCCTTCCACATCCCTAACGTTTTATAATTTTGGAGTCTGGAAACATTTTTTGAAATAATTGATTAGCACAGCTGAGTGGCAAATAATGAAATCTGTCAATAAACATTCTGCATTGGTAACCGCTTTCTCCATGCAATTCATTATTTTTTACAAAGAGATCTAGCTATTCATTATTTCCAACAGCAGAACAACTGCTTTTAAGCTTTAATCAAGTCGGATTAATAACTGATGAGAAAAAAATCTCTTAACTGAGCAAAAAACGGAAGAAATTGATTGAAAAACAGATGACGGAAGATTCTCTAAAAAAACGGAAATCTTCCGGCTAAAACAGAAAAGTTGGGAGCTATGTTACACTAAAGGAGAAAAGAAAAATATGAACAACCATTTCCAACCTTCATGCCTGTGAACCAGGACTTTCTCTCCTGCATTAAATATCTTCATAAAGGAATAAGTTCCTTCCAGTTGCTCATCAAGAGGATGATAAGCTTTTTGATAGTGTTCTATTCTTTGCATAAAATCATGCAGAGCCTCCTCTTTATCACTATCTTTGTAATCAGGACTATGCACTTTTACTTCCTGAAAATATATATAGAAACTTATAAATGATGAAATGTTAATGACATATTTGAATGTCAAATTAGTTAAACAGGAGAAGGGTTTATTATAATAAGTTTGTATGTTCTGTATGAAATCATTGATAATTTAAAAAAGTAAATAGCCTTTTTTACTGAATCTTTTAAAGATATTTATTCTTGGTTACAAGCATAAAATCAAAGACTTATTTTGTAAGTCAATATATTAAAAACCAATACCTACAACTGTGTCAAAAAATAAAAATGGAAACTCACTCTAATATTTACTTCAACAATGCCTGGATCATCACATACAGATTCAATGAAAAACAACTTGAAACCATACTTTTCACAAACAAAATCATGAATAAGCTTTCGCCTATCACGAGTAGTATTAGTTGCATCATATACCTGAAAAAAATTATCATTTGAAAAATTTTGATGATAAAATTTAAAAAGTATCTGTAAAGAGGGTACTTGTGGATTCACCGTGAGCAAATTTTGCAGTTGTCTGGTCCATTATTATGGAGTAGTGTACACTGTACAATGTTATCATTTATCAAATCACAATTAATATTGATTTGATACTAAATACATTTGTACACTCATTTCTTCTATACCCAATATTCAAAGATATAATAAAATTTTACTAAATAAGTCAAAAAATTTCTTACAGCAACTTCTCCTTCAGTCTCAAGCCACTTACAAACATCTTCTAGTGCATGGAGGGCACACTGACTGTCAATAAAGAAAATTAAGCCAAATATTAAAAAGCAATAAATATTTTGAAAATCTGTGTTATAAAAATTGTAAATAATTTTAACTTAAACTAAATTACTAAACTTCTTCAACTTAATGATTATGGGAATTATTTCAAATGAATAATTGTACCAATTATTCCTAGTAATTTTTATTACTTTTCTTTGAAATGTATCTACCAAAACGGGAAAACTACAGTAGAATCCCTTCATAACGACCCCTTCGTTATAACAACAGGAACTTGAAGTACCGATTATTTTTTCCATAGGAATAATGTTGTTTTTAATGCCTTATACAAACCCCAAATTTTAGTCAGAATTCCTAAAAATCTGCTTGTTAGGAGGCTAGAACAGAAGAAAAGGGATATTGGGAGAATTTTTGATAGCCAAATTACTCTAACTAAATTATCAGGTTCTATAATGTGTTGGTATGTTTGCATTGATTCCTTTATATTTTGCCCCTGTTGAGAATGTGCTATTCAAGGTAGTATATCCATATTTAATTTCCTTTTTGTTCTTATTTGGTTTTTCCCAGATTCGTTACATCGTCCCTTCGTTAAAAACGGCCCTATTTGTTGGTCCTGTTGTAAGGGATCGCTATATCAAGGTTCTACTGTATAATAAAATTTTCGAAAAAATGTTAACTTACAAATTATTTCTACAAATCATGCCTGATTTGCGTAAAAATATTAATGTTCATTGCAAATAACTTTTAAAGCATATAGCAATTTAATTTTTTAATAGTGGTATTTTAAAATTTTTATTTAAATCACATTGTTAAAAAATCAAAATATTAAATCATGATTAAAATCAAGCAACCTTGCTACTGTACATGTAACTATTTCATATAATATGCTGAAACTAAAAAAAAACTTAAAACCTTAACCCTTTATGTCCCGACGGGACTTATAAGTCCCGCTTAATATAAAGTCGAATAAAACTAAAACTATTCCATGAATTCGAACGAAACTTTTCAGTCCATACCGTTATACCTTCTTCTAATGATATATAGATGGCAGCACTACCTAGACCGTCAATTTCACTTAGATATTTGAGATCGATTTCGTCTTATGCTGTACTTTGGACCGCCATTGTTGCTGCAAAACTCTGTTCCTGTTTACGAGTGTCGTATCAGTAGATAAATAATTGGTAAGTACTTTATACTTTTTCTACCTACTCATTATGAACTCTCTTGTAATTATAATTAAAATCAGAATCAATTGAGTGATTTTTTCAATTTTTATGCGTTATTTTTTATGCGGGACTTATAAGTCCCGTTGGGCCTTATCGATCCTGGTACTATCTTAGTATGATCAAATATCCAGTATAGTACTATCTTTTTTGTTTGAATTTTGTCATTGCATTTTTGTTTAATTTATTTTTAGCACTTGAATACATAAAATAATCCTTATTTATTCCAATTTTTAGGATCTTGTTAGTTTTAATATTGAGTATTTACAAACTTTTAGATTTTTTCCCGTAGTACAAAACTCTAAATTTGATTTCTTATATTTATAGAATAATAAATAGAAGAAGAAAAGGCCTGACGCTGGAAGAAATTAAAGCCACCTGGGATGAATTGCCATCTGATGTTGAAACACCAGAGGAGGACAGTAGTACCGATGAATATCATATTCACCACAAGATGAAACGAATAGTTCTTTGTATAAATGAAAAAAAGAACTGTTTTTATTGTGTACCATGTTTGATTAAATAAAAATGCATTATTTTTTATTTATATTGAATGTTTTTCATTTTTCATACTGAGTCATTTCATAAGTCCATTCATAAGTTCATCTCCCAAGTCCCAACGGGACTTATAAGTCCCATGTAATATTTTATGCAATTACAATTAAAATAATTATTGTAAATGAATGTTACTTCTTTCGTGCCTTTCTGTAGTTAGTTTAAACATATAAAAAAATATATTGCACAATTTTTCTGAAAATAACATAATTTGGGACATAAAGGGTTAAAATTATAACAGCTAAAAATTTTTTGAAATAAAAAAAATATATTTAAAAAATAAAAAAACTTATTATACAAATTAAATATTTTATCTACTTTTAAAATTAATATTTGTGTAGCAGCATATAAAAAATAAAACATTTAAAAAAATATAACTTTGAAAGAAAAAAATCTTACTTTCTAATAGCCATTGCTGCAGCATTATCTGGCCTGAAAAAGTCATGGCTCTTGTACGCTTCAGTTGCTGATCTACGATATTCTCCCACATTAAAAACTAAAATATAATCAATTTAATAAAATTCGATGCAATGTAAATTTTTAATGAACTAAAATTTTATCAAAATAATCGTATTCAATGAATAAAAAATTGCAAAAGATGACTCACCTCTAGTTTTTATCCCAATCCAATTCAAATAGTGAGTCAACTTCTTTGATATGTAAGTTTTGCCTCTAGCAGGCAAACCTACCATCGCAATAACATGTGGCAAATTGACATAGTTGGTTCTATCACCTATAATTGAAATTTGAATAATGATTCAAAAGAACAAAACTAAAATAACTTACTAAATCTAATAGACTTAATTACGGTGTCATATTTAATTACAATGTCATATTCAAAAGCAAATAAAGTCTCAGATCGTAAAACAATAAGGTAGCAGGTTACTCATTTAGCAATAAAAAGTTTTTGCAATTGATTAAGATTAAGTTAAAATAAAAAAAATCTACACCTAAATCATCTACAAGTCAAAATTTTTCATTTAAATTCGTTATCTAGCTAGCAAAAATCAGACTGGCTTATAGTGTAAAAAAGCAATTGTTTTAATCTAAAAATTTTGTGATCCAATTTTGCTAGTCAGTTTTAATATCAAAACTAAAACACTTTCAAGCAAGTACCTAATAGAAGAAGAAAATCTATTCTCCCCTTTTACTCCTTTATATATGTATTCTCCCACCCTCTCCTTTTTATGGATTCGATTGTTTTTATAGGTCTAGTTCACAATTTAAAGGGTCCATTTAGTTTTACAATTTCAAAATTACTATTTTGCAATGATAGGCAAACCAGCAGTTCTAGATACTTGAATGCGATTCTTTTACGAATCCATTTGAGAAATAGCAAAATAGAGAGGGGGTTGAAACATCCCACTTGAAATTCTCATGACTGCTTGTTTTCTATTTTTTTCCCTTTAAAGGAGTTCAAGAAATTATCCTTTTCGGGTGCCATTCAAAAGGTCCCAAATGAACAAAAATGAGTTAAAACAACTACTTTTTAGGGTCAAATTAAAAAAAATTGACATAATATCGTTACCACCACGCCAAAAACACGAATTTGCTATGTATAAGAATAGCAGATTCGTGTCTTTGGCGTGGTGGTAACGATATAATATAATCGTATATAGTAGTATAATATAATCTAGAGAAAGAGGCCTTAGAAAAATACTTAGAGCCAAAACTTCTCTCTAAATAAAAATCTGATTAAGGCCCAGTATTAAAGCTTACAGTAAAATGGGGTAACTTTGGCCCAACCATCGGAAAGAAATTCTGCGTGCAGTATCCATAAAAAGAATGTGATTATCACTTATATCCAATGCTAGGCTAAACAGGAAGAATTGTTATAATATCCTTAAAGTGGGGTCTTGATATTCCTAAAATATGATCAATAGGGAGTTTCCAACTTCAGCAGTATCAAAATGTCAATTTTTATAAATCTTACAACTTTTTTTTGGAAGGACGATAACATGATTCAAAACAGCTAGGTCATATTTTTAAATCAATTATAAAGTCTTCTAACTATTTTTAATGCCAATAGTATTTTGTTTCCCTTCGTTGTTTGATAATTATTGAATTTTTATTTCATTGGGGTAAATTTGACCACGTTTTGGGGTAACTTTAGTCCAACGGTATCTGCTGGAATAAGTGAAATGCTATTTGTGTTCAAAGAAAAATTGGACTAATCTGGAGAAGAAATTAACTGTTTGTTAACACAAAAAAAAAATTAAAATTATAAGTTAATCTTTAAAGACTATTATGGTGTGGATGGTATCATTACCGTGTAATCGATGGTGTTCAAAGAAATATCAGTTTCTTGTTGATTTTGTTTGTTTTGAAAAAGAGGATTCTTCTCCCCAATTAAAACAATCAATTGATCAAAACATAAGGATGTTAAAATACTGTTAACAGTTCATCTATGTCTTTTCTTTGAAAATGTCCCTTGGTAACACTATAAAATAAAATCCGTTTTGTTTAAGTATTTTTTTATTGATTTTCTCATAAATTAAGCTTGAAATGAACTTTGAATATATTGTTATTATTGAGCAACAATTTTGAATGGTATAACATTGGGTAACAATGACTCAACGCGTTAAATTTTCGATTTTTGAGGTCTGGGCCAAAGTTACCCCAACTCAAGGAAACTTTGGCCCAAAATTTCAAAAATATTTGAAATTTTAATACACTCTTTGAAAACGGTTTATTGTTAACATGAAAAACACAGGAACTGAACATGTTGAAAATAATAGAAACCACGGACCTTTTCAAATTCGTTTTGACTAAAACTTTTGTTTGCTTTTAATGGGGAAAAACCCCACTCCGTTTGGGCCAAAGTTACCCTATTTTACGGTATTTAATCTTTCAATTAAAAGAGAATATATGAAAGTACATTGTAAAACAAATGAATTTCTTACCATCACCTGACTTAAATCATTATAAAACTTCCGGTTATCACTGACACACTCTTAATATTAATTTTAATACAAATTTAATTTTATTAATTTAATTACTTAGTTGTATCTAAATACTAGTTTAAATTCAACACTACCCTCATTATATTTATGTAAAAACGCACGAGATGTTACTTTTTTAAGAAGTATCATCCGCAAACAAATAAAGTTAGCCCTCCCCGCTCACGTTTTAGATCCGCCACTCCCCTCAACCACCTATTTTATAAGAAAAATTGTAAAATTCATGCCCTTTTAATTCTTTAGTATAATATCATAAATGACACAGAATTAAAGATTTAGTATTCATCTTAGAAATATAGCCATGAAATTTTTACTTCGAAACTACATCCTAAGAACATCTTCAGCAAGCACTCTTCAAGTCCAAACGAGAGAAAATTTAAGCTAATTAACAGAAATCATTTGTGAGCCCAATTTCTACCGACACTAACACGAACTAAGTATGAATGTCTCCACACCTCCCAGCAATTTGGCTAACGACAATGAGCAATATCAAGCGCCAAAAGGTCCCTACCTGAATATTTTCGGATGTCGAACGGACGAGACAAGTATCTCCCACCATTGGAACTCATAATTGGATCTCCGCTATCTTTACCCGTCAAGATGCAGGGAATTCCGAACACAGCGAGGAGGAAGTTAAACTCAAACAGCAGTGAGAATCGGGTTTTTCTTTCAGGAAGAGAAAAAAAACCTCAACAGCCTGTTTAGATTTCTTCAACCCAAAGCTTTCCTCATCTACCAAAACCAAACCTTGCTGCCCCAGAGAGAAAGGGGTGAAGAGAGAGTTCCAAACCAGTTTGCTAGAGTTAAAAATTGACGGTGGACAATTTTACTCCAACACCGGCGACGACCTTAGAAGAAAGGATAAGGTCGAGAGCGCGGTGTGATTTTAGCAACTAGTAAACAAAGAAAATTTAGATTTGGCAGCGTCATCAAGCTCTAGTTTGAGCACTCGGAGCGAAATCTAGCGGATGAGAGAAGATTCATTGAACAAGAGACAAAAAAAAATATTTATATCACGTTCACAAGGAACAATGAGTTGGAAATTAGGAAATGTAGTCTACCTTCATGTACAGGAAATGATAATGAAGATAATATTTTGATAAAGTTTGCAGAAAATCATTATATAAATGGAATGAACTGGCACATAAAAAGGCTCAAAGACGATAAAATTAATCGTAATACACTAATCTTTAGCTAAAAATACCTAGAGCGGAATAATTTATCTTTCTAGGAAAATGCTTAAATCGAAATGCTTCTCTAATTTATCAAATGACAATAAGATTTCAGGTTTTTCTCAAGACATTGTATAATATGAATCTATCTTGGATGATTAAAGGGAGTGAAAACGGAGAAACAAATTTTGAAATTAACTAACAATTTTGGATTAACTAACAATAACAAGATTTTAAATGGAAAATTAATTAATACATTGTTTTAGTCACATGGGGTGAATTTTTAAAATTATACTGGATATTTTTTCAGGAATTATAAATAGAGAATATTTAAATCAACGGATTTCTGCAACAAATGGTTTCTAAATAAGCATTGTATTTAATCTCGTGTTAATCTAATTTATACAAATATATTTAAATTAATAGATAGCGAGTTGAATTTAGAATCAAACACATTTCAATACATGAAATAATACAATTTTGGACAAAATATACAAAAATAAGTGGTGGTTTGAGCAACTGAACAGTACAGTTAAAAACCGGTTAAACACATCTGATGTAGAACCAGAGGCCAAGGAGGGTCACCCTCCCTGAGGTTGACAATGCATCATAAATGTTACCGTGTTAAATCGGTTAAATCCTGTTTTTAAAGAAGGACATGTTTTCCAAAATTTTCTGGGGGAAATAACTTTTTTAAACGAAACTTCATTATTACCCACTAATACTAAACAAACTACTCGCAAACATTAACCTCTATAGGATTTATATTAATTGCTTTCATCAAACTATAGAGATCATTTTAAGCGGGATCACAGCTGATAGAAGGATTTATTTGCGTAAATCAAATGACTTCATATTTTGACGGGGAATAATGTTTTTCAATTGCATCTTTTAAATTTTATCAAGTAGGTAAATTTTTAATTTTCTAAAAGACAAGGTTTTTTTGTTTAGGAATACCACTACCAGCTTTCACGCAAGGCGATACCATCAACATTACTGTGTCAAAAAAGTGTTTGAAAAGAGCACCGTAGCATAAAAAAATTGAGTCACTGTCTCTAAAGAAAATCTTTATGCGACTTCGCGTTAAAAAGGTCACTTAATGTATCTTTAGGGATAATAATGAGAAATATTTATTTTTAATGAAATGGTTTAAAAAAGTCATCTTTTTGTATTAATATGATGTTTCAGAATACGGAGTTTAGCTCATTGTAGACAATACTACGATATTTTACTATGGAAAAAATTATAATGCATTAAATCGTATCTCTCTATATTAAAAAGGTAACAGTCGCCACCGCCGTTTCAGAAAATTCTCACTTTGACAATTTCGAACAGTCACCACGCAAAAACTATTCAATAGAATATTATGAAATTTTCAACATACGTAGAAAAATATACGAGGGTCATTATCGTTCCAAAAGCTAATTGATGAGGTAACTAGTTTTACTACTATAAAAAGTATCCACATTTCAATATCGATAATTTTCACCGATATATATCGATATTTAAGAAATAATTAATCGACAGTAAAAAAAAAAATAGAGAATAAGTTGGGACTTATGCACAACAATTTTTAGCAGTCCATCATCCGTCTCTTTATTTTAACTTCCAGTTCTCGGCAGAGATTTTTTTTGTTCGTTGTTATACAATTGAAAGTAAAACCAATGACGTAACATATACACAAGCTACAGCTACAGATCATGAAAAATTTTAGGTTTTGTGAAAATTATGCATGCGGATGAGCGTTATCGTCGAGGTTTGATATTAGTACAGTCAAATTAGGCGAAAAAAGGGCCGGAGGTAAACATTTAGAAAAACAAGCAGAGACCCCCTGGGATGTATTAAGGGGGGTCTGAGGATGCCTCACCTGAAAATCCCAAAAAATCCGGTGACGGGTTTTCCGCCATTTTGAAAAATAAGTCGGCCATATTGGATTTTTCCATTGTTCATAAAAACAGCTATAACAGGCGAACTAATTGGTTTAAAATGTGCGTTCTTGTTTTAAAATGCGTAATTCATTGCGTTCTTTAAGTTTCATGCATCAATTATTGGTTCTAAACCATAGATTTTTTTAAAATTAAGCTAAAATAGCAATTTTTTTGTAATTTTTTCGGTTGTAGTTTTTTCGTTTAATACTGTGTCGTAACTATTATAAATATCAAGACCGAAACAACTGGAACTTGTTAAGGAGGGTCTTAGGCTATACCATACCAAATTTCTAAGAAATTCCTCCATTAGTTTTCCGCCATTTTGAAAAAAACGGCAGCCATACTGAATTTTCGATATTTCTTAAAAACTGCTATAACAAGCGAACTTATTGGAATAAAATGCTCAATTTTTTTTTTAAATGCGTGTCTAAGTATAGTGTTTTGAAATATCATGCAGTAAGTTAATATTCTTGAAGATTTAATTTTAAAAACTAGGAAAAACAGTAATTTTTCGGTCTTTTTCTGTTGTAGTATTTTTATTCTTATTATTGAAGAAGGTATTTAAAACAACTGGGTATGATGCTTTGGGATTTGTTTAGGAAGGTCTAAGGATGCCCAATGTAAAAATTTTAAAAAATCCCTCCACTGGTTTTCCGCCATTTTGAAAAAGAAGTCAGCCATATTGGATTTTCCTAAACGACAATTACAGACGAACTAATATAGATAGAAGGTTGATTTTTTTGAAGCACGTGTTTATATGTGGACTTTTTTATAAATATCATAAACATATTTAGGTTTAAAAAATTTAAATAATTGAAAAAATTTAAATTTTAAAATAATCGAATTTTGATAAATTGATCCATAATTTGGATTTTCCCTTTTTTTGTAGAAAGGTTCTTAAAAAATTAAGATAGATATTAAAATAAATAGTTAAAATAGTTCAGAATTCGATGAAAGAGGTTTGAAAAAGCCTTGTATAAAAATTTAGAAATCCCTTTTCATGTTTTTCCTAATTTCCTGTAATACGACCCTATTTAAAAATCGCGTTTGACCTTCATGTTTCGTTGAACTTTACTGAGACCATAGAGGGGTTTAGAACATGTTTAAAATGTTCTACAAAATTTCCTCGAACTGCTTGGTGGGGTATCCAATCCCCAATAATCGTTCGTATGTCATTGATGGGAGACACCTACTACACAAAGTTGTTAGGCAACGTCCAGCAACTTATACGGTATATATGAGCAATTCGTTTCCTATGTTTTACAACATTATTGTTTTACAACATTATTGTTTTACAACATTATTGAAAGTGATATGTGGTATTTGACGGCTATGATGGAGGTCCTGGTATAAAAGACGTGGAGCACCTACGAAGAGGGTGATTAAAGAAATCAATTGATGTTAATGTTGGAGAATGCAATGATGTTTTTTGCATCTCAACATGATTTTCTTTCTAATGAGAAGAACAAATTCTCATTTATTAGGCTCTTAAAAGTTTATCTGAAATCTGCCGGATGTGATGTTAATCAAGCAGTCGGTGATGCTGAGCTGACACTTTGATTGTTTCTCAAGCTATTAAAATAGCAGATTCCTGCCTATCTGTAATTGTTGGAGAATATTCAGATCTTTTTGCATTAGGGATTGCGCCCATGCAATAAAAGAATGTTACATAACATACTAATGCTTGGTAAAAAAGGCAAATATGATCGAGTATATAGCATTCAAGAACTTCAGAAGAGTCTAGGAGAGTACATGTTGGTACTGCACGCCTTTACTGGATGCGGTTCTACATCTGCACCATTTAGAAAAGGGAAGAAACTGGCTTTTACTTGCCAGTTTCTAATTTCGGGATTCAGACCAGCCTCTTCGTGGCCAGATGGATGTTTTCAATAATGCTTCATTTTCATCGGACTCGATTTCGGAAGACGGAGAAAAGTTCTTTTTGGCCATGTACGGTGCCGAAAGGGACGTTAAATCTAAACAAAGCAAGACATCACCTATACTTATCCACTGTTGGAAAACAAAAAGTGAGCAGTACTTTCAATTTGGCTGTGCTTCCACCTACTTCAGATGCTGCAAGTCAGCATTCTTTACGCGTGTATCTTCAGGTCCAGCAGTGGAGGTTCAATGGTCTATTGCCAACGGAATGGGGGTGGAAGCTATCTGATGGTAATTTTTTTCCAATTCCGCCGTCAAGAAATGTTGTTCCAGATGGACTGTTAAAACTAGTTATATGCAACTGTAAAAATTCTTGTGAAAGATTTTGTGACTGTAGAAGAAGTGGACTTGAGTGTTCTTATTCTATGTGTGGACACTGGGCAATGTGCTGGTTCAGGACGCAGTGACAGTTCCCAAATATTTGATGAAACTGAATGTGATGCAGATGCAGCTGATGAATCTGAAGCAAGTTCTCTAAATTCAACTGATTTAGATGAAGTCAATTAACTCCTTGTTCAAAGTAAATGATTCTAGAGAAATTCTAACTTATCAAGTAGAAAAGGACGAACGATGCATAAGAATTTCATTCCTTTTTTCATCAATGTAACTTTGACTTTGCCATTAACTTTTTAAGTTTATTTCATACAATAAAAGGACATTAAATATTATCTTGTGTGGTGATTTCATAACCAAACTTGAAAAGGTTAACTTTTTTTACTTTTTATTAACAGATTAACACAAGACTTATATTATATTAACTACGTCATTATTATTAGTAAGACTTAAGTTTATTAAAAAAATTCTGTATAAGGTATTTCAAAATACTAATCATTCAATATAAGTAGTTTATCAAGCACTTTTATGCACATTGTTGAAAACATTTGGGTATTATTTCTTTTTCAAACTAGGGGGAAATACGAAAAGGGATATCTAAATTTTTATACAGGGCTTTTTCAAACCTCTTTTATCAAATTCTGAACTATTTTGACTATTTATTTTAATATCTATCTTAATTTTTTTAAGAACCTTTCTACAAAAAAAAGGGAAAATCAAAATATGGATCAATTCATTAAAATTCGATTATTTTAAAATTTAAATTTTTTCAATTATTTAAATTTTTTAAACCTAAATATGTTTATGATATTTATAAAAAAAGTCCACATATAAACACGTGCTTCAAAAAATCAACCTTCTATCTATATTAGTTCGTCTGTAATTGTCGTTTAGGAAAATCCAATATGGCTGACTTCTTTTTCAAAATGGCGGAAAACCAGTGGAGGGATTTTTTAAAATTTTTACATTGGGCATCCTTAGACCTTCCTAAACAAATCCCAAAGCATCATACCCAATTGTTTTAAATACCATCTTCAATAATAAGAATAAAATACTACAACAGAAAAAGACCGAAAAATTACTGTTTTTCCTAGTTTTTAAAATTAAATCTTCAAGAATATTAACTTACTGCATGATATTTCAAAACACTACACTTAGACACGCATTTTAAAAAAAAATTGAGCATTTTATTCCAATAAGTTCGCTTGTTATAGCAGTTTTTAAGAAATATCGAAAATTCAGTATGGCTGCCGTTTTTTTCAAAATGGCGGAAAATTAATGGAGGAATTTCTTAGAAATTTGGTATGGTATAGCCTAAGACCCTCCTAAACAAGTTCCAGTTGTTTCGGTCTTGATATTTATAATAGTTACGACACAGTATTAAACGAAAAAACTACAACCGAAAAAATTACAAAAAAATTGCCATTTTAGCTTAATTTTAAGAAAATCTATGGTTTAGAACCAATAATTGATGCATGAAACTTAAAGAACGCACTGAATTACGCATTTTAAAACAAGAACGAACATTTTAAACCAATTAGTTCGCCTGTTATAGCTATTTTTATGAACTATGGAAAACTCCAATATGGCCGACTTATTTTTCAAAATGGCGGAAAACCCGTCACCGGATTTTTTGGGATTTTCAGGTGAGGCATCCTCAGACCCCCCTTAATACATCCCAGGGGGTCTCTGCTTGTTTTTCTAAATGTTTACCTCAAACCCTAATTTGACTGTACTATATGGAGAGTTACATCATATCGATAATTTTGCTTCGATAATATCAAGCTATCAATAGGGTCTTTTCGATACTATCAATAGTGGAAGTATCTATAGTCTCGAAAATTTTGCCATCCCTAAGCACAGGAGGCAGTATTTTTAAGGGTGGCAAAATTACAGGAGATCGAAGAAATCCATGTTGCGCATTTATGAAAACGATTCATTTCACATTTTATCTATGAATTTTATTTCCGTAATGAAGGGTGTGCCCTAACACGAGAAACCCCAACAGTAAACACTTGTTTGGCATGCTAAAATTCAATTTTTTTTCCCCACAGTTGATACCCAAGATGCTATAAGATATTAAAAAACGCGTTGAAACCCTATTTTAGGAAAAAAAACTAAAAATTTCCCGAGGAACTAAATATTTTCAAATACACCTACATTAGGCAAAGAACTCTGAATTGCCTGCACCCTGCAATATTAAAAAAGCCGAGGTCAAAATACTACCTTTTAATGTTTTAGAAAGCTATATTTATCTTTTTATGTCCGCATGGAATTTATGTTTAAAAATATAAAAGTTAAACAGATCCATATAGTACCCCCCCCCCAAAAAAAAAGTGAAATATCCCCCAGATAGCCTACTTTAAAAATGAACCCGAGAGGGGGCGGCAAGAAAATTGTAGCACAGGGCAGCAAAAACCTAAAATACGGGCCTGAATGTATAAGTACCAAATAGCTTTTCAAAATTTGCCTTTGTTCTTTAGTCAAAGCACAAAAGGGTTCCTCATAATATGCCTGATACCAAAGTCATAGGCATCAAGGTGGTTAAATCCTACTAATTAGTTATCTCATGAGATACGACACTACATAATTTAGTTACTCTTAATTATCTTAGTTCTACGGTACATTAAATATCTACATCTACCTATACACGCGTCAGCATTAATGACAGAAACTCATCAAAAATGACGTAACACGACCCATGACTTCCCGGATGACATCTTTCATGATGACCTCGCTTAAAGTTTGATACATTCGTATGAAGTCTCGCTGGCATGACAGGATTTACTATTACACGGTGACAGTCATATGACCGAAAAGGCATCTTGACCATAAGGTCAAGAAAGGAGGAAACGAGCCAAGACAAGGCTTTTTGTAGAAATTCCACATATTTGCATCTTGAAGCAGTGAGAAAAATAATAACAAAGGGGTTTTGGTATTAGAACTAGAACAGTCACACTCATTGCCATTTTATCATCGATGTTAAAATGAATGAAAATTGAGGTTAGAGGAATCCTAAAATTCATCGCAATTACAATTCCGACAAAATTTTATGTAAAATGACCTCCTGAATCCGAATATGACCTTTGTTTCCCCCCATCGGGTTCGGTTTTCGGGGACGCCCCCTACCCATTTTTAACATTGCCGATCTTTGTTTGGTTATAATTTCGATTTGGAAGGATGAAAAGCATTACTTTAGCCTTATGGCTTCTGAGATCCAATGGAGGTATAAAGTTTTAAAAAATAACATTTGTGTAGCAAAAAGAAAGGTTTGGGGTGACTACGCCCCTTAAATTGTGAAAAATTCACTAAAAATATATAGTGTTTTTCTTCACTATTTTTGCACTTATTTTTTACGTGATCCATCCCTTTAAGGGTTACAAACCCTTCTCCAACACCGTTAAATAATTTAAATACATAGCATTTTTTTTTTGCAAAAAAAAAGGTGTTAGTTTTCTCGAAGCCTCTCCTGTGTGAAGGGAAGAAATATGATGCGGGAAGTAACAGGAAAATTTTGGCCAGGTAGACGATTTTGATCAAGATGAATATGATTATACATTACACAGCTATACTAAAAGTATATTCTCTCGAAGTTTTTTATCTCAAAAAAAAAGTCGTAGCTTAGAAAACGGGCCGCGAGTGTCTTTCTCTCAACCCCCTGTAGTGAACAACTAATGATGGGTTGGTTGACTTATTAGGGTTTAATGGCACAAGGTTCAAAAACAGACAAAAGCTACAGGACATTGTTGAAGCAAGTATGAAGGCCGTTGTCAGTGGTGGTATATACTCTATACACCAATTTTAAAAGTCCATAAAAACAAGTTGATGAAATAAAATTTACAACTCATAAGTAATTTTTATGAAGTTGAAGAGTTGAACATGAAAAGTGCAGGATGAGGAGGATGCTTTTTGCTTTACTTTAAAAGATCAAGTAGATCAGGTGATGATGGGTTAAAATATCGGGAGTAGGCTGAGTTAAAATGAAAGCAAGAAGTTAAAATGTGTTCTACAGTTAAAATTTCATGATAATGAGGGCAGGTTGGTGGTAAATACGAGTAACTAGATCGCATATTGGGAGACTAACAAATTTAAAGACTCAAACTTAAATCATCCTTTAATTCCGCAAGAAAATAAACGAGGTACACGGTGATATGCACTAACGGAATGAAGAGAGTTGACAAAAATGTGTGCCAAGGGAATAAATCTTCTTGAATACGACACGAGTCAACCACGAGTTGATCACGGCAGGAAACCGTGTCAATGGCACGGCACCTGCTGCCAGACAAAAGAGCCCGTTTGAACTCGACAATCAGTCACTAAAATAGCGCATGCGTCTCTTCTTTTCACGATCCAAACGCTTTTTGTACAACAGAAAAACATCGGACAAGGAGCTGTGAAGGGCTAATGGCCCATGCCCAAAAACTGTGGCACAGAACAGAAATATAATAGACTCTTTGCCTTCATGCACAGAAAAAACATCTGATCACTTACATCATTCAGATAAAACATTAAGATACATAAAAAACTGTTTCAAGAAACCCTAGGCAGTCAAGTCAGTGTAAATCCTTCAATTCAATCCTGATTAGTGAAGCTGATTCTAAAAGCTGATTAACGTACATTTTTCACCTTCACTAAATAAAATCCTTGATTCACGTACATACGTATGTAGCAATTATACAAGGGCAGTGGCGTATATAGAAATTTATTTCGGGGAGGGGCCCAAATTTATTCATCATCCCCCATGCATATTTAATAGGTCAAATGTAACTTTTTCATACATTTTTAGGTAGGATTTGCGTAAGTCTTAATATAAAAACAGTTGTGAGTAACTAAGTTCCAAGTACCGGTCTGGGAAATTTTTGGAAATTTGGCCCTAAAAAACAGGGTTTTAACTTGTTTTGGTACACCAAGTTTGAATTTCGGGAGGGGGACCAGGGCCCCCTCGCCCCCCCCCCTAAAATACGCCCCTGTACAAGTGGGTAAAAACTAAGAATTTTACTGCTTTGGCCATTAAAAACACCAATTCCAACAAAATATTTTAGTTCTCTAGGATGGCGGGCGCAAATCTCGTCAGACTTCATTGGCAAAATTTTTACAAATATCCCCTCAAAACATTTAAAAAATTAAAATTAACACTTCTAGTTGATATATTTAAATTGTTTTATATTTTCAATGCTTGAATATTTTCCATAGCTAATCCTGAAATACCACATTTCAATATCCCTCTTTGAATTATTTTGGTCGCACCACACTGCCTGGTGTACCAAAACCCCCCATATTAATAAAAGATAGGTATTGTAAAAATTTTACTAAATTATATAAGAAACCAATATTAAAAATGCATAACATTTTATAAATTTAAACAAAAAATATTGAAAAGTAATACAATATCAAACTTTAAAATAATTTCTCTGTGCTTCTTAGAACATAAAATTAAAATTATTGGTAATACTCCTTATAAAACTTCATTTGATTTCATTTATTAAAAAATGAGATGTCTTACTCTTGGGAAATCCTTAATTATACTAATAATAATGTGTTTAATTTCATCTTCTTGATACGACTTAAAATAATTCATTCAATACGTGTGTGTGTGAGTGTGGTTTTAGTGGAGTCTAGTTCAACTGTTTCATGTTTAAATAAATTTTAAAAAATGTCCTGAGATTGAAGTTTTTGAGAATTTTAATAACTTTTCCTATTACATATATGCAGATAACCACCTCTTACCTCTACACTTAATTTCAATTGTCAGGAAATATAAGTATACCACTATAAGTTAAAACCTAAAATATCTTTTGGAATAATTTTCTAATCTGTTCAACCAAAAAAATTAAGTCTGTAAAGTTTATGTAGAGTAATATTAAAATTACCAGTACAAATCAAATAACTTAAAAAAATATGAATAACCAAGGTCTGAAAAACAAGACCAACATAATAAAGTTACAAGTGTGAGGTTAATTAATAAATATTATCCGTTCAACAAGAATTACACTGGATTCAAAATAAGAACTAGGTACTAAAAATATTGTAGAAAAGGCAAATATTGCAAGAAATTTAGAGCCAAGTGGAGTGGGATTACACATTATCAATGAACTTATGGAACAAATTAATAGTTGTAATTAATATTTGAGATTAAAATTTTTCATTGTCAAATTTTTTAGATCAACATTACTCATTGTAAGTATTTTATGAGGATGGATTTTAAAGAGGTGACATGGAAAGTTAGGGACCTCATCATTGATTCATATGAAATTAATATTTATCTGCTAATTTAGTTTCATAGAAAGGTATTATAAAACCTTTTTATTCCTATTTGCTTCTTGGGATATTTTAGAAGAGCTATAAGCTGTTACAAATTTATCATACTAAATATATTATTCTTTGAAAAAAATTAACTTGCAGTACTTGACATTTTAGGATTTTTCCAGTTAAATTTCACGAAAACTCCAGATACAAATCCTAGTCATTCATAGCAAATGGGAGATTTTTTGGATGAATACTTTGATAAAATATTTTTTTTTTCTTTTCAAACACAAATATGAGACAAAGACTTGCATGTTATCAAAATAATGCATCCAAAACTTTTAAAATTATCTTATATAACAAAAGAAGTGAAAAATGTTTTAAAATTGATTTTTATATTGATGTGAACTGAAAGTTTTTAGTTTTTAATACAATGTGAGATTAACTGATCAACTAATCAACAGGGGTTCAGAATATATCCACTAGAGTTTACAGAGTTATGGATATAGAGTGGAAAACTACAGATTTACACTGAAAAAAGGTTAAGTTTATCATGAATACCTAAAAGTTGGCTTTCATTGCTTTTCGATTGATACGCAGGAAAAACAACGTATCTGTGATAAATTGGGTATTTTCACAAAAATTCACATTTTTAGTTTCATCACATCTATGTTTTTGACTTAAACAAAGGTAGTAACTTTTTTTTGGTAGCTAAAGTTTGAGAAAAATAATTTATAACTTATATTTCAAGACAAGAGGCACTTTTGATCTAAGGTTATATTATATGTAAGAAAGAAAGACTAAGAAAGGGTATAAAGTTCATTAAAATTTATGGAATATGTGAAGATTAAAGCTTAAAAGTTCCCTGAAACATTTTCTGCGCCCTGTTAAAGTTGTAAACTGGTCCTGATACAGATCGACCACGAAGTTGAGTCGCTTGGGCAACCCCCCAAAAACCGGAATCTCTTCTTTTTTTTAGCTACCCCGAAGCAGCGAGCTCCCCCCGGGTCAGGAAAGGTCAAGCGACTGAACTTCGTGGTCGTACTGTAGTAAACAGTGTTACTAAGGCCATTCAAATAATACGCAAGCCCCTAAAGTGGAGAGGATTTGCTCTTCGCTTATTTTTCCTGACAAGGGGGGAGGAGGTATGAGTGATGCTTATGCAAGATGTTACAAATTACACACATTTTTAAAAATATCTTGTTTCTCACACAAATAATTTCAAAATTCCACCCAAAATAGGTTTTATATTGTATCTACAGAAAAACAAACAAATGGAGAGTCAGGCAGTTTACTCACATAATTATGATGGGGTTACAGTTTGCTTATCTTTGCTGGCAAGAGGGATTAAAAATGACCAAGCGTAATATTTGAAAGACCCCACTATACCAAAAAAGTTAACTACATTTTGGACAATTATTTAACTAGATGAGTCTTGAAGTATAAAATAATTAATGAAGTAAAAAAATCTACTTTATATAGTACTACAGGTAAATTTCTGCATCCAGCAGTTTTAAATTGGACTTTTCCATTTTAGGCTTACTCATTAAATATTTACAACACTTTCATGTAAAATAAGAAACCAACATTCCACATCCTACTAAGAGAAACTTAAATAGTCAAAACTATTAATTAAAATACACATTTAACTATTCAGTGAAACTAATAGTAAAAATATTTTCATTTTTACTTTTCTAAGATTACTTGGTACTTATGTATTATCCATCCCTATGTCAGCGATTAATCACCAAAGATTTTACTATATTTATTAAGTTTACTTTGTTTTATTTGATTGTATTTTTGTTAAACCCTTTATTTATTGCCAATTGGATTATTGTTAATTTCTTGTTTTTATTTTATCTTTGAATAAACTGCAAAGCAATTGCATGCTGATAATAAGTATCTTATACTTTATAATTTAATACAATGTAAAATACTTTAAGATAGGTATATATATAACAGGCAATGTGATAAATCTGAGCATTATTAATAATGCCCACGTATTTCGGGCAATGTGATAAATACTCATTGATAAATGAAATTAAATTTATCACTTTGCTCACCTTCATTTCAGGCATTATTAATAATGCCCAGTTTATCACTTTGCCAGTAACATATACACTGAAATAAAGGAAATTGACTCAATGAGATTTTAGCAATGACTATTTTTTGAGCAGCTCAAATTTGAACTTAAGACTGTTTCCACATTATGAAAAAATATTTCTGGCAGTAAAAGAATAAAGTTTTGAAAATTTGACACGTTACACATTACATTGAACTAGATTTCGAAGTTGTCTCAGTGAAAGAGCACGGTTAAGTATTAGTTTTGAAAAAGAATTAAAGTGTTCATTACATTCATTTTGAAGAAAAATCAAACGTTACTTCTTTACCGATAAACAAGAATTACAAATAGGAAACTCAATTATCTAATCATTCAATTAATCAAATTCTGAATAAAGTTTAAAAGTGAATAGAATCTCATTTTTGGCAAAACACATGTTACAAAACTCAAACTACTAAGCAGAAGAACTGAATATAGATTAAATATTAGTCATAGGTTAAATGAAAATACACTATTAAATTGCTTACCTCGAATAGGAAAAGGTTTTGTCCCATTACTAAACTTTTTACGAGCAGCCATCACACACAATGTAAACAATTAGCCGGCGTTGCCGATACGCGATACGTAAAAAAACTTGGCTCTGGAAATCGTTTTAGCAGACAGATCTCAGCTGAAAGTGAAAAACCTCTGTGTGAAAAACCTTTTCGTAAAAAAAGAAATGAAATTAAACTCTGAAATTGCTCTTGTGTGTAGTAACGGGGACGGGATACTTAGCGGTTTCTCTGCGTCATTCAAGATGACTTAAATTAATCTTCAGAATATTTCAAGATTTCGCGGTAACAACAGAGCGGAAATCGCTTTCAATCAAGGCAGCCTTCAGTTTGCCTTGAAAAATCTTGGCACGTTGACCACTTGATGACTTGACCGAAACTGTCTATTACGTCGCTGTGGAAGAAGTCCCGAATCAGAGACCACGTGTTAAATTTACAAATCTTGATGAGTCTATGACCTTGCTCGCTTCTTGAAAAAGGTAAACAACTTTTTCCCGCCCGAGTTTTTTCTATCCAGGTTTCTTCATCAATTTGTGTGTGTCGTTAAGATAGTGTCGTCATAATGCTGATATTATTTATTTAGTTGCGAAATATTTTCCTTTTTGGACTTTGCATGGAAGGTAGGAATACGCGGACCCAAACGGTATTAAATAAGTTCCTATTATTTTTTTTTTGAAGTAAAAATAGTTTATATTTACCTATACCTATTATATTTACCTATTTTTAAAGTATAATGGAATTGAATGCATGAAAAGATTAACATTTTTAATCTTTTTATATTTTTAATCTTGGCCCGTCGTGGCGCGGCGTCCCCCCCCCTCAACACTAGGTGACATAGATCAGAGCATTGCAGATTTATGATAGTATCTTTCTTTACATATTCTCGCTTTTTTATGGCTCTAGAAACATGATTTACCAATAAAAAATGGAATTTCTTGAAAAAGTTTGGGGAGCATTTCTTCCCTAATCCCTATGAGCCCCCATAAATCCGCCCCCGCGCATACACCCTAATCAAACCCTCACAATTTTTAGAGTGAACCAATATAAACAGAGATTCAATTCAAATGGTTTATTTTTCTCCCAAAATCCTTTATTCTTGGTGATCCACGGCAATTTAAATAAAAAGTAATTTTTAACACAAATTGAGTAATAACTGAGTTACCAGGGCCGTAATCAGACTTTTGTTACGGGGGGGGGCGTTTGACTCAACATTATTTCTAAGAAACCCCCGTACGAGTAGGCTCAAGCTACGAAAAGCTCAAAGTAAAAATGGGGGTCAGGGGTTTCCCCCCCCCTAGAAAAATTTTGGAAATTGGCCCCCAAAAGTAGTGTTTTAACTCATTCTGAGAACCTTTGGGTCAGTGGCGGATCTATGGGGGGGGCTATAGGGGCTATAGCCCCCCCCTTGGGACTTAAGTTTACACTACATAAAATTGAACTTTTTCGGAAAAAAAAAGTTTTTAGAAAATTTTGTTTAAATTTTCAAAATTTTAAACTTTTTTTCTTTTTTGTAACCTTTTTCACAATTCAAAGGGTCTACAAAGCAGAAAGCCCCTTCCAAGATCTTTAGCCCCCTGCATTTTTATAAACTCCATTCACTATTTAAGGATTTCTAGAGGTTTTAGCAATTACACATTATTAGCCCCCTGCATGTTTGAAGGTTTGATTCGTAATTTAAAGGGTCTATTCAATGAGCTTAGCCCCTAAAAACATTAGCCTCCTTGCGTTTTTATGTTTGTTACACAAATTAACGAGCTTTAGCCCTATGAAACATTAGCCCCCTCCATGCTCTTTAATAGTCTTTACAAAGCTTTTAGCCTTCTTGCGTTTTTAAATATATTTGGTTCACTATATTTAATGAGCTTTAACCCTTATGAATCCTTTCATGATCTTTAGCTCCTACAAGGCATTTAGCCCTGAGTTTTTGTAGATTCAATTCACAATTTAAAGGGGCCAATGAGTTTTAGCCCCCATAAAGAATTAGCCTCCTTGCGATGTTTTATAGTATTTAGTTCGCAATTTAATGAGCTTTAGTCTAAAAGCGTTAGCCCCCTCCAAGATCTTTAGCTTTCAGCACTTTAATATAAATGCGATTCAGAACTTGCAGATTCCAATGAGCTTTCTAAGCCTTACAAAGCATAACCTCCAAAATACTTAGCCCCTTACATTTTTATAGATTTGTTTAACATCTTAAAGGTTATGAGCTTTAGCCCTCTGCAAGGTCTCTTAACTCCCTGGTTTTTATAAGATTCACTTTTTAAAAGGGTCTAATGCGCTAAGTCTCTTACAAAACATTTACCCTGTTAAAATAGAGACGGGGTTACGGAGTTCAAACCACCACCATGAAATTCTTATATATTACAGGTTTTTTCCTTTGAAAACGAGTACAAGAAATCATCTTTTTCGTGTGACACTCAGAGTCCCAAATGACCAAAAATGAGTCAAAACACAACTTTTTAGGGTCAAATTTTCAAAAATTTTCTTGGGGGAGGTTCCCCCAAACCCCCCTTATGCCTCGGGATGGATGTATTATTCACTAAACATTGAAATTAAGTGCACGGAAATTCACATTTGATCTATATTCTTGGAAAAAAATATTTGACTCAAATCATCGTAAAAAACCCCTCCCGGTTGACACACCCTTATTATTTGGATATATTTAATGATTAACTAATTTAATTACTAATTAATTAGTTATATTTAACAATACTAGTCATTTACAATCAACACTGCCCTCAATATTTAAGACATTAATGAATATTGTAAAAAGCACGGCTTGTTACTTCATTATCATCCTCAATCAGATTAAGTTAGCCCCCCCCTTGCTCATGTTCTAGATCCGCCACTGCTTTGGGTTATATCCAAAGGGAACTTCTCCTTGTAAACCACGCAATTTTTAAGGAAAAAATTATAAATAGACGTCAAAATTTAGAGGAGGGACTGGGGGACTTCCAGAAAAATGTTTGAAATTTGCCCCTTTAAACTACTGTCTGTTTTATATTATTTCGAATTCCGTTGGGGAACACCCAAAAATTACTGCTTCTTGTAAGCGACAGAATTGGCAAGGGAAAATAGTATTATATAATATAAAAATTGATGTCAAAATTTCAGACGGGGTTTGAACCCTTAACCTCCCTTGGATACCACTGCTCACCAATCATATAAAGCCTTTCCTAAGGACACAATTGTTCCTGTTGGCACTAACATAAAATAGATTATGTTTGTTTTTCTTACATGGCTTTTTGGTCCTTGGAAAAAAACAGAGAGAGTTAGTCCTTTTATGATTCCCTCCAAAAAAAAATTTTCCTAACCAAAAGTGTAAATTCATTACTATATAGAAATGGAAAAAATCTTTCGCCTTTTAACATACACTTATAAATAATAGTAAGATTGAAAATCCTTGCTTAATTGGTCATAACTTTCATAAATATTTATCATCAGTTTTAAAAATTAGAATTCATATCGGGAATCAGTGGTGGCTGGTTGCCTTTAGAAAATTTTGGATTAGCCGGACACAAGCATTGAGTTTCAGCTATATTGCAAAAGTAATCAAATATCAATATAAAACAATTAGCAATCTCAGTTAACAGTGTTTCCTTTAATTTTTATTATATTTTTATGGAATTTACCCGGGAAAAGCTTGAATAATTTTTTTTCTCAAATTTAATTTTCTTCTTTACTTTCTTGAAAAGAAAATCATCAGTATAATCTGCTAACGTAAAAGCCTAGTGGTATAGTATGTGGTACCACAAAATTTTAAAACCAAAATTTAAAAACTAAAAAAGGCAGAAACGTTTTCACATTTGGGTATTTGAAAGAGTACTTGGGCCTGACCTATAGTAATTCATATTTGATTAATTCATATTCAGATATTTAATAATACCCATAGTTAAATTTTACTTGTTTTCGTACCACATGGTACCGCTAGGACTTCCCGAGTTGAATTAATTTTAGTTTATACGAAACGTAATTAAAAGCCTTTGTAAAATAACAAATATAGATTTTAAAAAAATTAAAAACAGTAAGGAACATCACTTATTTATTTACATAATAAAACATCCTGCAAAAAGTTAAATTGTAAATCAAATAATAAAATTCATATTGCTTTGAATATTGCTATTTAATACAGATTAAGTTTTACAATGTAAAAAATGAATATAAAGTCGAGATTAAATAAAGCAATTTTACCTTCCATAAAGCTTATAAATTACTAATCCTTTTTCTTAAGACCGAAATTTTTGTGTAAACGCATTAAAGCTGTGGGATTCTTGTTTCCCAATTTATTTAAGGTTCTAAACAAATAAGCGGATTACAAGACGAGACAGACGTCTGTGTCCCCACACGTGATCTTATTTCAGAATACAAACGTAGAATTGAGAAAAATCGTCATCCATGACACACATACCTTAATTTAATTATAACATTGCTTTTTAAAATCATTTGTGGGAAAAAGGACTAGAACCTTCATTGTCTTTTTTTTATAAACTTTTATTGTAAGTTTTGTATGCAGGTGATGCAAAACTCATGGGCAAAAATGTTAGATGTTGTAGATGTAGAGTACTAAAAAAAATTCAGAAGAGACCCTGGAAAAGGGAGTGGGGTGCCGAAGTAATCTCGAGGGTCTGCGGAGTGCGGACAAAAATTGTCAAAAGCAATGAAAGATGAATTACTGTGGGTGGGCAAATGGTTGGGATAGGCAGTGGCGTAACTAGAGTTGACTCTGGGGGTGTTACTCCGACCAGTCAACCACTCCAACATATTACCCCCTTTTAAAAAATTTCATAATACTTTAAACAATTTTTGTTTTGCAAAACTTCCGAAAGGAAAACTTCATCAGAGGTCTTAACTTTCAAGGGAAAAACACAGTATTAACAGACGTAAAAATTTTAGAGGGGAGGTTTGGGGTTCTCCCCAAGAATTTTTTAAGAATTTGTCTCTTAATGTAGTGTTTAAATTTAAATTCATTTCGAGGCCCTTTGGGTTAGTTCCTAAAAGAACAGTTCCTTGTGAACCGCCTTCCTTGTAAAGAGAAATTTTTTTACGTTTTAGAAAACGTCGATGTAATGGGGAGGGGGTTACATCCCCAATACCCCCCCCCCCCTCTCGTTACGCCTCTCTATGGGGATAGGAATAAAATTCTAATACCAATTCATAAAAACTGTGTTTTCCCCCCCTAAAGAGTACCTCTTCAAAATCCGACCACAAAAAAAATGCGACAGTAACGGATTTTTAAGTTGTTTTTACATCTTTTTTACTGTAATAAATGACATAAATAGAGAGACAGGGTATATGAGAAGTTAAATTTGTCCGACTTATTTAATTTAAAAAATTTTATGGGTTGTTTCTATTATACATTTTTGTTGTGGGTAATTTTAAAGAAGAGCACGATACGTCTTAGGAATTGTTCTCCAAAACTGAAGTAGTATATACAGGGTGCATAGGAAAGTCGCTATAACCTGAAAATACATGCTAACGAGGAAAGCCACATCTATGCAAGTAAGGTAACGATATTGTAAAGTGACTATGCGCAACGTAATGCGACCAACCGCAGCGCGCTCAGTGGCGAACTTTGGATGTTAGCTATTACATTACAAATAAAAAACTTGGAGAAAATTGTTGCCAATATAATAAACAACACACAGAAAAAAAATCATGAAAATATCTTCAATATTCGCGGAGATATTAGCGAGTGAAAATAGCACTTTTTCAGGCCTCAAAAGAGAAAAAATTCGAAAATTTACAAGTTTCTTTGATTTTTTTTTATCAACATTTGTCTTTATTTAGCTAAAAAATGCAAAAACTACTTAATAACACTGAAGTATTTTCAGGTTAAAGGGACTTTCCTATATGCACCCTCACCCTGTATATGTATATTCCTTTCTAGCTAATCTATGCTTCATTTATTTTCTTCTTTGTTTACCAGAAAATACTACTCTGTTGAATTCATCAACTTTTCACATACATACTTTTATTTAATTAAAAAAAGAAAAATTCAAGATTTCTAGATATTTTTCTTCCTTTTTTAGTTTTCGAGTTTATTTTTTATTTGTAGTTTAAGTAGTTTATGGTTCCATAGTCCACCAATAGGGAACAGCTTTTGAGGATATTCTATAGTCAAAGGAGTACATTTTCAGGAGGGGATACATTTTGGAATCCTTCAGCACTGTTGCAAGTGCCCTCAGAAAAGGGTAAAAGTTCACAAGATAAAATGGCATCTGAAGAGAATTTCTTATAAATCAGAATTTTGGAGTTGTAAAATGGCTAAAATGTGGCTAAAAAATTACATTTCCCTTCATTATTTACAAAAATATCACAGTTTCTATAGCAAAAGATGTTTTAAATTCCTGGTGTCCCCCAGAAGTCAAACCTGGATTCGACTCTGTGAACAGCCTCTCAGATCAAGGGCAAATCCAAGGGAGCACGAGGGCACGACCCCTCGGAAGGACAAAAATTCACTGGATAAAACGAGGTTTTTAAAAGATAATTTGATAAGAATTTTCTACCCTGACATATAGCTTTATGGCTAAAGTTTTGTTATTATTTTTCAAAATATAGCACATTTTATTGAGAAATATGTTTTAAAAATCCTGGTGCCCCCCCGTATGTCAAACAACCTATATCCACTCTTGCCTCAGATTCAGATCACATTCAAGTGTCTATACTTAACATAAAGTACTATAACAAAATTACTGATGAACCAACTGTAACTGATTATGCAATGAAGACTAAAAATTATAATAATTAAAGAATATCGAAACACAAAAGTGGCCCGCGGCCGTTAATAACTTTATTTAGATCAGCATAGGTTTAATGAATGCTTGAAAAGGCTTCTAACCAAGATCTATGCTTCTAACCAACCAACTATAAAATAAAATTGCCTTGATTAGCAAATTGGTGTTTCGAAGATGATTGTATGGATAGCACCATCCAAATGGTATAGGAGAGTGAATGCGATAGCTTATCAGACATCTTTCAAGAGAAAATTTTATCATTTGGAAATAGATAGGTCAAAATTGTAGTTATCGTTTAGATTACATTTTTCTGAAAGAACTTTGCACTTAGAACAAAAAAAACCTATAAATAATTTTGTTTATGTAGTAAGGTTTGAAGTTTTAGAAGATATCCATTAGATCTTTATCACGATGGAAAGGCCAAACTTTCCATTGAGTAACTGTTGTTGGATGGAATCTCAAGAGTGAACAAAAAAGAATTTTGGGAATTAAAACTCATAAATCGTAGTTTAAAAACCAGCAACGTACGCCGTATTTGGAACAGATAAAGTCATTTTTATGTTTAAAAAAACATTAAAAAATCCCGTAAAAGTAGCTGAAAATCACTTTATAACATGCTAAAAATTCAAACATTTTCCGGGGTAGGACCTCCGAACCATCTTGATTTTATAGATATAGTTTTACGTATACTTTAATTTTTTGTACTGCTGTTTTTTTAGAAATAAATATTTTTGTGGAAATAGGCAAAATAAAGCACAAATTTTAAGGTGTTTTTTTTTTGCGTTTTTCATATGAAGGTAAAAATGAAGTTTTAAACTATTTTTAATATGCTTAGTCATATTAATTTATCAAATCAAAAACAAACTTTTTTTTCGGTAATAGTAATACACCAACAGTAAAACTCAGATTTGAGATACACCGGTGGGAAAGTCAGTTCTGTAGTTGGAACAAAATATTTGGGAAGACCCACCTTTTCTTCGTTTTTTAAAATTAGAAACCCTTTACTTCGGCGGACGGTCCAAATATTTTGGAGAACGGTGTCCACCTCCAATCTCAGTACAGTATGGCTGTAGGGCGTGAGGGCGAGCGCGCACGGGCGACTTTTGTCACGGTGACAAAGACAAAAACAACGTTGCTAAGGCTGTTGTTAGGGGCGGGAACTAGAAGCATTCGCACATGACATCACTGGAGGATAAAAACAACGTTGCTATTGCTAAGGCCGTTGTTAGGTAAAGTCATGTGATTGAAAATGCTCTATTGTTTTCTAGTGATATTTTTGATACTAGAATCCTGGTCGCCGTGACTTTAGTCACTCGTGCGCGCCCAGCCTAAAGGTCTTTATTCTTGATTTTCATTAAGCTCCCTCCCCCCTTTTTTTTAATAAAAACCTGTAATGTTAGGTACGGCTTTTATGGGAAATTGAATGCTTTTTCCCGTGGGATAAAGTTCTTGTTTATAACTGTAACATTTTATTTCATAGAGGGTGGAACAGTGACGGATTAATGCAATTTTGTGGGTGGGGGCAGTTAGATGGAATATTCAATTTACAATAGGTCCTCCCTGGGGGATAATTTCTTCTAAAAAATAATATCTCTAAAGCTAGTAGGGTTAAGGTGTTTTGAGACTTAAAACTGATATAAAATAAGAATAAAAAGGGGAGAAGGGGGCACATTAAATTTTAAAAACAATTGTGGGCAGTATGGAAATCTATTTAAGTAAAAAAGAGGGTCTGGGGGTTCTCCCCCAGAAAATTTTTGGAAATTTGACCCTTAAAAACATTTTAAATAGATTTTATCCATTTAGTCCTTAGTCCCTTTAACCCCTCTTATATACGCCTCTGGCCCATGGTACTCCTGGGGATTTCCCCCTAAAAATTTTAGAGTTTAACAAGCAAAAAAGTGTTTTTATGATACTTTTAAGGGGTATAGACGTCCTCTGTAGGGTGGCTGATCATAATTATAACACCTGAAATAGGGTCTAAAAAGTTTTCGTTCAGGCTCAATGGGGGGTCTGGACCCGGCCCCCCTCTGAATAGGAACTTCTGCCAAAAAGTGTTTTAAAACTACTTTTAGGGTATTTTTCTAGCGCCCGTCTTTCATTTTTTACAGAAAGGCACCCCCCTCTCTTTTTCAGCGCGCTCTAAGGCAGAACTCTCAGAGGATCCAAAACGTAATTTTAAAATGCCATCGTATGATAGAGAGAAGCACTGCGCAAATGCCTATGATTGACAGAAGGGTAGGCAAGGCAGAAGCAGCTTATCAAACGAGACAAAAGCGGCATACGCGAGACAAGAGCGGCAAAACCGATCGTTTTCGAGGCTTCCTATTGGTTCTTTTGAAAAACAAATTGTTGCTTTTGTCGCCACGCGATTTGCCACGCGATTTGAGCCACGCGATTTGCGGCAAAATTGCAAAAGAACCAATAGGAAGCCTCGAAAACTGTCGCTGAGTTTCTGCGGCTGTCGTAATGGACTCTAACCGTCTGACGTCACACGGAACCAACACGTGACCTACTGAGCTTGCGATTGGTTACCACAGATACTACACTAGTAGATCTACTAGTGTAGTATCTGTGGTAACCAATTGCAAGCTCAGTTGTAGGTCACGTGTTGGTTCCGTGAAGTCTCGAACCAGATAGGCGGTTAGAGTCCATTGCAGCTGTGGCTGTCGCAAATCGCGTGGTGTAAAGCCGCCATAAATCTGCATTAGAGAATTCGAGAATTCGACGATTGGGAGTCCTCTGCCTCTCGAAGGTCTCGAAGGGAGGCGTGACTGATAACCATGTAGTGCCGGTTTCTTGCTATTTATGCATTAAATTTTTACTTCGGGGGGTTCTAATGATATACTTAGGCAATATTTCGATAATTAAAAGAGAAATATCCAAATTAAATTAATTTAAATAAGTAGACATTGAAGTTTCGAAATGAGTACGAAACTCCACGTTAAAAACGCACGTGCTAAACATTGTAGTTAGTTTGGACAACGCCACCTATCGATACTTTGAGTCACGAATTGTACAGGTTTTCATCTGTGTTTGTACTGTCGGAGAAATGAACCTCAATTACACTTACACATATAAACAACAAACTTTGTTTTGTTTCAATTTCATCAAAACGTGCATGGAAATGGCGGTTGTGAAACGGTAACGTAACGAAATATTTTAGACACAAAAGCACTGCACTATTGAGTTGTGATTAAGTGGTTTGTCGAGATTTTTGAAGATTTAGGCTGCAATAAAATCAATATCTGCATCTGCTGCTTCAAGGCTTCAAAACTTTCAGCTTATTTCATTGTATACTTCAAAGGCTTACGTTATGTCATCTTTTTGTTCAGCATAAGGTTAATAAACGGTGTAAGAAGAAATTCATTTTTTAAAAATTAATAGCTTAATTCAATTATTTATCCCTTAAAAGTTGCCAAAATGTTTTGAATGTCAATTAAGCTATTCAAAGGATTAGGACCAAACGCAAAAATAGCTATAAAGTTGGGGACTTTGAATAGACAAATTATCACTGGAAGATTCTTCTTTGAGGTTCAAAATGTTAACAAATTGAAGAATTTCATAAGAGAAATAAAGTTTACCTGTAGCACTCTGGCCTGTATCCAGACATTAAGTTAATCAGTATTCAGGCCTGGCACTTAAAAAGGTAATTACCTTTTTAAGTGCCAGGCCTGAATAGCCTGAAGCCCTACAATTTTATTAATAAAATTGTAGGGCTTCATGTCAGGTGCCACTTGTTTTATTGGCACTGCCAACAAAAATAAAATTTATTTTCCAGATACCCTAACTTATACCTAGTGAATATACCAGATAGATAATGGTGTCTAAAGCAAGAGCAGTATACACAAATTGCAAGGAAGAGTGGCACCCAATTGTTCCATTGCACCAATGTTATATTCTCGCAACTCTCCATTCTTTAGAAGTTAAATTACTTATTCGATAATAAACACCATTGTCAAAACAGTTTTGCCAAGGCCTGAATTTTTACTGACATTTGTTTCATATAGGTCCCTCACTAAGCGGACCCTCCACTTTAGCATCGAAATTTTTTAAACATATACAAATTAATCAAATATTGCTAAATTTTCATTGTCTTAAACATAACTGTAATTATAATACAGCTATAATTGGTATTGTGCAGCTCACTTATATTTAATTAGATTAGATATTTTTTATCAAATTGATTGATGAAGTGCAATATTGTTAGTTAATTTCAGTGTCCCAATCTAATGAAAATTAAGTAATTAACTAAAAATGTGTTGGCTGCACACTGTATTAATATAATTTAACATTAAAGTTATAGTAAGTGATTTTTAGCAATATTCCTAATCTTCAGTATTTAAAACTGCTTGACTATGTTTAGTGGTATAAATAGCCGAAAAGGGTAAAATTTTACTAAATTAAAATCAAAGTATTCAAATTTTTATTATGATTGTATACAATTATTTTAATTTGTTATTTTAATGTTTTGGCATTATGGATTGCATCCAAAAGCCAAAACTAGATGAAATCAACAAAATGTTATACTATTTGATCAGGGGTTTCCACTTTCCAACTTTTAATTGCTCAAGGGCTGCAATAAAAAGTACAAGTTCAGTGGTGGGCTGCAAAGTAACCAGGCAAATTTCACATGCACATGTGATTCTGGGGATAGAGTATATTTAATATTGAATTTTTCTGGTGAGGGAAGGATGAGCAAATGATAGTATGTAGGTAGTAGTACTACTATGGACGCCTGGGAATCCACCTCCAGAAAGCATTATTTAGAAATTTCACTAAAAATTGTGTTAACTCTTATTACTTTGCCATCGATACTCGAGCTTTTTGTGAAACATTTAGTCCTATCCCCTTGCTATGCCCAGAGGAAATTTCAGAATATTCCCTGGTTAAATAGGAACGTCTGTCTCAGTCTTTTCATCATAGAAAAGATTTCAACTATATAGCCCAAGAAGCCAGGGAAATTTTTGAATTTTAGCATGGCATAATAGTTTTCAGCAGCTACTTTTCAAGCATTTTAGGGGGTTCTTCAGAAGGCTTTACAGGCCACACAAAAGGGCACCACATGTGGCCCACTGACCACCAGTTGGAAACCCCTGTATCTATCACCTTGGCATTTTTTATGCTTTGGTGCCAAAACATGAACCCCATTTAACTGGTAACCCAGAGTAATGATTTATTTAAGAATATTTCTTTCTAATTTATTAAATTTGAATACAATATTCAATACAGTTTATCTTTCTACAAACTTTTTTAGAAAAATGGAAGACATTGCGTGTATGAGCTTATATGAAAAATTTCCTTGGCTCATGACATTTTGTAGCAAGTTCAGTAAAGGCTATGTAGATGAACAAGACCTTTTGAAGTAAGTTCTTTTCTAAATGCAACAATTTAACTGTTAAAAATTTTGTCAAGCAGCTAATAGAAGATTTCATTACTTTTTGATTAGCTGAGCAGAAATCTTCCTAATTGGACTTTACTGGTGCCATCTTGCAAATTACACATAGATAACAGTATTTAACACAATTGCAAGAAAGACTGTTAGTTGAGATATTTTGATTGTTTTCAATTTTGATATATATTATGTAAGAACATTGTTTTTATGGGGGTTATCAGAACACTTAGCACTTGCATCCTGCTAATTCAGGGGTAATCAGGAAAACCTAAAAAATACTGAAAATTCAAAAATCTACCAAAAAACTGGGAAAATAAATTTTTAAAGAATAATAAGGAAAATTGCAACTGTGCAATTTTTTTTATCACTTTTTTGCAAAAACGTAATATTCAATGTGCCCAGATATTTCAAGGGGCAGAGTTAATCTCCAATCCCATCAGTGATTTTAATATAATTTTAACAAGCTTCTATTCTAAGGGTGTATCTTAGTACTTATGTTAAAAATTTTAACAGAGTTGCTAAGGTTGTTGCAAAATTTTGTTAAATTTTTTGAATTTATGGTTTTATATTAAGACATACTATTAGGAGTGCTAATGCCAAGTGACTCTTTAAAATTGAAGAGTAGGAAAAACTGTTGTATCAAAGGATGGTTGTACCTACCGACACACACTTAACGGAAATTTGAATAGGTGGTTGATGATGTTTGTGAACGGAAGCTATCTAATTGCTAACAAAAAGTCAACTCTTTGAATAGAAAAAAGTTTTAAGTAAATACATTAAACAGTAAATACATTATGTCTAGTTAGTTACTTCAAAGTTACTTTTAGTCCATCACTTGATTAACTGTTTTCTTCCTTTCCAATGACAATGTAATTAAATGTGATATAGGTATAGGTGATAAGTCCCACCACCACCCCATAGGTACATGGTTAATCATCAAGATTTTGGTTTTTTAAATTTGATTTTAAAAGTCACCAGATCTCAGCCCTTTTATTTTTATTGAATTTTGAAAGCCAAAATACCTTACAATGTGCAGTCAAGGAAAAAACCCGATTCAGTTGAGATTTCTGGTGAACCACTTGGGTTATGAAGACAAATAAGGTATCCATTTTCATGGATTGAATTATCCTTTAATTTATGAAATATTTGATTCCTTAGGGGGTCGAAAACTAACAAAACACTAAGTTTTTTCCTACTAGGAAATTAAAATTAATTTTGTCTGTAGGTTCAACATTTTCCCCTACCCTACCATATTCCTAATTCCTTACATAGGGGTTTTGGTACTTACGTATTATCCCGTCGACCGTGTCGCTTAATCCGTTTACGCTATCAAATCCCATTGACTTGAATCCCACTGAGTTAGGCGGCTGCTGAACGGTCGACGGGCTAATACGTAAGTACCGGGGTTTATTAATATTTTTTGGAAAGTTTAAAATAAGAATATCTTTTTTTAACATTTGCTCCTTGTGACACTTATTATGGAAATTTCCTTTTTCCTTTCCAGGAACATAAACAATGAATTGAATGCTATATCTGCTATTGGGAAAAAAAGGTAGCTATATACACCAGTTATTTATAACATTTTTTTTGTTTGAAAGAAAAACTATGTAGATTGATCATATAATTAACTAAAACTATTATAAGTTAATTATATTATAAACAAGCTGATTATGGCTAAAGTAGAAAATTAAACTACTAGAGCTACTGGTATTCTAAAGAAGTTTTATATTTTTTTCTAACTTGGGGAAGGGGAAAATAACAAATATACAAAATAACTGTTTCCTTGTAGTAATTGTTCCTAATATTTCTCTTAAATATTAGAGAGAAAGCCTAAGTTATTTTATAAAAATACTTATACAAAAAATTTCTGTGTGTCCTAAAAAGAAATAAAAAAGTTAATTTGTGTCCTTTTTAGACAAAAAGAATTGTTTGAAGTAATCAGAAACCTATTTCTTCATTTTTGGTGGAAGATGCGATGGAAACAAGCTCATACATGGAAAAAGTATTGGAAAAAGGTGAAATAATTTCTTAATCTGACTAACATGTTTTAATTTACATTTTAAGAGCTAAAATTCTCCTTCATAATAAATGTTTTTTTTTTTTTATTTATGTTAATGTGTAACAACTTCAAATGCAAGAGCTGGGATTTGACTGATGTATCTCTGTTTTGTGATGATTTCTCCACTTGCTTTGTACAAATAAAACCCCTACAGCTTTTTCTTGCATCTTTCTAATTTTTGCTAAAGGTGACCACTGACATCTGCCATTTCAATCCAATATAAAACAACTTCATAGATGATTTGAATTGAGATCCTATGTGGCAAGCACTCTCACCACTCAAATAGTCAGATAATTCAAAATGGGCATAAATACCAATGAAACAAGTATGATTCTGGAGTAAACTTTTGAATCCTGTTGGACCTTTGGTTCAGTATCTCTATATAGTCCTGTAGCTTGCATCTGCTATAACTGAATATTGAACAAGCTAGTGACTGTAGGATGGAAGATGTAGTAATCACATAATAGTACAGTAAAACTTTGATTTAGCAGTCCAGTAATGAAAATAATTGTTTTTTCTTTTGAAAGGAACAAAAAAAATTTGGTTTCATGCTCAAGTTTCCTTTTACCCATATATTTGCTAACCAAAAAAATTTGCTCATCTTCAGGGCTTAAATTCTAACCAAAGAAGTACCGGAGCGCTACTATTTCCGCATTACAAATATTTAATGATTAATGAATAAATATCAGTAAATATTTACTGAAAACCAAGAAGTACCGGAGCTTCGCTCCGGTGCAATTTAAGCCCTGCTCATCTTTGAAATTATGTAACCCAAACAACAAAAGGAGAAGGAAGAAGGAAAAAAATAGATTTCAAATATGAACAAGAAAGGTTTTCGTTCACAACTATAGAGTATACAGGGTGTTTCAGAATAAATGTAAGCAGTATCGTTGCCCTGGCCAAGTTACTCTAATAATCGCCACTTCTTCACAGCAAAAACATTTATTAAAAAATTGCATAAAAATCATTCACGTCGACAATTACGGCCACCCGCCGAACTCTCAGACTCACAAATCCATGAATGGCAAACCAAAACAAACCTTTTCTTCTCTGGAGAAAGCCTGCTGCTGCGCCATCTAGTTATAAACCATATATTCACACTACAAGCAGTATTAGGGTGAGTAGAGACTATCTAGACAAGCATATTTCAAATAAGAATGGGGGCCCAAATGCACAGTTATAAATACTAGGCTGTAATGTAGTTCTAGGGCATTACAAAAAGCAATTTTCCCAAGACCCATTTTAATGAACTAAATATTGTGTGAAAAGATTCATTGCATAAGGTACAGTAGTATGCCAACTACTTTCTCCTATGTTGATCAAAATTGAAGCACTTGTCAAACTGTTGGATGAGTTATAAAAAGTGCAATTGCAAGAGTTCGGCAAAAGAATAGTTAGGTATTTATTGATACTAGTATCTTATAACTACAGTAATAGCAGAGTGGCAAGAAATATGTGTGTGAGAAACTTAAACAAATATTGAGAGAACAGGGCTGACACTCAACAACTCCTCTAGCTCCTGTAGCTGTTGTGAAGATTTCCACAACCAGCCATCTGATGGAAACTATGAGTTTGTGCCGCATCACCAAAAAGCCAATATGGTATGAACTGTCTTTTCAAAGGGGGGAATTAATGTAAGATACTTGGTACTTGTAGCTTATAACTACTTCTGTAATAGCAGAGTATATTTATTTAATAACAGCTATTTAGCTATATATTTAATGAATGTGTTTGATATGCTACAGGAATGGAATTTCATTTTTCTGATGTTATTCCAATGATTAGACCGGAATTTCTTTGGGTGGAAGACACTAGAAGAAAAATCAAGACTAAGGATTGGGTAATCAAACATACCACAGAGAATGGAGATGATTGCAGATGTTTCACTAGAACTCCATTTTTTGGTTGTATTCTCAGTATGGCATTTTTATAACTCATCACATGGTTTGACAAATGTTTAAATTTCAATCAAATTTATGGCGAAATTAGGTGGCATACTGCTGTACCTTATGTACCCTTGTTTATCTGAAACTCTGGATTATCTGAATCAGATTTATAGACACTTTTTTAGATTTGTGAACTTTACAAGCTTTATTCAAGTGTTTGGAAAAGAAGACTAGTCTTTGTCAAGAAATGATAATGTTTTTTAGACAATTTAATGTGATTGTGTTACAAAACATAGGTTTTCTATAGTAATAAATGGTGATCCTGCATATTTAAAGATTTATTTTGCTAATTATCAGGATTTAAATTTTCTGGAATGCCTTTGGTCCGAGATAAACATTGCACAATTCAACAAATGATTCCATTAAATCTTTAATTGTTTTCTGGGTAATTAAAAAAATATGAGTGCTAAAATTTCATAGAAAACTTTTTAAATCTTGAAATAAATGAAGTGTTAACAAAGTCAACATGTTAATCAATTCTTTTAATAATGAGATGCGAGTTCTTATTATGCTTCGTTAACTTAGTTCTATTTTTAAAGGAAGGAAGTATGATTGAAAGAAATGATGATGGCTGTAAACTAATGGCTAAACTATTGGAGTTTGTAATTTACGCAGGAATAATACTGAGTAAAGGTAACACCAACTCTCCATGGATAATGAACATTATGCAAGTTGTCAGGCTTTTACCTGGTAAGTTCTTTTTGTACATTTAGTTGAATAACTCTAAACTAGAAGTTAAACTTATGAACTGTAACTTTAATTTTAATCATTACTATAATAATAAAGTTAGTGATATTTTGTACTAAAACAACCTGTGGTTTTTGCTTCAAAAGTTAAAAAAGTAACTAAAATGTTTTAAAAGTATTTTTAATATATCTAAGATTTTAGATCAATTTGCCTCATTGAAAGAAATGAATACTTTTGACTGATATTACAAAATAAATTAACTTGGTGAGATTTTTTTTTCTAACTAAACTAGAGGCCGTTCAAATATTACGTAAGCACCTAAGGGGAAGGGGGTTTGCTATTTGCTTATTTCTCCTGACTAGGGAGGAGGGGAATATGAATGATGCTTACGTGAGATGTTACAAACACTGCATTTTCAAAAATATCTTGCATAAATAATTTCAAAACTCAACCAAAAATAAATTTTAGAAAAAAAAGAATGAGCCAGGAAAAAATGTTAAGTATTTTCACACAGAAAGTTTTAACAATAGGTTAAGTGCTCATGGAGAACAATGGAATTTCAGAAATCTAAGCAGTACTAAAGATTTTGTACAAAAATAGAACAAAGGGGGGCGGAATTCTTACATAATTATGAGAGGGGAGGTTTGCGGTTTGCTTATTTTTGCTGACAAGGGGGAGGGGGTCAAAAATGACCAAAAACTTGCTTACTTAATATTTGAATGGCCCCCTACCGGTAAAAAAACTAAGCATATATTCTCTCACTAATATGTTAATAATTCATATGGGGGATTCTGCAAATAGGGTCACTTGGGGTAAGTGGGACCCCTTTTTGGAACAGTACATTTTTGAAGGTTCATAAAAATTTTTTGAAGAGGTTCAATTTGAACTTGATGACATATTCTATTTAAGACACTATTAATAAACAAAAATTTATAATTAGGTTCTAAAATAATGTTCTACATTTTTCTTAAATGTTCTTTTTGTAAAAAATGAGACGGGGGTCCCACTTACCCCATAGGAAGGGGTAAGTGGGTCACCCCCTTTTTATTTTGATTGAAAGCAAGCAAAACTTAAGAGGGAGTAAGTGGGTCTTACTTGATAAAGTATAGAAGTTTTAGGTACAAAATATTTTATTGTAACTTAATCCATGTACGAGATATCTACTCACATTTAAATTAATAGGGTTGGTTGGGGTAAGTGGGACCCCTTTTTGGAACACTGCAATTACAGAATGTTTTCTTCAGGTTCGAATGGTTCGGGAGACTTATAAAGAAACCCTCGAAACTATTCCCCCACCCCACTGTGTGTTTTAATTAATTTCTCGGCAACGTGAATAAAAAAAACCCAACTTAATAGTTTTCTTTACTTACCACAGCTTATATTAAAACGCAAAATTAATATAAAATTTCAATAAATTACTTATAAATGTTTCAATAAACATTAAAATGGTGAGTCTAGGGTGTCCCACTTACCCCATTATGAGGGGACCCACTTACCCCTACTTTGCTTAAATTACGGGGTAAGTGGGTCCCCCCTCTTAAAAATTTTTAAATAAGAGATTTTGTGAAAATTCAAATTGCAGTATGTATTTTAAGTCAAACCTGGCACAACAGTTGAAAAAAAATTAAAATATAGTGAAAACTTTCCTGGAAACACTTCTTGGAAAAATGCATCTTGAACTCTCCAAAAAAAAAATTATGGAAATTTTTTTACAATAGTTCTATAATCTTAAAAAGAAATGACACAAAACTCTAATATATGCAAAACCCATCAGTGTGACAAAATGTAACATGATCAATGTGAATAAGTGTGAAATGTCCTTTACATAGTTTAGTTTGAGGGGGGTGACCCACTTACCCCAGGGACCCACTTACCCCAAGTGACCCTATATAAAAGTTAAACTAAAATAATGAATTATTTTTTTAGATAATGATGATATTGTATGTACATCACTTTTGTCTCTATCTGTAAAGAAGAAGTATCAACCTGCTTTTATTGCAATTTTAAAGTAAGATTTTTATGAAATTATTTAAGTTGTACAACTAAGAATTTTCATCCGTTCATTATTTTTGTATTAATTTTAGTTGTTCACAAGCTAGCTTTACTTTAGTTAAGCTAACTTTAACTCTTCACAAGGTAATAAAACTTCATTTTAAAGCAATTTTTATTCTGTAATGGGAAGGGGATTTTACATGTCTTTTGTACCTACTTATAAAACCTTAACATTAGGGGGATTTAAAACTTAACATTTACTTTTGTGATTCTGTTGTGCTGTGGGGGCTTGTAACTAAAGATAAAGGAGGCTATTTTTTTCCAGAAATACTTATCCAGAAACTTATAAAATTAAAAACATCAAAATCAAACATTATTTACTTACTCTAACTTAATTTTTTTTCAGTTCTAAAGCTATAAATGTTTATAGTTTTGATTTGCTAATTTGTAAAACCTTTTCTTCAAAATAAAACTTGTAAATTTTTTCTAGGAGTGTTTTGATTTTCAATATCCCTCAATATATAACAGAACCTGTAACTTTTATAAAAATAATGATGTTGTTTAAGAAGTTGAAGATGCTCATAAGAGATAAAAATGAGCGCATATTGCTTATGGCATCTGCTAAAAAATTCCAAGGACCACCTTGTTTAATATCTTGGATATCATCTTTTAATTTAGATGTCAGCAAGATACAGAAAAACAAATTTTCTCAGCAACTGTTAAAGAACTCTTGTAGAGGATTACTAAAAAATCTGAAATCGGTGAGCCTCTTTATCTTTTCATTAATGGTTGTTGCATATACATTTGGTAACTTAATCTAAAAAGTTATTCTTTCTGTGATTTAGTTTATGTGTTTTGTAAGTTCTAATTTAAAATATTTTTTGAAACAGGTGATTGAAGATAAAGAAATTTTATGTGGTGCAAAACTGCCAGTGAGTGAAGCCAACAGCTGCGTGTCCATGTATTCAACTTTGCCAAAAAATGCAGACTCCTCCTCTGCCTTTTTTTACATTTCTGATTACTCCGCAGACTTTGAAAACCAGTTAAAAAAAGATATGTACTGCCAAAATATGGAAAGTAAGCCAGAGGACAGAATCTCAAAAACTAGAATAAGTGCAAATTCTCCCCCACCAATCTGTGACATAAATGGAAGGATTGAAGACTGTTCTTTCAATACTGAGTTTACCTCATCTATTCGTCTATTTTGTGATAAAACTACTCTTGAAGAAGTGTGCCTCAAGAAATCTGTGATAATAGAAAACAAAGATAATCATACTAATGATAAAGACTCATCATCTAATGAAAAGGGGGGGAAACCTTCTGTAATACACAAAAATGAAAAAAATCATGACTGCTTAGAGTACGGGCCAACTACATCTACACCTGAAGTAGATTCAGCTAACATAAGTTTGTCCAAAGACTCAACAACGAAAAGCGAATCAGATCATTCAAATTTGAAAATATCTTTATCTCAAAAAATTCTTGAAAACTGTGATATTGATAGAAATAATCAAAAGAAAAGAAAAATAGAATATGGTGAAAACACATCAATGAAGAAATTTGCTATTAAAAAAGATGAAGATACTTCTGTTATTCCTAAAACAAATCAAGTTTATTCAGACTCTAAAGCTTCCATAGCTGAAGACTTTCACCATGATTCACATATAATTCCTGACTTAAATATTTTTGAAGATGCAGGTTTGTCAGTTTCAAATGGAAATGAAATGTCTAAAATTGAAGGAGATTGCAATAAGATTAATGCTGGAGGAAACAGTCCAATAGTATTACCATCAAATGTTTCTAAAAATGTAACTAAATGTGATGTGTTTGATAAAAGTGATACATTTATTACAAGGACAGAAACCAAATATAAGAAACCAGCACCAGTTAATGCAAAAAAGTATAAGTTGTATAATCCAGATGCTTTTGATCATTATAAACTGTCAGAAACAGAATCTGGAACTGATTCTTCAACTTTGGACCCAACAAGTGTAGCTATTGCAAAGAAAAAGGAACAAAGTACTTATAATTTAGCTCAGTACGATGTATTGCTGTTTGATTCTGGCTCAGAGTTTGCGATGGATTATTCAAGTGATGTTGAGCAGTTTTTAAAGGAAATACCAGAAAAGGAAACTTTCTCAGTAATTGATGAAGAATCTGTTCAGCTTCTTGTGAATTCCATTGTTGAGAAAGTTTCTTGTTTGGATAATGCTAATTTTTCCAAGCAAACCACTAATAACTTTAATGTTAATGTTGACAAAATACTCCATGACCAACAATTGGAACAAACCCTCGAAAAACTCAGCAAAGACCTTAATGACATTACAGCACATTTAACACATTGCCAAACTAATGATTCAAATAGTTGTAATCAGATGATGGCAAGTAGACTCTCAAATGAGAGTTCATTCAGTAATGACACTCTATCTGAAAATGTAGGTTTGGAAAAAACAACCATGATAGAAAATTTTCAACTACCATCTTTCAGTACTAGTAGTCAATTTTCCTCTAGTGATGGTCAATGGCAAGCTTCACTTTATCAAAATACCTTAACAATAAACTGTAACCTTTCTGACATTGGTTCAAATGACTCCCAAATAAATATAGATCCTATTAATTCTTTAGTTCCGTTGAAAATTGTTATTAACTTGAACTCGCAAAAAAGTGCCATTTCTCAAAATCAATGTTTTGAGAATGATTTCCATTCGTCTGTCCCAAATAATTGTTTCTCAAATAATGTAATGCACTTTCATGGAACTAACTCACTTGCAGCATCTCATCCATCTGATGATGAAAGACGAGCCTTTTCTCCATCTCTGTTATTCCATGAAGAACCACAAAAATATGAGGATCAACCAAAAGAATATAAATATACTGAATCCATTTACAATAGCCCTAATTTTATGGAAAGAGCTGAGATATATTCTAGATGTGATGATTCTTTACTGAATTCAGTAGATTCTTTTTCTAAATCGAATGAGAATACTACTTGTGATAATCATATTTTAAATCCCCTCTGTGAAGTGCCTAAAAGTGGAGCTAATCAAAGTGAAGTTAAGAAAGGTAATTTCTTTTTGTTTATTAAATCTTTAATTTAAAATCAAAATAATTAGTAGTATTATAAGTACGGTACTTACGTATTATCCCGTCAACCATTCAGCGGCACGGTAATAGATAGTAGTCAATGGGATCTGATAACGTTTTCGGATTCAGCGTCACGGTCTATGGTATAATACGTAAGTACCATAAGTACAATTAAAATAATATGAACCAATGGAGTAGTCATTGGAGCGTATTGTAATTGCCTGATCATAATTTTTTAAATGTATTGAATTTTGATTACACAAAAGACTACTTAAAATCACACATGGGAAATTCGAAGATTTCTCTTTGTTCCCTTGAATTTCCTATTAAATTAATTTTACTTTTTCAATATGAAATTTTAAACTATTATTTTTTTTGTTCCTTTAATTTATGTATCTTAGTTACAGTGTAATTCAGATTCATAGAATAATGGTTTAATTCAATTTTTATGAAGTAAAAAATAAAGTAATGTTTTAATGAAGTGAAGTTTTATGAAGAAAACTGCTTTAGTTAGTTTTAACAATTCTTTGAATTATTCAAATTTAAAGGAGTGTTTTTTTTATTGAAGTGCATAATATAATCTCTCCACATTTTTGAAATGTGCTTATTTTCTTATTTATTATTTAAACAATTTCTCAAATAATTTTGAAAGAAATAATTTCTTATTTACCACCTATTTTAAGGAATTAAGTCTTGTTATCATGATTTAAAAAATTAATAAAAAGGGAAAATGTTACAGTAAAAGAGCAAATTATACTTTGTAGCATAATTCTAGAATAAAAATTGTTGATTGATAGTTATTGTATGTTTCATTTTCAGATGTCCCAAGTCCGTCTTCATATCTATTATCTAGCCCTTCGAATAAGTCTGTTGCTACTAGCAAATGTGGTGAAGAAATAGACATGTCTGTTGATGAATCTGCAATTACAAACAGTAACACCCTTAGTGTAGAATACAGTAAGTAGTTTTTGACTTAATCCCTTTTTTAAATGCTTTTGTTTTATCATTCTCACACATGGGTGTTTTTCAGTTAGGAATCTTGTAACTCAATTTTAAAACATTTATAAGATATGGCCCTAAGACTTTGCACTTCAGAGTTCTATCAGTGAAAATTGAGGACTTTGATGCAAGAACCATCCAAAATACTATTTGAGACATTTTATGTTATGTTTTCTTTTAGGATCTAGACTTAGACCAAGGTACAAGACATGGAAACCAGACTTCTTAGGAATATCCAAAGGTATAATAAATATTGAATTTATCCTGATATATTCCTGAATATCATAAGTAATTATCTTAATTAATGATAAAATAGCCCAGTGGGGTAGAGGAAGCGCTTTGCGCTCTCACACCACAGGCCCGGGGTTCAAACCCCGGTCAGCTCATGGCCTCTCCCAGTGAGGCTAGTTAAACTGGAGTTTGAAGGTCCATAATTAATAATTATGAAGAATAATTTTAAATGCACTTTTATGTACACAGGATATTGCCAAATTTCATGGGTGCATAATTTTTTGTGTTCCTAATGTTGTGATTTTTAATTAAAATAAATGATTTTTTTAAATTTTATATTATTTAAATCACATACAGGGTTCATAACTATCCTATAAAGATGACTATTTAAGGCTAAAAAGCTTTTAAAAAGGTATATATTATTAATAATTGGAGAAAGAAAGGCCAAGTGTTACCCAAAAAATGAATATTTAAGTTTTGGGAACAAAAGGAACACATTTTTAGTAAAGATTTCTAGTTTGGAAATATATCTACTTTTAACAAACCCCTGTGAAAATGTGTACAATATTGGTAGGCTCTTGGAAATGTCTTGATTTTTTAATTTCAAGAACCCTTTACTTATTATTTTCACATTTACTCTTTGTTTCAACATTTCTTTAAAAATATTCTGCCACTAAATTGTACTAAATCACATAAAACTCTTTAAAATCATTATATACAGAAATTTTTCTTAGGACCTGTCCAAATATTATTTTAACATTTTTTTTGGTAATTTTTAACCCTGTCCTCTTCTAATACTAGCAAAATAAGCAAGTCGCAAATCTCCTCTTATGTAAGCAAACTACACAACCCCCATTATTTATATATAGAACGTAAACAATTATAATCTAATTAGAACAACTTAGGAATACTTCATATTAAAAAAATAACTTACTGTTTTTTTCCCATGTATGAGCCAAATATTTTTTGGAAAAAATTCTGATTTAAATGTAGAGGTGTCAGCGTGTATGCGAACCTAAAGAGTTTTAAAATATTATTAACTTAACAGTATTAAGTTTTGCAGAAGCCCTTCACGATCATATTAAAATAACATATAGACAGGTGCCTACGCCAATAAATAAAATAACTGAAGCACTAACTCCATTCAAGAAATTAAGCATGTGTAAATTTAAAATATAAATAGACTCAACCCTATCAAAATCTTATAGGTGTTAAATTCAATAGGTATTTTTAGTTTTTCTTATTTTTAAACTGTTTGGTATAAATGCTTTTTTTATGAAAACTCAAAACTTCTAAAATATTTACTACCTAAACTTTTTTTATTTTACAACTTTTTTTATCTAAATAAAATTAGTTAACTAGCCTGATATTCTAAATATGGCTTGTATCTTGTCAGAACTTAACTTGCCTTCCACAAAAAAAAAATTAGAACTACTGATGTGCCATCTCTTAAATTGTGCATTATTTATTTATCACTGGCTAAACATATCCAGTTTCTGTGATTTGGCTGACCTAAGTCGAAATAACTTTATTCAATTTCTGGCTTTGGAAGATGCAATTAATTTTTTTACTGATTCATGCAAGACTAAATGCAGTTATATAAAAGAGAGTAAAATAAATGGTCTATTAATTATGTACATTTTCAGGTGTATTTTCTGATTCTGAGTGTGATACAAAAAATAAAAATAGGAAGGAAATAAAAAAGAAACAGTCTTGTAACAAGTCTGCTAATATTTCTGTTTGCAAAAACCAAGAAGAAGACCTGAAGAATGGTAAGTCATTTGCTTATAAATTGCTCTTGTCATAGCCAAGGGTAGTGCAGCTGCCTCCATTTATCAAATCATGTTCATTTAATGATTTTGAAAATTTTTAAAACTTTATTTTTCCTGTGGGGATTTCAATTTAACCTATCAGATCCATATGTGACAAATAGTTTCATACTACAACTGGGTGCCACTTGTTTTTTTAGCATTGCCAACTAGGGTGATAATTCATTTTCTAGCAAACCAGCAGATAAACTGGGTAGTGGATTATGATGCCAAGAGTAAACCCAAAAAAGTTGCCAAGAAGAGTGTCACCCTGTTGTAGTATAGTAGTGACAAATTTGTTGCATTGTTTAAATTGTGTGCTGTGCCACTGAAATAATTCCATGGAATATTATTTCCTTTTGTGTAACCAAGCATAACAGTGGAGGGAAACTTTTATCAGTGTACAAGCAAAAATCATGGTATTTCAATTGCACAAATCCTTGAGCTCTCTGTTTTCTGTATTTGTGATCAACTTTAATTTAGTGCAGGGTTTCCCAAACTTTTTCATGCTTCGACCCCTTGAAAGTATTTTACTTATGCCATCGACTCCCTTTCGAAAATCCCACTAAATTCTTTAAGAAAAATTATTTATGAATGGAAATTTAACTAAAATTTTACATCCGGTTTCATTCACTAGTAATGTATCATAACAATTTAAAAAATTCATAGGTGAATCAAATAAGCAATAGACCACCAAAAAAGCATTAATCATTCAAAACTTTGAAATAAAAAAATTAGTATGTAAAGGAAGCTCAAGTGAACAGGAAAAATCTTTGGATCATCCACAGCAGTGCATTATACGATATGATAGCAAGATTTTATTTTATCAAAAGAAAAATTTATTTGATGTTGTCATTACAATACAAGTAAGTGTAATTACGAATAGATTCAATTTGAAGGGTGAACCTGATGCTCAGATTGTGTGCAACTGAGTGTTATCTATGCAAAACACAATCAATGGTTCGAGGATCTGGAATTTCTTTCTTTAAAAGAGTTAAAAAATTCTCAATATTTACCAATCATTGCTTTTTATAACTGTTTCATTTCATTGAATCCCTACCAACCCTTAGAGCTTTGTCGACCCCCAACCGACCCCTAGAGCTTCATCGACCCCAGGGGGCCAGTACCGACCCCTTTGGGAAACCCTGATTTAGTTCTATATTTTATTTTGGAAACATTTTATTCAGAAATGCTTATTTTGCTTTACTTGTAAATTTGACCTGGATTGTACCTGGAAATAAAAGGACCTGGATTATGCATTTAATTTTATCAAATCCCTCTAGAATTCCTTCAATTCATAGTTGAGCTCTTGACCCTTCTTCATTTTAACACATAGGTGTTGTATCTTTCATGGTTTTTGAGTTGGGATCAGTTTTATTCCTAAACATAATGGGACACATATATTCTTCACTCTCCTTCTCCAAGGTGATTATTTTTATAATAGCATCATACTATTAGTGTTGAGCTGGTAGTTAATAAGTTATTAAGAAAATCCATCAGATCAGAAAATTTGTTTGGAGAAAAATATTTTCAAAAAAAGGGGGTAAACCTAAAAAAGCTTGATTCATAAATGCTGAAAAGCTTCAATTCATAATTATTTTATTCCATCTATGATATTTTTTATTACTTTCAGTTTCAGAACTTGACACTCAAGGAGAAGTCATATCAGAGGATAAAACAAATGCATCATCCATATATGGATCTGCTACTACTGATTATACTTGTGGGTCTAAGAATAACTCTGTGGTAAGATATTTTTATGTGTATATAACTGTTGTCCTATATTGTAGTTTTTTATGTTATATTACCTTTTTATTCAATTGAAAATAAGACTAAATGTTAAGTTTTAGTTCAAGTCATTGAAACAGTTACACTCTACAATTTTATTGATAAGATGGTGAAAATAACTACTTAAGTTTAATAGAGTTAATTAATTAAGAGTTAAGTTTAATATTAAGTTTAATAGACTTAAGTAGTTTAAAAGTATCAAGTACAGGGTGATCAGAAAAGAACTACTGGTACAGCTATTTGAAGGTATGTACTCAAGATTGTAATAATTACTGTAACTGTGAAAGCTCAATTATTTTTAATTCACATTTTCTAATACATACCTTCAAATAGCAATACCCAAAATTATATTTCAATATGTTGAGCTGTTTGGGCTCCAGATGCTCCGATATCCTAGAAGTTTCTTTTTGCCCATCCTGCATATGAATTACCTTAATACCATTAGCAAGCATTAATACTACATATCTGATACAATACTTTTTATAAAAGGTATCAATAAAATATTCCGTGAAACACATGGGATTGATTGATTTGGCATATTCACCAGTGTTGTAGCCAGAAAAAAATTTCAGAGCCAGGTATTGGAATTTTTTTTTGGGGGGGGGTGAGGTGAATTTATTTTTTTCTATAATAAAAAAGGAAATTTTCTGACGTTCAAAGGAAGATGCATCTCCAAATCCCCCATCTGACCATGCCACTTATATTCACACACCATTAATAGCATACATGAGCTGAAGCAATAAACTTTATGCAAATAGATTTTAGCTTTCCTCCTTTTGAATAGAAAATCTGCTGCAAAACTGTTTTATGGCAGTTCTCACTGCTAACCTAACCGACAGTTAACCGCCGGTCAAACTTCTTGTTGGCAAAAAAACTCTCCTTCAACTGCCAATCAAAAGTTGGACTGCCAGTTAACCACTGGTCAGGTTAGTGATGAATACGACCACTAGACTTGCTCATTCTTTGTTCTTCCCTCCCCATACTAGGTATTGAGTATTGATTGACTCATTTTTTTTCTGATAAGTATTTTCTAAGTGTTTTTTTTTATCTAAACTTTTAATAATTGCAGGTAGAGTGGTTGATTGAAAATTATGAGGCAGACGAAAAAGTTAAACTTCCTGTTAGTACAATATGCTCTCAATACCAGAGATATTGTAAGTCTCATGAAATAGATCCATTAAATAGGAAATCATTTAGAATCCTCCTTCAATCTGTTTTTCATGGTTTAGTTCTTCATAAACCAAATGAAAGGTAATTTCAAGATTTTCTGAAAATTAAGTTATTATATTTAAATATATATTATGAGTAAAGTGATAAACTGGGTATTATTAATAATTCCCGAAGTGAGGCAGGCAATGTGATAAATTCAATGGAATTTATCAATGAGTAAGAGACAATGGTTTGGAGGAAGATTGTTAGAGAGGCCATAGTCCAGCACGGGCTGTAATGCCAGGGAGTTAGTTATCAATAAGTACTTATCACTTTGGCCGAAATATGTGGGCATTATTAATAATGCCCAGATTAATCACATTGCCTGTAACTTATATATTAATTAGATTTTCTGTTCTAAAATCGTATCTGTATTAAAATATTCAAACTTAATGTAACTCTCATTGGTGGTTCCAGGACAGATTTTCAGAGTGCCAGGGATCAATTCAACCAAAAATTGGGGCAGTTTTCTTTTTTGGCTTCTTCATAACATTCAAATTCATTAAAAACACCCCTTTCACAAAATTCAAATTAGCATTAATGATTGTTTCCAGGAAAACATTCCCAAAATCTTGATTTTCTCATGATTTCCTAGGTTTGTGTGCTGATTTTTACTATTTATGCACCGATCTGTTATTTCCTTGTATGTTGGTTGTATTTCAGAAAAATTACTTTTATTGGAAGAAAGTTGTTCTTGCCTTTCCCACAATGCAACCTAAAGGTGAGGAGAAGCTGACTTTACAGACAGTAAAGTTGACTTCTTGTATTTGTTGTATTGCAGAAAAATGGACTTGAACTTATTCTGAGCTAAATATTCTTTGTTAAAGGCTTGCTTATGAAAATATTTCTCATTGATGACTTAAATAATTACAATTAACTTAAAAAATTGAAAGAAATGTGAAGGAAAACTTCAATTATGGCTAAAGTTGTTATATATATTGTTATGGCTCTATGGTATGAAAAAAAAGATTAAAAGGCAATTTTATGTGTCTTTCTTAATCATTTTTGCCATGGAAGTCAAAAGAAGCTTTCAAAAATAGATCCTTTTAACATTTTCAGCTTTTTATAAAAAAAATTTAGAATTTCTTACCACAAGGTAGTCTGTAAGGGCCCCATTCACGGTCGATCCGCTCCACTCCGCACGGCTTGGTGCGGAGCGGAGCGATGAAAAATCGGTAATAAGACCATCGCTCCGCTCCGCTCCACTCCACTCCGCACCATTCCATTCAAAGCTCGTTTGGCCGCCATTACTACTTTCAACCAAAACTGTAGATTTTGTTTGGGTGTCAGCGGCTGTTTTCTTAATTAAAAAAATTTAAAAAGCCCTAAGGGTCATTCCACGTCAAATCAACACACTTTTTGGCATGACCATCTCGGATTTTCTTGAAATTTGGTACATATGTTCTACTTATAGAAACTCGGAAAAGTACCAACTTTCATCAAAAAATATTAATTGGTTCTGGAATTACAGGTGTGCAAAAGATTACAGAACCAATTAATATTTTTTGATGAAAGTTGGTACTTTTCCGAGTTTCTATAAGTAGAACATATGTACCAAATTTCAAGAAAATCCGAGATGGTCATGCCAAAAAGTGTGTTGATTTGACGTGGAATGACCCCTAAAGAAAAAAAATAAGAAACCTAGAACGAAGATTCGGCCAATTTTAATGCAAAAAAAGAAACACATGCAAATCTCTCCAATTCAGAGTCGACATGGGCCTGTACACTAATAAAAATAGTGTAGTCTTGGAAACCGATAGATGTCATGGCCCATTGGTTAGCGTTCTCGATTACCATACGGTATACCTGGGTTCGATTCCCAGTGTGGAATTTGAATTATTTATTTTTTAATTTCGAAAATCATGAAAGCTTTTGTTTACAACTTCAATTTTTTTTTTATGAATTATTTTTTTCCAGTGGCCTGTTCTAACTGATTAAGCTAAATTTAATCCGATAAAATTAATTTATCTGAGAAATTATTTTAGTATTGTTCAAAACATGCTATAGTGATGCAAGGGGTTTATGAAATAAAAATTAGGTATGCTAGATAATGCATTTTACTTATAGGTTGCTATTTTATTAATTTTTCTACAGTTGAGTCTGTTTTTATAAAGCAAATACGGAAAAAATGGACATATTTTTCCCATTTAGGATTTTTTCTATTGAAATCAATTTCTGAATTCCGAGTTTTTTTCCACATTCACATATGCAAATCTTCAAATAAATTGCTTTTGTTTTGATAAATATGGATTATTTTTCGAAAGTTCAGCTAAAATGTAACCACTGAACACGATATATTCTTTTTTACTTTTTTTAATAACTTTAAATGTTACTTCAAAATTAAGTAAAAACCGATTAGTTCAATATTAAATTAATTTCTAAACATAAATAAAAAATTTGAATAAAAAATTAAATTTCTGCCACTTGAAATTTACAAGAAAATTTTAAAATAAACTTTGGATTTTTTTTAAATTTCATGAGATTTATTGCATTTATTTAATAGTTTATAAAAAAACATTAATTTTTCTGTAATATAGTTTAATAATTCATTAATTGTTTGAATTTTTTTAAAAGAAACATTTATTATTTAGTTAATCAATCTTCATGCAACACTTTTGAAAATTATACGTTCTATTTTCTTTAAAAGCAAATTTTTATTTTCTCGTTTAAAGTAATTTCTTATTAGTATTTATATATTGATTTTTATTGCGATACCCCAGGTTTTAATGTTAAATTCCTCTGGATGAACTATTTATAAAAAAAACATACTTTTGAATAATAAAAAATAAAAAAAAAATCTGGTAACAAAACGATTAAAATCATTGGAGGGTTTTTAAAGGGGTATCTGGTCACTACTATCCAAAACAATTTTTCATGATGCTTGCGATCATTTGAACCCTTCCATGATTACCAAAAAAAATCTATATCAGATAGAAAATCTTGCGAAAAAGAAGTTTTGTAGCATAAAAATTGAGCATGAGATCTAGCCTAGGCGCAATTCACTCTTTGCTGACTGGGATACGTCCTTGGGTATCACTACTTCAAATAGATTTTAAATTTTGGGATTTGCATTGGAAATTTTAAGTTCTAATTATGAGGAGTTAAATCATAGGTAATATTCTTAGGGATTTTTCATAATTAATTTAAATCGTTTAATTGGACCCACGTCATGAATTACATCACGCATGACGTCAAAAATCAAACCACGTGACTCTCGATCTGATCGCATTTGGAATAATTGGAATGAATGGATTGCGATTTCGGACAATTTTGGACTCCTGTCACTCCACATCATGTGACGTCAATCACTCCAAAAAGCACGTGTTTTCATGGAGTGTAGCGGAGCGGAGCGATCGTGAATGGGGCCCTTTATACTAATAAGATCTTCAAATTTTACTTTTAATGGAAGTTTTAATTTTTCTCAGTTATATCTAATGATTATTTTATACTTTTGTGATCTAAAAATAAAGAATTTTTGAAGCATTTTATAATTTTTTAAAGAATAATTTTAAAATGTCACATTTTTACAAAAATAACTTTTTTCTTAAAAGTAACCTTCCCCCTCCACAAAAATGGGCCCCATAATTATAAAACTTGGATCGACTCGATCGACTTGATAATTATAAAACTTGGATCGATTTATAGAGGTTGTTTCTGGGGTGTTTTTTCAGACAAGACTTTTGTTTCAGGGGTAGCTAAAAGTTATTTTTTAACGTTAATTTCAGGCATGCATTAAAGGTTGAATGTAACTTTTTATAGTATGTAGAGGTGGGATAAATGCCCTCGTTACATAAATTTTTGACAGAAAAATATTAATAATTGATTACCAAAATTTCAGTTTAGTTGAACTCTACAACCTATCTTGAATATGGCCTTGCCTTTGGATTCTCCCATATACCCACTGTGGTAGAGATTCCCAAACAGTGCTTTCTGGAGCTCTTGTTTCTCCATGTGACTCTTCCAAGTGCTTTGCAAAGATATACAAATTTACTTCTTAAAATTTCTCTTCTAAAACTGTCCACAAATTATTTTTCTTCCTGGAATTTGTCCCAAATTTTTTCAGGCATTGTTCCAAAGTTTTTGTCCTAAAAATTGCTTAATGATGATATTTTGTCTCAAAAAGTACTGTTATGATTTTTTATTCTTTTTGACTTTAAATCACTTAAGTTACAAATAACATCTTGGCATATAAAAACCCACTTGTGGCAAAAAACACAATTGAATGGGTGGCTGGAAAAACGTTGCATGTCGTTTTTTTAACGAAGAAAAACCTTTGTTAAAAGAAAGACATGCAACATTTTTCCAGCCACCCATTCAATTCTGAAAAAAAATCCTGGAACTTTGAAAAACCCCACCAAATTTTTAAACAACCCATGTAACTTTAATAAAACCCACTTTCCTTTTACAATGCTATTTTGAAAACATTAACATTATTTTTAAACAATCAATTTTACTTGTGACAGATTATTATGATTAAATTATCTCCTTACCTCAAAAAAAATTACAGAAAAATTTGAAAGATCCACTTAACTTTTAAATAACCCTCTTTACTCATTAAAAATTCTCTTGAACTTTGCAAAAACCTCTTAATTTTCACAAAAGAAAAATCTGTGAATTTTTTTTAAATAAACACATTTAAATTTTTTAAGGAAACTGCCTAACTTAAAAAAAAACATACACTTAAACATAATTTTGAACATACACAATGAACAAGCCCACTTACTTGTGGAAAAAAAATAATTGTGAATTATTTTTTTTATTTATTTTAATGTGGAATAATAAAAAACCAAACCCATTTGGGTTTAAAAAAAACAGTTTTTTTTCAACCCTGCAGCACTCCCTGGAATCACCTCTGATAATTTCTTCAAATATAGCTTAAAACAGTTATGGGCAACCTTTTCGAATCCGCGGGCCGGACTCAAAGATTATAATATAATGTCGTGGAGGGCCAAAGAGTAGATAATAGGTAATATTCTTTAACAAGGAGAGGATCCCAACGTGTCATCACCGATTTGGTTCATTTTTGGTGTGGAAGTAGTGCATGACTAGGACATCAATTTGTGAAAATATTAAGAAGCAACTTTCAGAAATTTTGGAGAAAATCACGATTAAAAATCTTAACATGTACTTATATATCTGATAAGATTCTAGTCTTGTAAGCGGATCGTGGTGTAGCGGTAAGAGCTGTGATTCCCAACCCAAAGGTCCCGCGATCGAGTCTCGCTGCATACCATAATTTTTATTTTTGTTTTCTACGCAATTAAGAGCACAGATATGAAATAAAGTAGTACATATTTATATTTATAATTATCAATTTTGAAACATTTTTTTAATATTTTTTTTTTGTTTTTGAAGTCTTTTCATTCCTTGTTTCCCAAAAAAATATTTATTAAATCCAATTTTTATGATCCTATATATGTATTAATAGTAATATTATATGTTTACCTACAAAAATGTTTATTTTAACTATCAAATCAGACACATAACAAATCCTTTTAGCATAACAAAATTGCGTACTTTCTTTCGGATAGTTAGGGATAAATTAAGGTAAAACTTCATGTATAAAAATATAAATTATTATTATTATTTTTTTTTTAAATCTTTTCATTCCTTGTTTCCCAAAAATATAAATTATTAAATCCAATTTTTTATGATCCTATTGTAAATATTATGTATTTACCAAAAATTTTTTTTACGCACAAGAAAAAATATTTTAAAATTTATAATTAAATATTATTATAAGTTTATTTCATATCTGTGCTCTTAATTGTGTGGAAAATTAAAATAAAAAATATGGTATGCAGCGAGACTCGATCCCGGGACCTTTGGGTTGGGAATCACAGCTCTTACCGCTACACCACGATCCGCTTGCAAGACTAGAATCTTATCAGATATATAAGTACATGTTAAGATGTTTAATCGCGATTTTCTCCAAAATTTCTGAAAGTTGCTTCCTAATATTTTCACTAATTGATGTCCTAGTCATGCACTACTTCCACACCAAAAATGAACCAAATCGGTGATGACACGTTGGGATCCTCTCCTTGTAAGTAAAAAAATGAGGCCTTTTATTATATATATTTATGAAGTTTAATTCTAAAGTTAAAAATTAATCTGGACTTTTGTACAATATCTAGATTACATAAAATAATTATAATGAAGTTACATTAATCTGGACCAGGCGCGGATCCAGCACGGCTCCAATGGGGGGGGGCACTTCTTCAGACCATCATCTTTATCTTTTGATAAAAATGTCAAAATTTTGGAAATTTGACCTGTAAAAGTAGGTTTTTAACTCATTTTGAGTACTTTTTGGGACTTTTTTTCGTACTTATGAATGATTTTTGGGTCCAAGGGGGGGGGGGCACTTTCCAGAGTGCCACCCCCTGTATCCGCCACTGATCTGGACTAAAATAATATTACATACAATAATTATAAAGTTAGTTACATTAATCTACAATAGATTAATATTTTGATTAGAAACAAAAATTATGTTAAAGTTGCAAAAATCTGGACTAGAATAATATGTGATTTTTGAGTACAATTTTTAAAATGTTCCGCGGGCCGGACCAAATGACGTGTTGGGCCGGATCCGGCCCGCGGGCCGGAGGTTGCCCACCGTTGGCTTAAAATATCTATTTTATTTTTTCTTAACAGTCAGTGCTTGTTCTCTATTATCATTTAAATTTTTTTTTCCAGGGATCATAGCTATTGGTATGGTTTAAGAAGGAAACCAGTCTTTGAATCAGATAACTGAGAATGGTTCTGAGATGAGAGAGCTAACACTTAACCAAAAAGAGAAGTGAGTGTGTTTACTATTTTTCTTCTTTTTTGGGGGGGGGGGTTCTCATTTATGTCATAATAGCATTTAATGAAATAACTTATGATTTTTTTCCATAATTTAATTGAGGCCATTTTTAGTGATACATAATTAAAAAAAAACCGTCATTGACTATCTTGGTTGATTTGTCTTGTAATGACTTTATAACAACCTGTACTTTAATTTAAAAAGTCAGGAAATTTATTTCAAAAACTGAGTTAGAATCGTTTTGTTTGTCTTTCTGAATTTTCATTTTCCAATGTTGGTAACTATTACCTTCTCTACCTCTGTGAAGGTTTAGACCCCATAAGGTTTTAGTGATTTACATCTCGCATAGCCCTAATATCTTTAGTGAAGCAAAGTTTGAGTTTCAACCCTATTCTGAAATAAAATAGGCAACTGGATTATATTTTATGTAGGTTTTGAATAAAAAAATTTTTTTTTTGGCCAAGGACCATGAAAACCTCATCAAGGGCTACAAGCAACCCACAGTAGTTGACTGGAATTTCAGTTTCCGACATTTTTTTCAGGATTAAAAGTCAGTTTCCAAAGTATGAATATCATGAGTTACAACTACAAGCAATCTAATTCATCTCATTTTTTTTTTATTTCCAAGCTTTCTCATATTAGATTTCTTGAGTTGTAGTGTTTATCGCAGGACATTATGGAATACTAAATGTGGCCCTTGAGCAATAAACTTTTGAGACCCCAGAACTAGAGGAATAAATATTTCAGGTTTTATAAGTGTTATTTATGCAGGTGAAGAGTGACTTTTTTTTGATTTAGTGGTTCATATTCATTTGTTTTAAAGTTACAACTAGTTTGTTGAGTTTCGAAGTTCCTTTGTTTCATTATATTTTTAAGAAAGTATAATTTTTGTATTCTTCAAAATTTGATATTTATTAGTATTTGCTAGCAATATAGAGCAATAGCAAACATAGTCTTATAAATTTTCAATCCATAGATTTTGCATGATGAGAGTTAGAAGCATACAAATAGAAATTTTCTGAAACAGTACCTTGTATTGTTTAAGGCAACTGTTATTTTAACTTGTACTGAGAGAAAATTACCCTGATTTGTGTCGTTTTTGGTTGAAAGTTGAATTTTTATCAGTATTGAATATTAAACTTGTGATTATGTAGTTTTTTTCTTAGATTTATTTTAAAATAGTATATTGGGGCCATCAATTCTTATTATTTTTTAGGCTTTAATACAAGACCATCACATGAAAATAATTAACCTAACTTCCAAAAATCCAAGAAGAATCTTGTGTAAAAATTTAACCATTAGAACTTATTGTATGATTTTCTACTTCATTAAATTGTTTCTTAAATTTTCACTGTCTGAAATGCTTATTTGTAAATTTCAGTTTTTGTGTAGTAACCATCCCTGATAATTAAAAGTGACTTATAAAATTGTGCTTATGAGGATTAAAAAATATATAGGGCCGTATTCAGAAACTTTTAACCCGATGATGAACCGATACGATAATGATACAAGGACGATAATGGCTATCCCAGCTCTCGATCGTCCGCTACTCGGCCTCGCTGCTGCCTTCTATTGGAGAGCTGTACAACTAAATATTTAATTTTATTTTAATATATAAACAGTGACCATCAGTGGTGGATCCAGGATTTGGTTTTGGGGGGGGGGCTAAGAATTTTCATAATCCAATTGTATCTTTTGATTATCTTAATATGGAAAAGGTAGTGAATTATCCTGCTCCAACCACTAAAAGAGGCGTCTGGGAGTCCTCCCCGAGAAATTTTTTGGAAATTTAAGTAAAAACCCCACTTTTTCAACTTATTTTCGTACGCCTCATCCGAATTTCAGTTATAGATTTTATGGTAGAATTTTTGCGTTTTAACAAATTTAATAAAAAATAGAGTTACAAGTACTAAGGGGGTCTGGGGATCCTCCCCTAGAAAATTTAAGTAAAAAAACCCACTTTTTCAACCTTAATATAAAATAGAGTTGTAATAATAGAGTTAAAAGTACCAAGGGGATCTGGGGGTGCTCCCCCAGAATTTTTAAAAAATTTGTCCTTAAAATAACAGGGTTTTGGTGCATAAAATTCCATATTATATAGTGTAAAACTTTTCATTTTGGGGGGCTCAAGCCCCCCTGGATCCACTAGTGGTGACCATCTTTAATACAGTTTAGTTATTTTTCTTGTGCTTTAAAATGCATTCGAAATATCAGTGTCAAAAGTTCAAGCACTGAAGTATTCTTTAAATAAATTTTACTATCAAACCAAAACAATTTCTCATGAAAATAATATTTGAGTAAATAAAAATAAGAAGTTTAGGCTTCACATTTTGATTTCAATACAGGATGCAGTGTATTTAGCAGCTTCAAGCTTAAAAAATGGACCAAAAATTTAAAGATAGGGACTTTAAATCTTTTTTCTTTTTCTTTCTGATTTATCTAACTGTAACTTTATTTTATAATTTATAAAGCTCTTGCATTATTTTGATTTACAACTCTTCATCTCTCGCCTTCTTTATATACTGCTCTTCCAACATTGCTGTTGTTCGTTAAAAGTATTTATTTAGCTGAATTTAGAACCTTATCTGCTGAGCAATAACACAGACCTGAGTAATGATTACTGAGTACAAGCGCAGAACCAGGGGGGGGGGCAACTGGTCAATCCCTCCTGTGGGCTCGGACCAGTGGCGTATATAAGGGAGGGCCGACGGGGCCCGGGCCCCCCCCCCCCCGAAATTCTGACTGGGTGTCCTAAAATGGGTTAAAATCCTGTTTTTTAGGGTCAAATTTCCAAAATTTTTCTGGGGGAGGACCCCCAAAAACTTTTTGCAAAAGTTAAACCCTTGACCATCTGGGGCAGAGATGATTGCTCGTCTCTGGAATATCAAGAGCACTCGGTGGCCTTCCGGCCTTTATACCTCCAAAGTGGGTTGAGTTGCTCTGTTGACTAAATGATTTTCTCAAGTCTTCGGACAGTTTATAGTGGCTACAGCCACCTGCGTCAAGAACAGCCAAGAATATGAGGCCGCCTAAGGCTGCCCGAGTCGACAGATGTTTGAAGCCCTCCGGGCTAGGTACCTCATCGATACGTCCACCCCTCGTCTCTCTCTGGAATATCTTTCAGAGGATGGGACCTTAAATCCTGTCTTAAAAGTTCAAAAATGAGTCTAGAGATTACATTTTAAGGTCTAATTTTAAAAAAATTCTGGGGGAGGACCCTCATCCTTCCCTAGGGTGTCATAATGAGCATCGTCAATAAAATTTAGATATTTTTGCACAAAGGTTCGCCCCCATTTGATCTGTAAAATTCTCGGATACTTTGGATCTGCCACTGGCTGAGTAGCACTACCCACGTGAGAGACCTCTAACTAAAGTAAGTAAAGGAAACCACATAAGCAGATATTAATTGAAATGGTAATCATACTCTTCAATTATAAGGACTTGAAATCTGACTTAGCTTGATAGCATAAAACATTAACAACACTGGTCAATATTTGGGGACCCTTTTTCCAGGGTAATTCTGAACTGTTTTTGGGTTCTTACACTCCCTATCATTCTAGCCCAAGGGTCTGGTATCACCTGGGCAGTCTGCTGCGTGAAACTATTTCCTGGACCACTTAAACATTTTGAAAATCATTAATATGAACTCTTACACTACAATATTACTTTGACCCGCTTTATAATGGTCAAATTTCAAAAAAATTCCTGAGGCAGGAATGAGATATTTCAGACTTTTTTGAATTTATCGTGAAAATTTCACTTTTTACTTTTAAAAAAATCAGCTTACTATCAGCTGAAATTTTTGACTGGGAATTTCATTTTTCTAAATTCAAGTTGATGTTCTTGACTTATGAGGCTCTTTTATATGGTAAATTTTAATATTTAGCCAATTTGTATCATGCTTAGTTCTTCTGTAGGTGCATCAGTCTCGTTATTTAATAGCCACACCTCGTATTTTATGAGTAACTTGATTTTTAAAATGTTTTTGCTATTTGAAACAGTAATATCAACTAACACCACATTTTTTTAAAATTTAACAACTTAATTAAGCATGTAGCATACTCAAATTACATCTTTGTAAAAATATGTGTATCAGAAGATAAGAATTCAAAGCAATAAGTATCAATTTTTTCACCCGGACTTTGATAAAAATTTTTAAAATTATTTGGACCCCGAGCAAAATTAACCACTAATCTAGTCTGTTTTAATCACCCTGTTTTCAAATCTGCATAAAATGGCTTTAAAGTTAACACCAAATTATTGAGTTTTTTTAAAAATGTTTTCTTGTGTGAGTAATATTTAGTTACACGAGCGATTAGAATCGAAATACTTTGATCCAATGCGCATGCATGTGGACTTGAATTTTGCTGTTTTTTTTTTTGGAAATTTTAATAAAATAATAACAGGATAGAACCCAGGAACTGCCACATGCTACGCAAGCATCTTACCACTGCTCCAGCGGGAATTCATTATCTTTTAAAACTTATTACATCTTTCTTTTGATGCATGCGCATGGCGAGACCAAAATATAATTCTAAGCGCTACATTTAGTTACTAATTATCAGCATCTACAAGAGCATGGGCATTCCCCTGAATTTATAAAATTAGTTAAATGACTGATGCACCACTATTATTTATCCAATGTGCCATGTTTGGTGCATGCGCCACACTTCTGCACTAGCATATCAAAATAAAGCTAACATTTTATTTTACATTTTAAAATGTAAAAATAGGATATATAGGACAACTTCTACCCCTGTATTTATTACATTAGTTAAATGACTGATGCACTACTATTTATCCAATGTGCCATGTTTGACGCAGGTGCAACACCGAAATTTTTAATGTTTTATTCAAAAATTTTTAACTGTAAAAATATCTTTAACAATTATTAACTTTTATTTTTATTGCTTTACATTTTAAAATGAGTCTTGTGCCTAACAGCTGTATTCACCACCAACTTGACCTAAGGTTAACCTCGAATCAAGCTTTTCGGCATCTGTTGATCGGCTTAAAACTTGTTTCCTTTTTTAATCGCCAATTAGAAGTTTGATTCCAGGTTAAACTTAGGTTAGGAATTAGCAGTTGTGTTAAACAGCTTAACCGGTAAAAACCAATATCAAGAGGAATAAACCTAGGTAACTAAAAAAAAAATTTTATTATCAGTAAGAAAACACTTAAAATTACAAAAAACTTCAATCTTTATAAAGATCAATTGACATTTCAATTTAAATATTTTCATTGTTTAAGGTTTCAATAAACTAAACGTTGCGTAATTTCAATTTGATTAATCATGATAAACATTTAAACTTAACATTGATTAGAAATGCCATTTTAATCAGTTTGTGAAATTAAAAAATTCAGAATGGTTCAATAAAAACATTTCAACCAAGTTTGAAATTAAACAAATAATGTAAACCCTGTCTTATAATTTATACATAAATATACTAAATACAGCTATCATACTTCTCTGTAAAGTGCTGTACAATGATAAATATTTTATTTTATAATCTATAATTAAATTTTACATATTTACAAAACTGAATATAAATAACAACTATCTTCTTTAGCAATATTGTCACATTTTAAGTAAAAACTTTCTTCACTCTCCAAAACATCATGGAGAATTTTATCTTGAACATGCAATATCACCAACCATTAAAAAGCAGATAAAAATATGCTTTGACGTACATTAATTTTTTTTCAAATAGCACAATTCAAAGTACCACTAAATTCAGTTCTTTTATAATTATGTCAAAACTTTGATTAGGAATGGGATTTTACAATAGAAACTCCGGTATTCAGCAAGAGAGGTATTATAGGCAAAGCTCATTATTTTTTACTTGAATTGAGAAAAGTCCTAGCTTATATGTTGGATTATTGCATAAAATACCGAATTGTGGAGAAAACGAGAAAAAAAAACTGAAACGATAGAGTTGAAATTTGTACTTACATATGATATTATCACTGAAGGATTAGTGGAAAATAGGATGCTATTAATTTAGTGAGGTTCTACACAATGAAGACTGAAGCATTTAATATATTGGAGCCCTTTTTGATAATTTATCACCAGAACACAAACAATTGTTTAGGAGGCGGTGGCTCTCTTAACTAGTCTACAGACATTTGGATTTGTTAATTTTTCTTTTGAGGAACCAAGTGTTGGTTTCTCTGCTAAACAGTGACTAAAAATGAAAACTGCTGTTCAAATAGAAAAAAATTTACTTTATAGGTTTAGTGTGATACATCAGCCATAATAAAATGTTTTTTTTAATCAGTCTTATGTTTTTCTTTTTAAGAAATTCACTTGTTTTCCAAGTTATGTACAAATATATTAGAAATACTAAAAATTTAAAAATTCATACCTAACAAAACACTGACAAATTTAATTTCTGAACACTATCACTTATAAATAAATTTAGGGAAAAAACACCTGCCCCATTGAAAACGATGTAGACAGGAAAGGTAGATCTTTAAGATTGCACCTTAAAATGGTCAAAGCTAGAAAGCTTTATACTGATCTTATTTTTTTTTTGCACAGAAACAAATAGTCTTAAACATACAATTCTACATTCCTCTTGAACTTAAGTATTAAGAAATAGTTAAATTTATGAATTAAAGAGAAACTTAAAACTCTATAATGCAAGATGTAAAACTAGTTTCACGATCTAACAATGACTAGAGACAGTTCTTAATTGAAGCTAAGATTCTTAATGAGAAGAGAAATGCTGAATAAAATAGTTTCTATTGCTATTTAGGCATTAATATGGAGATATAAGGTGGACAAATTTATACCTTTCAGTAGCAAAATCAATACCCGAATATTTTTCTCTGAGAAAGAAGCTGAAATGAGCTTTTTAAATTAAAGCTTTAACTTTCTGATCCTATTCCTTTGAGCTCTTGTGATGGTATAACTCCTCCCAGATGTTCTTGCTTTGTATTCAGTTAAGTTACGAGACAGTCGTTGCTTCCTGACTGAAGTCCTTTGTTTCAAAGTTCTCTTTTGAAACTTTTTAGCCTTGGGAAGAACTACTTTATCTTTTGAGACAGAACTTGGTTTAGGACTTTCAGAAGCTTCAAACCCATCAGAAGTTCGGTCACTTAGTTTGAAAATATTGTCTACTTCACACAAATGCACACGCCCATTTTCTTTACTGTCCTCTGCTTTATCGCATTTTGTAATACAAGGCTCTGTTTTTTGGGCAGATGATGAAAGGGACTTTTGAGTGTTCTCAGCAATAGTTTTCCCTGTGATATCTTTTTCGGTGTCCTTGCTAGTTTCAACTAAACAAGCTACACTGTTTGAAGTCGAATGCTCTTCATCTGGTTCACCAATTCTTTTCTTAATCTTGACTCTGACAGTATAAGGAGGATCTTCCGAAGGTTTGGTATCCTCACTTTTTGAGTGTGATTTGTTCTTCATAACACGTTGAGGTGATAGAATGACAGGCTTTGGGAGATTTTTAGGCACAGAATCATCAAACTCAGATGACAATTTTCTTTCCTTGCTAGCTGTCTCATGTATATGGTCAGATAACAACCTTTTTCTCTCTCTGGAGGATTGAGCATCACTGCTGTCAAGATTTTTCCTTTTTTCTTTGTGTGAAGCAGTTGCATCCATGTCTGAAGCATTTTTTCCATCTCCATCTGAAAAATGCATTATTCACATATGAGTGGCCATTCAAATAGCAAGTTTTTGGTCATTTTTAACCCCCTCCTTGTCAGCAAAAATAAGCAAACTGCAAACCCCTCTCATAATTTCACAAGAAAACTGCCAGACTTCCCTTTGTTCTTTTACTGACCAAAATCTTTAGTAATGCTCAGATTTCTGAAATTCATTGTTCTCTGTGAACACTAACCTATTGTTAAAACTTTCATTGTAAAAAAATGCTTAATTTTTTTCCTAGTTAAGTTTTTTATGTAAAATTTATCTTTGGTTAAATTTTAAAATTATATATGCAAGAAACAAGAGATTTTCGAAACTGCAGTGTGAGTGACATCTTATGTAAGCATTGCTCATACTCCCTCTGTCAGGGAAAAATAAGCAAATAGCAAACCCCCTTCCCTTTAGAAGCTTGGGGACCCCCTCCCCTTAAGTTAAAATGTTTTTCTTCTTTTTGATCAAATTTAGAGCAATCCAATGTTAACACCTTTCTGAGCAACAATAATGACCATTTTTCTTTGGGGTGTGTTGCAATAGGAAAATACTAGATGCAATTTTGTATATAAATTCCCAGACTTTTCTAGGACAATTATTAAAGTTTTCCCGGTAAAAGAAAAAACTAATTTGCATGACAATTTTTTAAATATTTCTAGCTTCCTAGAGCATATATTTTAATTAAATACTGTATATTTTATGCACAAATGAGGCACTGACATTAACTATTGGTCATTTTACATGTGTTCAACCTCAAGACTTTTTATTGGTTAAATTAAATTTTTCTGATAATTCCAAGCTTTCCCTGACCATGTGGGTGGTTTTGCAAAATATTTACTGATTCATGTCTTCAGATTAATAGAATTTTGACTTACTTTCATCTGATTGTTCATCTCTAGGCCTTAATCGCTTCATCACTCTTTGCCGTAAAAGCACTTCACTTTTAGGAGGACCAGGTGGATCTAACATAACAGTTACAACGCTTGTGTTGTCTGCTCTCATGCCAAGGTCAAACCATTCTCTAAGGGCTGTATCTACCAAAAGCTTGGAGGGATTTTTTGGCTGTTTTCCCTGGAATTATGAAAACATATGCAAGGTAAAACATGCATTTTCAAAGGAAACAATTAACTTATGAATGAACAGCATAAAAATTATAAAAATGACAACAGATAACAGTTGAAATGACTGGTAGTTGGTCATAGTAGACTTTGAGTTTGCTTTCACTTGATGATGAAAAAGAGCTTTTAAATACTTTTAAAAATATATTTCTACATTTTTAATTAATACAAATATATAATTTGAAAGTCCTCCACATACTAAAGGGATAGTAATTTGCATTGAACTTCTGTAGTCTCTTATCCACTGAAAAAGAGCCACATTCTAACTTATGCAAAATATGAGAGGAGCCCAGATTTTCTTTGTTATCTATTTTGAGACAAATTAGAGGAAAAAAACTTTCTCCACTTCTCTTAAATATTTTCATTTAACTTATTATACATAAATGTATAAAACTTGCCCTTTTCAAAATGAACTGCAGTATAAAAACATAACCACACTTTAAAAATAATGTTTATATACTGGGATACCAGAAATAAATTAATTAGATGGGGTTGCATATTTGCTATTGGACAAAAATGATGCTTGCAATGCAAGAAAAAAAAGGGTAATATTCCATAATCGAGGTTTTCGCCAAATTTGGGAGATAACCAGGGATTTAGATGTAGTAGCTTCGCAATATCCAATCTCGCCAAATTTGACGAAAACCTCGATTATGGAGAAAAAAAAAAAAAAAAAGCCGCCGCCTGAGAGTCCAAATTTTTTTTTTACAAAACAGTGATCTGTTTAAAGCAGTTTTAAATTTTACTACCTTTTTCCAGTATCTTCACAAAAAATTGCCATTTGATAAATAGGTACTTTCACAAATTCAGCTTTAGGAAAAAAGGTACCTTCACATAATACATTTTTACAGGAAAGTTCTCTATTAAGCTATTTTATCTTAATTGTTAAATTTTTTAGTCATACTTGACTAAATTTTCTTTTGATTTTGATGTTTAAAAAAATACGTACATGATTTTATGTTGATTTTGCACTTAAATTTTCACAAATTATTACTTATCTTTCGCAAAATAAGCAGGGGTGCAGAATATGTCCGAACGCCCGAACATGGTTCGGTGGAAATTCAGGCTGTCCTGGGGAAATTTTCGTCCAAGTTTATAAAGAAAAAAAAAAAAAAAACTCTACAAATCCAAATTGCTATTAGAAACAAATATTTTGGATGGTTACAATATCAGACCCTCCAAATTCAACGGAAATTAGGTGAAAATTACGGATGTACAACGGAAAACTACGGAACTATATGGACCCCCCCAAACACCAGAAGATTTCTTGGTGAATACCTGAAAGTTGGCTTTTCCTTGTGTTTTCCTTACAGAATAACTATATAAATTAGTAACAAATATAGTACTTTAGTTTGTTAAGAAACCACTATTATCAGTCTTCAAATGTCTGCTTTGCTAAATTTTAGATATTTTTCTATTTAAGTATCTTAGATATGGAAATAGGATTTCATTTTGACCATTAGGACAGTAAAATAATTTTCTTATTTTTTTACTAAAATACGAGGTAAAAATTTTGCATTCAACTGTATGGTTTGAAAGGAAGTTACCCTAAAACTACTTACAGCCCCATTTGGTTTTCCATATTCTAAAATTAATTGTTCATTTTCCTCTTCAGCCTTTTGGACTATTTTTACAGCAGAATAAGTTGACATCATGTTCCATAAACCATCTGATGCAAATATCACACATCTATGAGTGTGGGGGTTAATATTGATGACTTTCACATCTGGATCTGGACTGACAACAAATTCATCTCGTAAATAGTTGTAACTCCACAAATCTCCTAAATAGTTTTAAAAATATCATGTAAATAAAAGCATAATTTCTAGTTTCTACTTACAAACAATTAATTGTTTTTCAAAGAAAAATGGTATTACTGTTGATAATACTAAAGCATTGAAGTACCTATAGTTGTTAACAATGGAAAATGAAAATTTAAGATACAGGGTGTATCTGAAATGGTGCGCCAAACTTTGAGGGGTGATAGTACTCATCAAGACGAACAAAAATTGGTATAGAAAGGGGGGTCGCAGATACGCCGTTAAAGAGCTAGGACCTAATGTAGTGCGAGTGCGTTTCAAAAGGCCGTTTTTAGAAGGCCTGTGTGACAAAACAAAACATATTAAAATGAAAAACATTATTGCATGAGGTACAGGAGTATCCGTACTACTTAAATCCTCAATGTGATAGAAATTGGACCACTTGCTAAACCGTGGGGATGAGTTTTAAAACGTGCAATATTCATCTTTTAGCCAAAGAATGGAGTTCCCTTACATTAGTGATCATCATTATGATCATTGAAACTGTATGATCATTGAAAATTCCTTCCCCGATCATCATTTTTCTAAGTACCATTTAAGGAACTCCATTCTTTGGCTAAAAGATGAATATTGCACGTTTTAAAACTCACCCCACGGTTTAGCAAGTGGTCCAATTTCTATCACATTGATGATTTAAGTAGTACGGATACTCCTGTACCTCAAGCAATAATGTCTTTCATTTTAATATGCTTTGTTTTGTCACACAGGCCTTCTAAAAACGGCCTTTTGAAACGCACTTGCACTACATTAGGTCCTAGCTCTTTAACGGCGTATCTGCGACCCCCTTTCTATACCAATTCTTGTTCGTCTCGATGAGTACTATCACCCCTCAAAGTTTGTCGCACCCATTTCAGATACACCCTGTATACTACAAAAAAAGATTCAATACTTAAAAATATGATTTGTAGGATGGATAAGGTAAAATTTTCACTGTAAAGTCATTTTTAATACAAATAGAAGTTTTCACCAAAATTTTATTATTTTTTAAATACAAAACCCACATTATTATGGCGGCTTTACACCACCGCGGTTTGCGGCGAAAACGGGAACCGCAGAAACTCAGCGACCGCTCGAATCGATTTACGACACTAGCGGCTGCCGCGCTGGAACCCAAACTGTCGCGGCGGCATTAGCAGCAGCCGCTAGTGTCGTAAATCGATTCTAGCGCCCTCTTTCGAGCGGTCGCTGAGTTTCTGCGGTTCCCGTTTTCGCCGCAAATCGCGTCCCGCAAACCGCGGTGGTGTAAAGCCGCCATTAGAGTGTTTAGAAATTTTCTGTGAGATTTGGAAGATAAACATTTTCAAGATATTTGGAGAGAGAATATCAAAATTTAGGAGTCAATCAGTAAAGTTGATAATTATGCTACGGACCTGGAAAAAGTGCCCGAACCTACGAACCTGGTTCTGGGGAAGCCCCTGCCAGCTCCATAGGAGCAATACATTAGGTTCGGGTAAATATGTTCGGGGGAAGGTTACAACTTTTTCCAGGTCAGTTATGCTACATTAAATAAAAGCACATTTATAATTTCTAGTTGAATATTTTAAACATGAAGAATCATACCTAAAGATCTAGCAACAGCTAAGAAAGGAATCTGATCAAAAGGGGTACTTCTACGAACAGGTCCTTTATGACCAGGACGTGGTCTATTCCATACAACTCTATCCACACCTGCCTTATTTAGAACAAGTCCTCCGACGCTGTTTATCCTTTGCTTTTCTTCAGGAGACTCTGGTTTGTGATCTTTTGTAAGGGCACATGGGCACCAGTCAGTAGACCCTAAGAAAGAAAAATAGTAACAAATCCTTTTCGAAGCTTACATGTTTTATTGTAGTCTTATTAATGAACAAAAAAACACATAAGTTTAGGGAGCAAAACCTTTACAATTGATAAATCAAGAAATAATAATAATAATAATTAAAAAAAAAAAAACAATCAATGAAAAATAAGTTATAATGCCCAAAAAGGCACTTTTCAGGTTCTGCATACTTTTTAAAACATAAAAATTTTTACCCGCTAAACACAAAATTAACCAACTTTATTTCAGTACCCAAGGTAAAGACAAAATTAAAATTGTAGCAATGGCCAATTATGAATTATTGAGGAATTTCATACCAGGTAACTGAAAGCCCAAAACAATTTTGGAGTCACCAACATGACCAATGTACAGTTTTCTTCTACGAATAAATGCTATACTTGAAGTTGTTCCAGAAGTACTTGGTAATCCACTGACAGTTTTTGGCCATTTACCTATAGTAAAAAAGAGAGCAATTTCAAAATATGGTACAACCATAGTTGGATAAAACAAAAAAACTATCTGCGCACAAAAATTCCTTCAAATATTTGCTGCAAACTAATTAACTACAATTCCTCCCTCAAGTGGTAATTTGTTGATATTTGAATATAATGTGTCCAAAGAACCGGGCGATATTCAGCGGGAACTATAACGAAATTGAACCAATAGAAAAGCTAAATATTCCAGTATTTATGCAGTAAGCAATCCATCAGTTTAGTTAAAGCTGGATTTAGGGTAAATCCTAGTGGGGAAGCATGCATTAAGGACCGTATTCAGAAACTTTAACACGCTCACATAACGATCAACTGCAAATGATCACTCGGCTCCTCAATCGTGAAGGCAGACTGTTTGCTGCTGCCTCCTATCGGAAAATATAACAAATAATTATACGCTGATGCCAGAAAATTCTGCTAACGCTAAATTTCCATTACTTTCGTAATATATTAATGTCTGAGGACTGTGTTTGGTAATTAGTAGCTGTTCTAGATTTTTTGGAACTATTTAACGGACCACAAAAAGTGTAAAGGCAATCGTAATACCAGGGGTCCATCCAGACGAAAATTGGGGCCCTTTTGCAGCCCCTTCACAAAATTCCACAATAAAACCTGGATCGACCCCTGAATAGGGTTTGAATGAAGTAAACGAACCGATCGTTGCCAACAGCGGGTAACAAATACAGCCAAATTTGTGAGCCACGTATGAGAATTATATATTATATAGATATTTCTACTTTTTATACTACCATAGAACCGGGCGATATTTAGCGAGGACTCTAACGGAATAGAGTGTTTTCAGGTGATGTCACACTCGGTTATTTCTTTTAACTGTGTACCTTCTGTAGGGCTTTTAACTGTTGCTAACGCTGTTGTTTATCTGTTGCTAAGGCGGTTTTTAGGTATGGGGTCACGTGATTGCAAATGTTCCAATAGAAGAATTCCACGGCCAGTCATTTTCTGTAACTGTTAACCTCTGTAGGGCAAAAAACTGTAACATTTTCTGTTGCTAAGGCTGCAGTGGCGTATATAGGAATTTATTTCGGGAGGGGCCCAAAATTACTCCCCAGCCCCTCCCCCACATGTTTAATAGGTCCAATGTAGCTTTTCAGGTGATAACTTAGGTTCTAAAAACTTAATATAGGAAAAGTTGTTAGTAATAATAAAAATACAAGTACCAAAGGGGGAATCTGGGGGTCCCCCCCCAGAAAATTTTTTGAAGTTTGACTAAAAAAAACCAGGTTTTTAACTAGTTTTGGTACACTAAGTCCGAATTTTGGATGTACATTTTTATGAACTTAATATTAAAAAAGTTATTAAAATAGAGTTCCAAGTGCAAAAGGGGATCTAGGGTCCTTCCCCAGAAAATTTTTGGAACTTTACCCCTAAAAACAGGGTTTTATCTTGTTTTTGGAACACTTAGTCCGAATTTTGGACACATATTTTTTGGTTGGATTTTGATGAACTTATTATAATAAAGTTGTTGATAATAAAATTCCAAGTACAAAAGGGGGGTTTGGGGGTCCTCCCCCAGAAAATTTTTTGAAATTTGACCCTAAAATACAGTGTTTTAACTTTTTTTGGTACACCTAGTCCGAATTTCGGGGGGAGGGGGGCCAGGCCCCCCCTTATATACGCCACTGTAAGGCCGTTGTTAGGTCCGAGTCATGTGATTGAAAAGGCGGTTAATTTTAAGAATCCGGGACTTGGCGATAAATCAATCTTCCTGGTTACCCTACCCTTACTTTATTCTAGCAACCCTAGGTTATCATATCTTTTTTCCAGCTCTCTTCTAGCAGCCACCTGCCTCTTAGCTCATTAATTCAAAATTTTACATATTTCTGGAGTTGGTTTTTATTCAAAACATCGTTATCAAGGATTGGTTTCAGTTTCAAATGACGCACACATTCATTCACTATCAGCTTGTTTCTTTTTTATTTCATCCTCTATGGTTCTTTCCGTTAGATTCCTTTTTTTTATTGAATAGTAATTTGAAGGCATCAGGATTTTAATTGGTTGAAAGGGGGTAGAACATTCTAGATTTTTTTTTGTTGAACCGCCACTTTTCCATAATTATTCAGTTTTGAAATTGTTACTCGTTGGGATGGTTGTGCGCGCTTGTGCTCCTCCTTTGTTTTCGATTGCCGGCCGGCCGTACTCCGTGGCCGTGCCTTTCTCCTGAGCTCCCGTTCCGAATTTCCACAACCAATTTTGGATTATTATCCGTTTTGAGGTAAGCTCTGCACATTTTTTATTTAAAAGGAGAGCTTTTTTTCTACATGGTATTTTTAATATTCTTGTGATTTCGCTTTTTTGTTTAGGGTGGTCGATATCGTTGCGTGTGAGGTATGTGTGTTCTGTGAATGCAGGGGCGTAGCTACGAAGCAAAATTTCGGGATTTCTTCCCCTAATATGCAAAAAAATTCTTAATTAATTGTACATGTTAAAATTAATTAACCTAAATCCCCCGATTTTGTTTTCTTGGCTACGCCACTGTTTCGTGTGGATGAAATGCTCTATCTTACATGTAGAGAAAATGCTCTCACTTTTTCAAAATAATGTGCGGAGCTTCATCCTTATTGTTTAGAAGGAGAAAAATTACTTCCGAACATCGGTTAGTACTGTTCTCCATCTTTTCGTACCGCGAAGTGCTTTCTCGCCAATGCCAGGCATTGGCGAGAAAGCACTTCGCCAAGTCCCGGATTGTTAAAATTTACCGAAAAGGCTCTATTGAACCAATAAAACATTAAAATGCAATTATAGGGGTCTGTCTAGGAATTTTTTAAGAGGTAGTACCTATTAAGTGAAAATTTAAGTGCAAAATCAACATAAAAACAAGTGTACAAAATTTTTTAAACATAAAAAATAAAATAAAATTTAGCCTGCAGGGGTAGAAGTGGCCAAATAAAAATATATAGGATTTTTAAAAAATATATATAGGACACAAAACCAGAAATGAACTATAAATAAGGGGTGTAAAATTAAGTGTTTTTGTATTAGTGCTCACAACATTTTTGTTACTATTCGATTTAGTAGCAGGGAAAATTGCATTTTAGTACCATCCTTTAGTTTAGTAATAAAATGAATATACCAAACTATTAACAGGCATAAAATTATAAGTAACTACGACGCATAAACAAGAACAAAACCTAATACTGCAATGTGAATAAAGCATGTGCAAACGCAAAAATAAAGCTTACTGGAGAAGGATTTTCATTGACTTCATAAGTAGCCAATGTAATTTAACACTTATAAAATATTTACGAATAACAGTATTCTGATTAGACACATAAAAAATTTTGTCAGGTAATAAATATATTCCAAACTACTCACAAATTTACTTGTACTTAGCTACAAAAATTGGCTAGAATAGATTCAAACTATTAAGTATAGCAACTTAATATTTTAATGAATTTTCAAACAAATGAACCTTGAACACAAAATAAAGGTATTTAATTAAAAATACTTTTTAATAAAATCGTAGTTAATTTAATCTAAAATTCAAAAAGTAAAAATGCATGAATTGTACTAAATGAAAAATCTAAAAAACTAACATCTCTTTTAAAAAAACACTAATTCCAGTATTTTTAAAATCTCCAAAAATACCCAGAAAATATTTTTAAGAGGGTTTTCCTGGTAAAAAAAACTGTTGATTAATACTTAAAATAACAATACTGTATTGCTGTTTAAGTATCCTGTATCCTGCCCTCATCAAAACGGAAAAATCAACTTTTTAGGCAAGAGCCTGAAGAATAATTGAAAACTAAGTATTTTTCAGGAGAATTCCGGACCATGAGCACGATATCAGAACTACTGCATGATCAGAAAACATCCTGTAATAATTATAGGGCCATCTAAAAATTAAAATTCCAGGCATTTGGTAAGTATTGAAAAATATTTTTCAAGGACATTCCAAGGCATCAAATTTAAATTTTGAAATTCAAAGACTTATAAGGTATTTAAGGCAACAACCTAAAACCGTTGAAAAGCAAGCTTTTTAACCAAGAATATCTCCCGATAAAAGTCAAGTTTGTTTTTCCCAAATTGCAGTAAAAAAAATATGACTTTACAGTCCGAGTCATGGTTGAAACTTCACCAATTATTGGCAATTCTGTAATTGCTGAACTTGAAAGTAGGTTCATTTTATGGAATATAGGATTATTTTTTGAAATATAGGATATATAGGATTTATAGGACGTTTTTTTCATGTTTTTTGAAAATATAGGACGACTTCTACCCCTGAGCCTGGCTTAAAATATTAACTATTGAGATTATAGTTTACTAGAGAACTTTCTTTTAAAAATGTATTTTGTGAAGGTACTACCTGTTTACCTAAAACTGAATTTGTGAAAGTACCACGAAAAAAACCCCCAGATTATTCCCTTCTCAAATTCTATATCTCAAGACAAATAATTATTGAAAGCACGATTCACGAAAATCTGACCATTTTCATTAAATTAACGTGTTAGCCGGATCCCATAATTGTTATGGGAAAAATAAGAACTTGCTGCTTGCAGTGTCAATAAGGAAAGCGACTGACACCCAAGGAGGCATAAAAACAAAGTGACGTAACGTCTGGACATGTTGGCGCATGGCAACAGCAGCCGAAAACAAACATGGCGATTATTTATATCGCGATTGGACGAATGTTAATAAGAAATTAAGTTAATACTAAAAAATTCAGCTCTTTGAAAAGAACTAAAGTAGAATATAACAAGAAGAACAATTTACAACACAACTATTCAATGATTCAAGAATGAATTTAAGTTAATTGTTTTAGATCTTTACTTATCACGTTTCAACTTACCAACTTCTCTCCACATAGCATGATGCGTAGCAAGAAATCCATCCCTGATCGCCTTTAGTATTTGATCATCATCTTCACTCCAAAATGATTTTTGGCCAACAATGTTGTTCATCAAATGTTCTTTAGCAAAAAGGGCGGCCTCTCGGCCACCGTGACCGTCGAAAATACCAAAGTATGCATATTCTAAATCCTTCTGATCTTCACTCTGTTGATAAGCTACAACAAAAGCATCTTCCATATATTTTCGTCCACCTTGATTACAATGACCGGTTACACGTAAATTAAGACCTATACTTGATGTCATTTCCCTACAAATACCAAACAAACCGAACCGAGAACCACGAATCTTGTCTTCAGAATGCCTCAAAAAACCAGTGAACACAGAGTACCAGTGAAGACGTCAGCAGCTGACATTTAAATGCCATTGGTTCGCAGTCTCGTGACGTAGAACAGAATTTGTGACGAGCAAAATTTTTGGCTTTGGATTATGGAGAAGGGGGCGGGGTTTGACGGGACGTACCCATACACATGACCTGTTTAGGGGGGGTCTTCAAAATAAAACGCTTGGTCACAGGAAGGAGGACGTAGTAAATAAATAAAGAAAAAAAAAATACTTGTTTTGTAAATTTGCTAAAAATGATTGAAAACCGTATTTATGAATTACTACGTCTTGGTATATACTACGGGTGGTCACCAAGGGGGGGAGGGGGGGAAGCAGGATTTTAATTTTAGAAATATTTCTCTTTAGGAATAAAATCGGATAATTTTATTAAAACACACAAAGATACAGCAAATATTGAAATAGCTAAAATCTAGCTACCCTTTTTTTTTGCACTAGTTTTCTGTTATGTTGTGAAATCATCAGAAAGGGTTGTTTGGGGTTGTATTTGGGGGGGGAAGCTGTCCCTGATGGCTTTGGAAACATGATTTTCCTTTACAAAAATGAAATTTTCTCAAAAAGTTGGGGGATCATTGCCCCCCTTTAAATTTGCCCAAGCCTGAAACTCAAGAGATTTTCCTTTTACCATAGAAAAAACTATCCCATATTCTTCCCTTCCCGAAAACCCCCACCTTTTTCGGAGATTTCTGACTATGCTACTGCCTTCAGGGTTATTTCCATGGGCGGGACCTGTGGTTGATAGGATAGAATCTATACTAATGGTATCATACAGTCATATTTCTTATATATTTGTGCATTTGGAAGTTATTTCAATACCAACAGATGAATATCACTACCCCAGGGAAGTCAAGTGTAAAATAACTATGATTTGGTACAAAGGTGAAGGTAAAAATTTTCAAATCCATGACTTTCCCCCAACTATAGACAATATTTCTCCATGACTAATTAAGATGAACAGGATGTTTCAAAAATCCCTTTCACGAGGAGATATTAACAATCAAAGTTACTTTTTTGAACCTTGAAAAAGGGGCTATTCAAAATTAAAATTAATCTCCAGTTCAAAAATGGAATTGAATTTCTTTTATGTTTGAATTCAAAATTGTTGAAATTCGTCGACATGACATCAGAGAAGTTTCTAAATTTGTAGACTGCCCCTTTTCAAAACTCAAAAATGTGATAACTTTGGTCATTATAGTCTGTGTAAATAGAATCGGCGGTTGACCTTGAGTTTTTTCTCCATGTATTTCTTCTGCATTGCCATGGTAAAGCATGACGTGAAACCGCCATTTTATTTACACAGACTATAGTTGGTGGGTGAAAGTGTATTAATTTAAATCTGCTGAGCTAGCCTGTAAAAACTATATTCGCTATATATTCTTTAAGTAAACAGCTCTGTAAATAAATGACTTTCCTTAATTTTTTTTTCTGAAATACAGCAATTTCCAGGTGTGCAGAAATTCTGTTGGTAGAATACATAATAACTGAAAAAAAAAACAAGACCTGAATAAGTTTTTTGATTTCAGAGATGGAGCCCTTTCTTGAAATAAGTGCTGAATTTAGCAATGGAAAGCATGATGTTAAAAATGTCAGTAGTTTTTTTCTAGGAAGTGAAAAAAAAATTCAGAATATGCTAATTCTTCAAATAATTAAAAACTAATGTACCTCAGCAGTAAAAGATTGCAACAATATTGTAAATTTGTACTTGTTTTGAAGAAATGTAAGGCATGCATAAAAACCCCTGATGCACTAAAAAATTGTATTTGGCCAACAACAAGACTGCAAATATTTCTTAAATCAAACAAAATTAAAGAACAAGTGGATAATAAAAATCGTTTATTTCTACATTGAAATAGCAAACTAATAAATTTGTTACAAACTTTATTGATTTAAATAATTTGGTAATGTTCAAAGATGAAGTAAACTAATAGGAATTTATAAGAAATTGACCCCTAAACCAAACTGTAATCCTTCCCTTACTTGATCTCCTGGTTGACTAGATAATGGGAAACAATAATTTAACTCAAATCTAGCTACTCCAGCTAAAGAAAACACCAAACCTAGACCCCAAGACCATCTCAACCTTGACAAAAGGACCATAGTATTGTGATGGTAGTCATCTGTGAAAGCAAAATTTCCAATATTGCCTGTGTTGAGAAACAGATGTGTTCTACACACCTTATCCAGTGATTCTCTCAAAGGTCTAAAGGGCAAAGGAGCATAAGCATGAATGCCCCCAGCCCAATAAGCTTCAGCTCCAAGAGAACACTCTTGTGCATGAGGCCCTATGCCATTCATTCCGAATCCTCGAACAGACAAAGGTCCACCGAGGAAAAACCTATCATTGATTCTTACATTGCTATCTTCCCCAATTGTTTTCACCAGACCACCCATGAAAGTGGCTTGCAAAACCAAATCTCCTAAGATGCACTTGTTGATTTGGTACTGAATTTCATGCTTGAGAAAGCTAACATTACCCCCCAGGCCTGCATATTCTTGATACAAGCGAAAGAAGCTGCCTCGAAATGGTAGGCAAGGATCATCTCTTTGGTCCATGCTAAGGATATGTTTAAGGGAAGATTTTACACTGTGTCCTGCTTCTTCCCTTACCTCAAAGGGAGTGGTAGGAGAGAGGCAACGCACATTTCTCCATACCCCTTCCCATCGTAATGAATGTTGGACTTGGGGAGATGATTCAAACAAGAATTCAGCTCCCAACCCTCTAACCTTCTCCTGGAAACCACCCCACCAATTATCAGCAGTTTGTCCAAACACAAACTGGTTAAACCTTGGGTTAGCCCAGTTTAAAAATGGCTTTGTTGTTGTAACATTAAACCCAACTGTTTTTTTACCATATTGGTAATCAGCAGATAACGCTTCCCCTCTTCCAAACATGTTAGGAGAAAATAACCTTAGAAGCAAACTTCCCTCATTGTTACCAGCCATTACATTGATGTTTCCATCAAGACGGGAACGTTCTGTGACATTGAAAATGACTTCTAAACCATCAGGAGTAGCATCTGGACCTTCACTCGTTTCTAAAATGATATCAATCTTTTTAAAAGCTTGTAGAGAGTCCAGTTGTTTTCGTACACCATGAGCTTTGAGAACTATTTCTTCTACATTCTTTGCTGAAAGAAGATCATTGACAACATGAAGAAGAACATCATCCTTTGTTCTATTGACACCATCAAAGTGGACTTTGTCAACTCGTGCAGGTACCTCATTCAGAGGCTTATTGTCCAAAAAGTCATCCATCATATCTCTTGTTTGAGGAGCCGATTTAGCATGGACAACACCCATTTCAAATATCTGGAAGAAAATATGATGGTTAATATTGAATTCTTAAGTACAGGAGATATGATGGGTTGTCCAGAAAGTAAGACCTTTTTTACATAAAAAATTAGAAACATAATACAATGGAATCTGCTCATTAGACATGCTGGGGAAATATGTTTATAAGGAGCAAATCCCTAGGAAAGGAAACAAAATTATTCAAATAATTACTCCAATGCAATAAGAATAGCTTTAAGGGGACCTATGTTCAGGGCTTAAATTCTAACCAAAGAAGTACCGGAGCGCTACTATTTCAGCATTACAAATATTTACTGATTAATGAATAAATATCAGTAAATATTTACTGAAAACCAAGAAGTACCGGAGGTCTGCTCCGGTGCAATTTAAGCCCTGCCTATGTTGCATGTATCTCTCTATTCTAAAAGAAAGTGTTTAACACTGTTAATCCTGTGACACAGGCATGTGACATGAATTGGCTATTCCACACTTTTTGTCTGAAGTTTATAATTTTTAGTCTGATATTTGAAATTAATTGTAAACATCGAGTGTCATGTAGATTTTGTCTCTTATTATTTTCAATGGCTAAAAAGGTATTATTTAACAAGTCTGGGTTTAAACAAAAAATATGAATGATAAAACACTATATACCAACAAATTACTAGGCGGTATAATATTGAATTTAAAAGATTCATAGGTGCACATATTTTTTCCAGAATGTTGATTAACAATAAGTACCAATAGACATGCTGGATATTTTTTTAGGAAAACATTTTAATTTAATTTATTGATGTTAGAAATAATAAATATTAAAAATTTTAAGAGTGTTATGTTATTCATGAAGATGACTTTTAACATATGCAGGGTTGAACCCCCCCCGTTTTTGTTGTTGTTTAAACTGCTTTTTTTAAACAATTTTTTCTCTAGCACATAAATATAAATATGGCACAGCTGGAATAAGAGTCCTCCATTTGGCCACTCACATCGCGGTCGCCCACATTATAGTACATTTTTTTCTATATTTCGATAAAAATTTTAATAAGAATTTTTTTGAAAGTAGTTTCAACTAGTAGTTATTAAAAAAAGTAGTTCAACTACTAGTTGATCAGTAGTTAACTACTAGTTGCAACTAGTTCTAGTTAACTAGTGCCAAACATTACTCATTTTACACAACACAATGCCTAGAAGAACATTTAAAATCTCTCATTTTTCACAAAATAAGAGCCATGTGCATAAAACACGAAAGTAAACATGGTGAATGATGATAAAAAGGCATCCCTAAATGTCCGATCACATTGACATTTTAAAATGAAGCATTTAGCATTTTTAATGGGACAGATTCCATAATCGAGGTTTTCGCCAAATTTGGCAAGATTGGATCTCGCCAAGCTATTACTAACACTACATCTAAATCCCTGGCTATCGCCCAAATTTGGCGAAAACCTCGATTACGGAATATTACCCTTTTTAATAAATATACCAACACAGAAAAACATTTTGCTACACAAAGAACATTATGCAGGGTGGCTACAGAATCTGTGGAAAAAATTTCCCTGACTTTTCCCTGATTTCCCTGACTATAATTTTAAAATTTCCCTGATATACCTACATCAAAATTTTTTTAGCAATAAATATTAATAAACTGTAATTTGTAAACTAGAAGTTATATAAACTAAGAAATACTTGAACGTAATAAGCATATTAAAATATTAATTACAATGATATATAATATTTCTTATGTAGAAATAATACATAGAATATTTTAAAATTTTAATCAAAATACATTGATTAAATATGAATATTCTTTTTATTCAAATCTTCAGCTACATACAAGTAGGAAATATAATGTATTATTTTCAATTATTCTATGTATTTAATGCTTATAATATCAGGGTTCATACAATTTTTAAGGAAAAAAAAAACTCAACAAGGATTTTCAAGGACTTTTCCAGGCTACCAGATGAAAATTTCAAGGCTGACCGATATTGTTTGCAATAATTTTTTTAAGGAACATGTGTGTTTCACTTCGTACAACTATATCTATTAAATAGTTTAGTAAAAGAAAATTTTCATATAAGTTCCTAGCTACACAAAAGGGTTTGATTAAATGTAATTACGCTATAGATAGTATATTAACAAAATATTTTCATGTAATTTTGAAATAAATGAACCTATTTAGACAGCAGTGGCATATACAGGAATTTATTTCGGGAGGGTCACAAAAATACTCCTCAGCCCCTCCCAAACATACTTAATAGGTCCAATGTAGCATTTTAATACATTTTTAGGTGATTATTTAGGTCCTAAAAAACTTAATATAAGAAAAATTGTGAGAAGCATAATTACAAACACCAAAAGGGGGGTCCTCCCCCAGAAAATTTTTGGAAATTTAACTCAAAAAATAGGTTTTTAACTAGTTTTGGTACATCTCTTAGCCCAAATTTTAGATATATACATTTTTATATAGGATTTGAATTTTGATAAACTTAATATTAAAAAAAAAAGTTATGAATAACAGAGTTTCAAGTACTAAAAGAGATCTGGGGGCCCTCCCCAGAAAAATTTAGTTCGAATTTTGGACACACATTTCTAGGTAGGATTTGGATGAACTTATTATAATAAAGTTGTTAATAATACGTTCCAAGTACAAAAGGGGGGTTGGGGGTCCTCCCCCAAAAATTTTTGTAATTTGACCCTAAAAGCAGGATTTTAACTTGTTTGGTACACCTAGTTTGAATTTCGGGGGGGGGGAGGCAAGGCCCCCCTTATATACGCCACTGTTAGACAGATTTAATTTCAAAAAATTAAAAACCATCTTATACTTTTAATAAAACTATAAATAATGATCAATAGTTATTCTAATGCATTGACTCAAAATGTATAAATTGCAGAAAATGAAAAACTAAAACTATCTGAAAGGAATAAAAAAAACTTAAGTCCAAAAAGTTTAATTTCAACCCCAAAAAATTACCCATATGGAAGATTTTGTAAGATTTTCTTTCTGATACTTTAAAATATTCATACATCCTATTATCAATACACCTTGTAATTCTTTGATATTAAAACTCTAAAGTTTAAACTACAAATTTCTATTTGACTTCTTGCAAACAACAGGAAATTCCTCTAAAAAACCACTTAATTTGCCAGCTAAATATTCTTCACACTTGAACTACCAATCTCCAAAATTTCTCCAAAAACAAGCATTTAAAGCCAAGGATATTGACGCGAAGTTTGAAAAACGCGATCGCGAACCTACCGTGAAGTTGTTTTTTCCGCCCGCGTTCACGCCGTAAAAATGCCAACTTTACAGGCAAACGTCCGGAAGCATCCGAATTTCCGGCAGAAATCCGGAATTTTTCATTGAAATTCCAGATTTTTATAGGAATTCCAGACTTTCCCAGCCACTGAAATGAGTGAAGGATGCGATCGCGGATCGCGCGTATTTGCGGCGTGAATTACTAAAATCTTCCCTGATTTTTTAACTTTTTTCTGAATTTCCCTGACTTTTCCCTGATTTTTCCAGATGAATGAAATTCCCTGACTTTTCCCTGATCTCCCTGATTTCCCTGATCTGTCGCCACCCTGTTATGATTACTTTTTTGGCTACTCTGTAGTCATCAAGGTAAAATAATGAAGCAAACAAATTAAATTTACTTTTGGCAAGTTTCAACAAGTAAAATTCAAATATTTCTTGACAATAGTATTATCCATAGAGTAGGTAGTATTATCAAGATTTCCAGTTGATAGAGTTGGATAAAGGGGGTTGAACAGTTTGTATTTATAAAATTGTTTTCTTGGCATGATTTTTTTAGAAGAAAAGGTTATTATGTTTTGTACTCATTGTAGCTTCAACATAGGTATAACAATGAAGTGTTACTGATTTTGGCTAACTCAAAACTTATTATAATCAAAATTTCATCACAATTAAAATATAATTTACAAGAATGAAAAGACCAATTTTCCATTTGTGGAATTGGACTGTTGCAAAGCTCATTTTTAACAAAAAGAATACACATACGATGGAAATTTACAACATTATTGAAAGAAAACACAGAATACAGGGGAAATACTCACTTCAATTTTAAACCTGCGACCTCAGAAATCACCTCTGCAGCTTCTTACCGGCCTTCTTATTTTTAAACAAAAACAAGAACTCAAAGAAGAAAGTTTAAAAGAAGTTGAGAGAAAATATTGATTGAGGCCCTTCTATGTTATAGTTATAATAGTTATATTCCTAGGTGATTGTTATTGCAAATTCCGAAACACGCTTCGTCTTCTGATTTATTTCAGTTTTTTGATTGTGGCAAGGAGACGGATGGATGTGTTTGGTTTATTTTCACTTTTTACAATTGAAAGGACCCGTTACTACTCATTATAATATCAAGTCCCGTTATTTCTCAACAAGCTGAAGTGAGGTGAAAAGAGTCTATTTCCAGAATTTGTTTTATTTTTGTATTGTTTCTTTCTCTTCTGCTTCTCTCATGATCTGGCTCGAAGCCTCGAAGAAATGATCGTACGTGAGTTGAATATTTATGTTTCCCGCTCTACGGTAACTTTTTTTAGACACAATTTATGTTGATTAAAATTCAAACTTTTCTCTATTTTTCAAGAGTTATTACTGTTTTATCTGACTCACAATGTAAGTTTCAATAAATAAGAGCACAAAACATTTTAATTAGTTCGCTAAGAAATTCTCTACAGCTTATGATTTCACGTGTTTTAATTATTTACCTATAGTATTTCTGACCAATTTTTCATGGTTAAACTTCAATAGGTTAAAACAATTGTACTTTCAAGTTATATTTCTCTTTTTATTCAAAACTCAACCAATTCATCATCCAAAACTTAATACCCTTTCTGCTTTCTTTGAAGTTGGAATTGCATATTGCAGTTCTTAAAGCTCGAGGCCTTTCTTCCTGTGTTTCATTTTTCCTAATTATCGGTGATATTTTCGAGAGTTTTGTATTATATACGAATCCCGTTTTCCCATCGATTTGTTGACTATTAATGACTCCTGTCAAAAACAGTAATGGGAAAATCCAGGATTTTTTTTCATTATGAGTGTAATCTGATTCATCCGATTTTCAGTTCTGTTTGATATTTTATGTTTTCACTTTATAAAAAATACTTTAATGATGAAAATATGTATATAGTAAGATATTGGAATATAAATATAACAATGTAGTAAAATTTATCCAAAAATACTATTTTAACTTTTAACATGTTACTCAGGGCCGTAACCAGACTTTTGTTTCGAGGGGGGGGTTGACTCAAATATTTTCTGAGGTACCTCCTTACGGTACTTTTATATGTTAAGTATTAGATGACAACACTGGATTGAAATTTTGATGCACTACATTTCAAAATTGTATGAACAATATGAATTCGAAGTAAAAGGGGGGTCTGGGGGTCCTCCCCCAGAAAATGTTTGGAAATTTGCCCCTCAAAAGAGTGTTTTAGCTCATTTCTGAGACCCTTTAGATTATTACCCATAGAGCACCACTCATTGTAAGCGGCCGAATTTTCAAGGTAAAAAGAAGGTATATTGTAATAAATGGCAAAATGTTAAGGGGGTTTTTAGGTTCCTACTCCAGAAAATTTTTTGAATTTTTCCCCTAAAAGTGGCATTTTAACTCATTTTGAGACATATTAGGTTACATTAAAGAGGACCAATCCTTGTAAATCACACAAGTTTGAAGGAAAAACCGTGTACTTAATAGATTTCAAAATTTCGAGGGGGTTTGGGGGTCCTCCCTCAGAAAAATTTTGGAAATTTTACCCTTAAAAGTAGGGGTTTGACTCAATTTGAGACCCTTTGGGTTACTATACCCGAAGAGGATATCGCTCCTTGTGAGACATAATTTTCAAGAAAAATAGCAGTATAAAAATTGATGTCAATTTTTTTTTTTTTTTGGGGGGGGTTGAACCCCTAACCCCCCCTTGGATACGGCCCTGATGTCACTTACATCTAATTGGACCTGGAAAAAGTGCTCGAACCTACGAACCTGGTTCGGGGGAAAGACCCTGCCAGCTCCATAGGAGCAATACATAAGGTTTGGGGAAATTCTATTAGGTTCGGGGGAAGGTTACAACTTTTTCCCGGTCCGCATCTAATGTACTGCATAAAAGAGTTCTTTTAATTTATTTATCATGGAAGCTACATGACAGCTCTATTTGTCAATATCCAAGATGTTATCAAAGTTTGGTTACTTTTAATGTGAGTCGCTTTTTCAATTTTACTTAAAGCAGCTTAAGAACTTTCTTATCCGAATTAACTTTTTTTTAAATATTTTTTATAGGTTAAGGCTAGCATAAAAATTACAGACAATGGAATAACAAGAACTTATTGCATGGTGTTTTTTCAATTTGTTAAGTCATATTTGTGCACAAAAGCTCAACCTTTCTCCAAAGTCAAACTTCTCATTATTGGGGATTTTTTTTTGAAATTTCAAGCTTGGATGTTATAAAAAGTGGCTAAATTCATGAATTAGTACCTTATTTTTATTTCCTCCCAAAAATCCTTTATTCTACTTCTACTTGCAAACAGATTTTGCTTTGATATTAATATTGGTATTTACGTATTATCCCGTCAACCGTTCAATGGGCGTCTATTTCAGAGGCTCAGTAATAGTGAAGTCGATGGGATTTGATAACGTTTTCGGATTAAGCGTCACGATTGACGGGATAATACGCAAGAACCTTGGTATTTTGAACGTTGGAACATTCGACATTTCTTTTGTCAGTTTTATTTTTAGTTTTGATTTGTTCTTTAAAGGAATCTTATATTTTTTAGTTGGAAAACATTCCTTAAACTGCTAAAACAATGCCTGGGAATCCACTTCCAAATGCTCCTCCCACTCTAAGTGTCGGAGCATCAAACCAATCCAAAAGTTCCCTGGTGCGTTCCAAAAGCCTAAGGTTATCTTCTTCCAAACCTAAACTTGAGCCAGGAACAAGCACTCTAACTCGTCATGGAAGCATTAGAGTACCTAGAACTCAAACAGCCACAGCAACCACTGTCAGCAAGCCTCCTTTTTCCGTCTTCAGAAAGCCAGCATTAAAGCCCAAGCCTGCATTCTGCACTTCGAAAAGTAGTGAAAACCTTGAAAATTCTTCTGTGAAACCTAAGCCTTTGAACGATGATAAAAAGCCCTGCTTTTCACCAACAAAGCATTTTGATGGAAGAGGGGCATCTGCTGGCGACTTCCATCGCACTCCTACTTCTGACTCCCCAACCAGCTTGTACAGTGATAAAAGTCACTCTCAAGATGCTAATTCATGGTGTAATTCAGACCTGGCATCGCATCTTAAGAGGCTTACTGAGGAACATGAAAAGCTTCAGGTAAACTTATATAATACATTACTTATTATATACTACATTATACATAAGATTCTTTGGCCTTGTTAATAAGTAGTTGTTTCCATTGCATTGTGGAGGCATTTGACATGCTGTTCCATTTTAGATTGGTTGTTAAGAAAATTTTAGTTTTACCAACTCATGTTGTTTTCAGGTGTTTTTCAGGGTTTTCACTCTAAGTCACGATTATGTAGACAATTGCAAACCTCCTACTCCAAATTGTTTATATGACCTGCTAATGTGATCTACTAGATTTCAAATGTATGTCATGAATCATTCTTTCATCGTGTTCTTGTTTTAGGTTGAACATGCACGTCTTCGGATGCAATTATTAGAAAATGGAACCTTCCATCCAGTGACAAACTTGCGTAGAGATCAACAGCATCTGTCACAGTCAGACTCTCATTTAGCTTCAATACCAGAAAATTCTTCTGATGGTTCCCCTACCACTGATAATGGTCATCACGCATCTCAAGGTCATGAGACTTTGTTGCAAAATTATCGTATTGAAGTTCTCAGGCTTCAAGAAGAAAATAGGAAATTGCAGAAAAAATATTGGGAACAAGTAAACTATATAAAATACTATGCATATAATTTTACCATGTTGTAATAAAAATTTAAAACAAAAGGCTTTGAAAAGTTGAAATTATAAATGAAATGTATTATATAGGGTAGGTGGGGGTAATTGTCTGCAGTTTTTGGTTTTGAATTTTTGTGGCCCATAATTTTATTATTTGATCAAGTTTCTGGTATAGAATCGAAAGCTTAGAATCTTGTCTATCATTTCATATTTTTTTCAGCCTTGAGCTGTTATAATTTTGGGAAATATTCAACTTTTTTGACAAAAACATTTTGCGGACATTTGCCCCACTTTTTGGGATAAATGTCCGCAGTGATGATATTGAATAAAATTAGATATTCCAATTCAATAACATCATAATGAAGGTTTATTCACAACACTAAGGCTAGATAATAATATTTGACGCTATAAAAGGTAGAATAAATAGTTGTAATTGGCTAGGAATCCTTCATTAATTTTTCTCGGAAGAACTTGAGCTGCACATCCTTAATTAAAAAAAAAAAAACTAGAAGCTAAGGGAAAAGTTTAAACTTTTTTTATAAAATTTACCTAGAAAACACTAAATAAACTAAAATCAGTATTTTTCTTGGAAGGGGGAAAATAAAAAGATCACAAAAATAATAAACGGGGAGAGCAGCGCAGACATTCCGCTTTTCTGTACTCCACTACCGTTATGATGGTCTGATTTTACCACTAAGGGAGAATGATGGTCTGATTTTGCACCTTTTCAACTGCGGACATTTACCCCAAAAAAACTGCGGAGAGTTACCCCATATCATGATGACAACAATAAGTTGGTACTGATTTTGGAAAATAAAAGTAAACAGGAGTATTAAGATCTAATTTCAAAGTTAAACAAAGGCACTTTCGGGGAAAAAATAGATGAACTGAATAAGTATAATTATTTCACCATAATTTTAAGAAAAAGTTACAAAAAAACTGTATCAAGGACACTAAAAACTGACTTGCCCAATTTTTTTAGACAACGGACACGCTAATCCTTTGAAGTTTTTACTACCACCTGGTGGTTGTGAAAGGTACCTCCTGTATTAATGCCGTCAATATAATCGGTTGTTATCATCGAAAAAAGGCTGTGCGACTATTACCCCATGCGGACAATTACCCCCACCTACCCTATCTGTAATTGCATATCAATTTCTAATAGATTTTAGCATAGTTATTTGAAATTCATGCATATAACAGCAGTTTATTAGACTGAGATTCGGTTAAATCAATGATTCTGTTTTTGTCACTTTTTTAATAACAATATATTAATTAAATATATTTTTTAGGTTTTAAATTCTGAACTAGTTGAAGATGAGCCAAATAATGGAGCTTCGCAACAAATAGTTGATCTAATTAATAAATTAGAAGAAAAAGATAAGGGTAAGTAAGTTAAAGACATTTAAATAACTTGTTTGTTTTCAGGACTAACAAGTTATTAGGTTTTCAGTTCCTCTGAATATTATAAATACCATGCCTTAAATATTTTTATTTTGAACCGAATATATCTTTTAGTATACCAGTTTCATTAACTCTTGCTATGGGCTAACTCTTTTGCTATTTATAAATTCGCAAAAAATTAAAGTTTTGGGCCAAAATATCTAATTTTTGGTATATGATCAGTGGAATCCCTTAAACATTACTGCTGAAAAATTTAAAACATTATCCCTCTATTTTCTTATAAAATTTTTCAAAACAAGTAATTTGTAAATAATAACCATTATTAATTCCAAGGAAAATAACAAATAATTTATGTATTTGAATTCCCATTTCAATAAGACTTTCGAACATATTAATTATTTTTGTTTATGCAATAAATAATCATTTTAGCAAGCTGATGAGGATGGTGAAAAGAAGCACTCTAAATTCATAATTACTATCATCTGAATACATAATAAATAAATTTCGGCATATTTAGGAAACAAACTATCAAAAATATAAAATACTTTACGGGGATGAGGGTCTAGACTAGATGTTCTCTTTCAAATAATTTCGCTATAACAGATTAAGAACAACATCTAATGAGAATTGAAATTGCTAACAAGGTTTTTAGCACATATCATATATGAGACGGTAGGCCCTTAGAAGCACTTTGCTCCTGTATCTCTAGTGAGATAGTAGGCTGGTGGAAACACTTCACTGGCAACTCACTGATGATAGTCCCAAAAGGGTTAACCCTTTCAATTCTAACTGTCTATATTTTGCTTGGGATTCAATGGAATTCTCAGGCAACCTATGTTGAAAAGTTTAACCATCTATTTTGGTTAACTTTTTCAAATCACTAGGATCTATTCATAATGTTTAAATGAGTCCTTATAAAGAATTTAATTTGTGGAATTATTTAATGAAAACAAAATTTTTTTGCTGTATGAACTTTCTCAATAAACTATTAAGATTTAAAAACATGTTTATTTTTTAAAAAACATTTTAATATTAACAGTTTCAAATTACCAACCAGATATAAATATAAACAGACTAAACCAAAATAATGTTTTGATCTTCTACAAAAGAACCTTGATTCATGACTCATCTCTCGGAGCCTTTCATTTCCATATTTACGAAATTTCTAAGGTTTTCAAACCTTCCACTCTTTTAGATTTAACTTGCATACCACTAGACTGCAAAGTAAAGCCACATTTTAACTGACCTTGCATTTATTTCAGAACTAGTTGAAGCTAATGGCAAAGTTCAAGAACTTGAAAACCACTTGGCTGCTATGAATCTGGAGTTACAGCAGTGTCAAGATGCTTTGGAAGACCAGCAGCGCAGACTAGAAGATGTTTTGGTGCACAGGGACAATTTAGGGAAACAGCTGCAAGATTACCAGGCTACCCTTATTGAATGCCGAGAAAACATTGACTTCCTACAAATGGAGCGAGGAACCACAGCAGAAGCCTATCAAGAATCTGAGATGCTACTTCAAGCTACCAAAGCAGAGATGCTGATCGAGAAAAGCAAAGCAAATGAACTGATGGATCGTGCCAGGAAACTGTATGCCAAAGTTAAAGATAAAAAGTATGTGTCTAACTCCTTGAGTTGAGGATTCTGTAGCAAAATTAATTTTTGTAATGGATATTAGAATATAACTTGGTACCAAATGTATGAATATTTAAAAGACCCAAGACACTTTATCAACAATGATTGGTAGAGAATTATTTAAAACTTGTTGAAAAAAGCAAAAACAAACTTGAATGCACTGTAATTAATAGTCATAATTTTGAACTCGCTCGCACTGTAATTAATAGTCATAATTTTGAACTCGCTCTTATCTGGCTCAATCTATAGCACCAGTTTCAGAAGCCAAAAGTTATATGCAATTCAGAATGATGCAGAGCTAAGCTTTCTATAATGTCATGTTAAATTACTCATTTAAAACCAAAATTTACATTTTAAAATAGAAAATAATTGTTAATTCAATTCAATTCAATTAAAGATACCAGTTGTATCTTTTAAAGTAACTTTATAAGTTGTAAAAATATAAATGATACTGCAAGCTGGTGGATAAATCTGCAGTCCTTCCTGCCATGCTGCACAATTTCTGATACTGGGATTACTAGTATTAGTGGTGACTTCAGTTTACCAATCTAATCAATATAAGTTTTAATTTTATTTACATAATTAGCTTTCAAGTAATATAACTTAAGTGTTGTAATTAACTTCATAGAAGTTTACAAATCAGAACAAGTCCTTTACACTTTCAAAAATGGGGTGAGCACAGGCATATTGTTAAGCCAAAATTCCAAACAGTAGAATTTTCTATTTAAGCTGCTAAATACAAACCTATTTTATTTCTTTAGTTTCATTTCAGTTAGTTAATGCCAGTTGTAAATGTAGTTGATTGATTTGATTAAAAGCTCTTTTTTTCAGTTTGCAGATTCAGTTGCTTCGTGCTGAGTTGGATAGAACTCAGGGTAATTGCAGAGACATGTTACTTAGTCAGGGGGCTGAACTTACCATGATATCTATGCACCTATCCCAAATGTCAATGAATGTACATACCATGCTTTCTGCAGCTGCTGACTTTGCTGCCAGTGAGCTGTCTCTTCAGAAAGAAGTATGTTTCATATTTATGTTTGTTTAGTTTTCTACTGTCATATTAAATTATGAATTTAAATTCATTTTTATACATATCCTCTCCAGAGTAACAATTTAGATTGCTGGATATTATGTTCATCATAGGTCTTAAGGATTATACAATTATATCTCTGATCTTGTTTATCTCTTGCAAAAATAATCTTGATTTTTTGGAGGATGAAGTTAGTTTTCAAAAACAGTTGAAAATATTTGTGCTGAAACTGTTTATTATTATGGATGTGAAGATTTTCTATAACAGGTATCCTCTTTAAATAGTATCTAATTTGTGTTTTAACTCTTTTAGATGCTGGAAGACATTATGGCTGATCTAGATAGTGAAGGAGAAAGGAGTGAGTCTCCTCCCAAAGAAAATGGTATCGTAAAGTCTGATACCCAAATCAATGATTCTGATGGACTGTGTCAAATGAACTCTCTTTCCAATGAAAAATTTTCAGATACACATAAATCTCTACCAGACATTTTTGCTTGTGAACCAGTTAGTCCGTTGTACTCCTCTGCTTCCAGTGAATCCGAACGCCAACTTTCGTTGGTTCAATCCATGGTCCGTGCTTACGAACAATCAGCCCGAACCGACTTAAAGTCTGCCAAGCAGCTTCCTTCCGCCTCTGAGCAAAACTCTGAAAAGAGTTCGATTGAAAACTTGAGTAGCCTGAATGGCGACATCAGTCATATTAGCTCACCGAGTAAGGACAACTCTCCTGTGACCAGCGGGGTCTTCAAGCCGGTAGGAATGGCCACTGCATTCCGACCTGTGCGGCAGCGTAGTGAAGAATGTGAAGTGCAGTTGATTGAGAATTTGAATTTTGAAGATGAAAAGAAGACCACTCTAGAGTCTCAGTTGAGTCAAATGGATTGCCTCGTGAAAAAAGTGGGCAAAGTTATTGAAATAATGCAAGCTAAAGTTTCTGCAAAAATTAAGTTACTAAATGAAGAAAAGTAAGTTGCATTTTATTTCTACTGAAACATAAATCCAGTTGGTTTTGCATATTTATTTCTTTTCACTATTTTTAAAGTCTTTCTCTTTTAGTTTCAGTATCTTTTTTTCTTCTGATATTGCCTTTTAATTTCAGTTAAAAATTTTGTATGACTACTTTTTTTTATAGAGAAAATAACTTTTGAAATGAGTCGAGAGAGCATTGTTGGAACAATGTCCATATGTGTAAAAGTTTCCCAAATTATTTAACTTAATGGGAATAAAATATTTTTCTTGAGAACCAGCAGCACGCATTTAACATTTGGAACAGAGTAGAATCTTTTCTCGCCTACCCATTTTGCATCTTTGTTGGTTTTAGTCTATATTTTTATTCCTAATGAATTATTGGCAGTTTTGATTTTATGTAAATTGAAATGAGGGAGTATACTACACCTTTCCTATGTCCTATGTTTATTATGTTATATCATTTATGTTATGCATCCTATGTTTTTTTAATGATGATATTATACTCCAGTGTTCTCAAAAGTTAGGGTTCAATAATTTTTTCTACATCTCCTTAAGGTGTCTTTGTGAGTATGGAGAGATTCAACCATAATTTTTTTACTTTTTCTTCTCATAGGTATTTTTCCATACCCCTTCAACTATGAATTATAAACCTAAACCTATTTAAGGAATAAATTAAAGACATAGGAATAAATGGGGTAGTACCTGGTGACCATTAATGATTTTCTAAGGATTGAGAGCTTTCATTTGAAACTGAAATTTTGTAAAAAATTAGGGCTGAGATATTTCCATGATTTTGTTTAAAATCTGATTTTAAGGGTATTTTTGCAATTTACATTGAATGAATTTAATCTGTTTTAAATAAAAAATTCTTGTTTTAATTTGATATTATTTATATATATTTTCAACTAGAAAATTTTATTTTCCATGGTGTGCTGAGAAAAATGTTTATTTGTTTTCTCTCTTTAAACAGAGTTACTCTGCAGGATGAAGTAAGCTCTTGGAAAAATAAACTGTATAAATTGCAATCTGAGTTAAATAATAGGGACTATTTAGTTGAGAAAGCTAATGGTAAATCAGAAGAGCTTGCAGAGCAACTGAAAAAAGCTGAAAAACACTCTGCAGAAGAAAAAGAAGTAAGTTATTGAAAAGGTTTAACTTACTTTTCATAAATACAACCCACCATTTTTCAGATTTATTTTTCATGGCCATTTCCTCATTATTATTTAGTAAGTAAAAAGAACAATTGAGAAAAGATGCTCTATATACCTGTTATGTAGATTATAAATTGTACCTTTTTGTTCCCTAATTTAAATATATTGGTGATTTTTATACTCCAGGTTTGATCTTTGTGCATGAATAAAAATAAATTGACACAAACACTTATTTTAATCTCCTTTTTTATGATAAATTTTTGGTACATGCTGGAAGACTTTCTTCAGACTAGTGATTAGGAACTACAGATTTATATTGTGAATTGTTTATCAATCTTTTTAAATTTTAACTTTAAATTTTACATGGATAAAATTATAAGATTTTTTTATTAACTATAAATACTCATAGCTTTAATGCTTATATATTAACATTTCTATACAAAAATTTCCAGGCACTCTTACAGAAAAATCTAGCCTTGATGGAAGAAAAAAATTGCTTAGAAGCTGTTAATGAAGAACTATCGAACCAATTGAAAAATGACTTGCAGCAAATCATAAAAAGTGCCACAGGATCAAATAGTGAATATTTGTCAAATGCTTTAACTATTTGTGATAAGCTAAATTTGAAAAAAGAGGTAACATTTTCTTATATAATTTATAATACTTTTTCTTTATAATACTTTCATTTTTTACCCTTAGTAATTGAAAAAGTGTTGCACAAATGGAAGAATGTTTTAAACATTTAAAACATGGTTCTTTTTTTCTAACCCTTGTATTCCTGATATCAGTTAAACATGAGGTCTTTTTGTTATAATTTTTAGTTTGGTTAAAACATTTATGATTAAGATGAATATTGAAGGCAAAGCATTTGTTGCCTGTTAACTGTTTCTTTAAAATAAAAATTGTGTAATATTTTTAGAGAATGTTTCCTTTGAAAGATAATTTTTTTTCAAGTAATTCTTTATTTGTGATTTAGATTGCCAAATTAAAAGCTACTGTTGCTCAAAAAGAAACACTGCTTCAACAGCTAGCCCAGAAACACACAAGAGCAACCTTGACTTTTGAGAAAGATTTGAAGAAGTCGGCAAAAGACATTCAAATTCTGGACAGTATCATTGAAAAAGTTTTTACAGTAAGTGTATACTATAATATTTATAGCAAGTGAGAGTTTCTTTCACAAGTATAATTTCTGTTTATGAGTCTGGAGAATAGCTCAATTAGTTCTCAATGAGTATATTTTGTCTATTGTTTGTTTTTGTCTATAATTAATTACCTTAGAAGTGTTTGAGCAATAATTGGCCATTTATCTCGTAACTCAAAATATGGAATGACCCCAAAATTGGTGCTAAAATAATTAAATATTTTAGTTTATATTGTTCTAGAGCAGACATGGGCAAACTTTTTAAGGGGAGGGCCAGATAAAATAAAAAAATTATCCAGGCGGACCAGAAACAAAAAAACCTTAAGCTAGGCAGGCCGTTCTTTGCCCATGAGTGTTCTAGAGGTATTTTCTCCCAAAACCAATAGCTTGGGACTAATGATTTTGTATCATTGGGAATATTCTGAGTACCGCTGAGGAAGCAGGTGATGTTTACATTTCTGGACATATTATCCCAAAGGGATTGTAAAATTAAACTTTTTTTAAGAATGGAAGATGATTGTAGGGAAATTAAGTACATATTTTTGTGATACTATAATAATTTGAATCCTTATATCCTGCTAGTACTAACTGTTATGAGTTTGTTAAGTTGGGCAAGGGTCCATAGTATTCCCATTCCAATGATCCGTGGTTCGAATCTAAACTGGTATTGATACTAAATTTAATCATTTTATTTATCATTAATTATTTTATACTAAGAAGTATAATATACTTATTAGTATAAAAGTAAATTATATTATAATTTTTATAAAATGTATGGGGCCCATATATTTCTTGTCAGTTTTTATCAAAGTTAAGAATTTTTAAAATTAGATTTATAGATTTTGAGAAAAGTTTTGTAGTTATGGTGTGAATAAATCAAATAAAGGTTGTCCTTCTATTATCCCTAATTTTAAATATTTAAATGAAATAAATTTTATGTATTTATGTAAATTTATCCAAAATATAAACTATAAATGGTTTATTATAAAAATTTAAACAAAAATAAAATATATTAATTAACCAAAATAAATGTAGGAATATCCTCAATTAATACATCTTTAGTTGGACTAATTAATATTAAATTAACAATATTAATATTTTCGACTATATTCTATAAATTTCTAATAAATCTACTGTTATTAACATCCTGTGATGTGACAGTCACCGGGCCCATGGGACTGCCAATCTGTCATATGACAAGTACCTATTCATCATATGACAAATTGAATATTTGTTTTAAAGTTGAATTTCATGTTTTTCATATAAATAAATTTATTGTAATGATAATTGCTGTATTGTCTAGTGGCATTGCTTTTTTTTCCATGTTGCCGCCACCACCACATCACAGCAAATTGCTATAGTGGTGGCTTATCCATAATGTGTTGTATTGATTGTGTATTTGTAGTGTATTGTATTTGTATATGCATTATGAAAATAAAATTAATTATGCCTAGCCATGTCCTACTCAAATACTATATTTCAGTATTTTCATTTGTTTTATTTATTTGAATTATATTTAAATAAAGGTTTTTCTTTTAGACTCTTGAATCCAATCCAGACTTGGTGGAGAGAAACGAAGTCCTGAAGAATTTATTATCACTAGTCAGTGGCAATTGTACTTTATCCAATCTTGTTTAACCTTGATTGACTTGCAAAAAATTCTGAATGTTGTGTCGGAATATATTGTATGTATTTTTTTACTTATGTGAGTTAATGACTTACATTGGTGTATTGAGTTCTTTTAAAGAAGGTTTCTTTATTTTTCAGTGAGAATGCTTTTTTATCACCTTTAAAGATCATTCCTTGCTCTGTATTTTATAAGTACATTTGTACATTAAATATTCCAGAAATTTTTCATGGCTTTTTAATGGTAAATGTACTTAATTGAAATGTTAAATTATGCCACTGATATAATAGTGTCAAGTATTTTGAATTGTTCACTAAAAATCATTAGGTTAAGAATTATTTTTAGGATTGCATTCTGAATGCAATTGTCTTTTTGTTTTTGATTGATTGATGTTTCTTTCCTTTTCAGTCTAATGAATTCCCTATATGTTGTAAATTTTACTCATGAAAATATACTTAAAATAGGAGTACATTTTTATTTCATGTTTATTTTTCTGCAACTATCCTAACATTTCAGTTGTTATACTTTTTAGGTGTTGTGCTCTAAAATTTCACTTCAACTGTTGAATAAATTTTAAGAAATTAATGCTACTGGTGTCTGAAACCTTTTCCCTCTCTCAAAAAAACTCTTTATAATTAAATTTGCTTATTGTTAAACAAATTTAGGGGAAAATTTTGAAGTTGGTGGTTTTTAAGAAGTGCCTGTTTGTAATTTGAATTTTCAAGTAACTTCTGTAAGAATCCGTCCTTCATGTTAAAATTTAGCAAATTAAAGTGTCCTTTATAGGTATTCTTTCTCTTTGAATAACTCTGTCCACCAAGGATTTAAATTCAATTGCTAGTTTCTAAAAGACCCTCCCTTGAAACATTGACCATAATACAGGCTGCAAAGAAAGACAAAACCAATAATTTATTATTTAAAATTAAGGTACATCCCAAAACATTAAAATTTCATTCGTCAATATTTTATTTAAAAAAATCGGAACTTGGAATAAAAAATACTGATTTTTTCCAAATGTCAAGATACATTGAAGAACATCGAAATGACGAATGCAATTTTTTTTCTTATTCAAGTAGCTAATGAATATCAGTTTCATCAATGGTCATGATACTTAAAAATGTGTTTTTTAGTCACAGTTCATATTTCTCTAACTTTAAACTGTAAGTAATTGATAGGAATTCATTATTAAATAGCTTCAATTTTTACTTCTCTTTGTTAGGTTTATGTTTATCAAAGACATAATTTACATTTATGAGAAGCTGTTTAAATAGAATTGAATGCTAAACCCTTTATAAAAAGTGTAAAACAGCATTTTTACTTTCAGAATAAGTTTTAAAAGTACTAATGCTTGGATGGTATTTGGTGTTCTGAACACTTCACTGTTAGAAATGTCTAAAAATATCTGTCACGATGCATGTTTATTTAAAAAACGTTTCCTGTTTTATTTGACTTGACTATTACATACCTGAACAACATATATGTATAATTAATTTACAATTGTAGGTTTGGTTTTTTGCTAAAGTATTTTTTCCTACATATCATTTTTAAGGAATTTTGATTTTAAGTATTTTTGTTTTTGTGTGTATAGTTGTAAATTTTGTACATTTGGATGAACATTTGAACCAAAAATTATGCTCAATGTATGTTTGTTTTGTACGGTTTATTAACTTAATGGGATAATAAAAAGAAAATAATTCCCATTTGAGTTTTAATACATGCTAAGGTTTTACCCAGCATTTTTAGTTCAATTGTAAAATATAATGTGTTTAAAATATCAGTTTTTGTTTAAATTTATAGAATTTACATTAATTTTGGGTTTAAAAACCTGATTTCTACTATGTTTTAAAAACTTGATTTTAAATAACTCATTTGAAATTAAGTATTTTTTCTTGTTTCCATTTTTATGTGTAGATTTTATGAGGGGACCTCGGAATTTGTTCATTTTAGACAATCTTTTAAATTACATTCCAGTTTTATGAGTTTAACCATATTACTTTTAAGCATTTGCATATTTATTCTCACAGTATTATTTCTTAAGATACAATTGTTGATATCCTGATAGCAGAAATTGCACAGCATGGCAGCAAGCACTGCAAATTTATCTTTGAGATTGCAGAATAACTCACCAACTCACTAATAATTGGACATCAATTGTCTTATTTTATTAAGAAAATATTGCACTGAAAACCATAATATTCAATTCAAAATCTTTTGAAGCAGTATTTTTTTATAAATATTAAAAATTATGATTACATAAAAAGTTTAATGTCTAATTCTAGTTTCACATGAATCAATAGCATAGTCAATAGCTTTCATAAGAATATCATCTTAACAGTTTTTGATATTAGTGGTCAGGATAATAGTTAATGCTATGCTAATGCTAATTATGTGCAGTTTCAAAATTTAGTTTTCAACAACTTTATGTATACTACTTTCAACCCTTTGTTATTTTTGTAATACTTCATACTGGAATTAAATGCAAATCATTTAAAATTTTGTTGTGTTAAAATGTGATATGGCATATACTCAACTCCAAATAATTACTTTTTTGTACTCTTTTTCATATGTTATCATACTTACACATTAAACTACTACAGTAAAACCTCGATATAGCCACCCCTTACAGGACCAACAAATAGTCGCTATAATGAAGGAATGTTATATTGAATTTGGGAAAAACCCAATTGGAACAACAAAGAAATAAAATATGGATAAATTACCTTGAATAACACATTCTCAACAGGTGCAAAATGTAAAGCAATCAATCCAAGTGAACATTCCAAAACATTAAGGACTTGATTTTGTGGAGTAATTTGGCTATCAGAAATTTACCCAATATCACTTCTCTTTTGTTCCATGTTGTTGAAAATTTAATTTAATTCAATTTAAAATAACATTCCTATGATAAAATAAATATTTTAACAACCGGTTGTTGTAGCGAAGGGGTCGTTACAAGGAGGTTCTACTGTATTTACATTGAATTTCATTTTTAAATTTCCTTATTTTTTATTCATTTTATAGAAACCTAGAGTCCTGTAGAAAACTGCACTATTTAAGCTCTTCAATAATCTTTCAAAGACTGCTTATAAAAACTAGCTTTTCTTTTTATGGTAAAATATTGTCAGTCTTAGCTGTGTTTAGGTTTTATCATGTAAAGAATTAGCTTTCTCACCTTTATTTACTAATTATGTAAAGTATTATGTTGATTATTTTGGGATTAGCACACCCAACCAAATATTTGTCATAGGAAGGATGCATGTTCTATGGTGCTATACTTAAAAATGGGTCATTAACAAATAAGACTTTTGTGAAAAAATACTGTTGCAGAAACTAACAATAGTATTTCTTACAAAGTTATTACATTTTTCTTAAACTTTTAACTTTCTAAGATTTTGTTCATTTTATCCGCCGAGTTTGTTGTTTCCTCTATCTTTTAAAACTTTACAGTACCAGTTTTTTTAACTACCTTATATATATATATATATATATATATATAATATTTCTTTCTTGAAAACTGAATGAAATATTTCAAAGTTTTCTGTCCATTAGCCAATGAGTGATATTTGATTTATGTTGCCAAATGGTAATGGGTGTGCTAAAACTAGCTAACTATATCATTATAAGTATCATTTAAGTACTAGTTATTTCCTCTTGCAAGTATTAATCAGGTTCATAAACCAAGATGGGTTGCTGTATCTAGTCTATCTAATCAGGTAAATAATTAACTATGCAAATAAACAGAATTATATATATTTCTTTTTTCTAAGCTGTTCATTTTGTGTAGGTGCCTTCTGATGTATCCACTATGTAAAGATGTATGATATTATGTTCAGTATTCAATACTGTCTTTCATGACAGTATGATTTCTGTTCCTTTCTATTTCAAATGTATATTATGTGTAAAGAAGTCGTAAATAAACTAAGTATTTTGAATTGTCATTAATATTTACATGCTCTAGTCTAGGACTCTGAGAGTCTAAATAGCCACTGCTTAAAAATTGATTTCAAAAGTATTTATTATGAGTTTATTTTATACAAAAGGTTATAAATGTAATTTTTTTACCTAGTGTCAAGCATTTTAATATCTGGAATTGTGATGCTTAAAAGTTAAGAGTTTAACTATCAGTTACTGTTTGAAGTTTTCAATCAGCAAGAATACAATATATATTTTTATATGAAGTTTGAATTTGCAAACCTGGGAATGTATGGAATGTCAATTCAGGTAGCCGGTAGTTGCAGCAACTGAATATCACAAGATTTGCTCATGCCCTTTTTAAACCATCAAAGAGAGAGACCATAGAGAGAAAATTTTGTGATTCTGAGTTGCTGCAACAACAGACTACCTTCAATTCATAGGTAAAACTATGTGCTATAAAAATGAATGCTGAGAGTAGGAGATATTTTTATTCATTGATAACATTGTAATAAATTAGAGCTCTTCAAGATAAGGTTTGGGTTGGGGCATTAGAATAAATATTGTGAAACTCAAATCCTCATCAGGATGATTGGTATTGTTCATAATGCTACTAATCGTTGAAGCACAGCTTACTAGATACTTATACAGGCTAGCCGAGTACGGAAATCATTGCAAATCCAGATGGCAATACTGGACCAACTGGCAAAGCATATCCACAGTGTTGAAGGCGGTGGGTGAGATAGGTAGGTCTTGTAGCGCTCCAAGCGGGAAAAGTTGTCAAATGGTTTTCATTGTTTAAAACTCGGCTAGCCTGTATAAGTATCTAGTAAGCCGTGGTTGAAGATTGACATTATGATCAAGTCATGAATATCAAAACACTTATTTAAATAAATGTCAATTATAGTTTGAAAAAATGAAATAAAAAAAGCCTTAAAAGCCATAAATGTTTTTAAAATAATGTTTATAATAATAAGATCTATGTTTTTGTTTTGAGAAAAACGAGAACTGTTACTGCAACTCACTACATTTTTTGAAGGTGTTTAGCAATTTTTTTAAAAGTAGACCTCATTTGAGGAACCTAGAAGCTTGGGGTACAAGTGACTTAAGTGACTTCACACTGATAATGAGCAAAACAAGGTTAAAGTCTCAGGGAAGTAGCTGAAATTGGAGGTTGTACACTTATACCATTCGCTAGATGGCAGCCCCATACAGGGATTCACTTGTATCCCTTTACCACAACAATATTTGACTCCACACACACTCCACAGCAACTACTTAGTGCCACTTAACTCCAATACTAAAAAACTGCACTTGTACCCCTTGCCTTGGCTTCTAGGCTCCTCGTTTGGAAGATTTATAAAGGATTGCTCTTCCTCTCAAATTCAAAATATTTTTCACCATAAAATTTAAAAAAAAAGAAAAAAAACCCCACTGCTGGAATAAGTTTTTATTTGGATACCTTTTTGCCTTTGATATGGATCAAAATGATCAGAGCTTTTTACTAACTAGTAGTTAATAATTCTCGCAACAGAAGATTCATTTAATTTTTAAACGAAGTTCGATGACTTACAATCACTGACAAAGACCCCACAGAAAGAAATTGCTTGGGTTTTAAAAAGAAAATCGATTCGAAGCTATAATTTCCCTTCTTTGATATAAAGTATCCCTAACTGTCAATCTCCAAGTTTGACCCAACCCAATGGGAAATGATTGGCTATTGACACTACAAGCATGACATCAAGAGTTTTTTTCATATCAATGTGAAGAGCCAAACATATTCTAAAACTGGTTCGGATCCTCCCCCCATGGGACAGACCCAAAAATTTTTAAACCCTATTTTAGGTGTTAAAATTACCAGTGTCTACTCAGGAGAGGGCGTTTATGTTCCTTAAAAGTGCCTGAAAAACTTTGCATGCTAAAAGTCAAAATTTTCCTCGGGTAAACCCCTGATCCCCCATTACAACATTCTATTTGAAGGGTTGGCATTGAATTCATGGCATTTTTGATTACGTGTTCAATTATTCGTTGAAGATTATAATTTCATATCGGAAATTTTTTTATAAACTAGTCTTCCTTCTTAAAGCTGTGTAATTTTGAAAAAAAAAGTATGCATTAGTTAATGGGTTTAAAATTACATTAATTGACATCTTATATCTTTGAATATTCACTTTTTAAAGTAAAATAATTACTCTAGTTTCATTCGTTAATCTATTCATATTTCGATAAATAAAGCGGACTATTAAGATATTGAAAAATTTTTTGTATTTTAGTTTAATTTGGTATTTAATCATCAAAGCAACCGAACATGTAATGCGTCTATGCTCCTGAATACCTAGTTAATCTTCTTACATTTAAAGATGAGGACCTAAAAGAGTGAAGAAATAAATGTCCGGCTTTGTAAGGAGGGGTGCTCTTTGGTTGTAACCCCTAAAAAACTCCTATTAAAGGTAAAATTTCCAAAACTTTTCTGTGGGAGAATCCCCCCTCCTTTGCAATGTGGAATTATTGATAACTCAAAGAAAAACTATCACATTGTTTTTTGAAGGGGGGCCGAAGGCGCCCTGCCCCCCTCCCTCCCGAAATTCAGACTAGGTATATACCAAAACAGGTTAAAAACCCTGTTTTTAGGGTCCTGGACCCCCCAGACGTACTTGGAACACTATTTATTCACAATTTTTCAATATTCAGTTCATCAAAATGAACTACATAAAAATATATAGTACATATAAAATTTGCAAAACTAGTTAAAAACCTGTTTTTTCTGTCAAATTACCAAACATTTTTCTGGGGTGGACCCTAAACCCCATTTGGTCCTTTTAATTTTATTACTTACAACTTTTCTTACATGAAGTTTTCTTGGACGCAAATTCTACTTAAAAGTATATTAAAAAGCTACATTGGGCATATTACCTATTCATGGGAGGGGCTGAGGAATAATTTTGGGCCCCTTCCGAAATAAATTCTTATATAATTAAAAAGTAGTATTTAATCTTAATTAAGTACTAATAAGTTATTAACCATTAGTTAATGTAGAGAATTTTGAAGGGTAAAGCCAGAACAGAAGTAATCGTAAAAAGAAAGGAAAAACTACTCTGTGGGAAAAACTTAAGCTGAAAAATAACTCTTCTGGATTGACTAAAATGTCTATTTTATGTTTTTCTCTTTATGTGGAACTTAACAAAAAAGTGGGACAAATAGGCAGGACTTTCTCTTAAAGAGAAGCAGGACACACATTCAGGAGGGACATTCAGTTAGCGGGACTGTGAGACAAAAAGTGGGACTTCCCACGAAAAACCGGGACGTCTGGTCACCTTTAATGAATATAATTTATTCAGGTGCATTGTACTCAGTTGAATAAATTATTGAAACTAATTAAGAACAACAAATTTTTTGCATGATTTAAATATTTGCTCTTAGGAATAAAGAGCAGAATGGATACTAAGAATTTTGAATTATAAGAGTGATTTATTATAGTACTGAATACGGATAAATAAATGCTTTTAAATATTTACTTCTACTAAAAGGTTTCATCAGACAAGGAATCCTGTTTTAGGTTTGATTATACTCATTTAATTTCGAGTTATTGAAAGCTACCTTATTCAGGAGGGGCATTTTCCCATTAATTTAAAATATTTTGATTTCCTGTGAATTACTAGTTGTAGTTCGCAGAAGTACACAAATTACTCTATTCGAAGCTTCTTTAGATCTGAGGCAAATCCTACTTTTGAAATACTCATTTTAACAGAAGTATTTCGAATTTTAAAATTCATATCCTCTGAAAGAGCATATAGCCTCAAGGGATTTCTTTTAAAGTTTATGAAAGAGAGGTAGGATTTCGAATATTTGTTTTAGAAATGGCTGCCATGTTCTTCAAAAGGAAAACTAACACAAACAAGCTGGGCAAATATTTAATGTCAGTCCTCAATTCTTTATTCCTCGCTTTTGGCAACACTGTAGTCTCGGTCGTTCCGTCACACCAAAAGTCAGCTCAGGATGATCTAAGTCTCATGCTTCACTGCGTTTTTCTTTGTTTCAGAGAATTTTGCTCAGAAAATATTCTTTCTGAATTTTTTCCCCATTTCAACTTTTCAGGATAAGTTTTTGGATCTGGAAATAACATTCATTAGCATTCTGATCTGCTTCGCAGAACATTTCTCCCGTTTTATTTGAAGGGTAAATGGATTTCGTTCGATGTCGTTACAGATAAGAGGTCCAACATTTACAAGCAGTGAAATATTTGCCCTTTCCGTGAAAAAAATTTTCTTGTGCTCTTTGATGGAATGTGTTAACACTTATCTATAGTGACGAGTGTTTTGTTGTAGGAGTTGAACTTCTGAATCCCTTTTCTTGACGAATTACAATAATAAACTGCAAAAACCATGCATCTTCAATTTTCTCTTCAAAATGAAATTTTTGCATTTTATTATTATTTTATTTGATAGAGTGAAAAATTTCTCAAAAATCCCATACAATTTACGAAATTTATCAAGAGTGAACTAGATTTTTCTTGGTAGTAAATTGTTAGTTAAACTACAAATAGGATATGCTGTATACTCAGATTTTAATTCTAAATTATACGAATTTCTTAGGGGAATCATAGTATCAGATTCTACGTGTGGTAATCAGTTGAAAATATCGTTGAACAGTTAGTAGAGTAAGGATTATTTGTTAAAATGTAGAGTCTGGTTTGGAATCCCGACAATCAGTTGCCCGACAGGTACGTTTGCTTGACATCATCAACATCATCGTCAATGCGATACAAGGGGAACGGAAGAAGTCGAATTGTCGGGCAAATGAACATCAAGCAGTGCAGTTGAGTGTCGGGCAAATGAACGGATCCCAAAAATGTAATAGATTTCATGAAAAACATTTTTTTAAAGCAATGAAGTTTTATGCAAGAAATAGACGTTCTGGATAAGCTTTATAACACATACATATGAAGTATTAAAAAGGGATATATAATACACGTGATTGCTTATAAAATCTAAGGTACTTTTGTATTATCCTGTCGACCGTGCCACTGAAAACAAAAATGCATAGAGCTAAAGCCAATTAAATGTGATGCTGAAACTGATGGTCGACGGGATAATACGTAATAACTAAATCCAACATTCATTTAAGGTTAATTTTGTCCAATCTAAGAAATTTTGAAACATTTAAGTCTTCTTATCATAGAATGAAAAGGTAAAAACAGATACAAAAATGAAAAGGTAGATAATTTTTTTTATCATCACAATAATGACAAGAAGTATTCGTATTTTTTGAATTTAGCGTCACCATCAAGTAGGAATATATATGCAATACGAAAGTTTCATATTTGTAAGATTTTAGAAACGCTCAATCCTCTATTCTTACTTTAAAATAAGTTTGCTAGCTGGATATTTTTAATAACGTGGGTGTAAAAAGAGAAGACTATCGTCCGGATAAGTAACTACAAATATTCTTCATGACCAATTTGTTCATTTAGGAAACATTCACGCAAAAGAGGAGAAGGAAAGTAACCTTTATTTCACTTGTTGAACTCTTTTCGACGGTGAACAGTGTTAGAACAGAAGAAAGGCGGGGTTTTCTCGGTCTCTCGCAACCCACTTTCGGGATGACCAATACCCATCTCTTTTTTCCTCCCCTTGCACATTTTTCCTACCTGAAACTGGCGAAGTGATGTAAGCGTGAAAAAAAAATGCCCTCTCGGTATATTGGGGAGTTTTGTGGATGCACGAAAGAAACGCAACGATAAGTAAAAGAGCTAAAGAGAGAATGTTCTTGAGAAGGTGATTGACAGAACATATATACTATCATACATCAACCTTACTATTTAAATTAAGTTTTTATTCAAACATAATTCTTTATTTTTAAGTTTGTTTTTATACTATAGTATAGGAAAATATAGAAGAAAGGGAAAACTGTGAGAGGGAGCAATACTTTAAGCAGCTTGAAAATGAATCAGCCGATAGGAAATGTTTAAACACCCAAGATAAAATGAATTGTAAGGGTAGGAAAGGTAATTCAGTGTGATTCGTTTACAGTTTCGTTACTTGCAAGTTCATTTACTTAGAGCTCAATTTTAAATCAACTGAAATTCTTTCTTTTTCCACCCGATTTTCCGATTTTTTTTAAGTAGAAAAAAATGACTTATCCAATTTTTTTTTCTAAAAAATACCTAAAAATGACTCAAATTCATGAAAATATTTAGAAAAAATATAAGTATGATAAAAATTAAAATTAAGGACTTGAGTAAAAGATCAATTTTGTATTAATGTGCCCTACAGGTGGGGAAGAATGATACATTGCTAGGGGCACATTGATACTGTAATTAATTTGCTCAAAAATAGAAATTAATGACAAAAATTTCAGACTTTTCATAAAAGTTTAGAATAACTGCAGCAGGGATATCAGCAATAAGATTAACTTTTGTGGTAATCCCTTTTATTTTCAAAATTTAGGTACATAATAGCTACATTTCAAGCAATTTCCAATCTCAAATAATTAATAAGAACCCAAGATTCCAAAATTGGCATTTCAGTCACAACACCAATAACCTTGTCTGTATAGCTCTAACTTACCTCCAATTGATTTAAAAAAAGATACTGTGAGATATTCTCCTGAATACGTAGAATATGGGCTCCATCGGTTATTTTTGAACAAACACTCCATTACTTTAAAAATAGACAAGTCTTTTAAATTTATGAACAGATGTCAAATAACCACTTTCGAACTTTCAAAACCGAAATTCGCACTTGAACTCAGATGACACCACGGAATTGAAGTAGAAATAAGTTTTTCCAACGATACAATAGCAAGAGCAATATATTATGGTGGGTTTTGCGCTTTCCACGGGTGTATTTCGAAGACAATGAAACTTCCCACTTATGATATAAGTGGGAAGTAGTCTTCCCAAGGCCCTCAAAAGCGATATCCCCTATTCCCTATTGGTAACAAGAATGAACTTGCTCTTTTAAAATTTGCTGATATTTGTATTCAAAGTAGATTAGCGTCAGAAAGATTTTAAATTTTACTTAGAAACTAACTTTTGTAAATTTTCGAAGAAAATATTATAGTTTTTTTCATTAAAGTTTACTGCACTTGCAGATCTTAAAGGTTTCATATGTAAAGCTTATTCATATAGAGGCAACTTGAATGCGACCTAAAATGCGAAAAATGCGACCTAAATAACCTTGAATGCGCTTGAATGCGAAAAATGCGACCTAAATAACCTTGATAGTTTTTGCGTTAGTGAAAGTGTATCAATGTACCCTTTGTACCGAACCACCTCGCTTTCCCGTACCAGTAATTCAATATTTGTTTCATTAATTTTATTAATTGACTATGAAGATTTTCGGCCTCGTCAACTCGGTCTAGCCTGCAGCTAGATAAAATGGAATAAATCTCACCCCACCACTAATTTTCATTCTTAGATTCAGAAATTAATATCAAATTTAGCTTCCAAAGTACCTAAGATCATTTAAACGAGAATAAATTTCTCCCTCCTTTTTTTTTGCGCTGAAACGATTGTTTTCTATTACAGTTGATATAATCTTTGAAAGATTAACATCCATATTAACAGCCTTCAGCGTCGGTTTTAAATACTTGGGCAGAGAAGGATTCTACCAATCAGTCTACAAAAAGCTAATTTTTCTTCCTTTAGCTGCTGGTTAAACACGGTGCTGATGGCTTATTACATGCACACTTATAGTCAAAATCCAACATAAACAAAATATTCTTGGTAATTCATTATGTTCTATATTATTTCTATCATAGTTTAATGGGGTCTTATCTCTTCCCTAATAGTAATAAACATTCAACAATAAAAAGTAACGAAAATAGAGAAAAGACAGAAAAGGAAATCTTAACTCATTCGAAACATGTCTCGACGAAACAAAGAACACATGTTTTAACCAATACAATGCTTTCTCAGCACAGCACAAAAGTAATGCCGTGAAGCATCAATGTAAATTCGCATCGGCGTGCATGTCTTTCTCACGTACCGAGTGCTCGGGTCAATCCAATCACGATTTTAGTTTGCTGCGTAAGAGGAACGTGACCATTGTATCTACAAGTCAAAGCTTGCCTTGCGTTTGATGCTCCCTTCAGATGGATTTGGACTTTCAGGTTGTTGAAAATATTTCACGTTCTTACATAAATGAAAGAATTTTAGTTTTCAGCCTCGCATTAGTTAATATACGTTAAAAAATACAATTAAATTTTAAATCTTACACATTTAAGGGCTATTTAACTAATTTTTCCATCTCGGCCTAACATTCCAGTCCCCTATTATTGAAAAACTTTAGATTGACGCATTTACTTCATTGCATTTTAGGATAATTTTAAATCACAAGTTATACGGTGCTGTGAATTTTCCGCTTAAAAATAATTTTTAAGTTCATATGAACAAAATAAAAGATAAAGAATACTTCTTCACTCTTTAATAACCGAGTTTTTTGTGTAGAGATTTTACAATATGTTAAATCGTGGTAAACAGTATTATATATATATATATATATATATATATATATATATATATATATATATATATATGTATGTTTATATATATGTATAGTATAGTATATGTATAGTATAGTACGTATATGATATGATGTAGTGTATGATATAGTATATGTTTAATTTTTGATAACAATAAAAAAACAGCATTAAATGAAAATGTACATTATTGGTTTTCTAAAATTTAAAAAAATTAAAGGGAGAAAAATGTTATCATATTATCAGAAATTTAACTGTGCAATTTTTTTTACTAAAAAGAAAACTTGTTTTACTCAAGCTTCAAAATGTCATCCTACATTTTAATAGTAAATTTAAATTTACTGCCTATGAATCACTACTTTTAAAGAATATTCTTCAATAAGCCTTTAAACCAACAAGCCTTTTCAACAAACATTTAAAATTATTGTTTGAAAAAGCTTGTAGAGGACTTGATATAAAAAGAGGTAATATGCGCTAAAATTTTCCATATTGCAAGTGAGATGTCACTTCTTTCGATATGCTACACGTGCAGCAATCTTCCTTCTTGTTCCCTGAAAAATATGCATCGTTATTTTTTTATGAATGGCTTCTAGTTCAAAATGTTTTCATTTTATTTAGCTTTCCTGTATACTTTTAATTGTGAAGGAGAAACGTGTTTTACAGAACTACATAGGTATGACAGAAAAACAAAGTATACAGTCAACTCTCGTTTTTACAAACTCGTACGGAATTCTCAAATTGTTCGTAAAATCGAAAAATATTGAAAACAATATACATAATATATCTTGAAATAAAGTAACACATTTATTTGTGACATTTATACTAAATGGAAAATTATTAACATGGAAAAATTTATACAAAAAAACCCTATGAAAATACTCCAATTCTCTTTTTAATGCTTTAAAATTAACCATAAGTTGCAACTTAAAGTGTTACCAGATTTTCTTACAATATTTTTGCAAAGAAAAAATATCCAACTTCGATATATTTAGTTGGTGAGAAGTGTAAAAACGAGTCTTCAGAAAAGATGATTTTAAACATTTTAGTTTTTAAATGGGAGTTGAAATCATCATTATATCTCAGAGGTAATAAAGTTCAGAAGCACCTTAAAGTTCGTAAAAACGTGAGAATTCGCTAAAAAAAGTTCCTAAAAACAAGCATCGACTATACATTCAAAATCTGACAGAAAAACATTCGACTTTACGGAATACGAACTCAGCAAGGTAAGTAAAAGTAGTTAATGAAAAGGGAATTTTGATTCAAAGCTTTTACAATCCGTTACACTTTCCTGTAAAACAATTATATTTTTGTATTAAGGGAATATTTAAAATAATTTGTTTTATCCCTAAAACTTTCCTAATTCCCTAAAAACTTTGAAGACAAATGTCATATGTTTTTAAACTTTAAGGATAGATAGGGTGTTAAGACAAAAAGAAATTAATAAGGTATTTTTGTTACTGAATACTTTTATGTAGCATGCCTGCATACTCTCTACCATAAAGAAAAAACTCGTTTTACGGTTATAGTTTTTAACAAACGTTTTGCAATGAAACCAAGATTACCAAAAGTTGGAATGCCATAAAATCGAGTTAACAAGTTTTTTTGAAAAATAATGTGACGTTTCAAAACTTTTATAGTTTTTGCAGCTTAAATCTTTGTTTGTTTATATTAAATGGATGAAATACCTTAAAAAATGAATTAAACTTTTGAAGTATATTTTAACACCATCTATAAGACTATAAGATCAAAGGCGAAATAAGAGCACAGAGTTCTGGAAATGGCAAAGGGAATAAAAAATAATATTTTCCGAAGTATTTGAAAGGAATATATCATGAGTTCAAACATTACTTTTTTTTCTAAAATCAATAAAATACTGCTTATGTAATCCTGCATACATTATTAAAAACTTATTTTCCATAGGAAAGCATGTTCAGGTGAAAGAAAACTAAAAAATAAATTCGGTATTGAAATTGCATTTATAGGAATGAAAATTATTTTTCAAAGATATGGTTTCAACTTCCACTTCGATGATATTAAATTTTGTGAGAGAACTCGACAAACATACTTCTTTTTAAAAACATCAAACGAGAATGATAAAAATTTAAATAAGATGTCGATTCTCAAAAATGCAGTTCAATTTTCCATTTGAATTTAACGATATAGTCTTTCTGTGCATAGCGAGAAATTTTATTTTAATGAATCGCATTCTTTTTTTCGAAACTTAAATTGATTGAGGTGTTATTGGATTAAATGTTTTTCATAATAAATACCAGACTAATTTATAAGTTAAAGTAAAAACAAATATTCCTTTGTTAATAATCCTCGATTGGATGTATGGCACATAGCTTTCGTACATGTGTATTAAAAAGCTCATTTGAAAATTTAAAAATTATTTATAATTACTTTAGTAATTTATAATAATAAATAATTGAACTGTCAGCTTAAAAAAGGGAATAAGGTCAAAAAATGGCAGGTTTTGTGTTAAAGAAAATCAGATCCCCAATCTTCGCTCTACACATGAGTGGGAAGAGAGAAAAAAAATAATAATATAACCTCTTTTTAAAAAACTTCCCTATATTCCTAATTCAATTTATATAATATAATAACATTTATAATGCTTTTTGTATTTGGAAATTGGTAGGCATAGAAATTTAAGAATAAAATTTTCGTATGACAAAAAAGGGACAATAGCTCACAATAAAGCCAAAGTAACAAAATATCCTATCTATTTATAACACTCTTTGAAAGAAATTCTAAAAAATACTAAATGAAAAAATATCTAATTCTACATTTTTTAAAATTTTTAAAACATTTAGTTAAAACTAAATTCATTTTTTAAACAACGAAGCATACAAATTTCCCTTGTTCTGCTTTTGCAGATATAGTCCAACTTGACGTTTCTTTCGTGTTTAACGTTCTGACGTTTCTTCTGCTAAGGTTTTAGCCGTTTTAGCGGTTAAGTCGGTTTATACCAGGCCTGAAAAAAAAAACTGTTTTTTTTTTCAATAAAATCCTAAAAAACCCAAGGAAAACTGAGTCTTTTCAAAAAAAGTGTGGATTTTTTAAAAACTTTAAGTAAGTGTTATTTTCAAAATAAAAAATGTGGGCTTTCCCAAAGTTAGGCAATTTTTAGGTTTTTTTTAACATTCTCTGTTTTATTCTATGAGAATGGTGCATGAGGGAGTAAAAGTGTGAGCACGTGAGGGAGTAAAATTGTGGGTGCGGAAGGGAGTAAAAGTATGGGCGTGTGAGGGAGTATAAGAGTGTGTGGGAGTATAAATATAAGACAAAGAAGGGTGAATGAGGGCGTGGGACTGCTGGATAAATGCTTGGGGACGATATACGAGTGTAATGGGAGAAAGTGTTTGTAAACGAGGCTAGCCGGATGTATGAGAAAATGTAAGTCATACAGGAGTCATGGAAGAATGAATTTCATGTATGGGTATATAATATTAATTATACATCATTTTGAGTATTTTATAATTTTTTTTAATTATATATGGGACTTCTAAGGGGATCGTGACCCACTGGTAAAGAAACCTTGCTATAATAGAATACAATGTTCATGATTATTCGGATTCATGAAGAAATAACTTTTTTTTGCAGGCCCAAGCCCTCGTTTTGAAAGTAGTCGACATGTCCTCGAAGGAGGATTTCTTCAAGGTTTCCTACCAAGCACACAAGACTTGAGCTTCATATGACTGCATGCATAATTGTTCTTTAATTATTATTCATGGTCTTAAAATTTATGCAAATAAAACCTATTCAACTAGCCGGGGGAGGAGAAAAATCTTCCCTCGGAGGTGTCCGTATAATTATTTAGAAACGGGTCAACTAACCACTTCCGTCTAAATTAGTGTATGTAGCTTACAGGTAAAGTTTCTTAGGCTAAACTCACATAATTGGACCCAAATTTTACAGGGGTTAGTAGATGACTCAAAACACTTACTGTGAAAAAATTAGCTGCGGAATTACAGTAGAAAAGCTGTAAAACATTCTTAAAAATCATCATTTTTAACGCCAAATGCAAATCTAGTAGACAAAAAGTGCAGAGAAACTGCCAAATTCTCAAATGAACTGGCCGCGTTTTCTCTGAAGCAGTTTAAATTTGCCAATCAAAAAAGGCTCATCAAATGCACTCCAAGTTGCTAAGTGATGCTAACTGAATGGATTCGGCAACTCAGAACCCAATTTTCAATATTAATTTACTCCTTTCCTAATAAAATTCCGCAGCTAATTTTATCGTTTTGAGTCATCTTATGCCTGAAATTTTCGTCCGTTTTTGTGAGTTTAATCTAGGAAACGTGTCCTTGTTAGATGAGAGCAGTAGATCAGCTGAATAATAGTTATCATTATACTGATAAAGAGGCTAGTGCCAAGGGGGAGCTTTTCGAAATTAGTCAAAAGTTAGGGAGATGTTATAATAAGTTTTTAGGTTACTTAATCTCCACTAAAACAGTGATAGGATGCCTGCTTAGCATGCGGCGAATCCTGGGTTCTATCCCGGTTATTACGATGGCTGTCCGTAAAGTGAGTTTCCCAAAATTCTGCAGATGCGAGGAACACTGTTATGGTGGATTTGGCTACACTGGCCTGTAAGTAAGATGTAAATTCTTCACATCTTAGATCATAAAACATCATAATAAATTTACTTTGCAAACATATATCTTTCTATACGAAGTGTTTAAAGCATAGGTTAACTTAATCATAAGCATTAAAATAATAAGTTGAAAATTATTTAAAACTTTCTAAAACATCATAATTGACTTCAATAGATGTAAAGTAAGGCTTTTCTGCGTTAAGATGATATGGTTAACAACATATCTTATGTCTACCTAGGTCTAATGGGTTTAAAACTGCCATTTTGGCCGCCATATTGGATTCTCTCACATAATCATAAACGCGTAAATATTGTTGTAAAATTTTCAAATATGCACTAGAATGAAAATTTTTAAGGATTTTAGGCTAAAAATAATATTTTTAACAATATTAAATGTTTTATTATATTAAATCAGCTTTATTCACTCTATTTTTTCTGCATGAATACTTGGAATTATCGTACTGTGCTTTGCATGTATATCTTATAATATCAAGAAGAATTGGGGGTACTGGTTGAAGGTCAATAAGTATTGGTAACAGTTGGTCAACTTGTAATATATACCTATAACGCCTATAACTGTGGATTTCGATGCTGCTGAAGTTGGGGGACTTTAGCATTATTTATAGAAGACGCATTTTTTGTGCCCTTTGATAAATCTTTGCCTTTTCCAATCCCAAATAACTGGGAAGTAGTGTCACAGCCTAATTGTGCATGAATAAAAAACAAAGGTTTGCACACATTTATTTCTAATGGTAATTTTGTAAAATTACTCAATTAATTTTTTCTTAGGTAAAGGATGAGAAGAACCAGATAAGAGGGATAGAATGGGTGAAGGTTTCAGAGAAAATGGGACGAAGCAAAGGAAAGTGTTGGTTGATAGCGGGGACAGAGGTGTATCCACGAAACTAGCGGGAGAGAATGGGATATTTATGCCTCTTATGGTACACTTCGGGATCCATGCGACAACTCATTCATCATGTCTTGAGACATTAAAAAAACTGAGACTGATAACAGTAATAACTATAATAGTCCTTTGTTGTATAAAAATGAAACGATTCGGGAAGAATTTAAAACTCACCCCTATCAAAGATCACGTGCCTAAATTGGCTTATAAATCTTTCAGTAAAATTGACAACTGGGGGTGCTTGCGATCTTACTTTTCTCCCAACTCGTTGTTGGATTTGAAGTGAAATTTTTTTTATAATCTTCTTATCTATTCACAGGGACTATTTGAATTTCGTCAATTAAGCAGCCAACTTACAGCCATATTCACAGCCATCAGAGTCGGTGTTAACCAACATCTAAAGAAAGAAAAATAAGCTTTTCGCTGACTCTGATTGGTGGAATCCTTCTTTGATCTAGGATTTAACACTGTCGCTGATGGCTATGAATATGGCCGTAAGTCTTATACTCCAACTTAACGGGACTTGCTCTATCTTCGCCACTTTAGACCGGGAGCCAGCAACATATTTTGTCAGTCATTTCCTCTCAAGCGATATTTGGTGGACAATTTTAGGGAGTTGTATCATAAAGCCCGGTGAGCGTCAGCTACTTGTCCGTGGGTGGGTTGAGCGGTGGGAGCCCCCAAACAAAAAAAAAATTAAAATTTTCAGTCATTTCCTCCCGGCTAAAACTTGGATACATTATAGTAGACCCAATATCTAGAAGAAAAAAATTCGTCAGCTGGCTGTAGGGCGGTGGAATAGACGTCAGCTGGTCGTTTTAACATTTGGAGCGTCTTCCTCAAAGATTCTTATCTATGAAACTAGCGATAACTTGAAGGATTGTGGAAACCCTACCGCTTCATTCATTGGTAAGAATCTTTGAGGAAGACGCTCCAAATGTTAAAACGACCAGCTGACGTCTATTCCACCGCCCTACAGCCAGCTGACGAAATTTTTTCTTCTAGATATTGGGTCTACTATAGAGCATTTTCAATCACATGACTCGGACCTAACAACGGCCTTAGCAACAGAAGTGTTACAGTTTTTTGCCCTACAGAGGTTAACATTTACATAAAATGACTAGTCGTGAAATTCTTCTATTGGAGCATTTGCATTCACGTGATCCCATACCTAAAAACCTCCTTAGAAACAGATAAACATCGGCCTTAGCAACAGTTAAAAGCCCTACAGTAGGTACACAGTTAAAAGAAAATCGTCACCTGAAAACACAATGTATCAAAGTTTTAGCAGGGAGGAAATGACTGAAAATTTTAATTTTTTTTGTGTGTGGGGGGGGAGTGTTTGGGACCCACCGCTCAACCCACCCACGGACAAGCAGCTGACGCTCACCAGGCTTTATGATTCAACTCCCTGAAATTTTCCACCAAATATCGCTTGAGAGGAAATGACTGACAAAATATGTTGCTGGCTCCCGGTCTATTAGGAAATTTTCGACTGTTTCCCCTCGGCGTCACGGTCGAATCGCTAGATGTAAACCAACCTTTCCTATTAGCACAGCTCTAACTAAATATGTTCAGTTATTGCCATGAAAGGGACGATTGATTCTGGTTAAAGCAGTGGTTCCCAACTACTACATTACTACGTCACCTTAATATCACTACTATTTAATTCGTTCGGCAAACTTCGGGAATCCCGTTCCTTGGCAATCGGATCGTTGGAGAAGCTCATTTGATTGGTTTTGATCTTTCCAGCTCGATGATGTCAGCGCTTAGGAACCAATGAAATGAGCTTCTCCAGCAATTGCTGGGGTATTGCGAAACATTTCTCAATAGAAAATAATAATTACAGCAGTTAGTTTACATTATTTTCAAACTAAAGTAACTGTTAACAGTACAAATAATTTCTCGTTTCATACCTTTCAACTTCTTTTAATAGAAAATCCACACCTTTCATGGACCATCCGAAGTGTATCTCACACAATCAGTTCGGAACCACTGATTAAAAGAATCAATCTTGCCCACCAATAGAGAATGAAACTAACACTCTGAGGGTTTTCCACCCTCGCTTTCTCAAAATTTATTGATATTTTCTTCGTTATTATTTTTCAACAAAATTTAATAAATTGGATATACGCAGATAAGAGCTTCTTCAGCAGAAGTTTGAGCAGTCTTGAACTTCAGTCCTCCTTATTCATTACTCACCTCTTTAAACTACTGATCTAGAAGAAAAATATATTTTATTTTTACAATACGATATAACTATTTTGTATAAATAAATCTTTCTCCCTCTCGAACAATGATCTTCTATCAATCCACTCCCAAACTCAGCTTTATAAACTATAGTCAATTTTTTTATCGTTCCCTTCTTACATAATCATATCCTTACTACCGCTTCCTCTTTTCCATACTCTCCTTCACTTTTATAATTCCTTTATTTCATCTCTTTCTTTCAAACTTCAACAAGAGTCTGTGATTCTCATCATTCCAATCCTCATCTATCTTATCATTAGTCAAGCAAATTAGTTTGATTTAGATCTTCAACCAATCGACGTAGAGATGAGGAATGGCTTGACGAGGACAACAGCAACCTTTTCCACACTTCGTCCCTCTTTTTCTTATATATCCCTCTCATCTCTTCACTATAAATCATATTCCTCCCTCTCTTATATCCCATATATTATAATCTTTAAACTTTAAAGTACTTTATACTTCCCTTTCTTCGAAATCTAAAATCCTCGCCTCCCATCCACCCACTTTTTATCTCTCACATCCTCTTTTATTACCATTCACTATCCGCCTTGTTAAACTTTTATATTATTTTCTCTCCTTTCTTCTAACTACCGCTATACAATCCTTCCACTATTCTTCCCTACAAATATTTTTCTCTTTAAAACTATCTCCAATCACATCAACTTCTATTCTTTCATTATTTTACCCTACCCTGTATACAAATTTTATTTCTCATCATACAACTCTTGTCTTCCTTAATGTTATCCATCCCTCGCCCCATTTGCTCTTTTGTATACCTCTTTGTTCTATCTCTTCCCTCTATTACAATTCCCCATAAAAACGTTAACCCTCAGCCATTCACCAGCTCTCTCTTTTTAGCATCCTGAATTATCTCCCGTGCATCCCTGCTCTAGTTTTTCCACCCCCTTATTCCCCTGCTGAATATCATCATCTCTGTCATCCCCCTCTTCAACATCTTCTCCCCTATCTTCTCCTTCATTAATATATTCTACTCGCTTATCTTCCTCCTAAATATATTTCTCTCCTCATCTTCCTCCACCAATCTTTCTCTCATCCCTCTCCTCAACATACTCTTTAACCATCACCTCCTCACTACCCCATATCTCCCAACTCACTCCATGGTATCCAACGCACGCCTATGTTCCTCCACCATCATTCTCTCTTCCCTTCTTCACAATCTCCTCTCATCACCCTCAACAACTTTTTCCTTCTTTTGCATATCTTCTTCCCCTCCAAAACATCATCTAGTCTCATTCCCCTCAACATCAACTCATTTCCTCATACCTCCCCAATATACTTCTCCCAGTATCTTTTGCCCTTATCTTTTTATGGCATCATCTCCTCCCCATCCTTAACGTCCATACTTTTTAAATCAATTCCTCAGCATACACTTATTTCTCATCCCCTCTCTCGTCTTCCTCCCACACTTCATTTCCTCTCTTATCCTCCTCAATACCCAAAAATCTCGCACTCACTTCTCTGTATCTCAACTCCTCCACATCACCCAAACTTCACCGATTCCCAAACATCTCTCCATAGTATCCCCTAGTCTCATCCTCCTCCCAATAAACTGCTCTCTCGATCCATTTCCCCAATCTCATTTCAACATCCCCTCCTCCTCCACATATATCGACAGCCACGTTGCAAAAGCCTGTAAGAACATTTTTTTTTTTGGCGAAAATAAGGTTTTGAGTTGTACTTGTGTTAAGATGGCCTTGCGCACATCTCAGTGCCACCAAAATCGGCCAAAGACGCTTCAAAACTTCTCCATGACGATTTGTAATAACCTGTTAGTTGGGAACCTCCCAATCACCAAGCAAAACTCTGTAAGTTGCAGTGACGCTGAGGGGAGGTAAGTACATGAACCAAAATTGTTTGAAAAGTTTCATAGTTGCCTTTAATGTATACAATAAAAACGGGACAGAAAAAGTACAGTTCATAAGACGAAAAATATGCAGTTTTTTTCGTCTCCTGAAAACTTTGAGGTTTTGCACTTACAGGCTTTTGCAACGTGGCTGTCGATATACTTTTCAACTTCACTCCTCAGCTTACTTTTATTTCTCATCACCCTCCCCTCTCTTATCCTCTTTCTTAATACCCCAAAACTCCTAACTCTCTCTTCTGTATCCATCTCTCACTATCCATTTCCCCATCCCACTCAACATCCTCTCCCGTTTCCTCCCCTCCACAGCCTTCATTCTTTTCTCCTTCACTGCTACACATACTCTTATTTCTCCATCACACTCCTCAGAATCATCCCCTCTCTCATCCTCTTCCTTAATACCCCAGAAAACCCAACTATCTCTTCTGTATCCTTCTATCTTCTTTCACTATCCATTTCCCCAATTTCTACTTAACATCTTCTTCTATATCCTCCCCATCCTCAGCTTTCTTTCTTTTCTTCCAAAACTCCCAAATCTCTCTTCTGTATCCATTTCCCCAATCTCTACTTAACTTACTCTCCTGTCTCCTCCCCATCCTCTATTCAACTTTTCCCCCTGTCTCCTCCCCCTCTTTAGCCTTCATTCTTTTCCTCTCCACTCCTAGACATACTCTTATTTCTCATTACACTCGTCAGAAACATCCCCTCTCTCATTCTCTTCCTTAATACCCCAAAAATCCTCCAAAAACTATTCTTATCCTCCCCGTTTAATATACAACGCTCAATATCCTTTCCCCCTACCCAGTATACATCCTTTTAACTTCCACTCCCCATTACTTTTTGAAATTTTAATATATTTAGCACCTCCTTTATTTTCTCTCTTCATCGTTTTTATATCATTTTTTCTCTCACATCACTCCTCTGTATCAATTCTCGCCATAATCCTCATATTCATCCCGTCTTATCTTCTTTCTTTATTCCCCAAAACTCCCAACTTCCTGTAGCCTTCTCTCACTATCCATTTCCACAATCTTTAATAAACATCCTCTCCTGTCTCCCCCCCTTCTAAGCCCTCATTCTTTTCACTTCCACTGTTAGACATACTCTTATTTCTCATCACACTCCTCAATATCATCCCCTCTGTCATCCTCTTCTGTATCCTTCTATGAATATACGTTTCCCCAATCTCTACTTAACATCTCCTGTCTCCTACCCTTCCTCTGCCCTCATTCTTTTCCTCTCCACTCCCAGACATTCTCTTATTTCTCATCAAAATGCTCAGAATCATCCCCTCTCTCATCCTCTTCCTTAATACCCCAAAAATCCTCCAAAAACTATTCTTATCCTCCCCGTTTAATATACAACCCGCAATATCCTCTCCCCCTACCCAGTATACATCCTTTTAACTTCCACTCCCCATTACTCTTTGAAATTTTAATATTTTTAGCACCTCCTTCATTTTCTCTTCTCATCGTTTTTATATAATTTTTTCCCTCACATGTCATACATCTTCATTACCCAATTTCTTTCCATTTCCTCCACTTTTCTACTTCAGTCTACGTTCACATATGAAAAAATATACTAGTTTAAGAGCTAATCCATCTCGAGTACGAGTATGTGTGAACGAACTGTCATATATTTAAGCTAGCTTTGCGAATCTTCTGTAAGTATAAGGGAACAGTAAAAAAAGCTTTTAAAAATACAAGTGTTTAGGCTTAGTCCTGAGCTCTTAGACGCCGACTATTGATTTTACTACATGCGTCATCGTGGTTCAGAAAAGTCGTATTGTGAACGGATAAAATTAGGCATCTTAGTTTAAACTTTCTTAACTTCTCTCAAAGCTCTTATCTTTTATGTGTGAACGTAGTATGACGGTACCCTACTATACTCAGCGGTGCTCTTCTATCTTATTTTAAGGTGTAGACGTAGAGTAATCATTTTTCTTACCCACTTAGATCCTTAGATCCTTTCAGGAAATTCTTCGATCAGGGTCAACTACGAAGAACTTGCCACTTTTCCGACCTATATCATTAGAAAGTAATTATAATTATTCTTTCTTGATACATTTTCCCCGCATGCCTAAACAGGCATTAAGGGCTATAGTACTTCAAAGGATATAATGATAAAAGTAATAACAATGCTTAATAGATCAACAATCTCATCCTCTGGCGACCCTAAAACTCGCAACTCCCTCTTCTATATCCCTCTCATTTTCCCTTTTTCAATCTCTATTTAAAATTCTCTATCTCCTCCCTCTCCTCAGGATATTATACTATCACCTTTTCTCCTAGACATACTCTTATTTCTAATCACAGTTTTCAACACAGTTTTCACAGCCATCAGCGTTTGTGTTAACCAGCAGCTAAAGAAATAAAAATTAGCTTTTCGCTGCCTCTGATTGGTGGAATCCTTCTTTGACCAAGGATTTAACACCGACGCTGATGGATATGAATATGACTATATAAAACTCCCAACTCACTCTTTAGTATTCTCCTATCAGTATTCCTTTCCCCTATCTCTATTTAACATCCTCTCCTGTCTCCTCCTCCTCCTGAGCATCTCTCATTTTTCATAAAGCCCTAAGAATCGTTCCCCTGCTGGACATCATCCTTTCTCATCCTCATGAGACCCTAAAACTCGCAACTCACTCTTCTGTATCCCTTCTCTCATTATCCCTTTTTCAATCTCTATTTAAAATCCTCTCCTATCACCTCTTTCTCCTTAGCATATTATTCTTTTACCTCCTCTCCTAGGCATACTCTCTTTTCTCATCACTTCCTATGAATCATCCCTTCTTTTGTACCCCTGCTTGTCATTCTATACTTTATCATCCTCTTACTACCCCAACACTCCACACACACCCTTCTATATCCTCTCAGTACCCCTTTCCTCTATCTCTATTTACATTTTCTCCTGTCTCCTCCCGTCAGCATTTTTTACTTTGACCTCCTCTCCAAGGCATACTCTTATTTGAAATCACCCCCTAAGAATCATCCCTTCTTTCGTCCCCCTGCTTGACATCCTACCCTTTCTCATCTTCTTAATACTCTAACTCTAACACTTGCAACTCACTCTTCTGTATCATTCTCTAAGTATCCCTTTCCCCAATCTCTATTTAAAATCCTCTCCTATCTCCTCCCCCCTCAGCATTTATTATTTTCACCTTCTCTCCTAGGAATACTCTAATTTCTCATCACCACCTCGGAATGCATCCTTCTTTTGTCCCCCTGCTCGACATTCTATACTTTATCATCCTCTTACTACCCCAACACTCCACACACACCCTTCTATATCCTCTCAGTACCCCTTTCCTCTATCTCTATTTACATTTTCTCCTGTCTCCTCCCGTCAGCATTTTTTACTTTGACCTCCTCTCCAAGGCATACTCTTATTTGAAATCACCCCCTAAGAATCATCCCTTCTTTCGTCCCCCTGCTTGACATCCTACCCTTTCTCATCTTCTTAATACTCTAACTCTAACACTTGCAACTCACTCTTCTGTATCATTCTCTAAGTATCCCTTTCCCCAATCTCTATTTAAAATCCTCTCCTATCTCCTCCCCCCTCAGCATTTATTATTTTCACCTTCTCTCCTAGGAATACTCTAATTTCTCATCACCACCTCGGAATGCATCCTTCTTTTGTCCCCCTGCTCGACATTCTATAATTTCTCATCCTCTTAATAATCTTTAATCTCGCAATCCACTTTTCTGTATCCTCTTCTCAGTATCCCTTTCCTCTCTCTATTTATATTTAACATCCTCTCCTGTCTCCACCCCCTCCTCTGAATTCTTTCTTTCTACCTCCATCCGTAGGCATACTCTTATTTCTCACCATCCTCTCTCGCCCCCCCCCCCTACTTGACATTCTATATTTTCTCCCATCCTCTTAATACCCTAAAACTCCCAACCCACCCTTCTGTATCCTCCTCTCATGGAATGGGACGATTCGGCGCTGCCATTTTGGCGCGAAACGGCCCTATACCTTCTCATCCTCTTAATACCCTAAAACTCGCAACTCACTCTTCTGAATCCTCTCAGTATCCCTTTTCCCAATCTCGTTTTACTTTCCTCTCCTATCTCCTCTACATTCATTATTTTCTCTACTCCCTTAGCCTACTCTTATTTATCATCACCCCCTATCTATAATCTTCCCTTCTTTCGCCTCCCTTCTTGACATTCTATACTTTATCATCCTCTTAATACCCTAAAACTCCCAGCCATTTCCCCAATCTCTATTTAACATTCTCTCCCGTCTCCTTCCACTCCTCTGCATTCGTGCTTTTTAACTCCTCTCCAGTGCATACTCTTATTTCATCACCCTCTAAGAATCATCCCTTCTTCCGTCCCTCTGCTTGACATTATCCTTACTCATCCTTCTAATACCCTACAACTACCAACTCACACTTCCTTATCCTCCTCTTAGTATCCATTTCTCCTATCTTTTTTTACACCGCCTTTCCTGACTCCTTCCCTTCATCTGCATTCATTCTTTTCATCTCCACTCCTAGGCATAATATTTTTCATCATCCTCTGTTGTCCCCCTGCTCCCTATTCTATCCCCTCTCATCCTCTTTTTTATGCCCCACAACTCCTAACTCATTATTCTCAATCTCAACGGTTCCAAATCATCCAGACTCCCCTCAGATTCCCTGCCCTCTCCTCTATACAGGGTGATTCAGATAAGTGTTTCATGACTTTTAGGGGAGGTAGGGTACATTAAGACGAACAAGAATCGATGTAGGTTAGGGGGTCGCAAGTGGGGTCTAAGGGGTGAAAATCACAGGTGAAAATTAGCAAACAAACTTGCATATCTGGGCAGAAAGAGATACAATTGTTCGATTCCGGCATTTTTTACATTCAACCAATTCAAATTTTTCATGTAAAAAGGAGATGCAAGTGTTTATTCTAATGAAAAACAGACCAATAAATGAAACAGACATTCGTTTTAAGTTGATAGACTGCAGTAGAAAGTGTCGCGACAAAAACATCTTAATACTAGAGTTTTGTTGGTTGTTTGGTTGGTTGGAGTTATACGGCGCAAAGAACTAAAGTCTGACCAAGGAACAATTGTAACTTTAATTTACCTACAATGCATGCCTCATTCAATTATTTATTGGTCGGTTTTTAATTAGAATAAACACTTGCGTCTGGTTTTACATAAAATAACTTGAATTGGTTGAATGCAAAAAATGCCGGAATCGAACAATTGTATCTCTTTCTGCCCAGATATGCGAGGTTTTTTGCTAATTTTCACCCGTGATTTTTACCCCTTAGACCCCACTTGCGACCCCCTAACCTATATCGATTCTTGTTCGTCTTGATGTACCCAACCTCCCCTAAAAGTTATGAAACACTTATCTGAATCACCCTGTATATTATGGTGGGTGGGTCATTTTCCTGTGGCGAAATTTTTTTTTACAAATTCTATCGGGCACAGCAAGAAAAAGGTGCCAAATGGTCTGAAACTAACATGTGTAAAATATTATTCCATTATAATAACTCTTTTTGCCTCCGGATTGGCCTCAAAAGGAACAAAATTATGTAATTTTTTTCATTTTTTTTAAATTTTAGAAATTTATTTTTTTTTGTGTTAAAAATGTTTTAGAGCTTACAAATATGGGTCTTTAAAACCAATTTGAATCATATTAGTAACATTAAAGCATTATTAATACAAAAACAAATTATAAAAAAGGCAATATAATATGAGCATATTAACAAAACAAGCATAGAATAGGAGGCTTTTTTGCCAACAAACAATGGATGGACTGTCAGTGTCACTGGTACAGATTTTAAATATTGATAGATCAGATATATTCTCTCTCAAGTCTTGTCATTGTAAAACGATGCTTTTAAATTTTAAAAGTAGAAAGTGAAAATAGTATATTTTTCTTAAATTATAGGATTTTAAAAGTAGAAAGTGAAAATAGTATATTTTTCTTAAATTATAGGATTTCAAAATTCAGCGGACTGTTACTTCACTGGTTGATCGATTTTGATAGTGTGCGAAGTAACTGTTTGTTTCTTTAAAATACTGGATAAAGTTTAGCTTCCACCTCTGGGTGACAAAAAATATCGAGTTGCAGTAATCAATCTTTACATAAAGAGCGAATTTTGATTGCAATCTACTAAGTTGGACCACATGAGAACTTTCTTCCTAATAATCGATTTTTCAGAAGCAGATTCTATTGAAGCATACACAATTCTACTAGGTTTTGTTGGCACTATTCTGTTTTATATAATTTTTGTTTGTGCTTAGGCTTTGATGAAAAAAATGTGTAATTGGCTGACATACACTTTTAATTAGGGAAGGAAAATAGAGATTTTATATTTTGTTTCTAAACTTTTGCCTAAACTCCTTTAAAGTGTCTTGGGATCCAAATGTGACCACATAAATATATGAAACAAGTGTCGGATGGATAGTTCGTTCTTAGGCAATAAGCAAATATCAGTAATGTCTCTTCACATTAATGATTTACCTAATTTTTTTTCTGTAGGAATGGCCTGAAACCCAGGGCCATGATTTTTGGAGGGATCATTTACCCAAAATAGTTCCTTACGCGTATATTGTTTAAATATAGCAAATTTAGCTGGTTAAAACAGCCACAGGTATGTTTTGAAAATTACTGTAGCTAATTTCAAAATTCTGATGATAATACGGAGCTTTAAGCTGAAAACGGTGATCTACCGCTCTCCTTAAGAAAATATTTCAAAATTTGACTCTTAAAACAGGGTTTTAATTTATTTTTTGACAATAGGGATTCGTTTGGGGACACTTGTGGTGGACTGCCCCTTATATGTCACTGAAATTTCAAGGAAACCCCAAATATTTAAACTATTATAGAAATTTTCCCTGGGAACGTATATGCCATAATAGATACCACCCTTCTGACACATACATTTTTATGTGGTTTATTAAATGAAATGTTTTTACTATCCTATTCAACCGCAAATAAAGACTTCACGCCTTTTTTTTAACTCTAACAAGCAATCCTTGATTGCCTGTTCTATTCATTGAGATTTTTCAAAATATGTTGTGATACAATTGAAGTATTTCATCTCTGATTTCAATTTTAAGTATTTTATAACCCTTCAATGATGATTTTTATACCATTCTAAACATTTACATTCGTGAAGGGTTCGTGCAATCAAGGTAAAACCTCGATTTTCCTTTTTCCATTTTTACACGGAATTACTACATTACTGGAAACTTTGAAGTCAATCCGGAGGCAAAAAGAGTTATTATAATGGAATAAAATTTTACACATGTTAGTTTGAGACCATTTGGCACCTTTTTGTCGCTGTGCCCCTGGGAAAATGTGAAAAAAATATTTTTGACCCACCCTACTGTATATCCTATTCCCATTCTGATCACCTATTCTTATCTTCCTCATCACTATTATCTCTGACCCTCCTTTTCGCCGTCATTCCCTCTCTCGTCTGACTGCTCTATTCTTTCATCTCTCCTAATTTCCGAAAACCTTCAAGTCCCTCTTTTGAATCCCAACTCCTCCAACCCATCAAAACTCTCCCTTAAATCTCCAACCCTCTTCCATCTCCCCTGTCTTCCCGGAAGGAATTACATTTTCCCTGTAACCCTCATATATCTCTCTCTCTCCTAAATATCCTCTTTTCTTATCCTCCTCATTATACTCAGTATTCTTTTTCCTATCCTCCTGTCTCCTCAGCATCCTTTTATTTCTTATCCCTCCTTCTCAGCATCTTCCCCTCTCTTGTCTGACTGCTTGACATTCTTTCATCACTCACCCTTCTCCATAATTCCTACTAACTTCCAACTAACTCTTTTTTATTCCTACTCTTCCAACCCATCCACACTCCCCCCAAAATTCCCAATCCTCTCCCATCTCCCTCTAAACCACCTCTTATCCTCAATATACAACGCACAGTATCCTTTTCCCCATTCTCTGTTAAGCATTCTCTCCTATCTCCTCAGCATTCATTCTTTTTTCCCTCCACTTCTCAGAGTACTTTTATTCCCAATCCCCCTCCATCTACATCATCTCCGTGCCCTGCTCGACTTCCTTTCCACTCTCAATCTTCTCAATACCCAACTACTCCCAACTCACTGCTTCTGTATCCCAGCTAACTCTTCCAAAACATCCTAACTCCCTTTCAGATTCCCAACCCTCATCCATCTCACTACCAACCATCTCTCTTTGGCATCCTCTATAGTCTCGTTTTTTTCCTCTCCCTATGTACTACACTCATATCCTTTTCCACAATCTATTTTTAGCATCTTTTCCTGTCTCCTCCCACTCCTCAGTACCCTTTACCTCTACTGAGTATACTTTTATATCTTATCCCTCTCCACAACAAAATTTACCCTTTCGTCCCCTTCATCACCATCCACTCCTTTTATCCCCCTAGACATCTCCTTCCTCTTTTCCTCAATATCCTTCTTTCACCCTCCTCTTTTCCTCCACCCCCCTTTAACTGTCTCATCTCTCTCCATCGCCCCATTGCCTTTCTCAGCATCACAACATTGTCCCATCTCTCTACACAAAAATCTTACTTCTTCCTTAAAATTCTCTACTCTTTCCTCATGAATCCATTCATTCTCTAACCTCTCTCGTCTGCATCCAAACTCCCACCTCAATATCAAAACTATGTCCCTTCTCGTCTCTCTGCATTCCGACCCTCTGCCATCTACCCCCTACTGTATATTTCCTAAGTATACAAACTCACTTCTCCGCACCTCTCTACTCTGTCCCAAATATTACCCAAGATCCTTTTTCTCTCCCAGACATCCCACATTTCAGAATCCTATCGATCTCTTCTGTATACTATACAACCTCTTCTTAGCATCCAACTCAACCCTCTGCATTCCATCTTCTTCCTAAGAATTTCTATTCTGTCATCAGTATCCCTTCTCTCTCCAACATCCAAACTCTCTCCTAGCACCACTCCCCATCATCCCTTCTTCCACCAATTATCTCTCCTAAAATCCCAAATCCTTCTCATCATCCCAATTTAATCCCATCTCACTACACAGCACTACAACTCACCCCTAAGTATAGACTACCTCTTCAGCACCCTAACTTATCTCTTCCAATCTAAATTCCGACTTCCTCTTCAAAATTTCAACGCCTTCAGCAGCATCCAAAATCTTTCATTTGCATCACCTACAATTCTCCATTTAATCTCAAACTCTTCTCTATACCCCCTCTGCATTCATAACTCACCTTATCCACTCCCCTTTCATTCTTGCTCAGGATCCCTGCTAAATTTTACGCCTATTTTTTCGTATCTCTTCCCCCCCCCTTGCTACAAGATTTCTTCTTAAACTCAGTCGTCTTATCACACAATCCTTTACTCTAAACATTAATCCTCTTTAGATCCTCCATTATATTTCAACCCCCTCTTTTCCATTTCCTCTCCTCTACCCCCTCAGCATCTCTTATCTCGCTCCTCCCTCCTCTTTTAAATTTTAATATCTTTTAGCACCACCTCCTCCATTTTTATCATACTCCCCTCATCCTTTTTATATAATTTTTCCTCACACACATCTCACCTCTTCAATTCCCAATTCCTTTCCATTTCATCCTCTCACCTTAACAGCCTACATTATACTACGATCACACATGAAAAGCTAAGCTAGCTTAAGAGCTACTGTCTGTCTACCACAAGATGAGCTCTGGTTTACATTTCTTACATCCACATTCGTTGTTTCTATAGCAACCGCCACAACCAGGTAACTAAATCCAGAGCTCATCTTGTGATAGACAGACAGTAATCCATTTTGAGTACAGAATAGAGCATTTTCAATCCTCGGCCTAACAACGGCCTTAGCAACAGAAATGTTACAGTTTTTTGCCTTACAGAGGTTAACAGTTACATAAAATGACTAGCCGTGGAATTTTTCTATTGGAGCATTTGCAATCACGTGATCCAATACCTAAAAACCGCCTTAGCAACAGATAAACAACGCCCTTAGCAACAGTTAAAAGCCCTACACAAGGTACAGTTAAAAGAAAATAACCGGTTGTGACGTCACCTGAAAACACTCTATAGGATAAGGCCACTAGTAGTGGATTGTGTATGTGGGAATGAACTGTCATAGATTTAAGCTAGCCTAGTGAATTCAAACTATCTTAAGCTAGAAAGCCTGGATTGAGAAGAAAGATGACAACAGGTTCGAACTGGTTTGTGCGTATATGCGCGGCCGCCATTATTTTACCAATTATATTGCCAAAGTGGCACCGTTGCACGCCATTCCGCCTCAATTTAGCCTACCTAGCTTTTTTTTGGCACCACTTAGAAGATATTTTTGAAAAAATGTTTGCAACGCTAGTCTAGGATTGGCCCTCTACGTGAAACAATGGCGGTTTTACGGAAATAGCCTGGAATTAAAAACTTTCCTCTTGGCCAATCAGAAACGATTAGTGCGTTGTCACCTCTCTTGTGTTTTAGGCTCTATCTTAAGCTAGTTTCCCAAACTCGCGTAAATCTTAGAAAGTTTAAGTTATCATCTACTTATAGGAAAGAAAAGTAGGGAAAATAAAACAAAACTTTTGTTTATTTGATACTAGCTGATATGCCCGGCCTTGCACGGGTGGAGTGTATCAATTTATTAAAATTTTCTCAAGTTACATGCCTAATTTTCTGTAACCATAATTACCAATCATCCTGGTAGTTTTTCATATCCCGGTGTTCCCAGTATTTTTTCATATCCCGGTGCCTTTTTCATCTTGGTGTCCCCGATGCCTTTTCATCTCGGTGTTCCCGGTGCATTTTCATCACCGTGCTCCCTGTGCCTTTTCCCTCCCGGTTCCAACTGTGTAAATCTAACCTAACCATCCAGTTCCGGTGTTGCACATTTAATTACGACAGTTACCCAATTATCCATTCTAAGTGAAAAAAATCCATTAAAATTATTACAGACTTTTGAAATCCCAAAATTTGTAAATACCCCCTGTTTAAATTGAAAAAAAAAATCCCGTTAAACTACACCAAAGAAACAAATTATAAGGTTAAATAACAAATTGATCTAGTGTTTCTATCATCAACTTTCTAAAAAAACTGCATGATGTAATCTTTACTTTAACCAGTCTAATTCTTAAAACTTTCTATTTCAACTTAAAGTTTCATGGAAAATGAAGTTTTTAATAAGAAAATACTGTTATAAAGTTTTTTATAAGGGCCGTTTTTAATTTTTTAAATTATTAATAACCTTTTTAAAACATTTAAAACAATTTTAGCCAAGTTTTATCTTTAAATACTTTGTTTTATGTTTAAAATTGTTTTTGTTGTATTATTTGCAACAATGCGAGTTAAACAGATCTTCTTTAGTGGAGAAGTAAGGCGATTTTTACAAAAAGGCCTAAAAGGGGGTGAAGGGGTGGTTTTAGAAATTTGGAAATGATGTCATTGTCTTTCCCCCGTCCCCATACGTATGTGTACCAAGTTTGGTTCGATTCGGACGGGTAGTTTTGGAGAAATTGAGGCAAATCTGTTCCGGACAAACCCAGGCAGGAACCCAGGAACCCAGGGACACCTTCATTATATATAGAGAGATTACATGGACAAAGCCGTTTGTAAATTCAAATATACTTTTAAAATGGGAAAGAGAAAAAGGAATTAGACAACCCAGAAGGGAAAATAAGTGTTCTGTAAGTTCTGTATAAGTGAACAGTAAAAAAAAAAGGTTTAAGCTCATTCGGATAATAATAACACGTGCCCCCCCAGGCCTTAAAGTTTAAAAAAAAGTGCTGATTTTTTTACAAAACATCAAAAAAAAATCAAAGATTAAACCCTCCCATATTCTTCTTGATTTTTTTTTATGAAAATCTAACATAGTTATAGTTATAATGTTCCAGATTCCATTCTTCTATCACCTCTCTTTCGGAAGTAAAAATTTTTTAAAGTAAAAATAACTCTTGTAAAGTTGTGTTTTCCGCATTTTAAAACAGCTAATAACTTTAGAACTATACAACTTAAAAACCTGAAATTAGTGCCATTTTGTTTGTAATTTTATTATCTTTGATTTGATGTGCAACATAACTGCCTTTCTTAAAAAATTTTTTCAAAATTCAAAAAAAATAGGAAGAAAATTAAATAAAAAAAAATTCTGAAAGGAAATTTTATTAAGTAAATTTAAAGTTTTCCAACTCCCAAAATAAACATTTCTGCCGAATTTCAAGCTGAAAATAAAATTTGATCATGTAGAAAAAATAAAAATTTTCGAAATTTTGGCAAGTCCCTTAACATTCTATGTAATTTAACAAAAAAAGCGATTCAATCATGGGGAATTCAAAAACTCCCTTGAGGGTGTTCATACGATTTGTACCATGCAATAAGATTCAGCTAAAAAAAAAAATTCAATTAAAAAAATTTGAAAAAATCAGCACTTTTTTGAAACTTTGAGGCCTGGGGGGCACGTGTTATTTTTTGATTGAGCTAAAATTTTGCAAAAATCATTTATTTGTATGATGGAACAATTTGGAGGGGCGACGCATAAAGATTTCCAAACTTTAAAAATAAGGACCACCCTAATACTCAGCGGTGCTCTACAATATTATTTTAAGGTGTAGAATAATAATTTTCTTACCCACTTAGATCCTTTCAGGAATTTCTACATCCGTGTCAACATACTTCACCTTTCTCTCACACTTCGAAGAATTCGACACTTTTCCAACCTATATCATGAGTATGTAAATATAATTAATCTTTATTGATACACTTGCCCCGCATGCCTAATCAGAGCTTTAGTACTTTAAAGGATAGGGGAGAATGGGGCACCTTGGGACACTTTTTACTAAATTATTTTTATAATTTATTTATACCGTTATATTTATTCAAAAGCAGCTAATATGTTAAATATAGCCCTTAGTGCTTCTAATAAAAACGTTTCCAACCAATTATCTCTTTTAGGGAATTCATAACAAATTTTAAAAACCTCTTTTAATGTCCCAAAGTGCCCCACTAGTGGCCCACCTTGGGACACTTCCAATAATAACAAAAACTAATAAATAATAATAAACAAAATGTTATTTTAAAAAGTATAAAAATAACACATTAAATTATGACAAAACTTTTCCTCCGACTCTTTATGATGTTGGCAGTCTGGAAAATCGAAAACTAAACAAATTACCGACCCGTAAATTTATGCTATTTTTTGAAAAGAGAAAAAGTTTTTTTTCCCCTTAACTCCCTTGTGTTTAGGCCAGACTATGAACGAATTGATGAACTAATATCATCAATAATTACACAATATTAGTTTCACAATTATCTTACGAATCATTATGTTTAAGAAATCTAGACCAGAGGCAGGTTCTCAAAGTGTGGGTCGCAAGTTATCTTTTGTTGAGTCCCTACAAGTTTTGACAAGACGCATACCCAACCGGGGGTTCCAACTATAAATTTTGGTAATTTTTATAAGGAACTGCAAATTAACCCAGATAACTAACATACAAGTCTTTTAAACCCGAAAACCCCGTGTTTTACCCCTATATTCATTGGCGGCTCGTCCATAGCACCTAACGAGTGAGCTCCTAACCCAAGTTTGGGTGAGCACCTAAACCCAAGTCCTTTTTTTTTTTCGAAAATCCTTCTTGATCAGTAAACAAAACCTGGTGCCCCCACTTAAGGGGCAATTTGGTTGAAAATTTTCAAATTGCTCCCCGGTAGGGCATGCGTCCTACGTTGGGAAACACTGCTTTAGAGCGTTCTCGCTGAGACAGCCAGTGGTTAATCATTTTCTTTTTCCTCTGCCGAATTTCGGGAAGCGCCAGTAGTCACTTTTTTTTATTTACTTTGTTTACGATGCGTGGGATTAATTATATGTAAATGTTAATTTTGTCAGCGTAATTATTTTTGAGAACATTTCCATATTTTGCCCTTTTGTGATTTTTATGGTTTAAGAATATAGTTAATGAATTTTTAAAAATTACTTTTTATTTATGTTTGGAGTTTAATTGGTTTTTATATTTTAAGAATATATTTCATTTTTTAATTACTTTTTGTTTAGATTTAGAGTTTATTTTTATAATAAAATTAATTTTTAAAAATGATCGTAGAAGTTCTTTGATTCACATTTTTAGTTTGAAAATTTAAAACTTTGAAATTTCATTATAATTGTTTTTCTGTCCTCCCACAGCAAAACCAATATGTATTATTACTAACTGTTTATGACCTCCATTTTTCTCCTACACGTCAGGTTTTCTGACAATTCACGTTTTATGTTAAGAAGGGAAATACCTCAAAATCATTGAATATAGATTAATAAAATTAATTAGACTAATAATTAATTCAGATTATTCCTTATAACATGTTTTTATGTATTTTGGTGCGCTGAATCTAAAAATGACCTTTGTTTTGCCCTTAAATATCACGTTTGCTTAAAATTTAGGTAAAAAGGGCAATATCTCAATAAAAATTAAATTAAATTTTAAAAATAAGTTTTTTATTAAAATTTCTTATCGAGGTGAGGTCGAGCCGAGACGTCATCGTCAGTTTGAAAAGGAATAAGTCCAAAAAATAAATGACAAATTAACATTTTGTGCTCAAAACAATCTCCAAGCTTTGCTCTACTCATTAGTGGAAAATAACTACCCCCTATAGGGAGATATAGCCCCTAGAAGTTGCGAAATCGATGTCCATTAATTTTATTTTTTCAGTTAATTTGGAATTAAAGTTAATTCGTCTTTCTGTTCTTAGTCTTTGTGTTGCAAACTAAGCCAAATAAAAATTTAGAAAGTGCTTTTAATTTTTTTATTAAAGGAATGTTTGACTCCATTCATATTCACTTTCACCATTGATACTGCCATAGTGACCCAGTTTCATAATAATTTTCAATTTTATTTGTCTTGGTCTGTCTAATGTCTATTTCTCACTTTTGTGCTGTGAACTAAGCACACATATAATTTAAACGAAGAATTTAGAGGTTTTTAAAGTTTTCCTTCACAAGGTTGAAAAAGTCCATAAACTTTTTTCAACTGCAAAATAATTTTGAATGCACTTATGTTTTTTTCCGAAGATTGCCCTTATTTCTAAATAAGTTCCTGAATTTCCAGTAAAAATTTGGTGTTTATACAACAAAAATTCCCATATTTATGCAGTTTTTTTTTATTTTCTCAAAACTTGGTTTTTGGACTTATTCCCTTCTTCTAACTGACGATTCAATTGCTGTGGCAATATGATGAGTAACCAAGTAAAAATAAATTACTCACTTGATTCTGATGGGGATTCTTCCTAGTCTTGTTTCATTTCTCCTACTGGCACACTGCAAGAGCTGGACATCTCTTTGTAGATCCCCCATCTCATGTTCCATGACCCGGTTGAAAATCTTGTACAAAGAGAACTCAAAAACAAATTAAAAAGAATACAGTACAGCACAAAAATGCTGAATAGAAGCTGTTTCAAAACATTAAACAGAACGCTACCAATAGAGAATTTTGTCGTGAAGCTTAATATAAATTTTCAACAATTTAAGGATGAAAATACCTTTATGAAAAAAGTGAGGTGTTTGCAGTATAACAACGAGTTAACTCCAACAGCTTTATATTAGAGTTAGCTAGTTGTTGCTGCAAGCACCTCAATTAGAGAAAACAGTTAATTAAAAAAATAGTTAATTTTTTTTTACCATGGAGTTGAATTACTTGAATAGAAAAAATTACTAAAATTAAAGAGTCATTCGTAAATTACGTCACACAGTTTCAAGGATTTAAAATCCCACCTTCCATTGTGATGCCACTTTTGAAACTGTAAAATTAAACCAAATTGATGAATTTAAAATTTATTTCACTATTTTACTCGGTACTCTTACTGCTAAATCAAACTAAACAGTGAAGAAATCTCTTTTAGAATTTTAAAAGCAATGACAAGGGGTTATTGAAGGGTGATGCCACAAGTTTGAACTCCCCCCTTCAAGCCTATCATTTAGGCTGAGCGCGCTCTAGCGACTTTTGTCACGGTGACAAAGACAAAATTGTTGCCTTGGCTATTGAAACAAGTTAGAGTGCGCGCACTAGGCGACGTGACACTTGGCCGATTGCCAAGAATTTCTTCATAGAGATCCATAGTTTTCTAGTGATATTTTTGATACTAGTGATACTGGTCGCCGTGACTTTAGTCACTCGTGCGCGCATAGCCTTAGTGTTGTTACAAGCTATCCCTCTCCTAAAACGTGTGACGTAATTTGTAAATGGCTTTTAAATAAGTAATGATTAGTGAATCGCAGAAACCACCTATGTTGAAATTTTCCCAAAACCATGATTTTCCATTTTTTATTATTTTCCTTTCACCGTAAACTAACTAAAACTTCAAACTAAACATGCCATGGCAATTTATATAATGCATGTGTAGTAGAAATTAAATGTATTTTAAATGCATATGGTCTATTGAAAAACATAAAAAATTGTGTAATAACGGTAAGAGGCTTCTTGTTCCAAAATCGATTTAAAAGCCCATAAAAAAAAGACCTACAACATGATTTTGAGAAAATTTTGACACTTTGGTTTTGCTTCGTTTCAAGTACCGTAAACTACCCCAAACTGATATTGATGCCAATGCAATGTGTAAACTGGTCAAACTTTATAATTACACCTAAATATACAGAAGCTAACACTAAATTCAATGCCCTAGACTTGACAATTTTTGAATCTGGCATCAATAACTTAGGATTTTTAGGTACTTAAAACTAAATAGTACACACATGAAAAAGTACTACAGAGCATTTATTCTATCAATTTTTTCAAATGGTCGGTCTATTAATAACTAAGAAATAAATTGAAAATGAATCAATAACAACTAAAATAAAATCAAATGCTATTGACTCATTTACAAGCTTTTTCTGGACCAACTGATTGAAAATTCAATTGAATAAATGCTCGACACTAACGGCCGTATTATCTGTTACCTGACAAGTGGTTAACCAGCAGAGGAAGAAGAAATAAGTGACTCTGAATGTTAGAATCCATCTTTGATTAATGTTTAACCGCTGGTTAAGGAGCAGAGAATACCTTATAATAAGAATATACGTAAAAGGGGTACGCCGTTATCCGATAATGCAACCAGTTTTTAACCACCTCAACCATTCATGTAACTAATACAACTGAGATGGTTAGAAACTGTCGTCATTGTCAGGTAAAAAGTGGCACATTAATTATGTGTATCAGCCATATTTTTCCTTCATGAAAAAATGTCCATGGGCATAACAGTACATCAACCACCTCATTCTTACCACAAGAAAAACGAGAAGTTCTGTTTCCTCCAGACACATCAGTGATTGTCTTTGACAACGAGCAAAGAGTCTATCGGTGTAGTGCACGGACAATTTAATTGCGACATCGACGGATTCCGCCTTTAGAGAGCGGTGGGCGAAATGGACGCGAGGGTCGGCAGTTCCCGAGACATCCGCGGAAACGGTTGCAGTAGGGCCGCGGGGGTGGAGAGAGGTACGACGAGGGCAACCGAGATGGAAAGGTTGCGTCGTGGTTTCTCGAACCGAGAAGTTGATTAGACAATGTTGAAAAAAAAAATGATGGCTTCTAAAGCCCATTGCTTGAGAGGAAAGACCAGATTTAAAAGCATGAAACAAGTGGGGAACGTAGGCAGATGCTCTAGCAGGGTGGCCACGGAAAACTTATTTCAAAACTCCCTGATAATTCCAAGTTTTACCTGATAATCTAGTATGATTTTCCCTGATATTTTATAAATATAGTACATTCTAATCTTAATAGGAAAAGTACTGTGTAATCGGAAAAAAGAAGGAATATAAATGAAATTATATTTCTAGACCTTTATCATACAAAAGAACCCTTTTTTGAACATTTGCTTGCAACCAGACTAATTTATATGCATCCGAGAACTGAAATGCACATTTAAAGATTTGAAAATAAAAAAAATGTTGAATATATTTTTAAAACAACTAATGCAATTTTCAAAATTTCCCTGATTATTATCATATTTTCTAAAACTCCCTGATAATTTCAGGTTTTTTAATTTTCCCTGATAATTCCAGGTTTTTAAGGTTTTCCAGGTCTGTGGCCACCCTGTCTAGTCTAGACGATACATAAAACTTACGAGGTAAAATTTTTTGTTAGCCAGGTCTCAATTTATTTATTCCAATTTTGTTCAAAACAGGTGATGTCTAGATTTTTCCAATAATGCCCATCACTTACCCCGTAATTTAACATAAATTTACGCATGACCTAAGTATAAAATTATACTTCTCATAAAAATCACAAAGAAATTTCAATACAAAATATACAAAATCTAGATTAAGAAATTTCTCGATACAAATTTGCGTCTTCATTCAATATTACCATCATTTTTTAAAACAATTAAAAACTTAAAGTTTTTAAAAAGCACAACGTTTAAAATCATTTTGTCATGACTTTGACAGTTAGGTCACTTGTAAAGGGAAAAGTGGGGTTGATCCAAAAATAATTTTTTAAACGATATTTTAGCTTGACAATTAGGTTTATAAACAGTTGGAAAATGTTTCTTTTACGTATACTTTACTATCACTATTACTTTATACGGGTAGATGAATTTTTTTAAATACATTGTAATAAAATATTTTGCTTTCATCTCAAAAGGAGTTAAATATTTTTTCCCGCAACCAGTTGTAGACCTAAGGATAACATTTTTAACCATGACGATAGTTAAGATTGAAAATACTACTTCCTCACAAAAAAAATTGAATCATGTTGGGAAAAAATTTCAAACAATTAGAAACTTTTCTTGCTAATTTGAATCTAAAAGGCTTATGATTTCCAAGAATTACCCATAATTTGTTATGATAATTTGCAAAACGGACACTAATTTTGCAACAAATGTTCCAAGAATGAATTCACGAACACATTTAACTTCGAGGGTTTATTTCAACTTCAGTGGATTACAAACAACAAATTATTTTTTTTAATTTAAGTCTCAGCAGTGGAAGATTATTTTGAAAATATCAAATGGAGTTTGGTAGGGGTTTACAAAACTTTTAACTTCAAACAGAATAATATGTAGAAAAAAAGTGCAGTGTTCAAATTTTTAACTAATAATAACATTGAAAAGGTCCTAAAATTTTGTTCGGAACATTATAACACTAGATTATGCATTTGGAACCTCAAATAATGCTTAAATTTAAAGAGTATTTAATTTCTCCCCTGAATTTGAAGTATTTTGTAACACAAGGGAGCTAAATGGGGCAATGCTGAAATCAATGTATTCTAAAACAGGTTTGAGTGTACTTGCACTCTAGAAACAATTCAATTTGCTTCAGCTTCTAAGTTTTAAGCAGATTTGATACTTTAAAAACTTTCCTTAAACTGGGTATACGAATATGATTGCAAATAGCTACAAATAGTGGCTTGGAAATTATTTTTTTTATTACCTAATGTTTAGTTTTACAATATGAAGACAGTTAGGCTCTCCAATGAGTAGGAAATTTTTAACTGAAGACATTTTTCAGAACAAAAAAAAAATCAATATTTTAACATAGTAGTCCTTGTAATTTTTGTGAAAACTAAGACAATTTATATAAGTAATTTTAATCACTTTATATTAACTGATTAATTAAATTGTTATGACATACATTTGCGTAAGGAGAAAAAGTAATATGTAATTGTAAAAAAGGAAATATGCATCAATATTTTTTCTCCAATGTGCTCTACATGGGCTTAGGTATTCGATTAACTTTTAAATTTTGCACCCCTCAAAAGTTTAAATTGAAGAAAATATGATCATACGAACATGAATAAACTTAATTTTTGACATCCATTTTAACCTGAAAAGTGCAGACTCCACTCTAATGTAAATTACAAAGAGAAAAAAAAGGAAAGCAATGTTATCACTTTGTATGATTTCTAATTATAGTCAGACTTAAAAGAAATTTTTTCTATCTTATTTTAGGAATTTATGCATATATATCTATAATATAAACTAAAGTATAAAATTAGACTTTCACTCTCACTTTGTTTTTTTTTTAACCCAAATCAAGTTTTCCTCGCCTTTATTGGGGAATATTTTAATGATCCTCTTTAATTTACAAGTTTATGTTCTAAATTAGCTATGAATTTGTTTTCAATTTTTTTTCAAGTAAAAGTTTCAAAATAATTTTATCATTTTATCTTGTTAAAAAAAACTAGAAGAAAATCAGCAGCTTAAAAAATATGTATATCCTTCTACGTTTGGAGCTTGGATATTCCAAATGGCATTAGGCACAACAAATATATTCTTCTCAAACAAAAAAATTGGAACAATGTCTGACATTTATTTAAGTTTGGTCACTCTAATCATAATCAATTTAAAAATTTTAGTTTCCATCAGATCTTTCTCTAAAATAAGACAATGATAAAATCTTTACTATGACTGCATGGATATATAAACTGTACACATGGTATCCATGTTATTTCATTCTTAACGTTCAAGCAAAGTAAGATTCTTATTTGAACAGATTCCGGATTCCGAAGCTGGTGTAGTGGTTAATGTATACAGGCTTCTGAATAGTCTCCACTCCTTTGAACTCCTTTGTTTTCACGAGAGCTCTCAATACACATAGGGAGGGTGAGAAGGGGGGGTATTGGGTAGTGTAGTGGTACTGGACACAGGCTTCTGTTAAGGAGTCTCCACCCCTTCGCAGTCGCCAATCTCCCTAATCTTCGTGCTTGAAGGATTCTGAAAAAGAGTCTCCACCCTTTCGCAGTCTCCAAAGCATCGTTTTCGCGAGATGCCCCCACTACACATAGGGAGGGTGAGAAGGGGGGTATTGGGTAGTGTAGTGGTACTGGACACAGGCTTCTGTTAAGGAGTCTCCACCCCTTCGCAGTCGCCAATCTCCCTAATCTTCGTGCTTGAAGGATTCTGAAAAAGAGTCTCCACCCTTTCGCAGTCTCCAAAGCATCGTTTTCGCGAGATGCCCCCACTACACATAGGGAGGGTGAGAAGGGGGTATTGGGTGGTGTAGTGGTACTGGACACAGGCTTCTGTTAAGGAGTCTCCACCCCTTCGCAGTCGCCAATCTCCCTAATCTTCGTGCTTGAAGGATTCTGAAAAAGAGTCTCCACCCTTTCGCAGTCTCCAAAGCATCGTTTTCGCGAGATGCCCCCACTACACATAGGGAGGGTGAGAAGGGGGGTATTGGGTAGTGTAGTGGTACTGGACACAGGCTTCTGTTAAGGAGTCTCCACCCCTTCGCAGTCGCCAATCTCCCTAATCTTCGTGCTTGAAGGATTCTGAAAAAGAGTCTCCACCCTTTCGCAGTCTCCAAAGCATCGTTTTCGCGAGATGCCCCCACTACACATAGGGAGGGTGAGAAGGGGGTATTGGGTGGTGTAGTGGTACTGGACACAGGCTTCTGTTAAGGAGTCTCCACCCCTTCGCAGTCGCCAATCTCCCTAATCTTCGTGCTTGAAGGATTCTGAAAAAGAGTCTCCACCCTTTCGCAGTCTCCAAAGCATCGTTTTCGCGAGATGCCCCCACTACACATAGGGAGGGTGAGAAGGGGGGTATTGGGTGGTGTAGTGGTACTGGACACAGGCTTCTGTTAAGGAGTCTCCACCCCTTCGCAGTCGCCAATCTCCCTAATCTTCGTGCTTGAAGGATTCTGAAAAAGAGTCTCCACCCTTTCGCAGTCTCCAAAGCATCGTTTTCGCGAGATGCCCCCACTACACATAGGGAGGGTGAGAGGGGGGATAGTTGAGTGGTGTAAGGAGTGACAGGACACAGGCTTCTTCTAGTCTCCTCTTCTTTGCAGTCGCTAATATTCGTGCATTCACCCACTACACCAGGAGATACTAGTGGTATTGGGCACCACTGGTTAATGATATTTAATTTTAAGTTTTGGAATATATTTTACTGTTTGTGCAATATTTTTCTTATTTTTAACCCACCTTGATAGAGAATTTTCACGAGATAAACATGCAGACTTAATAAAGAACTATTATATAGCCAATTAGTTTAGATAACTCTAAATGATTAATTTTACAAGTAACATTGTTCCAAAATTTGTCATGAAAAGAACATAAATAAAATTAAGGTGCCGCTTGATGTCCCTTTTACTTACAATCCTTAAACTAGATAAAGTGCTAAAAACTAATATGGTTTAATTTTAATATCTGAAATGAATTTATATATAGTTTGTTTGAAATTGTTACAATTACTTTTGATGCTTTCTTTAGAGAATAAAATAAAACTATTCTGAACACAATTTAATTAAATAACAAGTATTGCACTCTAAAGACGGAAATTAGAACATTTTTAACGAGTGTTTCAAGATCCCGATGAACCTAAATTAAAAATTAATATTATGGGGACGGGAAAACTTGATTAAGGCTAGGGTATGAGAGAACTTTCTTTTTGATCATAGTAAAATTACATAAACACATTGTTCGATTTATTTTCTGACCTTGATAATGTACACAAAATTGAAGTTTTGTACTTTCTACTCACAAAAGAAACATAGTATAACTATCTTACGTAATTTACAAAAATCAACTGGCAATAATTAAAAGGTCTCGATTTTAGAAGTTTTCTCCCACACAAATTAAAATTATTCTTAAAAAATCCAATATGCTTAGTTTTAAGAGGTATTTGTTGCATAACGGCGCGAAAAATCTAATTGAAAATTAAATGCAATGAGATAATTTTGAAGATTTGAGACTAAAAATTCAAATTTAGCTGCACTTTTCATATTTAAATGGAATTTTTAAATTTAGTTCTCTCCCAACATGTTTAACGAAAATAGTGAAGTTTTTAAATTTTAATGATATATTGATATAGTTAGTGCACAATTTTGTAACATTTATAATGTTAAGAATTCCTAAGAATATGATGAAATAAACAGTAGGATGGAAGATTTTTTTACATCTCAATATTATGATATCCAATTGATTTCTTATATTTGAACTCGGACGTAAAACATGTGAAATATTTCAGCAGAAGCAAAATTAATGTTCAAAAAATTTGCATCTAAACATTATATGAACTCTTAGTTTCATTTCAGATCTATACTCATAAAGTATAAATAAATCGTGCGGTACTCAATTTACTTTCAATATCAGATGGTTACATAAAATTTATGGAGCAAATTTCAGTTTATTTATGGTTATTTTGTGGTGTAAATTTTATGAATTAAATTAAATAAAAAAATAGATGTTTTTGAACTTTTTACTAATTATAAAAGTTAGTTCTACATCATACAAATTATATTATGCAATCACATTATTACTACTTGCATTATCTTTAAATTAATGACTCTTAAACGTTTCTTATTGAAAGTTTTTTTTTGCTTCAGTTGATTGTATGAATGTAATTTCTATGCACACTATTTATAGCTTGACAATCATATTCTGAAATTTAAATTTCCTATTGTGGATTGAAATTTATTCGCATTAGTTTGCAATTTATCATCTGGCAGATTATTGTTTTGATTCATCACGTTTTTCTTCCAAATATTTTAATAACATTCTTTAAATTAAAACACTATTATATTTCATTATGATCACTTTTTGAAAGATTGATGCATACTTTTTTTTGCACCATTTAACGATTATTTTATTACAAGCAAGGGGTAGGGACTGTTAAAGAAATAAGATGCTTAACTAACTTCAATCAGTTTAAATTCAATTCAACAGAGAAAATTCGTTAAAGGATTTGGTAAATGGTTTGTTGATCTGAATGTAATGGTTTAACAAATCAACATGGAACATTTAAGAAAACTAAAGATAATTGAGAAAAATTTACCTTAGTTTCCTGAATAAATAAATTAAGGGTAAGAAATATACTTATATTTGAAGTTGAAACAAATCCTGGGGAGTGGGTAGTGAAAATTTAACCAAATTAGACACAATTCCAGCTCTTTAATAATATTTGCCAACCCCCATGTTTTAGTCATTGTTTTTATCAAAAACTTGGCTATAGGGAATTACAGATGAAATTTTTAAGAAAAATCCTTAATTTAATATATTTAATCAAAATATTGGGATTCTAGAAATCGTCATGCAAAAGTTCCGTGCAGTATAGACTAAAAATAGGTGTTACAGTGAAAGCGCACTATCGTATTTACACAATCGTTGTTTTAGAGCAGGTGAAAAGCTATCACGTATCCTCAAAAAAACCATCCAACCAAAATAAAATTAAAGTGATTTGATTTGCATCTGGACATTGTTCCCGGGAAAAAAGTATCTTTGCTTATTGACTCATCCTCATCGTAACATGATGGTAATAGCTGAACTAACCTCTATGGAAATAACTCCTTATGTTTTTTAAAACACTCAAATTAAATAACGTGAAAAACATTTCAATGGAAAATATGCATATTTAAGTTTCATGCTTTTAACTCTTACCTTGACCACTTAAATCCTGACACTTATTTGGAAACAGAATAAAACCATTGAAAAATTTAGTTTCTTTCAGAAAATGACAAAAGTATAGTCACCAATAAAAGATTTGTAAAAATTTAAGAACATAACTTTACTTAATTTGGGGATATCATTCTTTTATCACATCCTCAAAATTCCACAAAACGCATAGATTGAATACCTTTAATTTTTCATCAAGTTGCTGAATTTTGATTAACTCAGTACCCTGATGAATATCACTGTTAAACTCAGTACCCTGATGAATATCACTGTTAAACTCAGTACCCTGATGAATATCACTTTTAAACTCAGTACCCTGATGAATATCACTTTTAAACTCAGTACCCTGATGAATATCACTTTTATATTCAGTAGTAACTATCAAATTTTTACTAACTTCCTAACTTTTAAATTTTTATTATGTTACTTGACACCAAAATAATTAATATATTGATATGGTGACAAAATTTAAAGACGTGCGTACCTAGCATACAAGTGATGGAAATTACAAATATTGGTGGCCGCCAAAAGACACTAGACCATTAAAATTTCTATTAACTTTTAAATCATGTCATATTTTAACTGTTTAGCTCATAATTCTAAAGAAATATCTATGAAATAAAACATAACGAATTAAAACTGAGCTATGAGTTAAAGTAATAGAATTAAATTTGTATGTCATTCCTGAAGTGAATATGAAATTGAGTGGTGTGATTATGTTCATATAGAAAGGAATATGCAATTCAATACTAGATGTATGGAATTAAGAGTTTAAAATGACTTTTTCCTCTAATTGAGTAGCTCTTTTTTATTAAATACACGATCCGTTCTATACTACCTACTCCAATGACAATATTTCACCAGATCACTTTTTTTTGTAGAATTCACAAATTAAGTTTCGACAACAATATTTTATTTAACTCCTGTAAATAAAAAGAATTTAAAAAGGTGAAAGTTCATTTTAGTCATATTTCATAACTTTCCGTTATTATACAAAACAAAGTTGTTACATTTGAACATGGTCTAGTGACTTCACGGCCACCCTGTGACATATTTAAGCATACCGATAGGTCAACAATGCATAAAACCTTCCCCTCAAACAACTGAGCATATAAAATATCATTTTTTTTTCAACATTGTTTCTCCAACTTCGCGGTTTTGAGAACCCGAGATGCAAACGTTCCATCTCAGCTGCCCTCGCCGTTCCCTCCCAATCAATCCCTGCAGTCCTAGCAACTGTTCCCGCAGACGACGGGAGGAAACTGACGATCCTCGCGCAACATTTCGCACGCGGCCTTCGAAAGACCGAACCCCTCGATGTCGAAATCAAATCGTCGCGCACCAATCCGACAATCTCTTATACTCATTGTCAAAGGCAAGAACTGATGAGAGTCTAAAGAAAACCGAAATTCCCGTAGTCCCTCTGATAGGAATGAGATTATTTATCAATGTACTGAGATTTATACCCATGGACTTTCGTTAGGAAAAACATTATACACATAACGAAATTTCAACCTCTTTTAGCACCTCCTCCTCCATTTTTAGCATACTCCCCTCATCCTTTTTATATAATTTTTACTCACAACCATCTCAACTTTTCAATTCCCAATTCCTTTTTTTCTCACCTTAACATCCTCTCACCTTAACAGCCTAAATTATACTACGATCACACATGAAAAGCTACACTGGCTTAGGGGACATCCATAAATTACGTGAGGTAAAAAGGGGGGAGGGGGGAGTCAATTAAAATCTCACGTCAACTTTTAGTTTAGAAAATATACGTTTTTTCTTTAATATTTTTTAGCACAAGTTTAGAAAAAATGCTCAGATTAGCGATAATTGCAAGTTAGAATCATGTTTTTGATTTCAAAGTGTTCTTGTATCAAAATTTCGCAATCTGGATGGTAATTTTTATGCCTATAAAGCAAAACTAGTGATTGAGAAAATCTCACGTGGGGGGGGGGGGAGGGGGGGTCCAGCAAAATCTCACCAAGGGGGAGGGAGGGGTTTGTGCGTATGCGCGGCTGCCATTCTTTTACCAAGTATATTGCCAAAGTTGCACGCCATTCCGCCTCAATTTAGCCTACCTCGCTTTTTTTGGCGCCACTTAGAAGATATTTTTGAAAAAATGTGTTTGCAACGCTAGTCTCTAGGTAAAAGAATTGGCTCTCTACGTAAAAGAATTGGGGGTTTTACAGAAATAGCCTGAAGCGGTAAGAACTTTCCTCTTGGCCAATCAGAAACGATCAGTGCGTTGTCAATCTTAAGCTAGTTTCCCAAACTCGCGTAAATCTTAGAAAGTTCAAGTTATCATCTACTTACAGAAAAAAAAAGTGGAAGAAATAAAACAAAACTTTTGTTTATTTGATATTACATGGAAAAAGCCGTTTGTAAATTCAAATAAATTTTTAAATGGGAAAGAGAAAAAGGAATTGGACAACCCAGAAGGAAAATTAAGTCTTCTGTAAGTATAAGTGAACAGTAAAAAATAGCTTAAAGAAAAATACAAGTGTTCAGGCTTAGAGCCGAGATCTTAGACGCCGACCATTGGTTTTATTCGGTGCGTCATCAGGGTTTGGAAAAGTCGTATTGTGAACGAATCAAAACTAGGCATCCTAACTTAAACTTTCTCAACTTCTCTCAAAGCTCGTATCTTTTTATGTGTGAACGTAGTATGACAGTAACCTACTATACTCAGCGGTGCTCTACAATCTTATTTTAGGGTGTAGAATAATCATTTTTCTTACCCACTTAGATCCTTTCAAGAATTTCTACATCCGTGTGAACATACTTCATCTTTCTTTCACACTTCAAAGAACTTGACACTTTTCCAACCTATATCACGAGTATGTAATTATTAATTAATCTTTATTGATACACTTGCCCCTCATGCCTAAGCAGGGCTTTAGTACTTTAAAGGATATACAGATAAAAGTAATAACAATGCTTAATGGATCAACAAGATCTAAGTTTATGGTTTTAATTTACAATTGTGAAAGAAAATAAACAGATAAAATTAAAATATTTAAAGTTACGTATAGAATAAATAGATCAAGTTTAAAATTAAAATCTTAACTAATGTTTATTATACATAAATCTTTTATTCTATGCATAGTATTTGAAGTTTTCAAAATACTTCGAAAAGTTTAATGGGTAAAATAAATTTAAATTTAAAATTCCATTGCTAATTAAGAATAGTTGTATATATCTAAAAATGTAATTAGCAATAAAATCAATTATTAAATAAAAAGTTATTATTTAAGCAACTCCAACTAATTTTATAATACGTTGCTCTTAAAAACATTGATGCTTAAAATTGCATTAATAAATATAAAAATTAAATAAAAATAATAAAATAAATAATAAAATAAAATGACGAATACGATCAAGACATTTGCAAAATCAGTACCTCCAGCCATAATTTACTCTGTTCCTGAGTACCGTAAAACGGGGAGAATTGGAACACTTTTAAACTTTCAAAGTTAAAAAACAAGCTAACAATATTTTTTCGACTTCAATTTAATTATAATATAATATTAATACATTATTATATAATTATAATATATATTAATATAATAAATTAATCTTTAAAAATGATCGTAGAAGCTCTTTGATTCACATTTTTATTTTGAAAATTTAAAACCTTGAAATTTCATTTATATAATTGTTTTTCTGTCCTCCTACATACAGCCAAACCAATATGTAGATTACTAATTTCAATGATTCAATTAAAATTTTTTATCATTGAATTTAAATTTACCACGATTTAATTATTAGATTCAAACTTAGAAGTGTTATTATAACTTCAATTTTTACAAATATCTTGCCTTTATGCTTTATGACAGAAAACAACATTTGCTCGAATGGTTAAAAATATGGATTATGTTTGAAATATTTTAGCATAGTAAAAAATTAGTAAAAATTAAACATTGAATAGCTATAATCTAGGAAGCTTTGTGAGGTGATCATAATTTTCTACCATGAGTTAAGGTTCTTTAAACCAACCAATGATTACACTTAATTATTCATTAGTAAGTTGTCTTCTTTCAGTAAACAGTTAAAACAGTTCTAGCAAAATTTAAATTATTTAATTTTTGTTGCTAACATTTACTTCTATTCTAGTCTTAGAATCAATCGTTTTATATTTCATCTTAGACACGACAAAAAATAACATTTACTTCCTAAAAGAAGTTAAAAAGGTTTATTGAAACAAACTTTAACCATTGTACTCATTGTAATTAATTATTTCTTAATCTTTAAAACGAGGTTAAATGCAATGCTCATGAAGCAGTTTGACTAAAAGTAAAAAATATTACAGTAAGATAAATTTAAAGTTATAATATCCTTGGTGGATAAAACAATCGATGATTGGTTCGCCATTCCTGTGCTATAGCAAAGAAAAAACGTGACTGTAGTCTGTTCAATGAAGTGACAGATGACGCATAAGCGGAAAAGCATTTTGTTCTCCGGGCTGCGTTTTTGAAGCTCATCAGCTTTCTTTTTTTGTGGTCAGGATTTTTTTTCTGCTGATTGGAAAATTAGATACTTTTTGAAAAGATAATTATAATATTCTCATAAACTAATTTTTAATAATTAATAATTTTAAAAGCTGTTTGTGAGGTATTATGTTATGGATAAGTTTTATGAAAAATGAAAGGTTCATTTTTTATTCAAAAGTGTTAGCGTATTTTCATTAAATGCATATTTTTTAAAAATGAAAGTGCATGTCCTGAAGAATTTAGGTATTTAAAATTATTCCCCTAAAAAAGAAAAAAATTACTACTAAAAGAAGTTTAATTTATGTATTGGTCCCCTCCTCTTTCTAAATCTTGTGTAAATTTTAATTTTTATATATAATGGGAGTTAACCTAACCCACTGTTAATCAACTCACGAGCCGCCACTGCCTATATTGTTACAGTACAAATCGATATTCCTGTGCTAGCAGCAAGCTACTTGCTATTCTAAATACAAATTGAAATAGGATATTTACTTACCTATTAAATTCGAGATTCCTCGTCTACTTCTTATCAATTCTCGTGATTCCGCAGATAAGCATCAGCAGCTCACATAAACAAGTTGATAAACAATTTAAATAAAAAGAGCATTAGAGAACATACAATTTCATTGGATAAACTAGTAAAGAAACCAAAGTAACATAAAATCAAAACAGAACAGGGGTGGCCAAACCGTAACGCATTGGATGATAGCTATATACTCGACAGCAACGTTTCCTGACCCTATGAAGTCAGAACGGTGTAGAACGTCAATTTAAAAATATGATTATTTTGTTTAACCCATGTATATGTTACGGGCAAAGTGATTAATCGGGCATTATTAATAATGCCCGCCTCCACTTTTGGCATTATTAATAATACCCGATTTATCACATTGCCCTTAAAATACATATACATAGCGTCTTATGGATGACTTGAACCCATTTCCATGTTACTTAAAAAGAGTAATCGAGGGGCGAGTAAGTAAAGTGAACAGAAATTTAATCAGAAAATAAAAGCAGAGAATCCTTCAATACACCTTACCAACTTTAAACAGGGACGTAAAAAGCTGTATTTAAACTTGTCTGTCAAAATATTAGCGCGTGATATGCAAAAGTTTAGCCACCCCAGCAATAGATCCTCAATTATCCGACCTTCCATTCACCAACTTATCAAATTATTCGACCATTATAGGATGTTATCTTTATCCATAGATTTTACACCTGGCACTATGATATACAGGGTGATTCATTATTAGAGGATACTGTAACCAGGGTTTCCTTTTTCCCGACAAAACAAGTTTTTCCCCATCCCAAAGGGGGAAAAGTGGTATATACCATGAAAAACTTCCAAATTACACAATATGCAAGAAGTATTCTGGCTTTCTTAATTTGATGTGTATTTACAAATACTATTGCAAATTTCTCTTAGGTTTAAAGTTATTCTGTAGGGGGAAAACATTAAATTTGCTCAAAAATATTTTTAATTATAATGAATTTACTAAATAAATATCTTAGATAGAACACAATAAAATAAAATTATTAAACTTAAAAATATCAGTGTCAAGGGAAGTAAATAATTTATGTTAAATTTAAATAAAGTGGAAGACTAATATACAACAATATTACAATTGGTAAATGTTTAGGTAACTGTGTGTGTGTAGTGTGTAAATATTTAAATAAAAGCAATTTCTTTTTTAAACCTTTTACTCTATTTACTTTTAGAACTGAATTTCGACATTTCAAAGATTTTTTAAAATTTATAATTATGTTTTTGATAATCAGTTTTTCGAAGTGGTTTCTTGGTGGAAGTAGTAGTTTTTTCTAGGACAGTAAGTGCGGGTTTTTACCATGGTATTTACCTTGGTAGAGAAACCTTATCAACCCTGATAAAAATGTTAAAGGGGGTAGAGCACTTAGGGGACTCAGCTGAAATTTCAACCATACTTTCTTAGTTCTTAGGCTTAAAATAAGTCATAACTTACTATAAGAGAAATTAGGGGACATCCATAAATTGTGTGAGGTTGAAAAATGGGGAGGGGTCCAGCAAAACCTCACCAAATTTCATCAGAGGGGAGGGGGGAGTTGATTAAAATCTCACGTCAACTTTTAGTTTAGAAAATACACGTTTTTTCTCTAATGTTTTTTAGTACAAGTTTTTAAAAATGTGCAGATTAGTCAAAACAGCGAATCATTAACCAGTTAGTCATGATAATTACAAGTTAAGACCATTTTTGGATTTCAACATGGATTTGTATCATAGCTTTTCCTAGGGTATGTTTAGTGTGATGCTGATAAGATGATTAATTGTTAACAAATCAAAATTTATTTGCTAAAAAATTATAGAGAAAATTTTGCACGAGAATTTTAGGGGAGAGGAGCGTATCCAACACTAAATCTCACAAAGGGGAGGAAGGAGTCCAAAATTTTGAAAAAACACCTCACGTTTTTTATGGACGTCCCCTTACGATTAGTCTGGTTAAACATTTACTGAAATTTCAGCTCTTAAATTAATTTTACGTAATAAATGTCGGAATTGAACGATTTTGATTGTTTTAATCCAATCTTAAAAGGTTAACGGCCATATTCATAGCCATCAGCGTCAGTGTTAAATCCTAGATCAAAGAAGGATTCCACCAATCAGAGTCAGCGAAAAGCTAATTTTCCTTTCTTTAAATGTTGGTTAACGCTGACTCTGATGGCTGTGAATATGGTTGTAAGAGTCTATTTCTACTGGGGATTATACATTATACAACCTCCCATGCCAGCTTATAGAACCCCTAGGTTCTTCCAACCCCCTTTCCCTATATGATTATGAGTCCCTTAGGTGTTCTCTACCCCCTCTAGCATTTGTATTATCTAATATTGAATCACTTTTATGAAGAAAACAGTGATCACTGACAGTCACATCCCCAACAGCACAAATGTTTGAAGAATCGTCAAATTTTTTCATTTAGGGCCAAATTTCGTTTACTTCCAGTTGCAGTTACGTTAACTTGATATGTTTGGTAGGAGCTGTGCTACTAGGGATAATCCCGAAGGTGACGGATAATCGAGATTCTACTGTATTTAGATCCTTATATCAGTAACGTTTTCAAGATATTGTTAAAGATTTTTATAGTAATTCTTGTAACGATTATTTCTTAAAGAGAGGAAGGACTTTTTGTATTACATTCTCAGTTTTTAGGAGGAAACATTTTATAATTTTTAAGTCTCCATTGAATGCAAATTTATGAGAAACAACTTTTTTAAATTAAAAATAGTCCTCGTGCATTTGAAATAAGAAAAATTGAGCATAAATCTTAAAACTTCCTTTTTAAATTTATTTTAAATTGACTAGCCATTTAAATTTGACTATGTATATTACTCTAACATGCAATAAAATACCTTTTAAAAAGTATTGTATATTTATCACTATCAAAAGTTAAAGAAAATCTATATACGATACAAAATAATGATGATTTTAGTTCCAAACAAAAAAGCCCTAAAAATTAAAGAGAATAATAACCTTTTTTTTTAAGGTAGAATTTATTCCTTTATTCTTTTTATGTGAATCCCAAAATAATGATAAAATGTTTGACTTAAAAAATCTTCACCCATTCTAAATTTTTCTATAAGCAAATGTCTAATCCTAATCCCTTTATGCTGTACTAAATAAAAAAAAGTACTAAATTAATTATTTTTAAAATTACTTCATAGAATAGAATATTTCCACGCTTTCTCACATTAATACAATTTTAGAAACTTGAAATGACCAACATTAAGTTTTAATCATGATAAGTCTGCGATACATACCATCTACCGTATACGAGAATAATTGCTGCTCGCATTGTCAGAGCTCCCCTCTCTTTTCAATGATGAAAAATGAACAGGTTTCTCCTCCATGACACAACCCTAGATTGACTATCACAAATGCATTGTTCTACCTATTTTGCGCTTGTACCCTTTGGACACATCGGTGGACCCATCATTGGGAAATATAATGCTAGAAGGAAGAATTGCCATCAGTGCTCCATGTTTCCATGGAGACAGATACAGAGTTCCGAGAGAACCAGAGGGAATCGGAAGGGCCTCTGGGATGAAATTCCCCAAAATCACCTTTTCCCGAAATCGGGAGATGGGGACAGGTTTCGGACTGGAAGGTGGTTCCAGTGTAGTGATTGAGAACTAACTTCCCAGCATTGGTGTTCAAATGCATGAAACAAGTTGCGGATTTACTAATTTCAATGCTTAATTACACTGTGGGTATGAAAGATTAGTGAACCTTGGCACTTAACTACTAGTCAACTAATACTACTTAGCACTAAACTACAGTAATGATGAGAACTATTCCTTTATATATGGCAATTAGTCCATAGAAGATAAATTGTATTTCAACCACAAAAATTACGTTAAAATGTGTAGTATTTTTTGATTATTTCTTAATTTCACAAAATTTTTTAAAAATCTGAACTATTTTTTATTCATATGAAAAATCTTTCATGTATTTAAAATACTGCTTTGGATCCTCAAAAAGGCTGATATTTTTAATTTTAGAAAATTTTTACACTTTAAAATTGGTTTCATTTGCTGAAAAAGAATAAACTCTTTTATTCTCGTCATATCGCCAGCTATGACTGTTAATCAGCATAACTAAGCTAGAGTTTTTTTGCTCCTTTATAGCACCTATTATGAAAATGCAATACATATTTTCTATAGCACAATATAATAAATCTCTCTTCAGCTAGAGGTCTTTATACCAATTGTAGACTTAGAACTAAAGTTTAAAAAATTAAGGTATGTTTCATGTTAAATATAAATTTTATGTTTTTTTTTTTGCTCCCATTCTAGCTCAAACCAACTTATAATATTAAAACGCTGAGCGCATTTTCTGTGATAATCAATGTTATTTTTGTTTCTCATCTTGGGTAAAATCAATTTTGCGAACTCAAGTTAAAATATCTTAACTAAGGAAAAGTTTTGAATATTTTCCTTTATTCTGTTTTAAAAATCCCGTCAGATGGAATCAAAAGTTCATTACTGTGGCTACATTAAATTTAATCGTAAATATTCCTAAATTCGATTCCAGCAAAACACTACCCAAAAGTAAATTCTTAATTTCAAAAATAATAATTTTTTAGTGAGCACGGTTTTATAAGTAAATCATCCTTAAAACTATCTCCGTCCACAATTAAGCTTTAAGAAAATAATCGTAAATCAAATCATTAAAAAATTTCAAACAAATATATCAAAATATGCAGTAAACGTTTTTTTTTCTGCAAGAACATTTTTATAACTAAATTATTTTTAAGAATGTCCACAAATCAAAATCACTCAAATATGGCAATTAAGTTTCGATTTTAGAATGCAATTTATCAGAATGAACACAAAGGTTCTCATTTAGTCAATAAAAACAACCTGAAACCTTCAATTCTATATTTTCCTTCTTTAATTTTTTAATTCAAATGGCATTGAAAACTTAACAGACCCTCCTAAGTTTTAAATTCATACTAATTAATTTAATGAAAATAAAATAAATATAAAAATTAAAATTAAATGTGACCCAAAATTTTAAATCAAAAACAAAAGTTTTAAGATAATAAAAGTTATATTTTCTTTATTGACTTTTTCTTTTACTTTTAGAAGTCAGAGATCATGCACGGCGTACATAAGAAATTCTTAAAATTAATATAAATTTTTATATTTGTCAAACATATCGTTTATTGTATTTTTAAGCCCAAATAAAATTTTCTGACAATTTTCAAATAGCAAAATCACAGTAAATAATATTCAGTACAGAAATTTAAACAACATTTTTCTCAAAGTTTAGATATAAAATATATTTTATTACAATTTTTATCTTGAATAAAAATTGTAAGCTCTGATAGTTTTAAAGTGTAATCATTGAAACTAAGAAATATATATGGCACATGCGTATTTTTATAGTGTAACCCAAGCCTACATTAAAGGGAATATGTTGTTAACATAGTAGTCCTGAATGAAAGACTATTATACTTGAATACATTTCGTATAGAAAATAATATAGATTATCGGCTCTTAACATAAACTTTAAAAATATGAAACAACATTTGAAGTTCTAAGAGAGTTTGAAACCGTCAAACAAATATCCATTTCAATTCATAATTTTTTTTTTAAACTTAAACATAACTTTATTTTAGTATTTCCTTTTATTATGATCATGACAAGAAAGTTGTAGAACAACCTTAAGTTATCAAGCAGACTAACTTAGTAACGTTTTCATATCCTTAACATACTTTTAAATTTAAGTCATTCCCACTCTGTCCTTACTATCCCCCGTGATGCAAACTTTCCTGGTTAACTCTAGTTACCATGGCAACGAGAATTGAGGATGGGGCCCCGAAATCGAGTCAGTGAGGGCTTCCAGATTTCTACGAAGATGTTGCTGAAGATTTAGCCACACCTCACCTCACCCATCCTCCTTTACAGATTTTCAATCTGTAGATTTTCAATCAAGATAATCGTATCCCCGGGTACTACGTGCCAACTCCCCTGGAAGTAGGAGCCGGTCACTAACCATCCGGCATTTCGAGGCGCTGAGACCTGTCATTAACCCGGAGGCGTCCCAGGCTGTAGTGGTCTATTCTCCTATTATATAATTTACTATTAAAAATCTACTATTGGTGTAAAATTCTTTTAATGATTATTTATACAATAACTTAAGAAACTTTTTCATATCCTTAACATATTTTTAAATTAAAGTTTCCTGAACAAAAAATTTCCCGATTAACTCTAGTTACCATGGCAACGAGAATTGAGGATGGGGCCCCGAAATCGAGTCAGTGAGGGCTTCCAGATTTCTACGAAGATGTTGCTGAAGATTTAGCCACACCTCACCTCACCCATCCTCCTTTACAGATTTTCAATCTGTAGATTTTCAATCAAGATAATCGTATCCCCGGGTACTACGTGCCAACTCCCCTGGAAGTAGGAGCCGGTCACTAACCATCCGGCATTTCGAGGCGCTGAGACCTGTCATTAACCCGGAGGCGTCCCAGGCTGTAGTGGTCTGAACAAAGGCCCTGTGTAACAGTAGCCAATGCACATCCCTTATACGACTGCACAATTTTAATAATACTTTCACACTGAGTGCTTATTTTTTTAATTTAATGAAGCTGAGGGGATGGTAAGGAATTATTCATTTAAAAACTTCAGATAAATTTTTAGACGTTTAAACAAAGTTGTTTTTTACTTTTTGTCACAATTTTTACTAAAAGGAAACTCTTAATATGAAGCATTTAGGTATTGTTTTATACAATTTTTAAATTGGTTCTTATAAAAATTCTAAGCCAATATCAATACATTTTCCATTTCAAAAATTGTTCCAAGTTTTTTTCTTTATGAGAAGAGAGGGTAAACTATATTATTTTGCTAAAATCCAAATTCATGGAATACCATATACTAGACAAAAAAAAGTACCAACTTTAAAAAAATCAAGATAAATATTTGATTGGGTTAGATGGAATAAAAATACTCATGTGCCCTTATAAATTTTAGCAAAACCTTTACTAAAAAGCAGTTACTTTTTGGTTCTACGAATTCATCATAGAGAATGCAATGTGGACAAAAATCATATATCAAAAATACTTTAGGCACAAAATTTTAAAAAGAAAGTTTTCGAAACATCTAAATATAAGTATAATAAATATCATGAAACAAAATATTTGTAAAAACTCTATTCGAAATTCAGTTATTTATGATTGTTTAATTTAAATAAAGCAGACTATAAGTGCTTCACTATAATACAATGTTTTTTTTTTTTAAGATTGTTTCATTGCTTAATATTTTCAAAGTCAGTTTGTTGAATAAAGACAATCCATTTTGGGAATGACTTGAGAACATGGAACATGAAAAAGTTAACAAGACATCGCCAAATTAAGATTTTTTTCTCAAATTTTCGTTAAAACTTAATTTAGAATATAATCTAGGAGATTGATATTTAACTTGAACTAAAGCAAGCTAATAAATGTTTAACTTTAAAAAAAAAACAGTTATTTTTACAGTTGTTTTTAATTCCTTCAAAGCCAAAGTTTGATTTGTGGACAATTCGTATAAGAAATCAAAGCTTAAGCACATGAAATTTAAGAAAGCTTGCAAAATATCCAAGAATAAAAGTATAGACTTTCTTAAAATCGATTTTTTTTAATCTTAAATCAAAGCATTTTACAGTGAAAACTATTCCTAATAAAATTTAGGCAAACTAAATGAATTAATAGCGTAATTTCAATAATTTGATTACATTACCCATAATTTTAATAGCATTCATAAGTACAAACATTTAGTATGTATTTTTCACACAGTGTTTTTCGTAAAATCTCACGTCAGACTAATTATTTAGTTAGTGAGCCAAGTAATGAACTTCGATTATCCATCAGATTCATATTTGCGATGTATTTCAGGTAAACTAAATTTAGATTTACTCTAAAACTGCTCATCGTATTACTGAAAAGAATGAGTTCATGGTTTCTCAAATACTAAGTTTTTAATATTTTGGGCAATCACCATACCAACAAAGATCGAAAAAGAATTGAAGATAGTTTTACATTTTGTACCTGTTGCTTGTAACCATATTTTGATTTCTAATTTTTCAAAAATTAAAACTAGTTTTTCACAGTAATTTTTTATTTAACTATGAAATCAATCTTTTTACATTTACCACCATTAGTTCTATAAGTTTGACTTATTTTCAAAACTTTTAAGGTAACAGAAATTTAAACCAACAACATATACATATTAATATAAAAGTAACCCTAATAAATTGAAAAATTTTAAAACATGATGTAATCGGGGGAAGTTATCAGGATTAGCATTACATCTTTTTTTATTTTTAAACTAGGTCATAACTCAATTGGTAAATTATAAATTTAAGCTAATATGGAATGATACCTTTTGAATTTGTGTTGAATAATTCAACAATTTAAAGGACATAATTTATTTATAGTTAGTTATTATAATTATTCATATTTTAATAGGTGCTATGAAGGAGTAAAAAAACATTTGTCCTAAAAATATTCTATTCTGCAGAACAAAGAATCAAATAGCAGTAGACCATCCAAGTTTTCTATTACATTTATATAAATTTAACGACTATTTCAAATTAGTAGTTTTACAAGATAAAAAAAACACACAAACACGTGCTGAATTGAGAGTTCTGAACTTTTTCCGTTTATAATATGACACTGTGGGAAAATTTTTTAAAGGGATATTTTTTGAAATTGCGGTGATCGGTTTTGGCAGTTAAAAGGATATTTTTATGTTTAAATTACGTGCTAGAAATGGAGAAAAACATCCTCCGACCGAAATAAGTATTTCTTGCTCTGAAACATAGAACCAGCAGCAGATAGTTAAGTTTTTATATCGATAAACAAATTTGAAATTTTTAAATTTATCAAACAAATTTTATTTAAAAAGTTTAAATCCTGTAAAACCTTACAACACGTGTTGTCAAACTTTTGCCACCATACTAAGCATCGATTACTATTCTTAACAACCAATTTATTAAATAAAATCAAATTAACTGCTGATCATAATTTTTAAAAAAATATCAAATTTACATAGGTATACAATTATGAATTAAGTTTCGAATTAGGTTTTTGAAATATGGATGTAATGTTTTATATTTTCTCCATAACCTCATAAAATTTTTTTCTTCATTCATACAATATCGATACTTTCGAAATTCCCTAAACATTTTAAAGCGCTAATGGGAAAATTAATAATAAAAAAATACATGTCAAAGATATGTGTTAGGTTTTTTCATCAAGGGAAAATCCAGGAGGCACGTACCACGAAATAATTTTTAAGAATGAAAAAGAGATATGATGCTATGAGCACAATGAGCAGCTATAATGTGTAGTGTTAAGGCTAAAAATGTTAGATACCCATCAAAAATTTTCTCAGATTTTATCATAAAAGTTTTTTTTTAATTCTCTCTCCCTCTCTCCAGCAGGTAGTCAAAGCTGGATTCGCTCGTTTTCTATTTGACCATATTGTTTCTCTAAAATCAACTGAACTTATGGCCCAACATTTATTGCTATACACCAGGCCTGCACAACATACGAAGCTTCAGCCGCCTTTTAATGACGAGTCTTTCTATAAAGTTTAAGGCATTTAAGAAACTTAATTTAAAGATGCATTTGTTTGATCGCTTATGGAGAAAAAGTTGAACTGATTGATTTCGTCTATAAAAAAATAGCAATAGAAAAGAAAGCTTAAGGTCTCACTAACTCAGTCTCTATTAACTCAGTTTCCCTTCCGATGTTCGTCAGAAGTGATCCTCACCGAGGAAGCACTTATTCGTGAAAGGATGAGTGATGAGTGAAAAGACGATTCACACTTTTCACTTTGGATGAACTCTCCAAGATTAACGAAAGTGAATAGCCTACATAGGTCTTTACTAAAGTTTAATGAAAATCGGACACATCGTCATTATGTAGAAATTACATTGAAATTTTAATGCTAAACAATTCAGTATGATTTAAATAACATACATATTGCTCCGGTAGCAGAATTTTTTGTATCAATATGCAGCAGAATTCAAATTTTATCTGCAACTCTTAACGATGCAGGTCCAAGCTTACTATCATAATAACCGTTATTTTAAAAGTCAAATTTGCATTATAAAATATGATAGATGCCAATTAATGCATAAATAAGTAATTTTGCAGTAAAAGTAACTTAAAAACAATTAAGTCATTCATTCCAAGTTATTATATCAATTAATAGACATTGTTAGTATTAATTCTTGCACAGTTCGCCATAATAATTCATTTGGGGATGTATGATATTTTTTTGTTTTTATAAGTTATAAAATTAATCTGCAAGCGCTACAGTGCTGGACTGTTTCTGCTACAGGGCATTTTCACTATCATTCCGTTAATTTCTTTCAATTTCATGAGGGAAAAAATATTGATTGATTTTTAACCCCCTAGATCGGCCAGATATAATATTGCTGGGCAGATTGCCGGGGAAAATCAAATTATTTGCCCCGCATTTCAGTCAAAGTTGTGCAGGCCTGGAATACACAATAGTGCTAAGTGTTGACTAGTAAATGAGTGTGCTAAGGTTAACTGATCTTTCATAAACATAAAGTAATTAAGCATTGAAATTAGTGTCAATAGTAAAACCACAACTTGTTTCATGCGTCTGAACACCAATGCTGGGAAGGTAGTTCTCAATCAGTGAACTGAAATTAACTTCCAATCAGCAAACCTGTCTCGATCTCCCGATTTCGGGAAAAGGAGATTTTGGGGAATTTCATACCAGAGAAGCCCTCCCGATTCCCTATGGATATCTCAAAACTCAGAATCCGTCTCCATGGATATCTGGAGCACTAGTGCCAACCCATCCTCCGAGCATTACACTTCCCAAAGATGGGTTCACCGATGTTTGGATCCAAAGGCACAAGCACAAAATAGGCAGAATAATGCACTTGTGAAAGTTAATCTAGTGATGTGTCAAGGGGGGAGAAACCTGTTCATTTCTCATCAGTGATAAGAATGGGAGGTGTGACTATGCTTGCACCCATGATTCTTGAATAGGGGAAAGGAAATTTTTACACTTATCACGATTAAAACTGAATGCTGAAAATTTCTAGTTCCTGAGATATTAATGCAGGAATGCGTGAAAATCTTGTATTCTAGGAAGAATCGTACAAAGAATCAATCTAGTACTTTTCGATACTTATCATGATCGAAACTGATAATACCCCGATACATCCGTATTTCTTTGTAGTAATTTCTGGTAGATAAGCCGCACAGTCGTATTACATTCTAAATTTCAATTTCAATTTTAAAAAATGAAATTTTATCGGATAAGGTGCCCTTTGAAAAAGACGCAATCCTCAATTTTTTAAACCTCAACATCACACACATTCAAATACTAAAATTTCACAAAAAAAAACATGTTTCTCAATTATAAATGTTGATCCTCAGATATTTATTGTTATTTAATGATTATGTATTTTTAAATATTAAGTTAAAAAATACAGTATACTCTCGATAAAACAAAACTGAAGGGACGGTTAAAAATTTTTGTGACAGTTTTCGTGATAACAAGAGATTCTCCATAAGTTTTAAATAATCAAATATGGTACTAAATGGATGTGTCATGTAAGACATACTATTGTATTCCATTTGAATATTATTTTTACTACGGTAACATATTTTTTCGGAAAAATAATAGAAAATATTTAATTGAAATAATTTTTTTAAGAAATTAAATTTTCAAAATTTAATGCTTAAATTTAAATTACGCGTTTTTTATTTCGTCAAAAAATAGTCTGTTCCATGACTATTTTTTATTCGAAAAATAGCAGAAAAGTCATAATTTTCTCTCCATTTTCCTATGCCATTTTCAGATCTGCAGTTCAGTTTAGAATGTCACTGAACAACGACCATAAGTGGGGAAGAAAACATCTGCTAATAGGACAGATGTCGTGTAAATTTTTGATAGCGCACCGTACATTTATGCACCCTTGACCTTCATGAAAGTCGTGGACCCATTATTCTAAACAAAAAATCACCTGGCCCTATTGTAATTACAAAGTAGAAAAATCATGGAGCTAATAAATGAGGAAAATTCATTTTTGAACCGAAGTAATTTTTGTAATGACAAGGGTTTGAGGAAAAAGTCTTCGCCATAAGAACGGAAGTTAACATTATAGGAATACCTAATTTTAAGGGGGAATATTTTTTTGATAAGTAGAGGATTTCGGCTTATCGAAATTTGTCATATCGAGAGTATACTTAATAAAACTAGGAGAAATTGCCACACAACTGCCTTATGTAGGGTGAACTGGTGACTTGGTTATTTCGTAAATGCTAAATTTTTTCAATATTTTTTTGTGATAAGCACACCAAAATACATGGGAATTTGATAAAAACTTTTAAACAGCTTTTCATTGCAGACATGTGCTTATTAGCTATGTGGCTTAGTAAACTTGCATGAACGTAAAATTAAACAGGTAAGTCTCCCTTAGAAAATAATCTGAAAACACTAAATTTAAACTATTTAACAACTACCTATTTAACACGTATAAGGCACGGCTTATCTACCCGAAATTACGGTAATTTAATTAATCATGAAAATCTTGCAGTCCCCATTTCATGTCCCCCATTAGTTTAAGACAAAAAATATAGACGAAATGACAAGTCCTCCCTCTCTCTATCTATCTTAATACTATTTCATTTACTACTAGTTAACATGCATTTCTAAAACCTCATAACAAAATATTTTAAATCAAACAACAATGTAATAATTTTACAAGCACAATAGTTTCTTCCAAACAAGGGTGAAAGTTTCAAAAATTTTCAAGATGGAAAATTTTAAAATAAAAATGAGCTACTTTTAGATTTTAAATAAATTAAAGATATAATTAAAAAATTAATAACAAAGTTTTGTATAAAAAAACAAAAGACTAAAAAGTTTAAAATTATTCGATTCTCATTAATGTTTTACTAATATACAACTACAAATTATAGTATCAAAAGTTTTCAATAAAAAATATTTAATTATCTAAGATAGAATTCTTGCAAAATTTGTTTAAAAATAGACTAAATTTTGACTAAAGACTTAAGTAACGAAATTTTCAAATAATCTCATTATTTCAGAATGAATAACATTTTCTCTTTCAAAATTAGGTAGTTAAACAGATTAATGCTACACTAAAATGTAAAAACACTTCGCATAGCGTCTCTCAGATTTTAAAGACACACGTCAATGAATATTAGTACACAAGATTCACAATCAAGACTCTGGAGTTTAAATTTTTTTTTCATGTCATTCAGTTTTTTAGTCCTTTAAAAAACTAAAATCCATCAAAAATTTAAAACTTTCACCCCAGTGTGTACTATAGAAATTATAAGATACCAAGAGTATAACTTTAACAACTAGTCGCTCGGTAAATTATGTTCAACTACACATATGGATGAAAATGTTAAACAAGACTATAGTTTTAAGTTCGTATGCAATATACATGGATTACTATAAGTGAAATGGTACATAAAATTTGTATTCAACTACTTAAACCATTCTAAAACACAAAATATCCAGAGGTTTGACAAATTTAAAATTTCCTTTGAATTTCAAAGAAACGATTATTAAAAGCATTACATAATATTCAGCACGAGTCACTTGTAATTTGGATGGAAGGATTCGTTTAAAGGGCCAAGCAGAAATAAAACAATGGCATTTCAAACTCAAATGGTGAACAAAATGGCGCGACTGGTTAATGGTATCCATTAAAATTATACCATTGTGATGTATACATTAAAAGAAACTATTGTGCAGGATTTATGAAAGAAATAGGTACTCACATAATTTTTAATCCTCTGGGGTTTCCTCATTTAATCCTCGTGCACAAGAGATGGACAATCACCACCGTCGGCCAAAGTTTCGACAGTCAAGAGTCCCAGGAACAAACAGGAGAACAGTTTTGATGCGTCGAGCATTTTAAAGCCATATGGAATGTTCAGTCAATTCCTTGGCATCCTTGGGTTTCAATAAATAGTCCACAAATTGTAAAGTTATAACGCTACGAGTCTTTTTTAAATCACTTTTTTAGGTTAAAGAATAAAGAACGAACGAAAAATAGAATAGAAGAGACGCACAGCAAACGCATCGGCCCGAATTCACTAGTTCTAGAAGTTTAGATCAGATGCCAGATTCGTCCGAGGTGGCAAACGATAATTCGCATAATTAAAACGCAGCTGCATAATTAGATATTACGAAAGTTCAAATGAAAAAAAAAAACAAACTCACAGAGTAATCACACCTGGTGATCCAGATGCCAGCCTCATTTCAGTTACCTCATAGCCTTTTAAAATTTAAAAAATTCATTATATTGTAATCTAAGCATTCGAAGAAAAGGTTGAGGCAAATTAGAACCAGGGGAAAAAGAATTACAAAACAAAAATACCAAATCAGCTACATATGGCGTTGGGCTGCGGCATGGTCCAAAAACTGATTATTCCTCCTCAAATCAGTTACGGATCAGTTATCAGAACTCGGGATAAGGAGTTGTTGGATTCTTTATAGTTCTCATGTTATTTTGAATTCCCTGCGTTATTTCAGTTATCCCCAGCTAATTAATAAACGAGGCATATTTTTAACACAGTATTTTAAAAACGTGATAAAAACGATTTCACCAAAATGAATTACGGAGACATGTAGACTTCTAAAAGATGGCAACGTATTGCCTGAAAATCGCCAACTCGCGTAGATTTGTCAACTTATCGTACTCATACTCAATGTCAATTCGATGTTTTAAACGTTTTAAATTAATTAGTTAAGTAAACGTTTCCTTCGAAAATTCGAATTCAAATATACAATTTTAGGTTTTTTTTCTCTTTTAGAAACTAATCAAAACAAAGACAGGACCTTTAGGATCTGCGGTAGAGAATTTATGGAGAAATATTTATTCAAATAGTACATTATTTTACCCCATTATTTTTAAGCAAAAGTTAGAGATTAATGCTATAAGTAAAAACAATATAAAATGTATGTTATTAATTATTTTTTTTAAATGTATGCGATAATAACAAGTGGCTATATAAAAATAACAAGAATCCAAAATTAATATTAGGCAAAATTAATATTAGGCCTTCCTCCCGTTCCGATGTATGTAATACGATCGTTCAAGTAGTTAAGGAAAAAAGCGTCACATTGGTTTTGCACCCCTAAAAACTCAGACTTCGACTTTATAAATTTGTTAATGACTCTACTAAATTCCCTTCTATGTTGATTCTCTTATTAAGTTCTTGTGGGTTATGTCAAATTTTAAGTCAGGAAAAATAAAAATTTGACTTTATTAGGTTTTAATCAATTAGGGGATTCACGTTCGCGTTCGAATACATCCCTGATTTTCTTTCGTTTGTCAATAAGTCATACAGCGTAATTTTCCTCTTATGGTAGAAATTTAGGTGAAATAAATTGAATCGCCAGTTTGAAAAAGGAAATAAGTCCAAAAACCAAGTTTTGAGCAAATCGAAAAAATACTGTAGTATACCAAATTTTTAATGGAAATTTATGAAATTAGAAAACATTCCCTTTTTCAACCTTATGAAATTTCAACAGAAGAAAAATCTTAAAAACCACCTAAATTGACATTTAAGTTATATTTCTGCTTAGAACACAGCACAAAAGTGAGAAATAGAAAGAGAATAAGACAAATAAAATTCAAAAATATCATAAAACTAAGTCTTTAAGGCAGTATCAATAGAGTAAGTGAATATCAATGGAGTTAAACATTACCTGGATATAAAAAAAGTTAAAAACACTTTTAAATTAAAAGCAAACTTTATTTTGGCTTAGTTTACAGCACAAAAAATAAGAAAAGAAAGAAAAATTAACTTTTATTCCATATTAAAAATAAAATGAATGGACATCGATTCCGCAAATTTAAGGGGCTATATCTGCCTATAGGAGGTAGTTATTTCCGCCCTCTTTTCCCTCATGTGTAGATCAAAGCTTGGAGATATTTTTGAGAACAAAAAGTCAATTTGTCATTTTTTGGACATATTCCCTTTTTCAAACTAACGATTCAATTATTATAACCTCTTCTGACATGAGAGAAAGTCAGAACATTTTTGATAATAATCGCAAAGAGCACTTTTCAATATAATCACTGCATTTTTATCTTAAAATCAAAATACAAAATTGTGCTACAAAAATTACTATAAAAGTCATGACAAAATAGTGACGCAGGAAAAATACTATATCAAATTACGCACAGAGAAAAGGCTGAACAAAAGGTCCTATTTTCAAATGCTATCTAATGGTAGAGGGCAGCACTGTGAATGTCCGTGATTGACAGAGGGGTAGGCAGTACAATTTGGTGGTCAGAGTTGTAACTTTCGGAGGAGTATTAGAAAAAATTCGAATATTGAGAATCTTTTTCTCCGCCTCTTGTGACGTAACTAGGGAGGCGTTAATTTCATAGGTAGTAGATGCGATCCCAGCGCTACGAGGGCTCCTATCCTTATAATGTCTCCTCTTCATTCCTATACACTTTTTCTCTTGGTTTCATTTTTCAAACCATTAATTATGGGTTATTTGTAATACAAATGCAATGATAAAATGAAGTATGGTATAGTAAAAATGATTTTGTGAAACGCTTATACTGTTATTGCATTTATAAAAGAAGAAATCATAATTGATGTTTAAAAATTTAGATAATTAATTAGATAAACTGAAAATTAAGACGAAAATTTTCAAATAAATAAGTTGAAATGGGTACAATTTTAAAATAATCCTCAATAAATCGAAATAGTAATTAAATCTTAAAAAAACAAATGCAACAAAATTTTTAATAAAAAATTAAATCGGTGTAACATCCTGTCAGCGATATGGTTTTCAGTGACATGAAACATATCCAAGAAAAAAGGAAACTTAAAATCAAAACATCAAAAATGTAGAAAGGAGGGAGAATAGAGAGAAGAAAGTCAATAAAGATAGTAAGTGGAAATACTCAACATGTATAAGAATAAGGAAAAGGTGATTAAGTAACAAACAAAAAAGAGAGAAGAATAAAAGAGAGAAAAATGAAATAAAAGAAAAAAATTAGGAAAAGACAAAAAAGCACAAAAATTCAAAAGCGGAAAAAAATTAAAAAAAGAAGATACAAGATTTAAAATGAAAAGAGAAAAATAAAGTGAAAATGGAAAAAAGAAAAATAAAGTGAAAATGGAAAAAAGAAAAGAGAGATTGGGAAAACAGTGTGATTACCCGCGAGAAGTGAAGTAATGAGAAAGAAGGTTCAGAGAGAAAAGGACAGAAAATTAACATATTAATAATAAAGATTAATGAAAAGAGATAAATGAAAAAACATGAAAAGATAAAGACGTAGGAAAGAGAAAAAAAGTAAAACGAAGAAAACAGAGAAAACAATAAAGGAAACAGAGACCGTGAAAATGGAAAAAATATAAAAGTTAAAAATATGTAATTTTTTAACATCTACCCATTATTAAGCTCTTAATATCTAAAAAATGTGTTCAAAACTTGTCCGTCGTATCGTGGTTGCATGCCTAAAGTTCAAAAATCGTCGTGTCTTTTCAAAAAGACCATTTCGGGTTGTGTCCCTTTTAAAAAAACCGTCACAATGCGTTCTGAGCATTTTCAAAGCGAAAAAAAAAAGCGAACCCAAATTTCGGGTTGTGGTCGTTTTATTCGCTCAGTGAGCGATTTGGTCTTTGAGTCCGACACATATAAAAAAGAACGAAAACCACCTTCCCAACAAATCAAAAGAAAAATACATCCACCATTTTAGCCACATCCTTTTTTAAAAAAAGAAAATACAGAAAACAGAACGAAAACGTCACCAATTTTCCTCTCTGTACACAAAACCCCCACCCACCTCTCTTAATGTTATTTTTTAATACGTCTCATCGCTTCTCCAACACAAAGGAATAAAAACAAACATTCCCGCCAAAACTTAAACAAAAACTCCTCCCCGGTCCTTTTCGAATTCCGGTCAGAGAGGAGCGATCTCTAGATCGGTCACCACCTCTACTTAGGATTCAACTTCAATATCAGAGAGTTAACTTCCTCATTCGGGAAGTATATTTTCCCTTCCTGGGGACGACGCGATGGAAGAGAGAAATTGGAATTTTATTGACTTGACATCCTGTGTGCAGAGCAATATAAAAGTCAATCTCCCCGATTGTCAAGATTTGGAAGAGGGGGGGGGGGGTCCCCAGCTTTCTCCTTCCTTCCCTCCTATTTCTCTGTTGTTATTTTTGCGCGACCTTAGCGTTGTCATGTCGTATTGTTCATATAGATTTTCAGGATAAACTTTTTTGTTTGAAAAGGGGAACTTCCGAGGAAGTTGTTCCATAACAACGAAATCGTAGGAATTCTGGAAGGGACCAGTTCAAAGGTCCTGCGATAAAGTGGAGTGTTCAACTGGAACATTGTTTTATTAGTTTCGAGGGTTGGTTCTTCCCCATAAGGTATTTTGTTAGCCGTAGGGAAGTTGTAAAACGTTTCACTTAGTATAATAGAGAGCTGATTCGCTTTAAGACTATCAATAATATAAAAAAACCCCAAGAAGTTTTTTATTTTATTGCTATTAAATTTTTGCAGCCCCTTTTGAGTATAAAAATATTTTTTATTTAAACGATATAGATGGAATTATCACACTGAATTATTAATTACCCTCAAAATATTCTTAGGAAGCATTTAAGTTAATATTTTTATCTCGTAACAAGAGTCCCGTTTTTTTTGGCAGTAGCTGAGTTAAAATATGTTGTGCTTAAAGATTTATTATTTTGATTGCTTTATTATGTAGTAGCTACTGAACTTTAAACTACTTATCCATTTTATTAACAAGCTATTACCTCTTGAACTGGATATTTAAAGCATAGTAAAAATATAATTACACTAAAAACAATTATTTTTCAAAATATTCATAACTAAGCTGTGGAAAAAAATGTATCCATCTGCAGTATCTTTCATTTTCCAATTTCCTAAAACAAAAATCAAATTTCCTCTATTTTCAAACCTTTTTAGATACAAAACGTAACAAATATTTCCTCTAATCTCCCCGCCTGTCATTAAAAAAAAACAGTTACTCACATGGATTTTTTCATTGACGAAATTTAAAACAGTGGAAAGGCATTTTCCCATCCAAGCTGTGCAATTTTTCCTTGCTGCAAAGTTACGATTCTGTGCTTTTTCTCTGGGGTGATCTGATTCATTTATTTCCAGGCGACAGATGAAACCATCGTAGGGAAGACAGAAAACATTTCAATAAGTATAACTGGAGGGCTATTCTTTCGTTAATGGTCTTCCAAAGGCTGGCAATCAAAGCACAGACATCAAAAGATTTAGCAACATTTATCGAGAAATTTCCTTTCTTTTATCGCCAATAAAAGGCGCCATCACCTTTTATTGGCGACCGAATCTCTTTTTTATGAGTGTCCGGCGTTCCGTGTTTTGATAAGGTTATAGCTTTTGTATCGGAGAAATGCTTTGGGAAGGCAAAAAAATCCAGAGTCCATTCTTTGACCAGTCATAGACACTGGGGTGATATTTTGTGTTTATTACTCCATACCTCTTTTGTTTGAGAAAGACACCTAACTGAAAGTTTCTCTTCGTAACAAAAGATCATTATTCTGAATTAAGAATTTATTGGACAAATTCCGGGTCATAAATCCTGTTGGATCGTTCCAGGAAAAGTTTTAGGGAATGCCAGATAAAATAAGGTAAGACATTTGTATTTGTAACATTAAGGAGACTACTAAGAATAAAATAATTTTTTAACATCTTTGAATTTCTTTTTGAAGCAAAGATATGGGGAAATGTTAATTGCTTATTTGAAATAATCATGGTGGAAAAGAAAATTAACTATACAGTTTGTAGAAAGGAACCAGAACTGCCTACCTTCTAAGAACTATAAAATCTTTGTTTGCACTTATCTCAACATTATCACATCTCTAAAACAATTGTGGTAAAAAGTTTATTTGTTGAAATATAAAGTTCCTTTTTCGTTTTTGAAGAATAACTAGAAATCTTCACTCCAACTAAAGTTTTAACTTAAAAAAATTCTATGATGTGCGCCAATTGAAAAAAAAAATACAAAATGTAGTCTTGCATTGAAAAAACATATAAAAACTTTTATTAACTTCTTTTTGATTGATTATCGTGATAAGAAATATGATTTTGGGCAAGAAATGTTTTCGTGAGTGTTGATTGCTGTTACGACTTTTCTCCAATCTTATTAAATGTGGTATAAGTCAAGTATTTCTAAGAACAAGAGAAAAATTATCAGAATCAGTGCAACTAAAAATGCTTTAAGTTATGACTTACCCAAAAGGCAATTTTCAACTCCTTTTCATAAAAATGCAAATATTTGTTACAAATGAACTCAACCCCCTTAAACATACTAAGAAGCAGTTGAGTTATGGTATTTAAACTGTCATTACAACACAACAAACTTTCTTCCTCAGGAAAAAAGTATCGCAACACAAGCCAATATTTTTTCCCTTATTTTCCCAACCATTTCAAAGCACCCTGAGTAACAAATTAAAACTTTCCTTAACGGAAAAGGAATAGGAACAAGAACGAAAAAATGAACACCCGGGGACCATTTACTTCAACGATGTTTAATTGCTTCTAATATTTTCATAAACGCTCCCCATAAAAAAAACCGAAGCCCCGAGAAATAATAATTACTTCCCAGTTAATTTTGATTTTGAACTCCCTTCAAAACAGAATTAGATTAACATTCATTCAGTTTCCCAAATTATTTACGACAATTTATGCGCCTTTTTTCACCCCTTCCATTATGAGTTGTTAATTCTATTTGTGCCCACTCGTTCTTTTTAAACCCCCCGAAAGTTTTATTACGTTTCGGCAACTTTTCATTTTTAGCATGGCTATTTTTAGTACCTTGCGCAAATGCAATGCTTTCTTTCCAAGACCAGCCTGGCTGAATAGAGGATTTTTATGACAGTAATACGCATAATTTCCGCCCGTAATTTTATAACGCGATTCTTCCTTTTAAAACGGCACGACCGCCTGTTTAGGGGCGTTAAAATGTTTAGTGAGTTCGCTCCAAAAGAAAGGCTTAAGGGATTTTGTGAACGAGCTTTCGCGCCCTGTCTGGGCGATAAGATTAATCCGCAAGTTTACGGCCCTTGTTCATTAAGGATTTTGTTTTGAAAAATTCCCTATTACCCCCGCCGGGAAGGGAATCTTTGCGAGAAATACTTAACGGTGGGCTTTTCGGTACGGATTGCGCGCCAATAATTCCTTTTAATTGGCGAGAGCTTTGGGTGAAAGCGTGAAAATTGTTCTAAAAAAAAAAAAGGATTTTCAGATGATTTGTGATGGGTGCGTGTGTTTTGAAGAGGAATATTTTTCTGACAGGTTCTTTTTGAGGCGTCGCTGCATTGTTTAGAGTTAACGGTTCTGTGATGTTTTAGAAGTGAAGTGCATTTTGAACGTTTAAAGCAAAGTTTAGAAGATCACAGAATTTATTAGAGGAACAATTATTAATGTTTCTTCATGGAATTAAAGATAATCATAACCGAAAACTATTCATTATTATCGACCTAATTCCCCCTTACCAAAAGAGGTATAAACTGTTCGAGTACTCTTTTCAGTATGAAGGTAGTAAGTTTCTTCCTTCTTTGATCTAAAATAAATACAAATAATTTAAATAAGTAAAGGAACTGTAATTTATCAACTTAAGTATGATATTTTCAGGAACTGTTTTAGATGATGGAACTTCTTCAGCTAGAAGGTTTTCAACGATATTTTATAGTACTAAAATGCCTAGAAACAACGTGAAACTACAAGTTACATCACCTTGTATCTTCGTATATAACTTGGAAATCAAAGTAAACAAAAATGTGTTTTTTTTATCTATCTCAAGAGATGCAGCTCTTGAATGGGCAATTCCCGCAAGCAGAAAAAATGCAGTTTTCCAGTAAAAAAGGTGGAAAAAAGATGAAAAATTCAAAAATCAACAGGAAAAGTTTAAAAACAATTTAGTTAATTCAATATTTTAAAATAAAAATCGACAATCGCTTTGCACTTGTTTCGGATTGAATGACGCCACATGCTGTTTTAAAAAGTAAATAAGCATCGCAATTGAAAAATATCTCTAACTAAAGTATCTCTATCTCTCTATATTAAAAAAAAGTAACAGTCGCCGCCGCCGCCGCTGCCGCTGCCGCCGCTGTTTCAGAAAATCTTCACTTTGACAATTTTGAATTGTCACTATGCAAAAACTATGGAACGGAAATTATTGAAATTTTGCCCATTTGTAGACAAATGTATGAGGGTCCTTTTCGTTCCAATAGCTAATTAATGATATAATTAGTTCTGGAATTATTTAATGTCAAAGTCGAAAATTATTTTTTTCTGCTGCGAGTTCGCCCCCAGCAAAATCTATTCGCAGCAGAAATATGATTTTTTGCAGCCGCATTCTCTTAGATGTGAAGTTTTGCACCTCGTCGCCCTTTTTTCGAATTTCGAATTAGTTTTGGAGTAATTAAGTTTTAAAGTTTCGAAATTTTTGACGGGTTTTCGGTTTTTTCGTTATAAAAGAAAAACTAATCACAGTAGAACTATGATATTTTAAACACACATACAATTATTTTTTTATAAAAATATTGACGTTTTGTTTTTCAAAAAATTCTAATTAGTTTTGGAGTTATTAAGATTCAAAGCTTTAATTTTTTCTTTTCTTTCTGTGGCCGTTCACTAGAGAAACAGGCAAGTTTTATGATGAGTCTAATTTCTTTTATTTTCAACAATGTTTTTTCTACAAAATGGTTGATGATTATTAGTAGACTTGCTGGATATTTTTTAACATTTCGATTAAATTATTGATAAGCTAAAAAAGGAATGTATTTCAGCAACATTTTTGTAGTTAATTTAGGGGAATGATACGAATTAAATTATTTATAAGCAAGAAAGAGGTATTTCCGGTATTACAAGAGGCTTAATTATGTCGAGAAGAGTGTTAGGCTGGATTGTTGAGATGAACAAGCGAGCTCTGCTCGCTAAGATCGCGAAGCGATCTGAAAAGAACAGCGAAGCAGTTACGGGGGTTGGTGAGCGATAGCGAGCAGGGGGCAGGCCCCCTAGTCAAATAAAAAAATAAACTAAAAATGCTGGAATTTCTCATTTTTAAGCGTAAAATATTGACTTAGTCTTATGTGTGTATGTTCATCAAGACATACTTTTATTATTCAATACAGTTATTTATGTTATGAAAAATCCATAATTTATTTTTTTGATAACTTGGATTCAAATTAGAAACACCGAGCACAAGCTAACGCGTTTTTGATCAATATTTAAATATTTTACAATTATTTCATAAAAAGTTAGTGTTAAAAGCATTTAAATTGAATAACTTAATTAAATTATAATAAAAAAAAGAAACATTTTCCCTAATTCCTTTTTAAGTTTAAATCCTTCTAAAATTAAAAATCCGAATAAAAATTCTAATTTCAGTATAAAAACACATATCAGATACATTAATAAAAACTTTTATTATAATATTATTTCACTATGAGATAATTTTAGCCTAAACAATTACTAGATTCATCACAAAAAAAATTAAAAGGAGTTTTCCTACAAATATAGCAACTTGATAAGAAGTCATCTATATCAATTAAAATATTTGTTATGAGTCGATAAGAACAAGAACCGCCCACATGCTTACTCCAATGAAAATAACTCCCACGAGCAAAATATCTTTTCTTTAAAGTAATTAATTTTCAATAAAAAAGCTAAAGTCCTCGATGTGCTACTATCAAAAACATAATTATCGTACTGGAATTTGGTACATTGGTTAGATGAAAAATTATTACTGTTTAAATAACTTTATATAAAAAATGATATAAATAATTCTTTATTCCTATTGTGCATAGTTTATGGTTGATTTCTTTAAAAAATCGCATGCGTTAGTTTTTAAGCTATTTTTGTTGTTGCAGAGCTTTTATTTTTAAGAGAAGTGTGTAAGACACTTTTTGCGTAGGGTTTCTATTTTTAATAGATATTAAACATTTTTCTTTTGATATCAATTAGGTATTTTTCAAATGATTTACTTTTATATCCATTATAAAATAAAACATACTTAGCTATAATGGCTAGACTTTTTTTCACTTTATAAAATAATGAGAATAATTCCTCTTGAGACAGTTTCTTTTTACTCAGGCGGGCGGATTAAATATGACACTAAACGAATATCACCTACTCAAATAGCAGAGAATTAAAATTTTTTGTTTGTGATACATAAATCATACTATATTGTTTGTCACTTTTTTCTATTTCAGAAATTACTCCAAGCTATTTCAGTTATTATTTTTTTACTGACTACTTAGAAATTAAATTTAAAATAAAACAAACATAGTTTTGGCGAGGAACACTTTCATCTGAACAACTATCTCCTTTGAAATATTTTCACATTCAGAAAAAATAATCTACTATAGTTTCCAAAAAATACTGAACTTAAGTATCTTATCTCGATGATATATTTAGAGAAGAATAATTTAAAGCATAAAAGCGTATATTTGGTTATTAAAATTTTGGAATAAATAATTTTTATTAAGAGACTCTTAATTTCTATTCTCAAAACAAATCTTACAGTTTTACACGAAGGACATACCCTATAACCATTAAGGATCGTTTATCATCAACTTTTTTTTGTAATGTCTTGTTATAATTTCCAACTCTAACATTTTCAAAAGTGTATATTTATCTCTCAAACAGAGCGCCAGTTTTTCAAATTAACTCGAGACATGAGCCAGTATAGCATCGCACTTTTAAGACTAGTCGAATTAAATTAAAGTAAGCAGTATTTCCTTTACAATTAAGCATCCATCTCCTCTTAAGGACAACTCAAAGAGATAAAAGCTAATTTCCAGAAGCATATATCACGAGGGAATGGGGATCACCTTGAGAAAGAATTAATTGCTTTTCAGTGCGCGTTCTGAAGGGAGGTTTCATACATGGCGATGTCGGGGGTTAAGTGCCTTGTTTTGTGTCACATAACGTAGCTTGTAAAGTGTCACCCCGTTTTAAGACAACCTCTTGGTAATGAATCGTCTTTCTGTTAACTCTTTGGTAGGTATCTTTTCTGTAATGAAAGTTCTTTTTTTTCCGTTAATTTTAACTAAACGCGATGTATTAACTTGTCTTTTGGATAAACCTTGTTTTTTTTTTTTGGATTTAAGATCCAAAGCTTGAATGAAAAGTAGGGTCCTTATAATAATTACGCAATAAAAACTGAATTTTCCGTAGTTGATTTTTTTTTATATCCTTAATGCATATCCTAACTTGTTTTTAATATAAACGTGTATAGGAGCAATCCATTAAACGATGAATACCTATCCTTTTTTAAAACATGGTATGACAAACCTTTAGTGTTTATTTAAAATGTTAAAACCTCCTTCTTGGTTAAATTGGTGTGATCAACACAATAATGGAAACATAAACGACATGGCATTAAAAACCTTCAGATCTAATGTGGAGAAGTATTACTATTACTCTCATGGTTTAAAATAGTTGGAATAGTTAAAATAGTTGTAAGAGAATAAAATATGGCCAGTTCCAAATAAGTGTTAAAACAGTTTATAGGTTTTTAAATCAATGAATTGCTCAACATGCTTATGAAAAATAATACGCTGGTTTACACAAAGCAAAACTGTTTAAACATAATTTTGAAAAATAAACTACTTTATTCCTAGGTAATGAAATCATTAAAATACTAGTATTTGAGTCAAGTTTGCTCCATTTTCAAGACATATTATGCTATGCTACCAAGAGTACCAAGTACTAATAGCGCGTCGATGTTTTCTACGTGTAAAGGTAGTGTAAGTGCTAAAAAATTTTCGTAACTTGAAGGCATCTATGGTATTTCCTTATTAGATATTCTGTTAGTTGGATATACTCATTTCTACATGACTATTCACTATTTAAAACGGAAACATTGAACCTTAAGCTTCGATTCGGAACCATGAGCCTGTGAAAATCTCAATATTTTTTTTTCTAAATAGATATTATATTTTTAGTTCCTTTGGGTTAAAACAACAATTTCTTAACTTATTTGTAAAAAAAACGTTTTGTCAACAGTTTCAAAGCAATATGTCGAGTAAAAAACATTTAAGTAATTTCATGCTTTTGAAATTGTTTTCAAAGCTTCAGAAAAACATTTAAAACTTTTATAAGAACTTTTACTCTAGTTCATATAGATATCATATAATGGTCATATGGGATCACGAAGATTGAAAGTCCATTTGTTTTCGGATAATAATAGCGCTTGCAGGTCACGTAAACTTTCTCAGACCGATCCGCGTATTGATAGAATGGATGGCATTTATCATCAACCACACAAGTTCCTCTAACCATCCCATCTCTCTTTGACGATATCGTCAGGTATGTCTTTTTTTATATGGGAAGAATAAATGGAATTCACTCAAGCAAGGAAAGAGGGATTTAAGAACCATTCCTACCATTAATTTCTTTCAAGAGCTTTCTTTCAAATTCATCCTTCTCGCAATACAACAGAAGAAACAAATTTTAACCAGTTCCATTAATACCAAATGTGCCGAATGAAGTATTTCGGAGGTATACCCAACTAAGACTTGATAAGCCCAGCGATTGGAGCTGATACACTTCAAGGAAAAGAGAAGCTATACATGCACAAGGCTCTGAGCGAGTGTGTGGCATTCTGTGGGAGAAAAAATATAAGAGAAGAGATCAAAAGATCAGAGAAACTAGAAAGAAAATAATAAGAAGCAGAATGGAAGAAATGCCACATCTTATATCACTGTGAGAAGGTAGAAAAGAACAAAGCGTGGCTACAGTGTTTTGTGGTTTGAGTTAGCATTAGACGAGATCATTTTTGGAGACGTCGATTCTTTCGGTTTAGTCTGTGTTTTTCTTACCTTTCATGCATTCATAAAATCATGACTAGTGAAGAAATTAAATTATTAGGATGAAGTTATATCTATATTAAGAAAACCTGTGATATTTTTATGTTTTTGTTTTATAAGAAGGCAATTTAGCAAATAGCTCTCAGATATCATAAAAATTGTATTATATTTCTTGCAGATAATAATAAAATAATAGTCATAACAGTTTATTTTACATAAATGAGCTGTTACTTATAAGAAGGAAATATAAAAATATATATTTGTAACTTGCGGTAGAAAGGGCAATGTGATAAATATTCATTGATAAATTTCCTTGAACTTCATTGCCCGCCTCAATTGCTCGTTCATATTGCCCTCCTCAACTTCGGACATTATTAATAACGCCCGATTTATCACTTTGTCCTTACACAGAAACACCCATTTAGATGATTAGGGGACATCCATAAACTACGTGAGGTGTTTTTTCCAAATTCTGGACCCCTCCCTCCCCCTTCGTGAGATTTTGCTGGATCCCCCCTCTCCCTCCACGGGAGATTTTCTCAATCACTTTTAAACAAATAAATTTCTTTGAAAGGCCTTTTTTCAGTTTTCCTTTTTTCACTTTCAAAAGTTTAGATACCAGTAAGAGTGTTTAAATCAAAAACATGCTCTTGATAACTCCGCTGTTTTGACTAATCTGCTCCTTTTTTCTGAAGTTGTGCTAAAAAATATAAAAGAAAAAACTTATATTTTCATAACTAAAAGTTGACGTGAGATTTTAATTGACTCCCCCCTCCCCCCAGATGAGATTTGGTAAGATTTTGCTAGACCCCTCCTCCCTCTTTATAACCTCACTTAATTTATGGATGTCCCCTTAAGGAAACTTACATATAATACAATTATAAATTTAACAAAAATATATCGCTAGGTAACTTTTCAAGTACAGGTTATTAAATTTTTTGACTGTGAATAATTTTTTCTGAATTCTTTGGCGATTCAAAATAATTTATGTTTCTATAAGCGTTTGGTTGTTTTCAAATAAGCGAATCGTCGAATTAAATTAAAATAAAACTACCATGAATATCGTGGGACATTGATCAGTGAAATTTAGGTAAATATAATATTGTATCACATTAGGGTGGTCCTAATTTTTCAAACTCTGAATTTCTTTGGTCGCAACCCCCAACTTTTTTCCTTTAGGTATGAAATGAAAGTATACCAAATATCTTCCCGATATTTTAATATTAACACGTGCCGCATCGCGATTGAAGTTAGACTACGATAAAGGCGCAGAACTACGTAACACTCTTAGAGGAAAGCGGGCTCCCCTCGCTTTCTCTCCCGCATGACAGTAGACCTTAGGGACGGTGCTCGGGCGTTTTAAAAAATGAGCACTTTAAAGGCGGGATCTTCATGGATTTTATAATAAACTTGAATGCATCCTACACTACGGTTATTTAGGGTAATAAAACGTAAACATAAAGTGCAAATCATTATTATAAGTGAACAACAATGGAGAATTTAAGGTAAAGTGGAGGATCTTCGAATGAGGGTTGTGAGAAGACATTGCAGCAGCTATTTATGGTTTACTAGTTGATTATGACATATTGGACACAATCAAAGCCTTGTGCTGTGACACCAGTGCATCCAGTACGGGAATTAAGAACGGTGCAAAAATCTTGGGATCTTATCGATAAACCAAAGTACTCATCAAAGTACAAAACACCAACCGAGAGATAACTACCGAGAGCTCCGAAAGTTGACAATAGCATTTTTAGGTTATCAAGAAGTAAAAATAATTAAATTTAGACAACCTAGTGCTTTCCATCATGCAAGATGGATGTCTAAAGCAATTTATTGCTTGAAGATGTTTATTTTTAGAAATTAGTTTAATTTAATTTGGATAATCAAACTACAAGGATTAAAAGATATGAGTATTTATTGTTAAGTTATACATTAGGGCTTGGTTTGATGCGCAAATTGGCTCACAATACCCCCTTTTAAGGTTTGAAATTCTTGAGGGACCTGTTTTTCTACAGAGAAATAAAAAAAAATATATCTATAGCAATAACAAAGAAAATGATTAGTCATGGATAGTATCTTACCGAGGAGACAGTTGTCTTAGCCTTTTTTGATGAGACTTTCCCCACACAGCAAAGAGCTTCGATGGCCAAAGAGTTTAAAGAGAAAGAATCCACCAATGTATCAAAGCGTTGCAAATTAGTTAGTTATTTTAAATTAGTTTAAAAAGTTGCAATTAATTAATAACTCTCAAAGAAAAATCTAGCCGATTTTGTGTCAAAAAAACGAACCTCAAAATTTTTCAGACTTAAGTTATTTATTTATTATAGGGATCCTTTAACGGTGGAACCCGTGTGAAGATTATCAGGAAGGTTTTAAGTCGTTAATAACTTGTTTGTTGTAAATGATGCTGCAGAAAGCGGAATCAAGATAATTGAAGAATAAAGAGTATTTTAACGCATAATGAGGAGCAAAAACAATACCTTTTAAAAACCGTCAAAGACTATAACGGTCAATATTCTTCATGTTCGAAGCATTCTCGGTCAAAAAAGTATTGAAGTATATTTAATAATATTTTTTAGTAAATTTTGTGATTTTTCAAAGTTTTGAGAATTTTGATGTTTTTTTCAGATTTTCACCCTTTTTGCGGCACGTGTTAATATGTATGGATTCGGATAAAATTTTTACCAGTTATTTACTACCCCATAAGGAAAAAAGTTAGGGGGTGCGACTTAAGAAATTCCGAAAAAAAAAATTTACCATTACACTTAGGACCACCCTAGTATCACATGTTTCAAAAGCCATTTTAGCCTCATGAATTGGTCTAAATATAAGCTTTAGATCTATCAAAACGATTTCAACTGTATCTTTTATGAGTAAATTCCTTCCGTGTACTCATGTTACTATACTGGAATGTTAAAATATTATTTACCACTTGAATTGGGATTGAATTGGTATTGGACACCACTTGAATATGAATATTGAAACTCTTGACCCTAAAATATCTATAGATTCCATTAACCCTTTTAGCATCATTGACCCTCTGGATTTCAATATTAATTCCATTCGAGAACCATGTTCTAGTGACACATTTCCATGGTTTAGCTCTTAGATTACTGTTGGGGAAACGTCCCTCTGAAGTCAGATCTCAAGTATTAAAATATTTTAACGAAGCTGGGATTCATAATATCGCCTAAGCATTCGAGATGGGGGGGGGAGGCTGTGAACATGATTGAATAAATGTCCTCACTCTGCTTTTATTAACAGCCTCCATGAGTTATATGAATTGGACGAGACTGTTTGGAGAAGGAAATTAGCACTCCATACCATTTGTGGATGTACTGGAGCAAATAGTATAGTCAATAATATACTGAATAAATAGTATAGTCATAACGGAATAAATGGAGGCAAAAGTCAGATTATAGTAAATTGGAATCAAAGCAATGTCAGGTATTTAAGGCTTTCACTTAATTTTGATGCATTTTGTTTAATACATGTTTTTTTTTTGAACTGAGAAAACTTAAGTCAATATTAAAATTAAATTAAAATATTAAATCACGTGACTGACTGTTTGATCCAAACTTTTCAATGAAGAAATTCAAACTAACAAATAATAGCTCGTTTATGATCACGTTAAAGCCTCAAACACCTTTTGAATTACGTATATTGGAGATGTTTAAGTAAAGAGTGTAACTAACACCTCTAAAACATCATTCTTGGGGCAAAATGCATAAATCAACCATTTATACCCCTAGGATACAATGCGATCTGACGCGCTCACCAAACACCATATATGGGAAAATGGCTGCTCAGGTATATAGTGAACTATTAGAGCGATCCACCGACAATGGGCAATCTATGAGATGCGTCGTCGGGGGCTGATATTACCGGGTTCGTGTGAGTGATATGGGAGTTGTGTGTCCGCGTCACGCTGCGGTAATAGGTGCCATCTGCATGCATGGCCTGAGAGGAAACGGAGCTATGGATGGGCATAAGCAGTGAAAAGCTGATTCGGGGGATCTGAATACATAGCGAGAGAGGATGGGAGGGTTTATTAGAATTAGTAGTAGGGACACAGTGGTAAGCGCATATGCATTGTGCAGTGGGGTTTGGGTAATACAGATGAATCAATGGGGGCACGCTTTCATAAACTATCTTATTTGTTATAGTCCTCATTGAGAAAGACTGTTTTTTATGTAAAGTGATTATAATTTTTGTGTAGATTTCATTTTTAGATATTTCATTTTATAGTCTTTATTTATAATTCTTCTTATTGTATTTCATACGCTTGTATGATTCAAGTAATTAAAGATAAATAATCAAGAGTTTTCAAGAAATCCCGTAACTAATGTAATAATAATTGATGAATCTCGTGAGTGGGTAAAAAAGGGGTGTTTGGAGATTCATACAGTAGTGATACCAATTCAATACAAAATTTTTATTTAGGATTTTTTTTGCAGACATACATGTGTACAATTAAGAATTATTATTTATTAATACCTCTATATCTATCTGTAGGAAAAAAGTGATAGATATTTTCTTGTAAATTCAGATTTACTTAGGTTTTATTTTGTTTAGCATATTGTGATTGATTTTATGAGTAATTCTTAGAGTTGTGGTTTTTCAAATAGATGTTTTTTCGCAATATTCTGAACATTTCATAACACTGAAAAGTAGCAATTACATGATACATAAATTTAAATCCACACTGATTATAAAATAAATTTATTTCTAAAATGGGATGTAATATATTTATAATTAAACTGTACTTCCCTTCCTAGATTCTGGTCATTGAGAAAACTTTACTAACGTTTTTAATTGAAAGTGACTATAATTTAAATTATAAAGTATTTGATTAGGAAGTTTAAACTTTCATTGCAGATATCTGTGTTACATCCCGTCAAACTATCATGTTTGAGATAGTATAATGAAGTAAGTGTATTGAGGCTCTGCCAAAACTACTCTTTTCATTTAAAAGTGTTGCGCTCTTCCAATTATTCAAGGAGAATCATTAGACTTAAGAATTCTCGAGTGGTTTTCAGAAGTCAACTGAATAGAATATGCTAACCGCCAAACTGGCAAGCGAATACTCTAATTCAAGAGTGGAATTACATTTTAAATTTAAATTAAGTTTCATTATAGAACTCGACGCAAACACCTCTTATCGAAGGAGTTTATGTTAATTTAAACCGGCCATTACAGTTAAATATTAAATAACATACCCTATAAAAGTTACAAACTGCCTCTTTTAAATCACTTTTAGTGAAAAAAAAGGTTCTTTATGTACCAATCTGTTAATTAAAGGACCCCAAGGATAACAATTAGAAACTTAGTTCAGACAAATACGCAGTAATTATAATAGATTTATTAGATGGAATTATACTTATTGTTTCTAGGAATTCTTCCATTACAAAGAAAATTGAAAAATGTAATTATTTACATATTTTCTTAAAAGCTTACACTGCTATTTGATTGAACTAAGTTTTGCTCCATTAATTTGTGTTAACTTGTGAAAATAATAAACCATAAGTTAGATGTGTAATTAGTTAATTCCACCTAAATTCACTACTTTAGTGCAGCGGTTATGTCATCATTGAGATATTTGTAACAAATCTATGGAAAGAAAATCCAAAAGGAATTTTATCTAATGAACAAATAATTTATAAGATTTTCAATTTCGTTGAATTCAATAAGATACTGACGTATTAAAGTGAAAATTATTTAAAACTTGTTTGCTTGTAAAGTAAAACTTAAATTGGTTTCCTTCCTAATCTTAAAAATTCAAAAATATTAATACCTTTTTATAGAATTTACCAATTAGAATTAATAACAATCTTGCAATAAACATTAATATATAAAATGCTGTACAATACACACACGTCTAATAGTTTACGTTGCATACAAGCCTTAGAATAATAATATAACAAACTTATGAATTAATCTTTATATTCTGTAACTTTCAACTAATTCTTCTTTCCTTAATGGCCCTTTTCTTACATTTAAATAAATCTATTGCACACACAAAAGTTAAAATTTTGAACTTAATTATAAATATTCCCATTTCAAAAGTAAGTTTTGTAATATGTATCAACAATCTGTAGTACTACATATTACTATCGTTATCAATATTTTTATTATTTCATTAAATTGTTCAAAACCCAAAAATTTTTTAGAAAAGAAATTAAATTTAGTTAAAGCATGCAAAGACTTAAAATAAAAATGAATAAACCAAAATCCAAAGATAACAGCTACAGATTTTAGCCAGTATTTATTTCTAAAGGTCACATCCCATGATGGAAACTTTATATTAGTTACTTTTTAACTCTTCTTACATCTAAACTGAAACTATATATTTGTTTAGGATTAACAAGTCAGAATAGATTTTTCGGTCTTTTCATCTAAATGAAAAAAAAAGACCATAAATTTAATTTCGTAGTATTTTGGAAGGAAAATCCTTGTTTGACTAATTGCGCTTCTCTACTCCGAAATTTCAGAAAACAAACATTCTCGTCGGGCTATGAGGAGTTAAATTTGCATTCTTCTCAGAACACTTAATGACGAACAAAACGGCTGCTATGCTTTTAATGAGGCCAGATTCAGGTGATGTATTTTCGTCTGCAATAAAAATGCGTTCTCGGATGTTCGATTTTAATGACTTCATTGTATCTAGAGAGGGGAAAAAAAAGATGCCACGCAATGTAAAGTTCGAGGACGTTTTAAGATAAAATTTTCTCCCATTTTCTTCCATAAAAAAAGAATATTCTTTCCGGCCTAATAGCTTATTTGTTCTATAATGTCGTTTGCATGATTTACGCTTGCATGCATTTTTAAAGGGTGCGTTTTGTAGAAGCACGATAGAAATGAAGTGTATTGAGGAGAATGATTTTTTTTGTGTGTGGATTTCATAGGTGGATCCGCACTTGAGGAGGAAATCGATATTTCAGTTTAAGTTTGGTGCTTGATATGAGGGACCGACTGCTACTTTATCATGTAAATGCAGCTTTATGTATTGGACTACTTAGCCGTTTCTATTAAAGGGAAATAAGGTTTGAGTAATGCGTTTAGCTAAGTATTAAAAAAATTATTGAGGGTGCTCATGAAGTAACAATCTAAAAGTTTAATGCATAATTTAGATAGGATTTCGTTCTTGTATTTGAAAACGTTTATTCTTACTTTTACATTTAACGGTTTTAACCGATTGCGATTTTATGCACTTAAACTTAACCATTTTCAGGCCTTTACATTTCCTTAGTCATTGAAAAATTTCCGCACTCCTCTTACAGGGCCACAACAAGATTTAGTTAGGTTTGATCCTCAATTATTCTTCTCACAATAATTACTTTGAAGCATCTGAGGTTAAATGTGACAACTTTTTAGTAGATTGAGAGGTAGGATTTTAATCTCAGTGCATGAGAGTGTTACTTTAAAAAAGAGGAAGTGGGGGGGGGGGTGCTTCCCGAAAAAGATGTTTTGAAATTTGATTCTTAAAATAGCTTTCAATTCGTTTTTTAGTCCACAAATAGATTAAAGTGACTCAAGGTTTTCCTTACTTACCTTTTGCTTTAATTATCGAGTTGAGAATTTTTACCAATTGCTCTATTTGTTCCTTTTACAAACCTGGTAAAGACAACATACCGTTTGTAAAAATTATAACATATACTATTTAATAATTTTATTAAACGTAAAATTTACATGTAAATTAAAAATTTTTTAGGGACTCTGCACTAAAAATAGAATTGCTAGAAGATGAATAAATAATATGTTGCCAAAAGGATATTATTATATTGTAAAGTTTTACAGCCCAGGCTTATTGGGAAGTTTCTGAAAATTGAATCCCAAGATTCCCAACCGATATACACATATAAACCAAAATGAATATCATAAAAGCATTTAGTAATGATATGAGACTAAATAGTTCTAATAAAAACTTTTACTCCGTCCCTTGATGCAACTATATCGAAATGGAGAGCTATTTGAAAGGTTTCCCAGTCGTTTATGGTTCATGCATCAGTTAAGTGTAGTTTCAAACTGCCAACATCAGTTTTCATACCATCTAAGTTTAATATAATTTTCAATACCACCATTCACTAAGATTATCAGTGGCAAGGCTTTTCATTGTGATGCTTTTCTATTCAATTAACAAAGGATGTGACTTAAGGTTTCTAATACTCAGATGAAGTCATTCACGAATAATAGACTAGGATATTAATATTCATATTTATTAACATTATTTATAGTTTTAAAAATGCACAATGAGGTGGAATATATTAAGTTTAAAACACTTTCTTCTATGCGTTCTTTCTACTCTGATATATTTAAAATTAATAAATATTGCGTTCACATGTAAACGCAATATTTATTAATTAATTCATTATAGAGTAAGGACACTAGTTTTGGATATGCTTTAGCTTTTGAGCTGATTGCGGTTAGTGGGGGATTGAAGAAAGTGTTTGTGTTACTACAGCATATTAAAGTAACCCTTGGCTTAACCTCAAGGGCATTACATTTACAGTAACTTCAGTTAAATACGTTTTTTTTCTATCAAAAGGTAAATAGTGTTATTTGATCCGACATTATACTCCCGGTAGTAGTTGAGAATCAAGTAGAGAAAAACAATATCCTTTAAAACATATTGTTAGAAACAGTACAAGGATTATATAAATACATGGGGCATAAAAATATAACAATCCACAAATAAAATATACAATGATGTGATCCGAAACTAGTAGAGGACTAAATAGACTATAGAGGATCGGAAGTCATAATACATACATAATATAATCCTAATGCATTTAAATTTACGAAATTCATGTTTTTAAAAACCAAAACTACATAAATTTTGCTTACAGTCAGGAGAGTCAAATATATGGTGCATCATAAAACCTCTGCGTACCATCGTTTTGATGGCATTTAATTTTATAGGAAGCTTAGAATTATCATTCAGCACCCTTCTGCTCAAACCTTGACCAATTTTTTGGCCAAATCTTCCAAACTTTAAATTTCAGTAAAAAAAACCCCAACCGAATCCCGTTTCTTAACAAGTTCTCTGACTCAGAATAGAGAAAAATGACGTTTTGGAACAAAAGTTCAAATTGCTTTTGGAAAAAAAAATACGTGACCCAGAGGGAAGTGTTTATATATTAGAAATAATATTAGAAAATGAAATGTACTAAAATTAATAAATGTTTTTGACACTTAAAAAAAAAAAAACCATTTTTTTCAAATAATCCAAATATAAAGGAAAGCAAAAAGATTTTTTTTCCCATTCATTACTTTTTATATTTTTGATTAGATTCAATATTTTTTTTCTAGATTTACGATTAAGTCACTTGTGGGGCAAAAGATCTTAAGAATTTATTTAAAAAATATTGCAATTTCTCTTAGGATATTATTACTATCGCAATTAGTATTGGAGAAAATTTAGCTAACTATTCAAGCTATTCAACTATCAAACATTCCCATCTTTTGGAATTTTTTTGGGGAAAAAAGAGACTTTTTACACCCATCTATATTTACTGAACTACTTTATATGAGTGTGATATAATTTTCTGCACAGTAGGGGAGACTGGGGACAATTGTAACACGGGTCAATTGTAACACTTCGTATTCCTGGAAAAGTATAGATGCCAAGCTGTTACAAAGGTAACAGCATGTGCAAGGCTTGTAAACAAATAATGTCCGAGAGCGCCAAGACTGGCAGTTAAGGTATAATAGTGTACGTGAGAAAAGAGTGTTTTCCGAGCGTAAAAGTAAATTTTTCCTTTTGAGTGAAATTTTTTCTCCTGCACTACAGGTATGTAGCACAAAATAACTTTTTATACAAAATGAACCTACATTTATCATAGTTATATTCTGTTTAGTTTTAAGTTAATATTGTTTTTAGTTTTTTTGGAAAACGAGGGTTAAATTAAAAATGGACACATGGGGTCAAATGTAACACTAATTCGGGGGCGAATGTAACATGTGAAAATTGACTTTTGGATGCCGAGATCTCGTACAAGGACAACTAAAAGGGGTCAGATTAGTCAGGAAAGAATGGAGGAAGCAGCTTCTGAGGTTTGGGAGTCTGGAAAGTCAGTGAGAAGTGTTGTTTGTGAGCACGGTATTTGTTATGGGCCGTTATACAGATTCTGTCAGAAAAAATGAAAACCCTAAAGTGGGTTATAATTAATTTATGTTATCGGCACGGGATCTTAGAAAATTGTTACCAGCAATCACCTGTATCACCTACACAATCTCGTAATAAAAGATAACCAGATTCGCTGCCATCACCACAAATATCAAAATGCTCACCACAGGCTGTTCTCCCAATACCAAAAGTGGTACAAAATGACAATGCAACTATAAAAAAGGAAACTCAAGGAGAGAGAGCCCCATCTGCACCTATAAACCCAGTGTAAAAGAGAAGAAGTCTACACAAAAAAGAAATTTAAATATTCAGATTGTGAAACCTCATCAGACGATGAATATTTGTGTGTTGTTTCCATGGACAATTTCAAAAACAATCGCCCCAGTGAAAAATGGGTTCAGTGTGTTTCGTACAAAATATATTGCTAAAAAATTTGTATAATTTTCCGTATTTCTTATGAAAATGTGTTGTGTTACAATTGACCCTTGTATGTGTTACAATCGACCCGACTTCAAGGGTCGATTGTAACAATATTCTTTGGCATATTTTTTATTTACTATATTGTAATGCATGTTCACAGGACAGTTTTCATAACGCAATTGTAATTGGGAAGTTTCAACCTATTTTCATACCAATTTTCATAACTCTAACATAAGAAATGGCTTGGCTGGAGATCAATTTGTAAATTTTGTTACAATTGTCGCCAGTCTCCCCTATATACATCATTTTCTAAAATTAACTTTTAAAATTTTGTGTAGTACCTACTTGTATAATTAATCAAAATATTCTTAAAAATAGTGTAGCAATAGTTTTTTTTACTGTAGATTTTGTTTACAAATATTGATTAAACATAAACAACCGCACGTAGTTTTCTTCCTTTTTTACCCATGTATAAATTTTTTTATTAATTTTATTCATAAGTAACACTTTATACAAGTATTTACTAAATCTTAAGGGATGGTTTATTGAAGTAATATGTATTAAAAATAAATTATTAAAAATAATAAAGGTGGATTAAAACACTCATAAAATACATGATGAACTCACACTATACTACAATAGAAAATTAAATAATGATAAGGGGTAGTAATGTGAAATTGTTCAAACTCTAAAACATTTTATCCCCTAAAATCCCTTTTTATTAAAAAATTACAAATATTTAAGCGTTTTAAAAAATAACCATAGAAAATAATTGATGGATTGAATATTTAGTACTTGAATTATGTTCTTTCACACACACACACGCTTAAAAATGTTTAATAACATTTATAAATAAAAAAATATCACTATGTATAGGAATTCAAACCCTCTAGAAAAATTTTAATCGCCAGTTAGAAGAAGGGAACTTATTAATAAGTCCAAAAACGAAGTTTTGAGAATTTGAAAATTGTATAAGTAATGGAATTTTTATCCTATAGCCACCAAATTTGTACAGGAAATTCATGACACTGTTAAGAATACAGAACAATCATCTAAAAAAATTATAAGTGTATTAAACAAATGTTTTACAGTTAAAAAAAGAGGATGGACTTATTCCTTTCTTCAACCTTATGAAATTTTAGCTGTGAACAAAAATCTTAAAAACTACTTAAATTGACAATTAAATTATATTTCTGCTTAGTTCAAAGTACAAAAGTGAAAGATAGAAACCCTAAGATGAATAAAATTAAAAATTATTATAAAACTGCGTCATTAAGGCGCTATCAATGGAGTAAGTGAATATCAATGGAGTCAAACATTCATTGGTTAAAAAAATGAAAAAACACTTTTAAATTCAAATCAAAATTTATTTTGGCTCAGTTTACAGGCCAAAGAATAAGAAAATAAAGACAAATTAAGTTTAATTTCAAATTTAATAAAAAAAATACAATGAATGGACATTGATATCGTAAATTCAAGGGGCTATATCTGCCGATAGGGGGTAGCTATTTTTTTTCCTCTTCACACTCATGTGTAAAAAGAAGCTTGGAGATTTTTTTGCGCTCAAAAAGTCAATTTGTCATTTTTTGGACTTATTCCCTTCTTCTAACTGACGATTCAATTTATTAGTAAGGTCTTAAAAACCGTATATAGAATTACAAAAAAAACTTTACATTAAACACCTTTAAAAAAAACAGTTACCCACATTATTATTTCTAAATTGAATATTTTCATGTCATAAAAATAAGAAATTCTATATTATAAGCAAATTTTCATGAGAAAACTAAATTCACAAAAAAAAAATTACTGTACAGGTACACCCTAAATAAACCCCAGCAAACCAAAAACGACCAACCAAACAACAAAGGTGATCCACAATTTTGAACATACCACCCTTAACATCTGTTTCAGCTCAAAACCCATACACAGCATCCCCATCATATCATCCCATCCCCGCAATAGAGAGCCATCTCCACGATTCCCCAGAGCGCCAGCAGATGGCGCTGATTCGCAATGCGATTAGCGTGGGAAAGCCTCGGCTGCATCTCGCCGGTGCTCCGGAATCCTCCGAGCAGTTGATCCCTGCTTTTCGCCGGCGCCGAGAACTCCCGAGCGCCTCTCAGTTCCTCTGGATCGAGGTCGTGAACCGAAGAGCGGCGATTCGTGATCGGTTCCGATACCGAGTGGTTCCGAGTCACTAGAGGGATCGGGTTAGCGAAAGAGTGTTTTCGTCGCGTTTGGATATTTTGAAAGCGATGATCTGTTTGCTAAGTTTGGTGCGTGCGGTGGTTGGAAAGTGTGTTTTGGCTGTAACTTGTGGATATTTGATATGACGGGATTAAACTGAGTGAGATTGTTTTTGCTGTTATTCTTACTAAAAAAAGGGATCGATGAATCCCGCTTGTGTACAAAAAATTAGTGTGTATGTACTCTGATTAGAGTACTTGATGATCTCTAAATACATATGCATGATGGATTATTAAAATCTACAATTTACTGACAATCGTTTTGCGCTACATTCCTGTTTCTGAAAGTTACAAACGCTGTTTCGTGTATTTACTTATGATTCTCGGCTTAAACTATACATCGCGTGCTGTGTGTGGATAACATTTGCGATAGTTGGTGGAGAAGAAAATAGGAATTTAGTCACAAAAACATTAGATGTAGAGGAAAAACTCACATTGCTTCGATAAAAAGGGAATGCTTGTTTGTTACTAAATATAAGTTCAGTAGTTACGTATGCATTGAGTTGAAATATTTAGTAATTATGGTTTTGTTTAGTAAAACTAAACGCGGGTGAAAAATCAATAGCATTCCATCTTGAGATTTCTATCAGTAATTTTGAAAGGATAATATTCACTGTTATTCAATATTCACTGACATAAAACATCAGAAGAAAGCTCAAATCACTTACAAGAAACCAGCTGGTTTCAATAAATTTCACTTTTTACCGCATTGTGTAACAGTGAAATCGCTTCATCATCGATGTCAAAGTGAGTGGTTTACATGAAAGAGTTCCCTGGAATACTTTAAAAGGTTCAATTACACTGGATTTAGAATATTACACTTCATAAAGTAATCTGGAGTACAATTGAAGTGAGTTTAATTGTCAGATATAAACATGATCAAGCAGTGTGCCAATTGTTAAAAGGACAATTTCTCTCTTAATGGATCTTTAGAATTACTTGGACTGTATAAAACACCTCACTGTTTATCTTATGTGAATTCGTGGGTTAAACCTAACTATTGAACACATACTCAAAGGATTGTATTTGTGCTCGACAGCGATCATTTTCAGAGTATACTGTCGTATTATAGGAGTATAATATCGATTAGAAGACACATAAGCCGGATTTTGGTTCATAGGATGCTTTCGATCGCAGAAGAAACAGTGTCCGGTTGGTAGGAGGGTGGGTTTGAGCGGGCCGTGGGCCATGTTATGAGGGTCGGCCGTCCAGCGTGGCCGACTACGAGTGCGAGTGTTGGCGCACGGACCCCTCCCTGTCGGCTGGGGGGGTCCCGGCCGCCATCAGCACGCCCCCATGCGTGCTGGAGATGACCCTCGACGCCAAACCCAAAAAGAAGCCGAAGAAGAAGAAGCCGAGGGGAGGGTCGCCGGGGCGGTGCCGGCGCTGCTGCGGCCGCCTCGCCGCCTTCCTGTTCTCGCACGTGGGGCTGTGCGCCCTGGTCATCGGCTACAGCGTGATGGGCGCCTTCGCCTTCCGCGCCCTCGAGGCCCCTTACGAGGAGCAGAAGGCCGGCCAGGTGGGCAGGCTGCGGCAGGACACGGTGCGCAGGCTGTGGGAGATCACCGACAAGCTCAACGTGCTCTACAAGGACAACTGGACTGAGCTGGTGGAGGCCGAGGTGCGCAGGTTTCAGAAGGACCTCATTGTGGCCGTCAAGGAGGGCTACGACGGAAAGGAAGGTCACGGACAGCAGTGGTCCTTCTCGGGCGCCTTCCTCTACTCCCTCACCGTCATCACTACCATAGGTGAGTAGGATGTCCATCTATTCTTCTAGCTGATATGAAAAACGGGGGTTGGACATAGCTAACTGGTAGACGACTGACGGCCGTATTCACCGCTAACCCGACCGGCGTGGCCTTTTGCCTGCAGTCAAACTTCTGATTGGCAGTTAATGAAGGAAGATTAGATTTCCGCCAATAAGAAGTTTGACAGCCTGTTAACCACAGGTCAGGTTTGAGGTGAATACGACCTTAAGGCTATGGTAGCTCGAAAGTGTGACGTGGTATAGACGTCCTGACGATTGGTAACTCTTTGCCAACTACTCAACATTGAAAATTTCAGAGTGAAGTAGAGTTGTAGTCCAGTCAATATCAATTTTGCTCCGGAAATAATTCATAAAGTTTTGAAATTTGGCACACTTGTTGGGATGGGTCTGGAGGGGTTTCACACAAAAGTCCACTAAATTTGCACTGGAGGGTTTTCCTCTACGGCCATTTTAGTGGTCAGTTTTTGGAAACGCACGTCGCCAAACCGGCGGTAACGCGCCAATAGTAGAACAACCTGTTTGTACTGGAAACATCGGGTGCCTCCGGCAGAATGGCGACTGGTCTGGCACAGTTCTTGTTTGGCGATCATGGACAATGCGGTAGTATTCTCTAATGATGAGATGCTTAACTAGGATATAATACATTTTTTTTTTACTCAGATCTCAGAAATAATTTAAGATAATCAATTGAGCTTTGAAAATAAAGTTTTAAGTAATTTTAATAGATTTTTAAGCTAAATACATCAGGCAAAGTAAAACCTGATATCAAACTTATTAGTGTTCCTTACGCTAAACCATATTTTACATGTAGCTCAACAGCTGTAAATGAATATTTATTTCATATTCTTGCAATTCTCCTTAAACAAGAAAGTATTTCTTGATCCTATGAAAAAAATGTTTCAAGGGAACTAAAAAATAACGCATTTGTTATATAAATACAAAAGAATATTTCAATTAATAATGCCCTATAATAATTTCCAAACAATCGTAAGCTGCATGGAAATAATAAAAACAAAATCACTCTTGGAGATAAGTGTAAAAAATACAGTAAATTATATTTTACATGTAGATTAACAGCTGTAAATGAATATTTATTTCATATTCTCGCAATTCTCTTTAAATAAGAAAGTATTACTTCATCATATCAAAAAATATTTCAAGGGAACTGAAAATAAACGATCTGTGATAATTCATGTTCAGATTATTTTGACTAATTTTTTTCTAGTTAATATTGTTTAAATGATTTCAATATACAAAAATGGGAAAATAAGTGTGCATTTTTAACTGTTCAATATTCACAATTCCTGTAGAGTTTTTATGAATATACAGTGTAAACAAAGAATAATAAATGTACAAATAAATTTTCATCTCATAAAGGCCAGTGATATTTTATTATAAACTATCGTTAACAACGTAAAACTATATTAGTAAAGGTTTGGAGAAAAGTGTATAAACCATCCCTGAAAATTCCATTAAATGTTTCCAGAAAGCTTGTGTTGTACAAAATTATTTGTTTCAAAACTCAATGAAATTTTAAGTTTCACCTTACAGCTGAGGATGCGTATTTTCTCAATACGTATAAATATAAGTAGCGATTTTAAGACATTTTCCAAATACATACTAATGGCTATTATTTAAGCCCGTATCGATCCAATTAAGAAGGATTACCTCTGGTAATTCAAAGTTGAAATACTATTTTATTTGTTTTAAATAGTCTAAGTTAACATGGTTTATTCATGTAACTCTACATCTACATAAACTGTGTATGTTATGAGATTCGATGAGACGATGAAGTATTATTTTCTATTTTTAATTAATAATATTAAATTACTGTTGACACAAAAATAGTTAGTACTAAATCAAAGCATTTAACAGCACGCATGTTAATTACTAGAAGAAATATGCTTAAAAAACCACAGGTTTCAGTAGGATAGAAGATAAAGAGGATATTTATTGTAACAAATTATATTTTTTTATTCTAAAACATATTTTTCTTAGATAACAAGGTAAGTATTTAATAAAAATTTTGATGTAGAAGAAAAAACATGTCTGTAAAAAACATATAGGTTTTCATAGCTATCAGTTTCAACTTAAAATTTTGGAACAGAGTATATAACTTTGTACAACAAATCTTTCAGGAAAGCATTTTACTGTTATACTTTTCAGGGATATTTTTAACACTTATTTTCTCCATAAATTTTTATTTTATTAATATACTGATTACGATAGTTTGGAAATTACTCTGAGGCTTTTTTAATTGAAATATTCATTTGTATTTATAACAAAGCGTTATTTTTAGTTCCCTTGAAATATTAATAGGATTAAGTAATACGTTCTTTCATAAAGAGATAATTGCAAGATTATGAAATAAATATTCATTTACAGCTGTTGAGCTACCAAATCTTTAATTATATTGTTTTATGTAGTTATCGATAGTTCATAATAAAATATCACTGGCCTTTATAAGATGAAAATTTATTTGTATATTTAATATTCTTGGTTTACACTGTATATTCATAAAAACTCTACAGGAATTGTGAATATTAAACAATTAAAAGGGCACACTTATTTTTCCATTTTTGTATTGAAATCATTTAAACAATATAAACTAGAAAAAAATTAGTCAAAATAATCTGAACATTAATTATCACAGAGCGTTTATTTTCAGTTCCCTTGAAATATTTTTTGATATGATGAAGTAATACTTTCTTATTTAAAGAGAATTGCAAGAATATGAAATAAATATTCATTTACGCTATGTTAATCTCTACATGTAAAATATAATTTACTGTATTTTTTACATTACACTTATCTCCAAGAGTGATTTTGTTTTTATTATTTCCATGCTGCTTACGATAGTTTGGAAATTATTATGGGGCATTATTAATTGAAATATTCATTTGTATTTATAACAAATGCGTTATTTTTTAGTTCCCTTGAAACATTTTTTTCATAGGATCAAGAAATACTTTCTTGTTTAAGGAGAATTGCAAGAATATGAAATAAATATTCATTTACAGCTGTTCAGCTACATGTAAAATATGGTTTAGCGTAAGGAACACTAATAAGTGTGATATCAGGTTTTACTTTGCCTGATGTATTTAGCTTAAAAATCTATTAAAATTACTTAAAACTTTATTTTCAAAGCTCAATTGATTATCTTAAATTATTTCTGAGATCTGAGTAAAAAAAAATGTATTATATCCTAGTTAAGCATCTCATCATTAGAGAATACTACCGCATTGTCCATGATCGCCAAACAAGAACTGCGCCAGACCAGTCGCCATTCTGCCGGAGGCACCCGCTGTTTCCAGTACAAACAGGTTGTTCTACTATTGGCGCGTTACCTCCGGTTTGGCGACGTGCGTTTCCAAAAACTGACCACTAAAATGGCCGTAGCGGAAAACCCTCCAGTGCAAATTTAGTGGACTTTTGTGTGAAACCCCTCCAGACCCATCCCAACAAGTGTGCCAAATTTCAAAACTTTATGAATTATTTCCGGAGCCACCCTTTTTTTGTTCTACGTTGACTGGACTATTGTTGACAGTTATCAATCGTGACGTCAGGACATCTATCACACTTTTAAACTTCCACGGCCATAGTCGAATTGGCTACGGTTGTGTCCTAAGCCAAGAAAATGGTGTTGGTAATTAAGGTTAGAAAGAGAGTTTTGCTTTCGAAACAGCGAAGTTTAATTTGATAGAGATTTCGTTTCCTAACCATAAGTTAGATAGATATTAAGTTGTTTTCATTTCTTTTTAAAATATATTTGAATTTTTTTGAATAGTGACGAAAAGTGTGTGTAACTAATCGAAAAACCTCCTTCTTCCAAAATAATTGGAACATCTTTCAAATTCACGAGACCCGTTTTTCTCGACTGGTTAAACAGTAGGACTACTATAAACTAAAAAGCGAAGAACCGTCTTAACCGCCAGGTAATATGACTTTCTGTCGAGCAGTTCCGTCAGTCAGTCTCCGCACTACATAGCATTTTTTTCTGCAAAAAATATCTGATAGTATATACCAGAGGGAAAAGGGTAATGAAGACTATACTTTGGATGGTAGTACGATATTCAACAGAATTGAGCATCTCCTAAAAATTCAATTATTTACTTTCATGAATTCAAAAAACTCTAGGGAAGTCCAATTTCAATAATGGACTTCGAAACAGATCTTGCTCGCTGAAGCCCCATGCACTTGAGAATGGGGGAAGCCTATTCAGAGGAGCATTTTCCATCTGTCAACGAACAGAGTGAGTTATGTACAGGGTTAAGGTCATTTATTACGTACTTTAAACTTTAATTTTAAAAGGCTGTAAGGAAGAGAACAACCGGTCAGAATGACTTGATTTTCATCTGCTGGTACCTGAAGCAGGGAGAATTTTTTTGGTGAAAGAAAAAATAGTTCCGAAATAGACTGATAAGGGGCGCTGTACTTGTCATAATTCCTTGAGACCTTGAGACCAAACCAAAAACAGGAAAAATGGATCAACAGATTTATCTTGCCTATTTAATTTTTTTCTTAAGTCCATACAAATCTCCTTGTATCAGAAATACTCAGATATAATATCAATCAAGTCATTCTGATCAGTGGTTCTATTTTCAGAGCCTTTTAAAATTAAAACTAAGTTATAATCACCCTGTATTTTAATTATCAAAGAAAAGCATACCGAAACCAGTCTTTATGTGGTAAGGAACCACATAAAAAGGACGAGGACAAAAAAAAAAATAAATAAAAAAAACCTAGTAGAAGCAAGAATCTTCTTTGGGATTGGGATGAGGCATGTTATGAAACTTCGGATTCCTTTTAATTTTCATGTTATTCTGACAGCCTTTTGTTGTTTTCTTTTAAATTTCTTAGTATATTTATTTAATGGGCTTTTTAAGGGGAGGTACAGAAGTAGAACGATCGATGATGGACTCATAAAAACAGCCTTGACTGAGAAAACCCTGACATTTTACATGAGTTTGTAATTTATAAGCTTTTCAAAATAAATTGTCCACACTTTTAACAGAAAAGAATCATTCTATAAGTTTGATAAAAGAACTACTTTAGATCGGCCCTTCTTTTATAATTGTGGGAGTTGCTTGCAAACTAGTATTTAATGGACTGAGATCTTCACAGTGTACTTCATAAACTTAATTGAAAGGTAAGCATAGACAATCAGAAAATAGATGACATCTTGAGAAGTAAAATGCTTTTTACAAAATATTTTAGTAAGGATAGGAAAAAGTTGTTTCATTTTGAAACAATACAAACATTTACTCTTGTTTTGTTTGCAGTTTACTTAAGTGACTATCTTAAAGCAAATGCGGAAACTTTCTGATGAATGTTGTTTTAATTCCTAAGTTGGTAAGATGTCTCCAAGTGGGATTTAAATGAACCCCCTTGATTCAATCTTTGAATGAATCAATCCTGTTTTCAGGGTGATTCAAAACTCAGGGCCAAACGTTTAACGGGAGATGAAAAATAACTAAATAAAAAAGACAAATAAGCGTGTAATAATGCATAAGCGGAGGGGAAGTGGTGACGTCATGGGTGACGTTCGTGACCACGACCACCGCAATTTACCAACATTACTGCAATGGAATTTTTTCTATTCTTGGGATATCTGGAGAACTACATAGAAGTGAACATTAGGTCCACAAGATTTGCAGAACTTGAAAATGCAATTAAATGTACAAAATTTTACAGATTCCTCCTCATAGTCTTTGTTATAAACATCTCACACATACAAAGCGTAACTGCTTGTGATGGTGGACCTATTAAAAATACTTGTAATTTCATTAAAAAAATGATGTTTTAACTCTATTCTTTTTGCTATACCTTTAATAGGCTCTTCTTTGCACATGCTTTAGTGCTTCAATTTTTATCTTAAGTTCCTCTATCCTACGCTATTTGAGGGTTTTCAATGAGCTGATCAATATTGTACAGATAAAAAAAAACAAATTGACTTGCAGAACAAACAACGAAATTCTTTTACTGTATAAGAGATTTATTATTTAATAATTTTAATTTCGTGCGCATACTTTCAAATAGTAGAATCCGAAATTTCATTTCAATTGGTTAATCCGCCGTTCTTTTACTTTGATAAAAAAATAAGAAGCTTTAATTATAAATTAATTTTTTTTCTAGTGGAAAAAGTTATTAACTTAATGAGAACATTTCCAAACATAATTTGAGATTGAAGCAAATAGAGAAATTGGCGGAAAATAATCTTATAATCTTTTTGCATTTAAATACGATGTCAAGAATCAGGAAATAGGACTCTTGATACTGTCTGGACTATTTTTGGCAATAAAGAAAAAAAACCGTATTCATTCTCTTTGTCAAGAAATTTGAGTTGAAAGGTTATTTTTTAAGGGAAAGGTATTTTTTATACCAATCAATGTAAAAAAATAACCAAACCTACCTCAGATTCTCATTAGAGATTTTACTAATTAATGTTTGATGTTAATTCATCTAAGCGTAATTACATACGTATGTAAATATCAACATTGAATAAAAAAAGGGTATGTGTGTGTGTGTTTGAATGAAAAAAATGAAAGGGAATTTGTCATATATAATGGATGAATGGGATTAAGTCACAGTGTAAGTCTTTATAAAGTGACTATTTTTTTTCAAGTTTTGTAAAAATGAACGAAGTAGTTTTTCCTAATTTAGAATCTTGGATAATGTGTGTTCTTCAAATGGAAGAGTGATAGTTACACTTTATGTAGGATATTGTTAATATTTGTTTTTGTGTAAATATTTTATTTAGTATATTTTCTGTGACGCCATATCCAGATAAAAACTTTATTATTTCATTCCATGGTGCACGCATAACCATGCTCACGTTTTCTACAAATCTTTTTTTTTTTGCATAAATACTTTTTTTTTCGAGATTTTCTGGAAAACTATGGGTTATGGAGGTTTTCAGTCATTTTTTATGAACTATACATAAAGAAACTGCCTGTGCAGGGTTTGGGTGGACTTGTTAAAACACCTTGTATTTCTCTAAATAATTATTTTCTTTGATATAAATATAAATAAATTATAATTTTCGTAAATGTAATATGCGTATAATCTTCAGTAATTACTTAAACTTCTACATACTTATAACTAACAGTTGTATATAAAATATTAGTTAGAGATGTTAAATTACTTTTAAGCACTACTCTTTTCATTTAATAATTTTAACATGTTATCTAGATTCATTTTTGTGTGAAAGGAATGGTGTAAGAAGTAAGATGTCAAACGGATAAAATTGTGTAACGTTCTATTCTTTTTACTACTCATACAACTATCACTATCTCGTTTCTAAACTCGTTTTTAAAATTGGGTAGCGCATTTATATTGTAAAATTCACTAAAGAGAAAATAAACTTAAAAAGTTCGATTTTAGAATCGTTTATAGTTCCGATTTCAGTAAAGCTGAGAATTTTTGGAAACAAAGAAAAAGTTCGATAACATTTTTAATTGACGGATGGGCTCCGATGGCAGATGTTGGGGAGAAAAGCATTTTTTGATGAGTTGAGCTGATAAATAATCGAAGAACAAATTCCTTCTTACCTTCTTGCTGGGGGAAGAAAAGATTGCCTCCATTGATCACTGTTGGTTTGTGCTCCAATAAAAGATACGGTGACTATTTTTCATTTTTATCTGATCCCCTAGATATTTACAGACTGAGAAATTATTGTTATGTGTGGAAAAAAAGATGTAAGCAAAAAAGAAATCAAGCTCAACGATTATCTGTCTTGTTTTTGTTCTAAAAATAGAAGACCTAGAAAGAACGTGCTATGACTGTTAGATAAAGACTGGAGATAACCTAATTTGAAATTTCACTCAATTCTTATATGGAATATAAGAAATGGATATTTTACCTTAGAAAGGTCATCTTTTCAAAGTTTTTTTTAGCTATTATGTATTAAAAATAATGTGATGCATTAAGGGACTGTTTTCGTTTTATTTATTTTTTGGTTACTAACATAATAAATGCTGCAAGAAATTCATGTTTTTTTAAAAAAATAATTAAACATAAGCAAGCATAAAACCAGTTACTAATTTTGACATGGTGTTTAAAGGCGGACGACGCTTCCCAACCCCTCCTCTTCTAGTTTTCAATATACCCACTCAGGTTCTCTTGAAAAGAATTATACCTAAACACTGAAAAAAATTCAGAAACGTTAAATATTTTATCCAACAGAAAAACTAATATATGTGTTCTATTCTAGAGACATTTATCCGTCATAAAGGTTTTTCTAATGATTATGGGGTAGTCTATACTACTTATTATGAAATAACGATTAATAACAGCAGAATAAAATAGTACTTCTTTTTAGTCTTTTGAAAACCTTTTAAGTTTTTTTTTCAAGTCTACTGAATAAATCCGAATAAAATTCAATCTAAAAATCTAACATAAAAGGCAATGCTTTGAAAAGGTTACATAATTTTTATGAATTTTAAATTAAGGGAAGTGGTTTTATCCTAATGAAGTTGCTTATGGTTATAAAAAAAGTTGTTTGATTTTTAAAAGGAAGATTACATAAAATGGATATGCAAACATAAACTTACTTTTAACGTTTTCCATTCAGACTCTACTTACCCTTAAAAAACTGATTTTTAATAAGCCCTGCAATTTAATACTTACTGAAATCTAACCCTTAAAACATATAGTTGCATTCTACAGCTAATTTTTTAGGTTATAATACAACTCTATAACTAGAATGTTTGTTTACGATAGTTTTACCTTACAACTTGATAAAATTCAATTTGCATGGAAAGTTCAATTTTTCTGAAGCTGATCCGGTATTTGTAACGATCAAAAATTGCACAAATACGCTATATCTCAAAGGAATCATTACACGCTCACAAGTTTTATAAACAAAGAATCATCAAACAGAAATTGGAAATCAGATCCTATTTCACTGGTTTGTTTGTGTCTGGATACCTCTGGTTTGAAAAATTCCGTCGACGGTTTCTAATAGAATTGAATATAAAGGGAAGCTTGTTTTGTTTGATATCCAGTTTCCATTCAAAATGCTCGTAATAGTTTACTGTACACAGCTATATTTGAAATACTAGTATCGATGTCTTACTTTTGATCTAAAAGAATAATTTTCCACTGTTGGAACAATTTTCTAACTCCCACTTTTCTAACAAATCTTTCGTTGGAAATACATACATATTTACACGTTTTGTCCTCGGTGGCACACGCAGTAGTTCATTGGAAAAATATCTCTTCTCCATGTAAATTGAACACTCAATTTCACTGTCACAATATTTTGAAATAGGCTTTAGAATTCATGTTTACTCATTGAAACACCAACTTCAGATTTAGACACATTTTATAGTATAGTTTTGGCTAATTCCATACAAAAATTCATTCTCAATTTATTAAAATTTGAAATGTTTTGCACGATATAAATTAACAACACATAGCATGGAAAGTATCCTCTAAATGAATCTAAATTTAATACACATTTCAGCACATATTTTGATATTTTTTTTGTCAAGACATTAGATTTGTTAATAGTAAATGATAAAAGTTCGTTTAATCATTAGATTTGTTGTTAAAGTAATGTATTTCAAATTTTTTTCACTTAATTATAGTTTATTTTTTGATTTATATAGAGCATTCGCACATGACGTCACTTGGAGGACAAAAACAACGTTACTAAGGCTGTTGTTAGGGGGGGGGGAAATAGAAGCATCCAATAGAAGCATTCGCACATGACATCACTGGAGGATAAAAACAACGTTGCTAAGGCCGTTGTTAGGTAAAGTCATGTGATTGAAAATGCTCTATTACAACAATTCCCTTCCGGATATTATCGTTTGTTAAGTTCAATTATTAATTTAGCTTTTCTCTAAAAATTTAAACTTTTTACACCTTATTAAGAGAGGAATATAAGAATAGAATGTTCTCCATAATTTTTTCTATTCATAGATTTTATTACTTAAAAGATTCGTGTTAGGATATAAGTTACGTATCAGAGAGAAAAATAACAAACATTTTTGGAAGTGGTTCCAAATTAGGTTTCTCTATTCGTTTTGTATTTTCAATATAACTTTTATTCTTAATCAAAAAACCCACACAGCTTTATTTAGTTTAGATTAAGGAGTTTTCTAAACATACTTCCATTTTTTTTTTTGAAAATTTATCTTTAGTAAATGCTGAAAGAAGGTTTAACGAAATGTAACTCGTTGTTTAAATCGAGTTTCTCTCTTCGTGTTTGAAAATGAATTCCCAGAAACTATTTCCGAAATTGTAAGAATGAAAAACTTTTTCATCATAGTTTATTTTCGTGGGAAAAAAAAACTAAGGATAACCTGGTACATGTCAGTTTTGACTATTTTCATATTTGAAGATCACATTTTTAGGAAACAATTTTCTAAAAGGGCTATAAGAAACATTTTTTGACGGAAGCTTTTCCCCCTTTTTAAGACGGCCGTAGGAAATTTTGCTTTTTCGCACTTTAGGAGGAACCCTTGATTAAAGAGGAATATCCAAAGGATTTTATGCTTCATCGATTCATGATTTATTTTAAAATAAACAGAAACAAGCATTAAATGAAGACTATTTAGATGCATTCATCTCTGTTATACTGCTTATATAAAGTGACACTTTTATACAAGCAAGAAGTGTGCAGCTCCAAAATTTGCGAAACATTGATAAAAATATGTATTACGATGTATGTTTGGAAAGTCTGAAAGTTCAGACTAATTTGTGTCATAAACCTTCACTCTCCTCTCATTTTGTTCCTGGTGCAACCTGCTACTACACATTAGAGTAGAGGAAAAAAAAATGTATAGCAATTTTTAAAATCCCTCAACCTTGACTTTTTCTTTTGTCACAGACAGGTGTGTAGTTTTAAAGCAATTCCACCTTGAATAGGGAAGTAGCTGTGAGTTGGCTGTGTGTATGGAATCCTACCAAAGAGAGGATGAGTTTAAATTGTTTTAAAAGGTTTGAATATTTATATAGTAGGGTGTTTCATTTCGTAAAAAAGTGCGATTTTCCTGACAAATCGATGTCACCCCGAGTCTATGTGATGAAAAAAAAATAACGCATGCCTAATTTTAACAAGATTGGATAACATTTAGAGGTGGCACACTTTTGTTACTTGTTATAACGCTGGTAACAATGGGGTTCTAGGCTTCTATAGCGTCACCCCTTTCTCTCACAGTTGTATGCCCTATACCGACCCTTGGACACTTTGGACCTATACCGACCCTTGGGTTTTTAAATAAGGATGGAGTTTGTCCCTTAGGGTGTTTCCTTTTTCCCAAAGGTGCGATTGTCAATGGCATCGATGTCGCCCCGAGTCTATGTGATGAAAAAGTAATGCATGCCATATTTTCAAAAGATTGGATAATTTTTGTTTGGATATTTAGGGGTTGCAATTCACAGTTAGTGTTTTTTTAAAAGTAAAAAAAGTGTGCCTCCCTAAATATTACCCAATCTTGTTAAAATTTAGCTAATATTTTTTTTATCACATAGATTCGGAATGACATCGATCTGTAAGAAAATCACATCTTTGGGAAAAATTAAAACATAAACATCCCATTAGACATGAGTTGGCAAATGCAAACTTACTGAAAGTAGGACTAAAGTAATATAGCTTTTGAAACATTTACGATGACATTTCTTTTAGATATTGATGTGCCTGTCACTACATCCTTTGGTAATTTTCTATGATCTCCCTTCTGTCTTTCATTTAATAAGATTCCGTAATAATCAACAACAGAAAGGATGTAAAAATGACGCAATAAGGAGCTCCGCATCGCTAACTTCGTTAGCAAACACTCCCACTTCGATCACAAAAGGCGGGCCATCCACTCAGCGCAAGTACACACGTGCTCCATTACGCGGACCTAACAAGTCTTTGTTTATTCCTGCATCAGAGCCCTAAAAGTTACCGAACCGCCATCACACGAGCAAAAAATCCCTCCAATCCGATCATTCGAATCAGCGCGTCTTGGAACAGGGGGCGTTCCCTCCTCCAACGGCAAACAAGGGCTGCCTTGGAGACAAGACTAAGTGTCGGTGATTGTCATTAGCTTGGAAAGGGCCTTTCAGGTTCAATCCGGGAAAGTGCAATTATTTGCCTTCCTTTAAGAAGCGGGTGGCGACCCACCCACTAAGTGGAAGCCTTAGGAGGTCCACGCGAGATGACAAGGAATGCCCATTTGCGCGTTCCTTCTTTCTTCCATCGGAGTTGTTTCTCTCTTCTTCTTCCCTCTCTCTTTCTCTCTGTTGTGTCTTAATTTTTTTTGGCCGGCTTTTGCTTTTCTTTCTCTGGAAGTCAAATATTTGAGGTCTCTGTGACAGAGGGAGTCGGGTGTGTTTGTCACTGATCTGACGAGGGGGGGGGATTGAAGGGATTTTCTGAGGGGTGGGTGGAGGATTTGTTGGGGTTTTGTGGTGGAAGGAACTGCTACTCAAACGACACCGATATAAAGTTTTATGTGTTTGTTTCATTGAATGTGGTTCAAGTACTTTTAGATTGTTTAAAATTGGCAGTTGATTTACATGCAAACAGATGGTGAATCTAGGATTTTGGTTCGAGGGGTGTGTTTAGGTCATAAATTTGCAGTATTGTGAAGTTACTGGAGGGAAAAAAGGTGGTTTTTTTTTTTATCAAAGTAGACTAATTTTTTAATAGGAATGTATTTTTTGTAACTTATTGTTTTTGATAAAACTGAAAAGTTTTTTAATCTATTTCTGAAGAGAAAGTATTCTTAATTTTTTTTTTTGTGAAATCTTAAAGGCAATTGTTTTTCAGAATTTGACCGTATTTACGCGAAATCACTAAAGTAAAGTATATAAAACATTATCAATCTCTCAGTGGTTGACTGATATGACCTGGGTTCGGTTCAAAGACTAAAATTTTACTACGTAAAGAAATATTTAAAAATACCTTAATAATTTTATTCTAATATTATTGATTACTTAAGCTTTTAACAACCAATTTTTAGTTTGAGAACCACTACAATAGTTAACTTACGATAAAAACGATGACCAAAGTGATTGCAAAAAAGAAAGCTCAATAAGTTAGTTACATAGTACCAAATAATAGAATAAATTACTCACAGTTGCAAAAAATGACTTCATGAAATATAGTGATGCCTATTTATATTAAATTGCATTTTTATCAGTTATTAGTTCAAGCAATATCAGTTACATATGTCACAAAAAACAGCTAGCACATAAAAATTTTTTTTCTTAAAAACCCATTCAACACTGAAATTTTTTTTTCTTAACTTAATAAAAAAATCCGCTTGCCTTATATTACTTTCCATGTATTCAATGGCCTAACATTCATGTTGATACTCATAACTATTTTTAAATATTGAAAAGAAAATAAATCATTCATTGTTTCTATCTAATTAATATTTGAAGTATAGAATGCGTGATTATTTAATTCAATTTAAATGATTAAACTCCTCTTCACTTGCTTTTACTTGTAATCTATTCAAGAATAAAGCCTTACAGTCAAACCCAAATTAATGAGCTAAAACTGATGTGACATGGGTATCTTTAAAGTAAGAAAATGATAAATACATTTAATTTTGATCATAAAACATTCAAGAAAAATAAAAAGATCTTAATCAAGCTTAAGAATATTTATTAAAACAATTACGTTCTTAACAAGGCACCCAATGGTTTTTTTATTACAATACTTTACAGCGCTTAAAAATTCCTAACGACGGATCAACGGTTCCTTACAGTTCATTTGATCCAAAAGGTCTTGAGACTGACTGCATTGTTTTAAATATTAATCTACATAATTTTTTTTTAAAGAAAAGAATAACCCAGTTTTTCCCTCTCTTTTTTACGCCCTGTCATATCTCCAGAATGTTTTTGCTGCCTGGTTTATTCCATCATATGTTTTTGTTCTTTTGACGGAGTATATATATAAAAAAAAACGATCAGCCCCTTGAAGGGATTATTTAATATCTTTGTTTCTATGTGAAAAACTTAATGTGATTTTGATTAAAGTTATTCAAGCGGAAACTCGTCCTCTTTTGTTGTGTTTCTAATTTCTACCCATTGGGGTGGAAAGGGGTAGAAGATTGCAGAGCGCAGTGGGGTGGTGCTGAGGACAGAATAGACTGTTTTCGGCCTTCTCCATTACTTCTCCCTCTTTTGAGAACGTGACCTATTCAGTTCGATTTGGGGAGCACCTCCCCCTATTCTCGTAATCGAATCACTTAGAGTTTTTAAAAGCTCGAATGGATCCTCCTGCTGCGAACACTTGTGGATTACAAAAGCTATGTAATGCAGTAATTGAAGTTCACTCATGTAGTAAGCTGAGCTTTTATACAATCCCAGAAAGGGGGAATATTTACCCTATGTATTTATACAATAGGGAAAAGGATCAACACACAATCGTGAATGTTTATAAATGGTATTATGACTTAGTTGTTCAACAGAGTCATTCATTTTAATTTAGTTATTTAGCCTCCTACAAGGTTTTAGAATAGGGTAATGCTTCTTGGATTTTTCAATACGAAAATCTATCTATTGGTAGTATGTTCTATTATTAACTTTTAGGAATGTATAAAATACATTTGATCGATTTTGTATTACAAATCTAGATATAGTTTGCGTGAATATGTTTTTATAGTAATAAAAGGAAGTTGGGAAGAGGATATCAGATAAAGGAAATATTTTAGTTTAGCAGGTAGCTAAACTATAGGTATAATTTATAGGAATATATAATAATTAATGTAATAAAAGATGACGAGATTTAAAAAGAACGTTTTTAGATGAAAATTAAGGATTTTACAAATCATTAAGAGTTTATTTTAATGTTTAAGTTAGTGCTTAAAACCAAGACCCTAGACCCCTAGAGGGTCTTGAAACAACGGACCTACATATATTTTAAATTTTATTACATAGGTCGGAATATTCAGAAATAACCAAAAATAATTTCGTGCTTTTGTAGATTACCAAAAATATTTTTTTGTGTCAAAATTTTTATTTTTAGAAAAAGTAGAAATTCAAGGCATGAACTTTTAAAGAACTTAAGCATATTTTTTTTGCAAAATATGATCACCCTAAATATTCAGGGATACGATACAAATTTTAAAAAATGAATTACTATAATTAGACAAAAGAATTCTTCCTTCAACTATACTGTTTCCTATGGAATAAGGTTTTAAAAGATATTTTTTTACTGTCCATGAATTATTTATTTTCCTGTATTCCTTTCTTTCATGTTGAAAATATTTTTTCCGGTGCATAAATATTCATTTTAAATTTTTATGTAACACTTTTTTCTAAACGAAACTTCCTTTAATGCCCATACTTGTAAAAACTCGGAATTATTATTCTGGTTTGAGATATAGACCTCCGAAGCCCGTTTAGATACTTCGAAAAACTCATTCGTTTATTAAGTTATTTTATTCTATTTTCTAATTTCTTAAGGTGTTTCTGGCATCTGCTCAATGTTTTAGTCGATAGCAGACTAAAAAGGAGGATCTAACATATTTTATTCATATAGAACCTAATTTTTCTAAAAAAGATGAACTTTATACAATGTAACATGTCAGAAACATTGTGCTTCCAATTTTAAAACAAGAGGTTTGAAAATATCATTGCATTGTTTCCTTGTAATGACTCAACAAACTGTTTGTGGTGAAATATCTGGCTTACAAAACATATTTTCAGCTAAAACATTTTCTCTGTCTGATACTTTCTTCGTTTTATGCATGAGTTTATCCAACCGTACTCTACAATATAAACTATCCAATGAAATATTTTGGGGGTTTGATGTTAACATTAGGAATTGTACTGTAACAAACACTAACAAAAATTAAAACATATTTGAAGTTATATCTTAAAAAGATAGAAGAAAAAACTTTTAAAATCAGAAGAATGTTTAAAATACTTACACCACTATTATTTCTTCTAAATTTTCTCTGAATTATGGAATTTCACACCCAGGTTCGATGCCTTGTGGCTTCTGCTTTGGGTAGTTAGTCATGGATATACTGAGCCCTTCATCTTTCCTGGGTCGATAAAATGAGCACCAAGTACGCTTGTGGAATCAACTGGGGGTCCAGTTTCGGACTAGCCACTCGGTCTGGACACAAGCTAAGTGATTAGCACCCCAGGCCCGAAGGCTGATGAAACGGAGATGGGCACCGCTTGATAGGAAGGTCTGGCCAGAATTTGATTGATTTTAATTATTAAGGGCTACTATAATTGAAGGAGTAATTTTTAAATGTTCAATAATTTTAAAACAATATTTTAAAGCAATACATCATACTTAAACAATATTTTCTGAATAATGGAACTTTATACAACTTTAATTAAAGGCTATAAATTTAAGGAGTAATTTTTAAATATTTAACTCAATTTAAACAATATTTTAAGCACAAAATGTAAAGGAAATATAGAGGACATTTTCAAAATACCAAGCTAAAATCAGTTTATAAGTGATGACATTCTTCATTCTAAAACCTCTCTAAAATTTAAACTATTTATGTATAATACACAGTAAAAATAACTAGAAACTACTTGGTTAGAACTTTAGGTAACGAGAAGTGACAGTTTTCCAGGAGAAAGTTTTCAGACTCGCTTTACGGATTATAAAGCTCAGGTACTTTTGGCTGAGTCTCAACGGGGCCAGAAACTAATAAGGTGAGCGAACTTGAGAGCAATTATTTAAACTGAAAAGTGTGCTTGCCAAATAGATTTCAGAATGGTGCCGAAGAGGGATGAAACTGTAAAAGTCAGATACCCATTAAGATTTATATTTGATCAGTTTAAAAGTGGATTGAATCATAACAAGAAAGTAGTGCAAATTGAAATTTCATCTCATAAAGAATAGCAAGACCTTATTTTTTTGTGGGACTAGGAAAATTTTAATGAATGAAATGTTTTTAATACAAAAAAAAAGAATATGGAATTTACCTTAATAATGCAAATGCTTGTAGTTTCAATAAATTTTAAAAGTATAATTGTACTTAGGATAGGCTTACAATTTCATTAATATAAAGTCTGAAATAATTTATCTAAACGTTTAGAGTAGTTTCAGCTGATATTCTTCCATGTTTCTTTTTAATAATAGTTAACTAGTTTTAATGAAATTAAAATTACATTTTTGATTTATGTTCAACCCATTTAATAAAAATAATTTTCCCTCTCTTTAAAAAACGATATTGGTTTTAGGTTAATTGTATTTTTTTACGAAGTTACCCTTACAAAGAACAATATTTAAAATTTTGAATTAAGTTTTTTGTTACCATTGTTTCATCTACTTGTACAATTGTACTCTTGTTTCTTTGATGTTAAAACACATACAAACAGAATGTTTTTAAAATTTAAATATTTTATAAAGAAAAAAAAATAATTAAAGAACAATATATTCCCATTTGAGGGGAAAAAACTTTAAAAACATCGTAGTTATTCTTACATGCGTAAATACTTCATGTAGTATAAAGCATTTACCATTCTTCATTAATGTTATTTACCGAACCAACCCAGCTGTGTAAAAAAAAAAACTTTTTATAAATATAAAAGTAGATTGTTAGACCCTCTCTCATTCTTTCCCTTTACATTTCTTAACCAAAAACAGGATCTGGAAACGAAAAACTCTAGGAACAAGACTCATAATGAATAGTTTTTCTCACGAAGGGTCTCGGAGTGCTTGAAAGTTCATTAGGCTCACTCTACAATTAGTCGCATATTCCGTTGGAACACAGTTGGAACTCTATTGTTACTTGGAAATAATTCTCATTTTATTAGAGTTTACGTATTAAAAAAGGGGACAATACTCCGAAAAAAAAAAGAGGAAACCCAGTTCGTCTAAGATGGGAGATAATTAAATATAATTACTTCCTCCATGCCCTGAGGCAAAAGCAGACTGACGGAAAAACTCTCGAGTCATAACCCAGCAAATACAGCCCTTACTGGAAGTACACCGCGGAGTATAATGAGTTTCCTCATTTTCCTGTTTAATTATTCCATTTCTTAGATACATGCCAAAGGTTTTAAAACCACACTTTTTCACAATACGTTCGTCGGAGCGAGCAGATTAAAAAAGAAAGCGGGAAAGGAAGAGGGACCATGTTAACAGTTTGTTTCAGAAAATTGCCATCAGTTGAACAAATAATTTTTTTTTTGGCGAAATCTTTCATTTATTGTCACGATCTGGGAATGGGGTTTTTAGTGTTTTACGTGAGGTTTTTGTCTCTGGTCTCTAGGCAAACAGAAGAGGCCGGAATTTAACAAAAATTGAAACCCTATCCAATATTGACTTAGCTGGTTTTTCTGTTATTACATTATTAATTGTGCGGGTTAACTTAATTTAACTTAAGATGGGAGAAAGAAAGTTCTTTGTACGTCGACACTTTTTATTCGTTTTAGGGAGGTTTTGAGTATCGAATCTTGCAGGTTTAATTGTTCAAGGTGATTTTTTAGATTTTTTTTATGATTTCAAAGTCGTTAAAAGGGAGAATATTCTTGATGTAAGTAATGGTTTGTTTTTGGAAGAATCTATTTGTTGGGTTCCTGTTACCTTTAAAAAGTGTAAGAAGTGAATTAATTCGAAAAGATGCCTAGGTTGTTATTTAAAGCCGTCATACGCAAAAAACGTTTTCAAAATTTAAAACTTCAATTTCGTTATTTTTAAGAACTATTGTATGAGTAAAGTTAACGTAACGTTCTTTTTCATATTTGTCAAAAAAAGAATGTAAAAAAATGTTAATTCTCATAACGTATGTAGTTTTGAATGAATTTTTAAAACATTTTTGCAATTATTGAAGAAGCCAAGAGCATAAAAATAAGACTAGAATAGAAAAACATTCTATTTTGAAAAGATTCATCATTTCTTATTTTTAATGAGAAAAACTTCCGTCATTACGGAATCTTAATTTAAACCGTAACAACCCCTTTAGGAATAGCGTTGATTAAAAATGTTAATTACCTAAAAGTAATTTCAAAATTATAATTTTCTCTCCAATTAGTTTTATTTAGATAATTGTTTTTATTTCAATCAAATATCTTTGAAACAATTAATTAAGGTAATTTCTTGTTTTCATTTAATTTTGTGTGCCTTGCTTCTCTTTAAATGAATCTCACTAAACCATCATCAGTATCAAATTTATATTACTCTTCTACGCAATATTCAAAATGGGGAAAAAAAAGAAGACTCGATTTCGTTCTAATCTTCAACTTCCAACGATTCTTTTATATACGCAGATCCGTTGATCGTTATGAGCATCCGCTATTCATCCTATGAATTCATTTCCCAGAGGCTCTCCCCATGAATTTTCATTCAATTGAAGCAGACCCTTCCTCAAAATGAAAACTATAATCCGAAAAGAGAGAGAGAATGAATTTCCCCCCTTCCTCCCTCGTAAAGACCCGCTACAAGACTTTGAGTAATTTCGCTTTGAGTATTCACACCAACGTTCTTTTCAAAAACAGTCGATTTTTGACTAGGAATCGAAAAGTTCGGGATTTAGTCAGGTTTGGGGAATTTTTCAGTTCAAAATGGCGGAGAGAGTGTTAGCGAAAGGCGTTTTACAATGAATATTTATGCAATTACGCCTTTAAACGAGAGAGGGAGGATGGGTTTTAGTATCTTTTCGTGAGATAATGATGGTATGGTCGCTAAATTATTTGTCCGAAGAACGTTTCAAGCACTCGGATGGAATATCGCGTTTTGTTCTAATTGCTGGCATTGTTCCATTAACCCAGAATGTTGATGATGATATGAATTAAACGCCTAAAGGGAGAAACTCGTTAAAAGTATTTCTGTTTTCTAAAGACGACGTCAGCTGTTCTGTTTGAAGTTGAGTTTTCGTTTCGTAAACTTTGGGCGCTTTAAAGGGCATATTTTGTTTTCTTGGGGCATTGTTGATTAAGCTAAGCGTTATTTTCTTGATCCCGTGAGGTTGCTAAGGAAGTTTTACTGACTGCAATGTAGATGTTTAGGGATTTTCTCTCGCTTGTGAACTAACTTCTGTCTTCAAAACATCTACTCACCTAAATCTCTAAATTTATGTTCTTTTTTACAGAATGTTTTTAAAATTGAAAAATCAATTAATGTAAGAGATGTAAGAGAAAAATAAAATTTGATGGGAGATTTGTTAAATTTGAAATGCCAAAAAGGTTAAAAAGAAGATCCATGTGACATAGCTAAAATGAATAGATGTATATGTTTTCATCTATTTTATGTTACAGAATGTTTGCATGATTAGCTATAGCCATGCCTTGACTATTTGATCTAAATAAAGCTGTGTGAAATCGTACCCAAGACTTGGTGAAATGGAAAATATGACACTCTTAAGCTAAACCTTTGGAAACGCGGTGCTATAAATATTACATCTTAAAAATTTAATGGACAGTTTTGTTTGATTTGATGCTACATCTACACACCCAAACACCATTGGGAAACGGTTATAGCCAGATGTAAAAGCTTCAAGGAAAAATTACAGATAAAATTCTACGCTTGAAAACATACCTAAAAGCTACAGTAAATTTATTTTTATTTATTCAATTACAGTGAAAACCCTGAAAATGTTTAGCTACAATAAGGAATTGTTTTCCCACAGCTCCCAAAAGATAAAGCGTAATATTCCGTGTTCTTTAGAGGGTTAAATATTTGATCTTTCTTTCGTTTTAGAAAGAATGAATACAATTTTCGATATATACGACTACTTCTCTCCCTCCCTTTAAACTTTTTTCAACCCTCCCAAGTTGATTTCGAACGAAGAGCAATCATTCGTATTTACAAAAAAAACGCAGCAGACATAAAAAAAAGATCTTCTAACAATTTTACAGCCTCTTCCCTTGATGCCATTTTGGAGGATCTAAAAGTCCTCTGAAGTGATGAATCAAAAGATCGCCTGGTTGAATGGAGATCGAATAATCGAATCTTTGAGCCCGGCATCGGAAAATGAAATCAGTGAGCGAGAGGAATAAAAAAAAAACAGAAAGTGAAGTGAAGTCACGAAGGGGCGTGTGTGTGTAATCACACAATCTTGAAGTGGAACAATTTAATTAATATTGTTATGGACAGGAGAAGATATTGAATTTCACTCTTTCTTGGTGGAGTTGAGAAATAAAAAAAGTAACTAGAAAAAGAAGAGTTTGGTGAAATGTTTAGTGGAGTGTAACGTTTCGAATATTGTGATATGAATAGCTTTCCACACTTTTAACCAAATATTCTGTGTAATGTAAGTGTGTAGTTTCCTTTCTTTTAATGAAATAGTTTAACTTCAATGAAAAAAGTTTATGAAGGTTCTTAAGATATTAGTTTTAAATATTTTAAGGAAAAGTACATTATTCTAATGCCTTTGAAAAGGATCAGGGGGGGGGTAAGTAGAACCGTGTCTGGATTTAATGAATATGCTAATATGGTTTTTGACAAGTTAAGATCAATATTTAAAATTTCAGTAATATTTAGTGCATTCAAAAGCTGTCAAAAATGTTGACAGCTTAGCTAAAATAATGTACAAGTTTTTGTATTTAAAACTCTTTAACTATATACGAATGTTTGTCAGTTTGACAAAATATAGTTTAGGTAAGATTGCATTCTTTGTGAAAGAGCATTTTTATCCCATGATATCTTTAAGTTGATAAATTACTCTACTGTTTAAGTTTATATTTTAAAAACTACTAACTGAACAATTTTAAATACTGTATACAGTATTTAAAATTGTTAAAGTCAACTTATTTTGAAATACACACAATAATCAGTATTTGGATCTTAATGAAATTTATCATAGACATATATTTTGTAAGGATAATTAAACGAGGACAAAAAATTGTCTTCATGATATTGGGTATAATAGTAAAGCTGTGTGAGTTTGGTAATAATTTATGGGGTACCTGTTTAGTTCAAGAAGTTCTTAAGCCGCAAAAATGTTCATATTTCTCCTTTTGTTTATGTAATAACCGGTGATAAAAATTTCTACAATATGAAGGGGTGGTTGATTTAAAAAAAAAGGAACCCCCCTCGAAATTTTGAGAACAAAATTTGTAATTTGGAAGCTAAGCATTTAACAGTAACCAAATTAACTCATAAAAATAATTTTATTTCACAATCTTAAATAAAAAAATGAATTTAAAAAAAATATAACTTATTAAACATTTTATGAAAAAATAAAACTTTATTGAAAGGGTTGTTGTGGAAAAATCTTTTAGTCAGTAGGAATGTCACGACTGGAAAAATTTTGGGGAATCATTGTTTTAATTCAATAATGTTTCATTTACTTTCAAGGGTCTTGGGAAAACTTACTCAGGTTTTCTAATTTCCTCTAATTGTAAAATTTACCTTCAATATTTTTAGTTCTTTTCTTAATTAGAATGTTTTCCATTGAGTAAATACCTTACTTTGACTCGGACTATCATGCAAAACAAGAGAATGGTAAATTTTATTTGATATTGGATATGCATTATGCATGTACTGAAGAGAAAGTAAACCCCCTATAACTGATGCATGAAAATAGGTTGAATCACATTTCTAGTGGTCCTAAATTTCCATTTAAATCCCAATACCTCGAAATTAGCTTACTGATTGTGACAAAGAGATTTACTAAGAAAAGGTAAGTAAGGAAATGCGCTTAAATTTCATATTTTCACACCTCGGCTTATTCAGTTAAAATTTTATCTAACGACTTAGAAATTCACTTAATCTTTATTGACCTATCTGTACTCTCTCAAACTGAAAAATATATTACACATAGATAATCTAAGATGTTTCTTCTGACCCTAATAAATGTTCCACCGCAAAAACTTCAATGAAACAAGAGAACACCAGCTTCATTTCACGCTCAAGAGGACCGAATACAATCACCAACTTTTTCTAGTCATCCTTTTTCGAGAAATAGGCAACGTCAGCGACTAAAGCTGTGCTCCCTCCTCTTTCTCTCTCTTTATAAATCCGTCTTCCGAACCCGGTGGAAACTTTTCCGAACTCTCTCCTTCATCGGGGGAGCCCCGTAATCTTTGGCCGCGATCTCCCTGAAATAAGGAACGATATAAAAGAGCAGAATCGATAAATCCACTGATACATTTGCATTGGCAGCCGCAAATAACGAACTGTTAAGAGTTTTCCCAAAGTTATCGCACGCTAGGGGGCCGTCTGTCAATTGCGGTTTGACTCAAAAGGTTTGGATTTAGCTATGGGGAGTAATATAGAGGCAGTTGCAAATGTTGTATTGCTTGGCGCATTATGACTCTTGCACCTCAAAACACCGAACAAAACTGTATAGTTGACGTAAATATTGGTGGATTTAAGACTGGGGTAAGCTAAGGACTTAAAGGCATGTTATCTTTGATTTCTCTCGAAAAATCATCTACCATTAAAAAATGAAACAGCTTGAAAAAGTTGGGGATATTACTTACTACCTATGATCGTAAAGAATCTTAATATAGTGTTTTGGTTTTAGTTCAGAATTGGCACTGCTTACAATGCCGCTAAAGGTAAATTTTTTCACCCATTTTCTCCGATCTGTTACGGTTTGGGAATCAGGCAAGACCCAAATGGAATAATTAGAGAGGTAAAAGCGACTTCATTTTGAACTGTCTCACTGTAATTCGCCTTATCAGTTTCGCCTCATTGCTATAAAGCAAAACGCTGGGTTAGTGAAATATCTCCTTACTCCTATTTTTATTTTTCATGTTTACAATGATTTCTATAGCTGGAGCCATTTTTAATAATCTCAATATCAATTTTTATATCTTAGTATTTAGAAGAATAGAGCTTTTTAAAATCAATCTTGTAATTAAAGGACGAAAATATACATTTTTGAGAAATAAGTAATGGAACCCAGAACTTTTATTATTGATTTTTTTATCAAGCATACAAAAGGACTTAATTTCCATATTAAAATATGAGTTGACTCTAAAAGTGATTAATCAAGTAATGAAAATATTATTAGAAGTTTTTGAATATGACTTTTCAAAAATCTTTAGACAAGAAAAAATGTAGTAAGAGTTCATTAATATACAAAATCATAAGCACAAATTTTTGATCATCTAACTAAATTCTGTTATCATTTATTGGTCTCGATTCTATTTTCCATGAATCATTCTGGAAAATTATTGGTTCTCTATTTAACTTAATTTTGTTAAGCTACGATAAACAGATGAGTAACTACTTTAACTTAATTTTCATAAACAAGTATTGTATGTACATAATGAAAAAAAAAGAAGTTGCAGCTAAAATCTAGACAGACAAGTCTAGTTATGACGTCCCTCGCATAATGTTTTACCCATCATTATTCTTAACTGAACATTAATCCCCATTTTGAGGCTGTCTATTTTTTCTCCTTGAAATTGGAGCTCAAGTTTGAAAAATTCTTCTAAAACGGGGAGGCAATTTCTGAAAGTTTCATCCTCATTATTTAGGAATATTAATCTCCGATTGATGTTACCTGAACCCGGCGTCAAATTAAGTCTCCTAAATTGGGTTTGATTAATTACATGACCAAAATAGCGGCAGGCCGTTGGGTGCTGAACTAATTTAACCATGAATGGTTGTACGCGACCTCGCTCTAATAGATATTGGATAAGATATTAACCATCAGTCTAACAATGGAGCGTATGTAGTACAGAATTTCACTATTAGTTTTGACGTTTATGACACAAGTTTTGAAATGCTTTAATTGCATGTTCTAAATCATTTAATTATACCAATAACAATTCTCCTTAACTTCTGGAGGATATATGGTTTCAGGCTGTCTTCCTGTATAACTGACGTCAGTGTTCGGAGTTTTTAAAATGATTTTAATGATTTTCAAAAGACTCTAACTTGCCTATAGTGGCTATCAAACTTCCTTCTGATTTACTCTATTTCCATGTGATTATCTGCCTTCCTTCTATTGCTTTGTTATAATTTTTTTGGTGCAATTTTAAATGATATTGAATGTAAAACTTATAATTCAAAATGTTTCGAGAACAAAGATTTTAGAAAAGATCATGTTGAGTGGGATCTTTTTAAGAATTGAATTAAATAAACAAGCTTAATAAGCTTCACATGAACTACAGAACCAATAGCTTATATCAAACCAATCTTGCTGAAGAATATACTTTTTTGTGATATTAGAGGATATGATGTCTTTATTATTTACGGAGAAATTAATTATTTTCGTTATTTTAATACATTAAGTGTTATATAATTAGGTGTTTAAAATTATGTCAGCATCGTTCCCTTTTTCTTTATTACCTGCAAGTACTACATGTTATGATAATAATATATATAATAACTTTTTTGAGTTTAAAAAATCAAACCCCAAAAAATGATCTATGAAAGACTAGTTTTACCAACTTTAGGGTATTTATAGTATAGATATTTTTATTTTAATCGAACTACGGGGCTCCCACCCCCTGCTCACTTTCCAACCCCCTTAACTGCTACGTAGCTATTTACAGATCACTTCACGATATGAGCGAGCAAGCTCCCTTGTTACATTTTACCAACCTCATCCGATCAAAAATGTTTTATTCTTCTTATCACTAATTTATTAGAAATCCAAAAAACCTATACTATAGCAAATAATGACAAGTATCAGAATATATCAACTAAACCTTCCCTGAAATGCACAATAACCAAAGGAACTTAAAAAACCTATTCAAACCGTGATTAGCTTTTCTTTTAGATCGGAAAAACCGAAAAAGTGTCAAAAATTTAAAAACTAATTACTCTAAACCAAACTCGAAATTCTGAAAAGGGTGACGTAGTGCACATAGTCACACATCTCCGTATGAGACTGAAAAAAAACCATCATAGTTCTGCTGCTAATAGTTTTCTTTGAATTTGATTACACAGTGAAAAAACAAAAACAACTTTGACTATAAATACCACAGAACTAATAACCTCATCAATTAGATTTTGTTTCGATAATGTTCTCCAAACATTTCAAATTTTGAAGTTTCTATGAGGTAGTTTTTGTGCTGTGAGAGGTCAAAGAGTTAAGAAATAAAAATTTCTAAAACAGTGGCGGTGACGGTAACTTTTTTTTTAATTTATGGCTGGGCGCGCACGAGTGACTAAAGTCACGGCGACCAGGATTACTAGTATCAAAAATATCACAAGAAAACAATAGAGCATTTTCAATCACATGACTTTACCTAACAACAGCCTTAGCAACGTTGTTTTTGTCTTTGTCACCGTGACAAAAGTCGCCCGTGCGCGCTCGCCCTAAAGAGATTTGCAAGTGTTTCCTTTAAAAGGGAATGCATAAGATATACTATAGATTTGAGAAATTTTATAATACAAAAAAAAAATTATGTTATGTCGAAAATGTATTTTTCTACTTTGGCTATTATGTAATGGGTTTGACAAGATATCAAAGTATAAATTAGGATAAAAACCTCTGTAGTATTTCGAATAAAAAAATCTGGAAGTCAAATGATTAAATAATTTTAAATAAACGAAGAAATACGTTTTGATCTATAGAAGTTTTACTTTAAAGATGAATTTCAGGGGAGATTTATAAAACTACAGTAGTAATAGAGTTTGATAATATCTTTAAACTTAACATATTGAACTTCTAATAAATAAAATCGTTAAGATTATTATCTTAACGATTTTATTTATTAGAAGTTAAATATGTAATTGCTTCAATTTTAATTAATTCTTTTAAGAAGCCTTTTATTATACGAAACCAATTTTATATAAGCTCTCTTCTAAACTAGAATTGAATTTTTAATTTTCAAGCAGAACAAAACACAATACTGAATACAAAAAAAAAATCCTAATGCTGATAATTAGATTTCTGTACAGCAACTGATTAAAATGGAGTTTTAACTAAACTTATAAGAGAGAAAGTGCTTATAAAAAATTTTATTTCCCATACCATGATGTTCAAAATAAAATAAAAAGAAGTTAATATTATATAACATATTCTCCGGTGTATAGAGGTTTTCCCATAAAAAATGGTTTCACTTACGGTTCTGTCATATGTCCTATAATGTTATTCCGAAATTAATGTTACTCTCTCGTGTATCCGATATTAAGAAAAGAAATTCCCTTTAGTTTTAGTGTTTCGCAATATACATATTTATTATAGTGTATGGAGATATTCCAGAACATTAATGAAACTTTCCTAGAATTATGGGGAAATGTTTGTTTTAGTACTTTTATATGTAAAGAAACTAAATTAAAACTCTTTGAAGGCTTTATTTGCAAAACTAAATTAATGCTACAGATTAATAGTTATCTTTGAACCTACCATAATTAAAAAATATGTCTGTAGTTTTAGTTACGCAATACCTTTCAAAGTACATTGGTATGAATGAAAAATATATTTTAGCTAGAAAGGTTATGAGTTGGTGAGAAGCCAAGTGTATAAACAATGAACGAAAACTTTACTAATGTGGGTTGAATAAAAAAAAAAGTGCTGAAAATTTGATTCAATAATCTTTAGGAGTTTGGTTTTTGTATTCTGCTTTATCACTGCTAATAAACCTCTTTTGAAAGCTAAGGGAAATCAAGAACAGATGGTGCCAAATTTTTCAACTAAACTCATATAAAAAAGGTATCCCGAACTTTCACTTGTACGTCTTGATTTCTAATCCATTCTTTTGTGTAAAAATAAAACTTTTATTTTGTTTTTATAAATATTAAGACATTTCTGAGTACAATTCTTTCACGTCCCGTTGTATATTATTATTTATATATGCTGATAGAGTTAGAGTTTACAGACTTAAATATAATAGTCTACAGAAATATTTTTTGTTAAATGAAACTTCATTAGATTTGCTCAGTTGCCAGACAGACCAGACAACACTTTTCAAGATTTCTTTCCATTTAATTTTTTAAAAAGCTATTTAAACACATTTTTTTTTCATTCTGAGCCTAAATTAAAAAAAAAAAGTGTTGATTTATTTAATAAAATTGAAAAGCCATGACAATGACATGGCTAATAAACTATTTTAATAAATGCTAAATTCTAAATATTAATGATGAAAGATTATCTACATATTAAGGAATGACAAAACCGCATAAGCTCAACCTTTAAAAAATGGATGTAAAATCTCTTTCTCCAAGGAAGTTGAAGTTTTTGTTTCCAAAATTATGTCAAACGGTGCAACATAAATCGTTGTGCCGATATCGGTTCTCGGTGAAAAGCTTTTCCACTCAACACGAAAACAGTTGCAACAAATACTGTAAAACTGGGACCGGCGACAAAAACAATTTTAGAATAAAAAAAAAGAAGATAGTTTAAACTTTTCGAGAGGTACTTTGTTGATAGCAGGCGGCTCAAAGAGGAAAACCAACCCTATCGTCTGCTGTCGATCCTCGTGGAACAAAACAAACGTTCTACTTCTAACGTTCTTTTTTAGAATGACCCTCCGGGGGTAATGACGGCGAAAATTTCTAATCTTAGTGGAATATTTCTTTATCGCTTGCAGCGTGCTGGGCGAACATTAGCATAATTGCTTCCACTGTACCATACACGCAATGCTGTTCGAGAACAACTCAACTCAAAAAACCTCGCGCATTCGGATCGGAGAGAATTATAGTGTATCCGAAAAATCTTTTCTTCTTTTCATTGCGAAGAATTTTCTGGGGGAAAAGCCTCAACTTTTTCCCTTTCAAATATCTTCATGCTTTATTTGTTCGCGAATGCGCGATTTCATTCGCATTTTTCGAGAGCGTGTATCTTTCCGCAAACAGTGTTATTGTTTTATGAGAGGGAATATTCTCTTTAATTTTCGGGGCTTGGTAAGTGGGAAAAGTAGGGAATTTGATTTTCCCCTCGCAAAAAAAAGGGGATTTTGTAGTAGGAATGAATTCTGCAACAGACGTTATGGTCCGTAATTTTTAGGCATGGTGGCGAGAAAAGTTGAGATTGTTTTTTTTTATGTGTGTTAAGATTATTAAAAATGTCCTGGAAGTCTCTGTAAAACATGGATGTAATTAAGTTTGCTGCAAGTTCGTTGGGTTCTTATAATTAAGTTTGAAAGAGAAATCGGGTTTTATGAATGGTAGGTTACGTAACTAGTGACTTGAAAAACAAAATGGAGGAAAAATGGATTAAAGAGCAAAGAAAGTAAAGCTCAAGATGTAATTATTTTTTTAGTCATGTTTTGATAAAAGTATTTATGTAATATCTCATTATGTTGGAAATCTATCATGTGAGTAAAAGTTAACTCCCATTTTCCAAAAAACTATTCATTTTAAGAGATTATTGATTTTGTGTCCTCTATGAAAACGTTATAAAAATTTTCCTTTAATGCTTAAACGTTTCTAAGATATAATTGGAATTACGTAAATGCTTAAATTATCTTAGTTATGCAATTTTCTTATCACATACGAAAAAGTTAATTTCAGGCAGCGTGAGGTTTTTTAATACTAATAAGTAAGAATTTTGAAAAATGCTATAAAATAACCAAATCATCTTATCTTATCAAAATCTATGCAAAGGAGAGTAATGTGGATAAAATTAGAAGGTATAATTAAAATACAAGTATCTCCTGATGCGTTTTAAAAACTTAAGCCTTATTAGTGCTTTATTTCATTGAATTTTAAATCTCATAATTTAAAACCATGCCTATATCATACATTGTTATGATTATGCCTTATGTTTCATCAATTAATATTTCTGTGAATTTAATGCTGATAAGTTTGTGAAGTTAGAGAAGTTAATTAAACAATGCTATCATAATATTCCAATATTATACTTAAAGTTTGAATTTGAAGTGTATTTTTACCCTCTATACTTATTGAATGAGTTATTATTCAGATTTATTTTTTATTAACCTTAGAGTGCTTTGCTTGCATTTATCATAGAATATAACATTATCCCATTCTTTAATATAAACCTCTCACTTCTAATAAACTTTTATCATTTGATTACATCTCTATTCGTGTATCCATGTTAGTTTTATGAAATTTATTTTAATGTTTGTAGTTTAGAGATAAAATCTTAGAACTTAATAAGGATTTTATTTAAAGATCACTATTTGTTCAGTTTAAAATAATAGCCTGTCAAGTTAAGAAACGTTCATAAACATATAGTTAATACTATAATAAAGTAATTATTAAACTTATCAATTACCATTTATATGTTACTTGGATGTCTATTCCAATTTATCACAAAGAATTAGTGAAACAATTGTATAATTTTGATGAACTTTTATGTTAACGCTATCTTTTTCCAATACTGAAATTTTATTCAAGCACTACTAGATTGTTGACTGACTACCCACTCACAGAGAGAGGTACGCGCACCACCAACGAGAAACTGCTGGTAATAAAAGAATGCTACTTCAATTGTCTTATGCACCTGTTGCTTTTGTTCCCAAGCATTATTGCTGATAAAAAAATAACCTCTGTTAACAAATCTTATAGTATCTCATTCTGATACCGCATAATCAAAATGAGGATACTGACCTAGATCTTTTCTAATGCAAATTCTGGGTTAACTAGGGGTAATCAATAAACGTGTTAATCTGTCTGGTTTAGGAATATCGATTATTGTAACAAAGATGGGTGGCTAACGTTAGTTATCTAATTTAAAAGAGTTTTGGGATTCAATTTCGCTGGGGATTGTTAAAAGGTGGCTTATCTGGTATTGAAAACAGTTTTATTTCTTCTTTAACCTCTTACTTTTGTATTTAAATTTATGTTTTTATCTTCACAGCATCAGGAGAAATTATGTGTAAAAGCTAGACTCAATACTTATGGGATTATCAAAAATAAAATTATGCTAAAACATATTTTGAATTTATTTAAATGGGTTTTAAAAGGGAGTTAAAAGGTTTTGTATATTGTCGTTACTTGAAATTTATATTCGTCTTTTCGAATATTCGTCTTTTACATCACTTCATATTGTATAATTTAAGCGAGTTGTAGTTTTATGCTGATTCTAATACAGCTAATGACAATTTTACTGCCGGATTCACCGCTAACCAAATTGGCAGATGATTAAATATCAAATCCTTCATTGACAGTGAAAGAAGGAAAACGAGTGTTTCACTGCCAGTCTAAATCTAAGAGGGGATTTTAAGTTGTTTTAAATTATGTTCTTTAAAATAACTACGGTATAAGAATAAATTTTAGAGAAGATTCAGTTCAATGCATTTAACATTTTTCAATTGGGGAGTTTAATTATAAATTTTATTTGCTTTTCCTATTTTATAACAAGATGCATTGTGAAAAAAGAACCTTTACAGAATTTTATAAACACACTTAAAACGGGTTTTTAGTGTTATACGTATAATAAACTTTATCCATTATAAATATTGACCAAAATTAAGGAGCTAAAAATTTATTGTTGTAATCATTTTGATAGTGATAATGGGGGGAATGAAAAATTCAAATTAATTTAGAAAGACAATTTAATTGGGTTAAACTACTGGCAACAAAAAATGCACAACAAAATAAGAGAAGAGCATATGATGAATTTATTAGGTATTTTTTACATCAAAAACACGTTTTGTTTTTGGAGTTGCGAATGCAAAAAAAGTTATCTCAACGAAAGGTGTTTCTCATGAGGGCGAACTCAGCAGCTTGGAATCTTTCTCTGCATATCCTAGAGGGGAAAAATAATATGATCATTAAAAATAAACCTGCAGATTCTCAAAAGTGTTTATATTCAAACGTCAAAAAATGTTTTGACGAGAAGTTTAACTCATTATTCGTAACGTGTCATTTGTGTTTTTCTATTGGGAAAAAAAGTTCATCTGAAAGATTCGCAACACCAGACACCCGTTTTCATTAAAGTTTCCCCACATCCCGTGAAACTCAGAAGGAAGACACATTACTACAAACACTCTCCCAAGTCCCTTTAGACCCCGAAAGAACATGCCCCTTTACCTCTTCCATACCCAATCCCAAGAAAAAAAAAAAACTGTTCTGATTTGGGAAAGTGAAGCAACGACCGGTGAATATTGACGAAGAGAGAAGAAGAAGAAGAAGAAGAAGAAAAAAGGGACATCATCGGTTCACCTTGAGCACAGTGCGACGGATCACTTCAGAATATTGCGCCCTACCCGTAAAAGCGGCCGTTAAGAACGGTAGCAAGTCTGATGACTTGACGGAACTGTACGCTGGGGACGCGTTGACCGAGATGGCAGACGGCCATTGACAAGTGCTGGCTGTAAATGTGCAAGTGCGTCTTGGGGGTTCGGCTGAAATATTTGATTTACGTAGATGTGAGCAGGTCCCTCGAGACAAGAGTCTTATCTTTGGGTAATTAGAAGGGTGAGTCTTAGGGTGGTTTTGTTAATGATGAAGGGGTTTCTATGATGATTATTATTAATGTGCTAGTAGTATATGATGGGTTGAAGCATAGTTATAGTTTCTGAAGTGAAGATTATTGATAATAGTACAGTAACTTGCGTCGGATGTTATACATTATTGGAAGAAAAAATAGTTAAACTTAATGGGATTTTGTATTTGCTCTATCATATATTATGAATATGAAGTTTTCGTTTGGTCCTGTAAATATCCTCGCACCCAACGAAATTTCGTTTCTGAAATACTTCGACACAACAAACAATTTATGTTGGCTGACTTCTTTTCAGATATAAAAGCTTTTGGTGCAAAATGCATGAACCAAAATTTTCAAGAGTAACTTTTGTCTTATAAGATTGTAGAAAAAGCTTACGTTAACTAGAAATGGGTTGTTGTATCAAGGTAAAGAATTGAAAGTCAGTTGGTAAGCTTTGATTTGTAAATGAATATAGCGTAGAGGAAATTACTGAAATTATTTTAAATTTGCTTACCTTTAATTGTACCAACCCAGTGCAAATAAATCCTACTCTGAATTCTCAAGTTAAAAAATTCACAACACAATTTAAAAATACACCTATAGGTAGTCTGTGTTAAAAACATATTCTATATAAAAAATTTCAAGCAGAGTGATTATAAAGTAAAAATAATATTTCTGAGTAGAAATTCAAGAACCAAAATAGGATAAATTTTCACTTAAAAATTCAACTTAATGTAACAAAAAAAAGTTTCATCTTTAAGATTCACAATATCAATATAACAAGAGAAGGAGAATTCATATTATTTCTTGTGAACTTATATTTTAGATGTAATCCATAAAGGTAATACAATGATAATTGATGTTAGATGGTTTCCTAGAAATTCTATAATAGAATTCTGGAATAAAGAAAAAGTAAAGCAAAAGTAGTATTTTCAGATATAATACCAAGAACTTGTTAGTTAATATTTACCCCCCCCCTCTTTTTTGATTTAGTAAGAAAAAATCAAATAGCAACTACCTGAAAATCTGAACAGAACAAATATACTTAAAACGAAATAGTTAGTACCTACTATAAAGAGATCAGACAAATTTGTAAGCATTTAAAAAATAGTTTTCAGAAAACCTTTCTTGTTAAAATAATCTCTTTGATGTTTTGTTAAATTATAATCATCAGTTATACAAAAGAATCATGTAACTTTATCTTAACTAATACTAAAGAGTGTATATTTTTGTTTAAATTTAACTACAAAAACCTTGTGGTACCTTTTTAAAAGCAAACTGCGTATTTTGATTATAACCTATTACAATGAGTTTTTTTATAAAGTCCAAGGAACTCTGTTTTTTTTGCCTTTGATTTTTTTTCTTTTTTCAAGGGTCTCTCTAAAAACCTCTTCAATTTTATCTTTAATTACTAGGAACGACAGGTCGTTAATGCAGAAATGCGCTAAGAGGTAAATTGTTTTTGCACATTTTCTTAACTAAAGAAGAAGAAAAAAGGGAATTCAGAAAAAAAATCCCCTTTTGTTCGTCAGATTTCGCTAAAATTTGCATCTTAAAAACTAAACATTGAGCAATATTGTGCATAATTACTGTGGTAGACTGAGTGTTTTGTGTAATTTATTTCAAATCCAGTTCAAAATGTAGTCACGTTATCATTAAGGAAAATAGTAGGAATTCTAGTAATTTATGCATTTGTTTGTAGTCTGTAGTTTTTATGAAATCTGCTCGAAATTTTTTATCAGGCTTTAAAAAAACAGGCTTTGAACAATATCCTTTTTTAGTTTTAAACATTTAGTAAGATAGTTTAATAATTAAAAAACAATTAATCAAAAATATCTTTTAATTCTATAAGTTTTGATCAGAAAATTTACATGGAATCTAAACTGTATACCAGATTACAAAAAAACAAACAATTGGAACGGTATAATTAATTCTTAAATATTTGTGAATGGAATATCATGAAAAAAAACTTCATATTACTAACTTTTATAAATAATTGTATTTTTGAAGTATTTTATACAACAGTTTACGATTACTGTATAATATATTTTCCTTTCTGCTTAAACTTTTAAATTAAATTTTTTTTTACCGTTTAACCAAAAAAAATATCGTTTAACCTTTATATACAAAACTGTATTCAAGTCAATACTTTTATAATTAGTTGGCTGATTGTTTATAAATATAGTTCTACATTTGACGTAAGTCCTTAGGATTATCAAATAGGTAGATAGATGTATCATGTATGTTAACCTTCAACTAAAAAGAATGCTTTGGTAACACAAGGGGGGGATACTTGAGAGAATACCTAGGTCGTTAGACCTTCAAACTCCAGTATAACCAGCCTTACTGGGTAAAGCTATGAGCAGAGCCGTTACAGAATGTGTGACTGAAGGTCTCAGTTAGCTGAGGCAAAGCCCATGTTTCCCCAAGTTAACTTGGTCTTTATTTTATCGACCCCGGAGGGATAAAAGGCTGAGTCTGCCTTGCCCAACCATGTGCCCAACCCGGGAACAGAACTCGGGCCTGTGGGGTGGCAGCGAGATGCACTACCACTACTCAACTGGGCTTCAATATAATAAAGGGGTTGAAGTAAAACACAGAAATATGGACGTTAAAAAGATAATGTTACTTTTTTCAAAGAAAGTATCCGAAAACCCAAAGGCTAGCGCTACTTCCTACTTAGCATTCATCTATTCCTTTTATAGACCAAGGAACTAGAACAATACCGATTTTTTGCATTGTTTATCGTGTAACCAAGTTAAGACTTCTAATGAAACAAGAAGACCGCAGACTTTTTCGTGCCTTCTGATTAGCATGCTGCAGCTTCGAGAGTAATATATTCCTCCGAACACAACTAGAGAAAGAAGTAATTGGATTCGATGGCGCTTTGACTCTATCAAAGCACACGTCTTTTTTTGGGGGTAGTTAACATGGAAAAATGCCAGGAAAAAATCCATGTTCACCGCTCTTTGCTTTGCAATTCAATTTATCCGTATAAATAAAACGATAATGCATTATAAAGATGCCGGCCTTCTAAAACAATTCATTTGAAGGAATATCTTCAAAGTCGCATTTCCTTAACTTTACTTCCATACTACCTCATAAGAAAGCGGAGAAAAAAATTGCGCTGAGCTTAAAAAATGCTTAATGGAAAAACCCTTACAAATAGAAAGAGTTAAAAAAAAGCGGTCCCGAGTTTGTTTTCTAGTGGTTGGGCAATTACTTTCTACCTAATCTAAGAACAAAGCGTGTAGTGTTTACTTTTTACACGAGGGGGCGCTCTTAAGTAAAGGTTTGCTGCCATATACTGTCCAGGAAACTAATTTTGAAAAGAAAGGTCGGGTTTTAAATTTTTCTTTACGGGTGCAGGGGAAAAAGTCTATTCGATCAGTTGAGCCTTCCGGACATAAAATAATGATGTACATTTGATAAAGAATGTTGAAATTAAATGCTCGAAGAAAAAAATATGGACGTAAGAAAAGTATTGTGATTTATTTTTCCAAGTATTTTTAAATGTACATACAGAGAAAGATAGGTGATCAATAAACGCAACGTAAGGGCCAATTTGTGAAATAATTTGCCTAGGTAACAGAACTAAAATATAATATTTTAAATGTGAATTTCCAAAAAATAATTCATATAGGTTTGAAAAAAAAATAAATCAATGCTTCATTCAATATAATTTTTATCTTTTCGTTTAGTGTCTAGTTTCATATATATATATATACAAATTTTTACTGAAATATTGCACTAAAAATAAAAAAAATATATAGAAAAAGATTAAATAAGTTAACTAGACAAAATAAACTAAAATGTATTTGTACTATGTTAAGTACTTAAATTGATTTTATTCTATGTATATTAAAGACCCTAAAGTACAAATACTTTCTCATAAACCATGGGAAAAAGATTCTCACGTTGAGCCAATGTTAAGTCTCTATACAAAAAGGGTCTCTTATGTATATTATTATGTAATATGTATGGTACCTATTTAGATACACTCTACTTTCATTTTAAAAAGTGGAAACTAGGTGAGGGTTTGTAAATTTTATGTGTATGCTCATTTTTCAAATTGGTAAAGGAAGCAGCTTCATTATCAATTTTGTCTCATCGGTGGTGTAGCAAAAGCATAGGTTAAGCTATTTTTCTGTAATCAATCCTTTAAATACTATATTAAGCTACTGATTTTTAAAATTAACTCGGACTTTTTGATGGATCTGCTGGCTGAATAGGTTATAGTATTTATTTTCAAACAGTAATTTAGATGTAAAGTAGTTGCGAGTTGTTCATGATATGCAATATAGTAAAATGTAATACTAAATGCAAACTAATTAAAATTTAAATAAAAATCCCGTTATTGAGTAAAACATAAACCGTGAAAATTTTAGTAAAAATCCGGAAAAACAGAATTGACAAATTTCAAAGACATCTTTATGCAAGTGGAAATAAATGTTCTTTATGAAAGATTTATTCATTGAATTTAGAGAAAAGAATAGGTATGAACACTAGATGCCTTAATACATTTTTCTTAATTTTTTTTAGTTCATGTAATTTATTTCTAAAACCTTAGGTAACCTTATTGAATAAATTAAAAGATATAACATCAAACAAAAAATTATCTTTAAATTAATCTTGAACATTTGAAAGGTAAGATTATATCATTTGGTAAAAAAACTATTTAATGAGAGGTAAATTTTTTCTGAGACATTTCTATGAACTTGAAAAATAAAAGTTATTAAACAATTTAAAACAGAGGAATAGACTGAAATTACTTTTTAATCCTGTTCTCCTTAGTTTCTGAGAAAGAATAAAGCACAATACATTTAACTTAACACTAAAAGAACTACCAGTATTCTTAAAAATGATTCATCATACAGATAAAAAAACCTTGAATTATTAAGATGTTATGAATGAGTTTAATAAAAGTTGTTGTTTCTTTTCACCCTTTCGTAGCAAATAGAAATGCTTAAGACAATTTCTATGACAACAATAACTGCATGCAAAAAATTAAACAAACTAAGAGTATGGCTTTTTTAAAGTATAAAATAGGCTATAAAAACATTCATACGTATCTTTGTCTCTTAGAAGAACTTGCTTCTTGGAGCAGTTAAGCGTACTCTAATGCCTCCAACACCTGTCCCACAAACTATAAATAGCATTTATATTTTTGAAAAAGGTATTGTTCTATCCCCAACTTGATGGGCGCTCTAAAAAGCAATTAATAACTAACGGCTGAAATAAAAGTAACTTTTCCCAGGTTATTATTAAGTTCTAGGATCACACGAAAGCACCCTACCTAAAAATATACTTCACCTAAGACGACCATATTTCTATATTAAGATTATAGGATTGTAAACCGGAAAAAAGATTCGACTCTATTTCAAGACGAAATGAATCACGCCCGGTGGTGGAGAGACTTTCTCTCATTGTTACACTACGGAACGTCAGCGGAAAGAAAGCTCGCCACATCCATCATCACTTAGTTCATCTGGGCCGTAATTTATACGTAAAGCCACCATTTAACTCGGCAATTGATAACAAAGTCGTCACGGGCGTCGCAAAAAACAAACACAATGACTTATTGTTCACTTCAGCCACAAGTATAATCTGGTCTATCAATCCAGGCTTCCGTTGAACCCTCTCTTTAAAAGATGTTAAAAACAACGGCGATGAACGATTCATTTTGGCACCCCGCAGAGTCAATTTTTTCCCGCCGTTGGGATTGTTGCCATTCTCTGGATAAGAAAACAACAACGGCCGGCTTGTTTTCTAGATGACTTGCTCATTTGGCTCGGTTGCCTTGAAGGATAGGGACCCGTCCTTTTTGCTGCTAATTTCTAAATAATGGGTTTGGATTGTGGCTTTTTTCTTTTGTGTTTGTTTCGATTTATTCTTTCTCAGTTGAACTCTTAAGCGGTTCTCCTTTCAGAATAGATTAAGTTTAAAAGTTCTTCGGAAGTAGCTTTAAGCTTTTTTTTGTATTGAGCAAGTTTTGCTGTTGGAAAGTTTTTGCGAAAGTTTGCATCTTCCATTTAAATCGTCTCTTCATCCCATTAAGGGCCTTTTTTTCTCAGAGCGAAATGTAGATTAAATCTAGGAAAGAGGGATTAATTGGATTGATATAATTGCCATGGTATTAATTAAAATCAAAAGCGGGAATCACTCGAGTTTGTTCTGATTCGTTTATTTAAAGCTCAACCATCCGAATTCTAAAGAGGGTTGCTCAAGATATCCGATTAAATGGTGGTGTGATTAAGAAACTTTTAAGTTCAATAAGAATCCAGTTGTTAGTTATATGCTTGAAATTTTTAGAACGATTTAAGTGATTTAGAGAAGAGAGACTGATTTTGAAACCTTCCATTATTATGGGATCTTAAAAGTACTTGAATAAAGTAAGAATTAAAAATGAACGGTGGAAGTTTTTAAAACAGGAATATTTCAGAATTAATAACTCAAATACTTTTTTAAAACAAGGTGTTAACTTTTAAAAATAAGTGTAGGAGAAACTGTACATTTTTAACTATTATTTTCCTATTATTTTTACTTTTTTTATTATTTTTGTAAAAAAAACACCATGTTTCTCTAACATGCAGTTCATTTTAAAGCTACCACCTTATTAAATATATTTCGGAAATTTATCAACTGATTAAACTATCACGATAAGAGAATTCAGATGCCCTGAACTATTTGATTAATGACACAATATGTGACTTGTATGAAGAAATCATGAGAATTGCACCTTTTTCTATCTTTATTGTACCCCACGCTGCACTATAAAAGTAATGGCTAGGAGTCAGGTATGGACTAGCATTTAGAAGGGTTGATCATTGATTTCATGCCCATTCGTTACTTACTGTACGAAAGTTTCTCTTGTTAGGATAAGCTTTGCCAAAGAAAAAATGGAGCACTGCCATGATGCTCATTTGTGCCTATTGAACAATAATTTGAGATTTAGTTGAAGAAAAAAGGTGATATTAGGAGACAGCTTGTCCTAAAGTAGGTAGTGTTAATGATTAAAATGATAACATATTTCTTAAAATTACTTAAAATTTAATTTAACGTTCCTCTGGTTTTTAATATTTTGCATTCTGATTCATAAACTACCATTAAAAGCCAAGGGAAAGTGAAACTTCTTATCAAGAATACACATGGTGAAAAACAACTCGTCAAGTTGTTTGTCAGCACACTTCACATACAGACGTTGTCCCGCATTGTAGCTTGTCCCCCCTGGTTTCTAATCCAGAGATTCTCAAACTAAAGGTCTCATGACCCACTGGTGGCTTGCAAGTCCTTTTTTGGTGGTATCTCGACAAGAGATTTTGAATTTATATTAATTTACTTAAAATATATCATTTCAAAATTTTTAAGAACGTGATGTTGACTTTAAGACTTAAGTGGACTTTAACAGCAAAAGACAAGAAAAGAAATAAACTGAAGATTATGTGGGTTGCGTTTGGTTCTGTTCAAGTTTGGGAACCCCTGTATCTAACCTCTAACCTAACCCATTCACATATGAACTGCTTATCTCTTTGACATAATAAGTATTATATTTTAAATACAAAGGTTAAGAAATATACGTTATTTAAATAAGTTTTGGTGATTAAAAATTCTACCTTTATACAACAGTTTATATTATGTTTTGCCAATAAATTATTATTTTTCCTTACTAATTATTTAATTTTAATGCGCCCTTACGAAGGTATCCCATTTTGAGGTTTTAGGTCATTTTTTGGCATTAGTTCAACTCAACCTAACTAATACCTAAAAATCAAATGTCGTGTCGCAGCATCCAAAGAAATCATCGGATACAACACAGTCTCTCAGAAACATTGTTTTAACGACTTGCATTGTTGTTTTGGTTTTCTATTGTTGAAAAAGATGTCTCAACGCTTTTCATCAACATCAAAGATGAGAAGGAAGTTACATCGTTTTCACAGAAGATCTATAAGTTAAGTGAGCACAACGTGCTGGTGGTTGTAAGGATCGCGGAGCGATCCAAAGCGCAGGGGTTGGCGAGCGATAGAGAGCAGTGGGCGGGAGCACCTAGTAAAGGAATAAAAATGTTCAAATGTAAAGTACTACTTTCAAATAAAAATCTCTCTCAAGCATTACAAAAACTAACTTCCAATATCTTAAATGGGATTATTGCTTGAGGAAAAATGATTATGCGCTATCAAAATTTTTATTTCATAACGTTTTCGAGAATTTTAAATTCCACTCTGCTCCAACAATTCATTAAAATGAATATTTCAATGAATTACTTTTTTGGTGATTTTCTTTCGAAAAGTTTTAGAATTAAACTGGAAGTAGTTTTAGAATAGTTAACAGAAAACTAAATAGATGTTATTGGATTTTAAGGGTTTTTCTTCCAAAAGTTTAAAAGTAATTAAGTTTTAAAAGATTATGTTATGAAAACTTCTATTTCAGACGGAATTTTAAAATTAAACAAAGATTACTGTGTCTTTAACTTAAACTCAGAACATAATTTATTAAAAAGCATAGATTTGAAGTAAACATATTAAATATTTTTAATAAAGTTCTTAAAGATATTTTTTCATTTTAGAAATTACATTATGCATTAAATCAATATCTTGGATATTTCGCATGTGATTTTATTATTGGGTTGCGGGAATTTTTAAATTGAATAGGACAGATAAAACTTTTTTTTATTTCTTTTACGAAACTTAACAAAAAATTCAATAATTTGGGAAAAAAGAAAATGAAAAAACATTTCTTATGAAAAGGTATAACTTTTAGAATTACCAAAGCGTTTAAACTCTTAAGTTCGAATGCCAAAGCATGCTCAATTCTCATCGTCTTCTTACCACCCAAAACAGGCCCACCCCCTCTACTGCCCAATACAAGTTCACCTCCCCCTAAGCATCCTCTCACCGCCCCCCAGGGGGGGTGGTAGCTCCCCCCCGTTGAGAATCACTGGGTTAAAAGGAAAAGCTCGAATTCCAAAGTGAAAAGAAGGAGGCAAGACATATGTGAGTGGCAGCATTGTATCTAGCGACGAGTGCGCAGACAGGGTGCGCTGCGGCGCGCGTTACCTCATCGATAAAAGCTCACTCATTTTTGTACGATGCTGATTCTAAGCTCTTGTTCTTGCGTTCAGTGTTATCTTACGTTTTGTTGATTTTAATTACGAACTTTTAGCATTTAAATAAAGTATGTTTAGTTAAAACTACTGCATCCTCCTTATTACGTTATGGCATCCCTGCGTACAGTTGACATTTGGCATCCCCGCCGGGACACCCTGCCTTGATCTGAGGGTCTGATGTGATGATCAACCTGGATGATCTTCCGGATCTTGCCGCTCGATACCTGAAACTGAGGATGAGGAGGAAGTGACTCAGCAACCTGCCTATACGATGACAGATCCTACGAAGATGCTGAGCCAACTGAAGCTTCATCGCACAGCGTTAAGGAGCGGGTTTACGAGATCTGCAACTAAGCTACGAAGTCTGTTGGAGGATGGCGCACCTACGACTGAAGAGCAGCTGGAGATAGCTCTGGAAAGACTGATTGAGAAGAGGGAACAGCTGAGGATTGCGCAGGAAGAATACCTAAGGTTAATGCAGTCTACTAGCTGTACCCAAGAAGCCTACGATGAAGAGATCTCGACGTCAGAGGATTATTACGATAGTTTCATGGAGCTGAAAATACGTACTACGAAGAAGCTGAAATCTACAGTTTGCGAGGACTCTAAGGGAAACTTCTACAAGCTGCCTGAGATTGAGCTAATTAAGTTTGATGGCGATCCAAGGAATTGGCTTCCATTTTGGAATCAATTTGAGAAGATTCACAAAGACCCCCGAATAGATAAGCGGGACAAGTTTTCGTACCTTCTGCAGTCCATGGCCGCAAACTCAAAGGCCAGGAGCATCCTGGAGAGTTATCCCGCGAGCAGCGAGAACTACGAACCAGCCGTTCTCTCCCTCAAAGAAAGGTTTGGGAACGAAAGTGTCCTGGTACAGATCTACATAAGGGATCTGTTGAAATTGGTCACTTCCGACAAAAGCAAAACAGACTTGAGTGCCCTGTACGACCAGCTGATGACACACTTGCGATCCTTGAAAACTTTGGGACTCACTCAAGATAAGTAAGCTGACTTTTCGTACCCACTGATAGAGTCTGCAATACCACCTAATTTGTTGTTAATTTACGAAAGGCAAAAGTCACAAATGAAAGTTGGGGGTAAGTCAGACTTGGATCTAATAGTAGAGTTTTTGAAGTCTGAAGTAGACTCTCAAGCCAAGTTGAAACTTGCTAAAGACTTTTCTGGTAATAGTTCTTGTGGTAAGAAGTGTATAGATAAGACAAGTATAGATGTGCCTACTTCCCATGAGCTATTAACCGCTAATAAAAGTGTAGTTTCTAATAGTGAAGGTAAATTTAAAAGGTTTGATATATGTGTTTTTTGTAACAGAAAAGTACATGCATCTGAGAGCTGTAATCAGATTTCCAAGATAAAAATCCCTAGATGGCTGGAAGCTGTAAAGGATGTAAAAATAAGTTTACGTTTATTTGGTGATGCTAGTCAACTAGCCTACGGAGCCTGTGTTTTCATTAGAACAGAATCTCAGGGTCAGGTAAACATACGATTGGTAAACGCCAGATCGAAAAACCCCGCCGACTTGGGATCTAGGGGTTGTTCTCCCGAGCAGTTAGTCCAGGTTAGATGGTGGGAGGGCCCTAACAGGCTGAGAGGCCTTGAAAGCGAGTGGCCTGATTAACATGAAGATGGGAGTCTGGTCCATTCTGTTGTTCAATCTTTAATTATGTATGTTCATATTGAGTTGTTGCATGCGGGAAAGTCAATTATAATGACTCACTTAAGGTAAATATACTGGGTTCTGATTAGTCGCATGACTATAAAAAAAAACTGTAAGATGTAAGATGTAAGATGTAAGATGTAAAAGGTTGTTACTAGAGACTTTAAGGGTTAGAAGTAGAGGTTGCTGTTTCATAAGAGGTAACGGTTGCTGTTTCTTAACTTGTTTGGTAGTAAATTTCCTAGGTATGTTTGAGATGTTTTGTTTGAGTGATGATAAACACACTCAAAGGTGGGAGTATGTGAGTGGCAGCATTGTATCTAGCGACGAGTGCGCAGACAGGGTGCGCTGCGGCGCGCGTTACCTCATCGATAAAAGCTCACTCATTTTTGTACGATGCTGATTCTAAGCTCTTGTTCTTGCGTTCAGTGTTATCTTACGTTTTGTTGATTTTAATTACGAACTTTTAGCATTTAAATAAAGTATGTTTAGTTAAAACTACTGCATCCTCCTTATTACGTTATGGCATCCCTGCGTACAGTTGACACATAAAATAAGAAATGACAAACTTAAAACCTTTCTTTTAATTCTATAAAGTGAACGGTTTTGTAACAAATTATTTCAACTAAGATTGCTTTGTTAATACAGATTCCAAAGTATAAAAGTTTTTCCTGATGCACAACCATTTATGTTTGTAAAATATTATTTGTCATACAGAAGATTTTGAAATACAAATATACAAAATAAATCCAAAATATATAAAAAAGTCAGCAGAGACGACTTACCTCCATAGAGACACATACACAGAAAACTCAATGCTGTATGGAATATCATTTATTCTAAAAAAAATATTCTGAAATATTTATTCCATTAAACGCTTTATGATTTTTCAGTAGATACATATCCCTTTACCCTCTGATGTATATTCTTGTAAAAATAGTATAACGATAGTCTAAAAGGTTTTTTTTTATATATAAAATGAAAAATTCCTTGTTCTTATGGATGTGAAAAAAGTTCCTTTTTCTTACACGAATATGAATTTCAAGAATCCACGGGTGCATAAACAACCGATGTGAGTCGTAAAAAGTTCTATTCTTTATTCTGTGTGCGAAGAACCCCAAAGGACACTATTGGGGGTTGATCCCTAAACACGGAATATTTTGTTTATACAATCACTTGCAGCTGGGAGATAAGTAAAACAAGATATCAATATCGGAGATCATGTCTCTGCGGAAATCAACGCATTCACGACTGGCATAATTTTCCCTAGAGATTTAGATGACGAGGAATGGCAACGGACAGTGCAGCAACAGATTACTGCTCCATCGATCGTGAAGTATTGGATTCTTTCTTTGGAGCGTATCTTCCATGTGCCGATGTTCTTTAATCACATCTCTGACAGAGTTAGAAAGAAGGAAGGAAAGAAAGTGTATGGCTTTTTTTCAGTTTTTTAAGCCTTGCCAGCGAAGGTCGGGAGATCTTTTCAGAGGAAATACTTTTCATCGATTCAAAGAAAGGGGAATTAAAGGGAACATGTGTGGTAGGGTTTCGTCGCCTGTTTTGAAGTGATATAAAGAAAGGGTATAGATCTTGATTAGGCCTACTGGAGTTAGATTTCAAACTGAAAACTGAATATTGTGGGTAAAAGGTTGTACGTTTCCAAACTAATGTTCTTAAAAGTATAAGGTATGGTAAGAGAACAAAAGTAATGCATAATACTTTTAAATTATTTGAATCATAAGCTGTACCTAATTATAATTACCTAATATATTACTATTTAACATTTTTAAAGTTTACAAATTTCATAATCAGCTTGACGACAAATTACAATTAATTATTTTTCGTGGAACGTAGGTTGGGCAAAAAATTAGAGTGTATTTGATAAATTAATACCTTTATAATCATAAAATAACTAACAAAAATATGAAATTTATACTTTTAAATGTAACAATAAATTTAATGAGAAATATAATATAAGACTTCATTTTACTTTGCACTACTATTATTTTTTTTTTAAATATGCATAAAAAGGTGATTTGTTAATAAAAATATTAGTCTAACTTAGTTTAAAAATGATTCAGCAATTAAACAAATATTTAGCAGGTAATAAGAAAAACTAAATACAAAATCAAAGCTAAATAAGTGATACTAATGCTAAGCTAATTAAACTACCATTCAACACGCTACAGAAAATTGTTTCATAATTTCTAAAGACTTTATTTCCAAGACCTTTTTGACAAGCTAACTATAAATGTAACTATACCGCACTCAGAGTTTACATTAGGTACGTTCCTTGTAACGCAACAATAGTTTAAAAAAAACTAACGCGTCTTCAATATAAACTCCCCTCCCCATTAATTCCACGAACTATCTACATTCTTTATACAACGCATTATATCATACACGCTTGGAATTCCCTTTTGCGAGCCAACCTTTGAGGAAAAGTGAAGCAACCACGTCCAAATCCGCCAGATTTCAAGCTATCTCCTTCAAAGCGTTGCAATTTAGACTTACATCGGCTCAAATAACCACCCATTCAATAGCTCACCATTTTAAACAATTTTACCCTCATAGCTTCATCGCACCAAACGGTTAGAGATCATTACACCAGATTGAAAGATGGAGACTCAAACCATTTTTTCCTCCATCTGGGAGCGGAAAGATAGTTCTTCAATGAACTCATCCAATTAAACTTCGACGGTTCTTTCCCTGCAGACCAGTTTGTTACTTTATTACAGCGAAAAATCAATATAGCTCTGCCTTTATCTATCCCCTCTTCACAAATGAATTTCGTATTATTATTATCATCATTGGTTGTTTTTTCTTCCCCGTGCCGCTCGGGGGCCAAAAACCCTGCCCTCAATCTCTCGCTGTCATGGCCGTGTCCTGGTCGCCCGGTTTTTGCTGTTGTAGAGAGAAATTGATATAAAACGCCCCGGGAAGAACGCGATTTTTTGGGCAGAGAGGAATTTTTGATTTGGGGAGCATTTGTCTTGGGAGGGATGCTGGGGGATGTTCTTTTTCTGGGATGTTTTTATCCTCCTTTTTTTTAATGTTTTTTTTCGTCTGGTAGATGGATGGAGGAGATAAGACTTTCAGAGATATTTCATTGGGATCACTTAAGTTTGGATTTTACTTACAAAGATCGCGGTTTAACGAAATTCTGAACAATTTCCGTTTTAATTTATAAAAGTATGTATTACATATTATTTCGAATTTTCGGTTGGTCTCAGCATAAATACAAGCTAGTAAGTTTGTGAAAAATTTTACTTGTTTTCGATGATTACGATGGATAAAATATTGTTTTAACAGAACAATGGGCTAAATAGGAAATGTTCATATTTCTCAATAAAGAATGTTTTAAAATAAATTATCCCAGGAAATCATCACAAAAAGAACCATAAACAAATAATGTCTGGAAATGTTTGCACAAAAAGTTAATTATTCTAACATTTTTAGAATAATAGAATTTAAGAGTTTCAAGTAGTCTATCTCTGAGAACAGCAAGTCCACTTATATCCAATTTATAGAAACAATATTTACCTTTTATCACCCATGATTAATTTGATTACAATTCACTGCGTTCGAGCGTTGAAGCGATTTATTAAATTATAGTATTCATCCATATTATCCCGCTGCAGCTAATAAATTTATATATAATGGGTTACATTGTGCGCTTTGAATGTTTCACTGAAAGCTTTGAAATATTTGAGCCGTAAATTTGCTGTCGGTACTTTCAGCATTAATTCATTTAAAATTTATTTCAGCTTTACAACAATGAAAAGCGTAAAATTAGTATATTATATTAGGAAGTATGCTGAAAATGATATTTCTTTTAAGTTTAAATTTCTTTTGGTTCTTTTGGTTTTTTTTTTTAAGTTTTTATTTCTTTTGGTTTACCGGGAAAAAAAATTGTGTGATTATTTTGGAGTTTTAAACTTGTAAAAGTAAGAAACGAGAAAACTTATCACTAATTTTAAAGCTTTCAAATGCTTTACTTTTAAGGGAAGATACATCATTACCATTTTTTACAGTTTTAAAAATGTAAAACGTACAACTAATGAAATTTAATTTCGTCATAAAGAAAACGTTAAGAATCTTATCGTTAAACGTCATATCTTATAAAATGATATTTTCATGACTAATTATATTCGTTATAAAGACCGTAAACTGTTGGTCGTATAAGGGGTCGCACTAACAAGGTTCAACTGTACTATTCAGTAAAATTTATGAATTTTATCTTTTTTTAAGTTCTATTATTCTTTTCTAACTACTTTTCATAACCCAATAATTTTCCCTCTATTTTTTAACTTCTACATTAGGTAATTAATATCTATATATTTATTTTACAGTTTAATAAGGCAATAGCTTAAGTTTTCTTTACAATAAAATGTAGTAAGTTTCATTGTTTTGTGATTGACATTTTTTTAAAACAACTATCGCTCACCAATACCCCCGTAAACTGCTTATGCTGGAACTTTTGGATTGCTTCCTCACAAAACCCAGCTCACTGAACTTACTTAACTCACTTTATAAAACAGAAGAAACACTAACCAACTTTTTAAAAATACGTCACAGGTCATTTCCATGAATAACACTTTTAAAAGTTAGAATATTTATTTATTCTAACTTATTAATAATTTAATCAAAATGTTTTCTTTAAAAATATCCAGCACGTCTATTAATAACTATTGTTAAACAGCATTCTGAAAAAAAAAACGTATACCCAACGAATCTTTTAATTTCAATATTTTACCGCCTAGTAGGTAACTCGTTAGCAAACCTGATGTTTCATCATTAACATTTTTGTTGAAACACAGACTTGTTAAACAATACCTTTTAAGCTTTTGAAAATATAATAAGAGTTAAACTTAAATGACACTCAATGTTTACAATCAGTTTCGATTATTCGACTAAAAGTTATAAGTTTCAGACAAAATGTGTGAAGTTTTAGTATGAAATAGCATATCTGTAAGTTTTTAGAATACTTTTATCCATGTTTGAATGATATTTAATTTGGAAAGTACTTTAAAACATTTTTAAAACGTGAAAAAAACTTGTTTCATCATAAAATATGGCGTCAATTGGTCGTTGTAGTTGGATATATAATAAAATGTTTGGAAGTACTTGCTTTGTAACTGCGACCTTATCCGCAATCTAAAAAAAATTGAAATATTTTAAAATTTAGATTTAAAAAAAATACAACAGCTTACTGCAAATCCTTGAAAGAATCTGGACATTTTGATACCAGAAATGTGCATTCAGTTCAGTAATTGAAAAGTTTTTCTCTGGAAACTGTTCACCAAAAACTTTCTTTTAGAATAGAGAGAGATGAAAGATGAAAATGAGATTTTAGATCCTTTTTATACACTAAAAAAAGTAGAACTTTTATATTTTGGTTTTATACACTTATACTCGGTAAAAATTACAAACAAAAATAAGTTATAAAGTTTTATAAATTGGGAAAGCTGTAAAAGCTTTAAGTCCATTCTTGCACTAATTATTACTAAAAAAGAAAGTATAAAAACAGTATTTCTCAGTTTCATGTTGTTCATCTCTCTTTCTTTCCTCTATGTCCTAAATCAACCTCCATAAGGAACATCAAGAATTTAAAACTCAGAAAAGGCCCTTTCCCTGAGAAAATCTCAAGAGAACTCGCGGAAAGACTGTTTTCGAACTCACAAAAATCCCAAAACGAACGTTTTCGCAATGAAAGCGGAAAGATGAAAGAACGAACTGAAGCGAAAAGAACACTCGAAGAAAACGGGTACATAACCCCTAATCACATAATATATATATATATATATATATATATATTCCGAGAGTTTTAAAATAAACTCGTTAAGGGGCGAACACTTCTCCAACTCTAGCGACATCGTGCCAAACTGGAAGATGAATCGTTTTGTGACGTCACAGCACCCTCCTCGATGGAAGGGGATGAATGAGTGAAGTTGAGATGCTTCAAGTAGGAAGTTTGAGGAGCACGCCCTCTTTGATAATGGCAAGAGTATCCTCTGGTTTTCGTTGAACCTATTCACGATGTTCACATGTTACTCTATAGGTGGGTGGTCAGTGTGTCCAAGTGCTTAGAGGTGGATTGGTTGTATAGAGAGTCACTGAATGGGAACTTTTTGTGTACGGAGATTGTGGTAGTCAGCGGTTTTTATATTTGTAAGGAAGAGATGAGATTCACGTGTTCGGTTCTTTTGATAAACGTTTCTATTCTGGGGAACGGGGTTATGAGGTAAAAATGGATAGAAATAACTCTGCATTCACGTGGGGGCTTATAAATGATATCTTGACATGGGATATTATGTTTTTGTGAGACTTTTCTTTATTTGAATAATGTTCCTTTTTTGGCAAGAACCCATCGTGAAAGAAATGGCAATTTTATACTATTTTTTTGAAGTTTTAAGCTATTAAAGTCCGTTTAAGGTACGTTTTTAGCTATGAGAAAAAACAAAAAACTCTATTTTTAGGGCAATATTCTTTTCCTTCCTATTCCCCTAAAAAATATAGTAATTTATTGAAAAAAAAGTATGAAACTATATTCTATGAAACTATACCGACAATTCTGAAATGAAATGCACAAAATGTTGAATCTTTATTAAAAAGATCGGCATAAATTATCCCTAAAAACGTTTTTGAATATATTTCAAAAGGGTATTAGTTTAATTTAATTAAATTTTTCCATTATATTGGGGAGAATTCAATTTTCTATTCTTAAAAATTAGTGTTTCTATTTTCTTAAAATGTATTCAATTTAAATTTACGCAAGCATTCAAATGAAATTAAATATTTATTTTTCCTAATAAGCTATTTCTAAGAGGATTCGAGTTTACTGATATATTTAAACTTCTTTACATAGAAATCATGTTGTTATTAAAGAATTCTCATTTAACTTTGTACTGTTCAGTTTTAAATTACTTGTTATCAACAATATTTAACGATATTTTAGTGAAAGTCTCAAAAGGAGAATACGTAACTCGATATTCTTTCCCATTCCTTTTATCTGGTATCTTTTGATTTTCATGTAGTGTCTATCATCAGAAAACCATCAAAGAAAAATCGACATTTTCAAAACTGTTTTTATAAAAATGGCTAAAACAAAAAAAAATAAGCAGACAAAGATTATTTCTTCTTTTATCTCTCATCTCATTCGTTGCATCTGTGCATTGTTAACAGTAATTTTCTCCAAACGAAAAATATTATACAAATGGAATTCTCGGAAGACGGGGAAAAATAAACGCTACACCGAAAGGTTCTTTTACGCAATAACACTTCAGACGCAAAGAGCTATCCCGCAGAAATTGAAGTGTTCAGACGTGTTTCCTTTACACGTCATTTTCGGCAGTTTGTTTCCATTAGGAAGAACAACTCAAGTGTTTTTTAGAACGTATAGCTTCTTGAGTAATATGCCTGACAGAAGGTTTTCGATGCGATTTGGGATGGTTCTATACTTGTATTTGAACGGAAACTCACGAGGTATGAATGGGAATCAATCGATATTTTTTGTTAGAACAATAGTGTATTGTGATGAAGAAAATGAGTTTTGACAACGCTCTTGTTGAACATGATAACGCTGGCAGCAAAGAATAAGGGTTCCTCTAGAAATTTAAAGCTTTAATTTCAATTCAGATACTTTGATTTGTTGAATTAATAGATTTTTTGAAAGAAAAAAAAAGAAAAAAAAAGAAATAGAAGAAAGAGGAAGGTACAAAAAATAAAAATAAGACAAGAGAAGTAATGAGAAATGAAAAAGAGAATCTTCTTCTTTTCTTCTCCTTCATTTATAATTCTTACCTATTTCTTATTATATTTCCTTTTTTTTCACCTCTTATTATTTATCTTCACTGTCATCCCCATTTACTTCAATTTCTGTCTCATATTTCTCATTTATTACTCTTTCTTTCTCTTCAAATAAAGTCTTATCAATACCTCAACTGAAACCGTAGGTCTAAATTACTCGAGAAACATTTATACTAAAGAGGAAATATTTTTGAGCTGTAACGTTACAGCAAGAAAAACATGTAACGAAACTGTACGAATAAAGTAACTTTGCTGTAACTACGCTGCTCTATTATGATGCAAATATTTACTTCAAAATTTAAACTGCTAAACCACTTTGAAAGTAATAAGGTTATGCAAGTTTAATTCCTCTGATATTTTAAATACTTGAGTTTAAATTTAACAGTTGGAGTTAGAGTCATTGATTTTAAGAGAAGTTAAAAATTTGTTTACTGTAATCTTACTAGATGTTTCCTCCCTTTAATATCCAATAAAATATTTTAAAGACGCATTAAATGTTTATTTTAAAAAGGCATCTTTTGAATATGTATCATAAAGGGAAAATGGTAATTATAAGACACACACTGATAAACACAAACGCTTTAAACTGTTTAAAATTCTACATAGACTGTAACTTTTTCTTTTATAAAGAGTTAGATATGAACTCCAGGTTTAGATCGCATTATTTAGAAACGCATAAATCCCTTAAAGATAATATTTATATTCTATTTGTATTCTCATAAGACCAAGATTTCCAGATTTTCTAGTCTACTCAAGATATTTGTATCTTTAAAAATATACTCGGTTTATGTTTTCCCTTTTCTGTAGAAAGCATATTTTTAAGTGTTTGCCGAATACGAGACATTTATAGAACTATAAACTTTCTGAGAAATCTGAAGTGCTTTTGGAAAAATTATGATATCCATCTATTTTGTTTTCGAAATGACGAATAGCACTAGGTTTTATTCTTAGTATTACTTGAACTTGATATGATATAGAAAGGGAAGTACTACTGCATTTTTTGGCAGAAAAGTTTTTGGAGGTACAGGTTTATTTAAAAATTATAGTTTACCTTTTAATGCAAATCTCGCTAATATTCGAAAGTTTAAATTGATTTAATATTAAATTTGATTTAATTTCTTGATTTTAAAGTTTTTGTATGTTTACTGCTCGTTTAAGTATGTTTAAGCTCGGCTGAAATAATTGTGAAATGACACCAGATGACTAGTTCGGTCGAAGGAATATCGGATGGGCTAGAGCCCCCTCACGTGATTCTCCCTGTAGCAACGTTTTCCCTGCCAAGCCATACGAAGTACGAGGCGCATGCGCTGTGCTGCGTAAAATGGACTTAAGTTATTTTCGTTAACAAAACTGGCTGAAAATATTTGTAAATTAAATTAAATAGCATTTGATGATAGTAGAGAAATAAAATTAAATGGGGGAAATTTACCAGATTTTAAAATCTCTATATTAATTTATGTTTTTAGTTACTCAAAATATGGATTGTAGCTTGTACACAATTTTTAAAACTGGAATTATCAGGATATAGGTGTCTTGGGTTTATTTCGAAATGATTTAATAAAATTATTTTGTTAATGATAACAATAATTTATACAATTTTAATACAGCCATCTAGCGGGAAAATTAAGAGTTATTTGTAAGGATTTATTTAATTATTTTTAAAGAGAATATTTAAAAAAAAAACTTTCTTATTAAACCGATTTTTTTTGTTTAAACCAAGGTTTTTTAGAATTGTTTTCAGAATAAGTCATTTTAGCACTGATAATAGTAGTAGCAGTATAATTGAGTTGTAAATGTGACATTTATTTCAGGGGTTAATTATTATAATTGATTAGTATATTTCAATTAGTTAAATAAAATTATATTAATTTGTTTAAAAAATTAATATCTGGTACATTTCATTTAATTGCTCTCTTATCATCAAATATTATTTAATTTACCAATTTTTTGAAGAGTTCTGAAATGAAAATAATTTCCGTAAGATAATTAAACCTTTTTTCTACCCCATATAATTCATTTACATAATTTTACCAGATTTGTGCTTGATAAAAGTGTGTGACTTTGTTATATAGTAGAACCTATATAACACAACCCCTCGCTTTAGTTTCCTATACATTATGACAATCAGTAATAAAGTATAAATTTTTTTGTAATAATTACAATTATATTCGTTAAAACAACTATTTTTTTAATCTTGTAAGGGGTGGCACTATTTAGGTTCTACTGTATTTATTTTGAAATAGCATAGTGACAACGTTTCAAAGTAAATTGTGCAAGGAATATTTATTTTAATCTTATAATGCAGCGTCAATTTGTACAATTGTTTAAATTTCCATTTTTAACTTGTGACAATTATTTTTCTTGCCTTTTTCATTGCATGGGCTTTCATTCCTACTCTCCCACCTAATCGCTTTTTAGCATTAAATTTGGAAAACGTCTCCACCTCATGATTATTCAGAGCTTCTTAAATTCTTTAAAAGATTTCGCTGCTGAATACATGGTTTTGGTTTTATCACATATAAAAACAATAAAAAACTTCAATCCGCTTATAATATCTCAAAACTACTGTGATGTGATAATGATCGAATATGATGCAAATGCAACTTCGTATGGCTTGGCCAGCTTGGCAGGGAAAACGTTGCTACAGGGAGAATCACGTGAGGGGGCTCTAGCCCATCCGATATTCCTTCGACCGACTAGTTCAAATGAATTGTTATATTGGTGCCATCCTTACAGAGTTGAGATACTCTAGTTTCTAAAACTTGAAACATAATTGAAAATTTCATAAATTTACCCACTTTGTGTGTTTGAATATATGCACTACACTTAAACGCGTGTTTTTTCTCTAGAGTAATTTTATGTTTTTCACACGAGTCGTACCTATTTTCTATACCTATAACTGTGACTTTAGCTTACCTCTTTATCTTCAATCATGTATTTCAATAGAGCATTTTCAATCACGTGTCTCCGATCACGTGATCAAGCTGGCTTGGAGGATAGACAACTTTTCTTTAACATTAGGCTCCCATAGAGAATACGCGCTGCATTTAGTTTTTATAAGAAAAGTTCATTTAAAAAGATTCTTTAGGCTCGGTTAAAGATCGGAACGAAAGAATAATAGTTATTGAAGGTAAGTGCATATGTTTTTGTGTTTTAGTGGTAAGCTAAATTTAGAAAAAGACTTATTACGAGGTGACATGTTTTTGTTTACATTTGTTAGAACAATATGCGAGTCCGATACATCTGTAAAATACTTATAATATGCTACTGAAACTAAAAATTGAATAATTAATAAATAATTAAGAATTTTAAAATATGTTAGTAGCATTGCGAATGGTACTTGCAATTAGAACACTGGCAGAAATGGTTTCAGCAATTAGAACACTGCTAAATATAAAATGTAGTATTATTGAATGACTTATAATATGCAGAGATGCCAATTTAGAGTAAATAAAGGTTACTTTAAAGTAAACTTTGGAGAAAAACATAAAACATCCTTATTTTTCAAAATTCACATCAAAAGTAAACAAATAAACGATGTGCATCCTATAGTTTTCCATCATACTGTCTGTCATCCAAGCCTCTGACGTCACAAGCCTGTGACGTCATGTGCGAATGCTCTATAAATGCCATGTATTTTTACTGAATGTGGGTGTGTGTAACTGTGTATGCTTCTAAAAACCTTTGACTCTACTTTTTCTAATTTGTTTCCACAACTAAACTTACTTAAAGTAATCTTGTCTAATTTCACACTTGATAAATTAACCGAACACAAAATCTTAACTCTTTCAAGCTAACAAATAAATCTGTGTAAAATTTAAAGATATGAGAAAGAAACTTTTTCTTTCTAAAATTCACCAATGCATAAAAAAAAAAGAATATTCACATTTTTTGTTCTAAATAAAACCTTTGGTTAGAATAAAAGTTGGGATAGACGACAGTATGCAGAGCCAATTCTTCATCCGTGGAACAAATACAAGAGCCGAAAAGGATACGAATGTTTACCCAATCCATTTTCATTGGACAAGCGGTGCGAAAATAGTGTAATTAGATTTCCTACCAATTAGTCTCGCCATCTGTTCTTTGTTATCGCCATAATTGACACAAGACTAATGTAGCCGAATCAAACCCACGACTCTTTACTCAGATTTTTCAATAATGCATTTAAAGCTTTTCTTGACTTCGTAGCTTTGCGACGGTAGAAGAATCAGGGATTGTTTTGCAATGAAACATGAGCGCTGTGACAAAGCAGGTTGCGATGAAAGTTGAGTTCTGTGATTTTTGTAGGAGTTTCATTAGTGTATTGCTTTGTTTAACGTAAACAATGGAAAGCATGCTTTGCAGTATTTTGTTACCTAATAGATGGAAATCATTTTATTAAGGGTAAGATATTACTAAAAGAATTATCAAAATCAGTTAAGTAAACTGATTATTCTCTTGTTATTGACTGTTGAATTAGTCTTTATTGGTAAAACTTAAAAATATTTAAATTAAGTTACAGTATTTTTCCGTCATATACCATGGCCATCTAGGCACATAAGGCCAGAGAAGCTAGAAATCTTGAGTGACGTTCTACCTACTGTTTTGTGTCATCATCGCTTTTTGGACAACAGCGCAACTCCAGTCTGAAGGGAGCGTGATGCAAAAAGCGATGATGACGCGAAATAGTAGGTAGAACGTCACTCAAGATTTCAAGCTTCTCTGGCCTTATGTTTCTATATATGGCCATACCCTGTTAAAAATTTAATAAAATAATCTTTGCACTTCTGTTTACTTGAGAAAAATAAATTTTTAGGCTAGAGTTTCTTTTGCTGTAATAACTATTATTTTTAATTTTTAAGGGAATGAATTCTTGATTTTCAACACAAAATTTACATCGTGAATGTTAATTTACAGTCCGTTCTTGAAAATTAAAACACTCGCGTTTCTAAAGACATTTTTGAAGGGAAAATAACTGGACAAATACTCTTAATATTTAGTTACTGCTAACCAAGTTATCGTTAAATAGAAGAAAGAATAAAAGAATAAGATAATACAGTCTGAAATTAATCCGCTCAAAAAATATAAATGAATATAATTCAATTGGGTCTTTTTTAAGGCTATATTTTAATTTTGACTTCTCAGAAACGTTCAGTGTAAAACCATTTTATGACTCTATTAAATAGAACTATGATTTTTTTACACCTAAAAATAGAACCTCTTTAGAGAAATTTTTACCGCGTTTGTTATTTATTGTATAAGAGTCTCACTTTGAGAGAACTTATAAGCTATAAATGTCAAATAAAGTTTTTTTCACACTAATTAAGAAAACTCTCAGAAATTCTGGTTTCTTTGAATCTTTTGAAGTGTTTTAAGACAAAACTCGAATAAGTGTTTTTAAGTAATTATTTATGAAACGACAAATGCAATAAATTAATCTCATTACTTATGCTCAGCGTAAACAGGATTCTTCAAGCACTCTCTTATTAAATTTATGCGAAATTCTTTTGAATGCTTTACTTTAGGGAACATTTCAAAGAGGTTTCCTTTTTCTTTGGGAAGAAAAAAATCCCTTTTAAGTTAATGTACATGGCAAATTAGAGAGTTTGAATATTAAATTATTCATAAGTTGCTTTTCAAAATGGGGTGTTCTTCAACTTTAATTAAAATTTAGGACACATTTTCAGGACTTCAAAGCGTTTTTTTTAACGTCGAAATGTGCATTTTTCATTATGAAATAAACTAACAAGCTTATGTGCTCTTCTTAGATATACGAAGTCGAAAGCTTGTTTAGTGAAGATCTGGTAATTCTAAGATTTGCTAAATGTGAAATAACCGAGCTTTTGCAAGTTAAAGTAGACTGAAACAGATATCATTCGCTACTAAAATCGTCAAATACAGTTTTAAAATTATCACTTGTATCTGAAGCAAACAGTTCTGCTTAAGGGGTCTTAAAAAACGAGCAAAAATTCCTTATTTTTATTTTTACTTATTTTCGTTTTGCCTTCCATTTAATATGTGAGATTATTTTTCTGTAAAACTCGAGATTCTTTAGTTGCTTCAGGTGAAGCTTATGCATCCACTTTTGCCGGATTTTTTTTTACAGATCGCGTTTGAAATTTTCCCTTTGATGTGATTTCAAAAAAGAAAAAAAAGGGCAAGATCCCAGAACACGATAAACATTTTTCATTAAACTACAGAAAGAATTTAGGAGTTTTCGTCTGATCTCAGGAGTAAAACAAATTTCTGGTTGCATTAAAAATTATTATAGTGGAAGGAATAAATGGTAATATTTTAACAAATTTTAAGGGAAATTCTTTTCGTTCTGAGAAAATATGGTTGAAACAGGAACAAGATATTTTCTTCCCTCGTTTAAAATCGTTTTTACTAAACTTAATTCAGTATAGAGATCTTGGTTAATAAGTAAGAAATATAGTCTTTAAAATCGACTAAGGCAATCAACATTTTGTAATAATGACATTTTAGTAATTGATTTAGTAGTTTAAACTAGTGAAGTTATAAATTTTTTAATAAGGTCAATGGTTTCTCAAAACTAAAAATGTGTTTAAAAGTTTATTCCTTTCAGTCCTGACTGCATAAACTGTCTATGTAACTTAATTGCAATCTAGGGTGGTCAAGGATTGAAAGGATTGTAGTACATTGTTTAGTTTTAATTTAAGGTAAATGATATCAACATTTGGTTTAAAGTTATGGAATTAAGGTATATCGTGTATGTTTCATATTTATCAATTGAAATTATGATTGAAAACCCATATTCAATTTTGAATTAAAATCAATCAAATTTTCCTTAAAAATAATTGTCATCTAAAATTCATTATACAGAAAATACACATTTTTCTGGACTACTAAAAGGACCAAGCTCTAAATTTATTCATGTTCACTGGTTTAAAATCTGTTAAAAACTTCTATTTTACTTAAAGAAAGACGAACACAACCAGAGCTTCGATAGCATGGTTCAAATAAGTATTTAGTTAGGTAGAAAATAAAGAAAACTATTTTCTAGAAGCCAATTACTTTTATATCCAAGCAATTTAGTTCCTTTTTCACTGACTATCGAAAATAAAGATTAGTTTTCCTCTTGGAATACTTTCTTAACGAAACATCTGAGAAGAAGGTGTTTCTTATCTTTATACAGCCAAAACAATATCAAACCTTTTGCCAAAGAAAGAGCGGAATTTAATTGTGGTTGGATAAGTAAAAAATAAAGATATTATTGAGAGAGAGCTATTAGCAAATGGGAAATCATGCTATGTATTATTTTCCGAATTATTTTTGGAATTTTATCTTCTAGTAGACTCATCTTTCAACCTCCTGAAGAAAATATTTCTTCACTTCGAATGACTGTAATAAAGGGAAACTAAGGTATTTTTTTGTGCTGGAATCGGTTTATAAGACTTTTCTGAACAGAGACTCAAAACTCTCAGTGTGACATTATTTTTAGCACATCTTTCTTCAGGTGTACAACTAATGATAAAACCTCGTATTTTTATCCTTTTTAGTTTTTTAATTAAAAATTTTTAAAATGAGTCTTTTTTGGGACACCCTGTGTATATGTTATGGGCAAAGTGATTAATCGGGCATTATTAATAATGCCCGAAGTGGAGGCGGGCGAAGTGATAAATTTCATTCATAAATTACACTGAATTTATCACATTGCCCTGGCATTATTAATAATGCCCGAATTTATTACATTGCCCGTAACATATATACTGATTATTTGAATTAATTTATTTCAATACATGAAAAAAAAAATTGGAATTGAAGAACGGTTGAAAAACTTTTTAGTAAGAGGTAATATCACTTTAAGTCTATCTTTATTTTTAACAAGTTAACTCTCGTATGAGATTTTGACAACTTTTTTTTAAGGTTAATTATATTAAAGCTTAAACATTTGAAAACTTAAGATCTTATTCATACATTTCTAATCCACTAATCAATAAATACGTTTTCAAACGACGAACCCAAAGATTTTACCACAATTATTTACTTTTAAATAAGTATGCGTATTTATTAAAAACAAAAATAAAATAGTACAAACGAACGAAAAGCAATCGCAATGAAAAAGAATCCTTCCAGCGAAATTCACAGAATTTATTAATGAGCGAAATCAATAGGTTCACTAAAAACTACTTTATAATAGATTTAAAAAAATTATGTTCATCAGCATTGATACTGTAAAGTAAAAAAAAATAAATATTTTCTCTTTCCTCAAATACAAAATACTCTCCATCTAAGATGTATATCCAATCATCTCCTTTCATTGACACATCGCAGACTCGTTGCAACTGTGCGAATAACTTATCGAACCAATAAAATCCGCAGTTAAATGAATAAATAGGCGGGTTAACCAAGAGCTTTCACCGAGAATCTGTCAATCAGCATAAAACCCATTCGAAAAGTGCGCCAGAGAGAAGAGATTCGAATAAAATCCCCATTATTGATCAAACCAAACACACTACCCGAAATTGCCGACTTCCCACCCGCCTCAATCAGCATAATAAAGACGACGCAGGTTCAGCCAGGTAAAGAGAGAGATATATATACACCCACGTGCAGGAAGCAAAAAGTAGCGCCCAGCGTTAAAGCTTAAAAAGTGGGAGTCTCCAGAAGCAGCAAAGAGGTATTGGCTCCCGTCCAACTAGAGCGCTGTGATGACGATAAGTAGGAAGGGATGTGCTATTTATAGATAGCCCAATCCATCAATGGTCCGCACACCACGCCGAGAGAGAAGACCCAGGGCTGAAATATAGATATTTATGTGTTTATATAAAGGGTTACGTGTATTTTCGGCTTCGTAAATGCTTAAACGAACTGTGCGCGAAATGAAACACGTTAACCCTCGCGTGATAAATGCTCTGCAGCGATTTTCGCGTATCGACCTGATGGCAGCAGGTACGGGAGGAACCATGCATTATACAGTTGTTGTTTGTTTTGTGTGTGTGTGTGTGTTGGTTGTTGCTGGAATTCTCCCGTTTTTCATTAAGTGTCGTTTGAGTGATGATGTCTCGTGAAAAGTCGCGAAGGTTTTTTTTTTGTTTTTTGAAGTTTGTTGGGTGTGATAGATGAGGGTCGCTCGAATGCGCGGAGTCGAGGTATTCCTGAGGAGGGATGGATGGTCTTTTGTGTCGGGGTGTCATATTTTAAGGTGCTTTTCTGGGGTTTTTAAATGCAGATTTATTCAATCGGGTTATGTGTTGGATCGATCCAACATTTACTAACAGGAAAAGAAACTATTCTTCACTGAAATGGTTTTTCGTTTGTTCTGGTTCATTTTGTGCACATTTTTTTTTTAAAAGACAAATAGCTTGAAATGGGATTTACTGTTTTATACTGTTTGAAATAATATCAAACGAAAGTAACCCCAGATAAGTTCACTTCTGAAATGAAGTAGGGGTAAGAATTCATGGTTTTTAACACTGAGTAAGGAAACTAAGGATATTATGGTTGCCTGTATGGGAAAAGGGTTTTCAAATATTGAACCCTATTTTGAATTATATTGTTACAGTATACTTCCTTTCCATAAGATTTTATTGCAATTTTAGAAAAAATACTTCGTTTTTAAAATATTTATTAAGGGTTTTAAGCAGCATTTATTAATTAATCAAACATTTATTTGGAACATGATTCGAATATCACCTAATCAAAGTTAAAAAAGAAAAATTTATCAACGAAATCTTTACTTTTACAATATTAGATTAAAAAGTTAAGTTAGCCTCAATCTGCTTTGAAATATCTTTTAAAGCTGCAAAGCAATATTTACCTTATTTAGATAAACCTAGATATCCGCTGATACCTTTGAAAACCGTACAACTTGGACAATCCTTTGTTTGAAGGGAGAAATTATAACATATTAGGAGAGGTTTTGGAAATAAAAAGCAACTATTATCTTGTTCAATTTATTCTTCATAACCTCGTTATGGATTTAAAGCGTAAAATAATTAAATATTCGTGAATATTTATCATTTTAAAATTTTTGAGTTGGATAAACAGCGGTTAGATATGTTCTCTAATTAACAAGTTGGGAGACGTGATTACAATAAATGTTTCAGCATTTAAGAACAAAGACTTATTCTTTATTTTGTAGAGTTATTCATCACTTCTTTAGTCATTCATTGAAACAATAAATTCTACACTTTCACTGGAAATTGTCAGAAAACGAAGCGAAACATATCGAAAACAATGGAGAATAACTCGAGAGTAAAAGTGAATGGAATAAATTACTCCCACTGAAAATATTTTACTAAGAAACTCGCCTAATAAATCCTCCAAATTCGCTTTCTACGTTCTAACGTGCATTTTATTTCCCTCGGAATATAAATTGCATTTAAATAATCAACACATGATGGATTTCCACTTTAACCGGATAAAAAAAGAGACGGTGCCACTAAGGAAATATTTTCACGTTTCTTCTGGAATATTTGACATGCAATACATTTCGAAGTGGTGAAAAGGGGAAAGTTTTGCCCTCTCCCCCTCCGCACACTATTCATGAATAAGAGATTCGAACCCCCACCAGAACAACAATCGTGGTTCAAATTTCATTTCGATTGAGCCTCGGATCTACCTCTAGATACTACTTCCAAAAGGGGATTCTAATATTCCGAGTTCTGCTCTTGCTTTTTCTTTTGTTGGCATAGGACATGAAAAATAATAAAGTGGAACTCTGAAAATGCCTCTTCTTGGGTTTTGAAAGGGCATGGGAGGTTTTATGTGAGGTTGGGTAACAAACCATTTGATTATTACTTTCGTATTATAGTTAGTTGGTCCTAGTAATGGAATATTTCTAAGAAAATTATTTCAAAATCTTTTAGAACTTATCCTACAATTCCTTGTATGTATTTTTCCCCTATTGATTAAACACACAGACTGTAGGAGTATTTCAGATTTAAAGACTACTTCCGTATTCCAAATTTATTCAGGGAGTTATATAACTTCATATAGAGTTTTTTATAACGGCTAACATATGGAAATATAATAAACTAATATGTATAGAACATTTCATGATAAATTACTTTCCCCTGATAGTAAATAATTAACTATGATAACTTATTTTAATATACATACTAATGGTGTTTGTTGCTATGGTAATAACTATCGATCAAAATTTTATTTTATCTTTGAGAGATACAAAAATAGCAATTTCCGGAGTTTACGCATGGTAGAAATTTATTTTGAAAATTATTAATTTAATAAAGAAAATGGAAATGATAGTACTTCCATCTTAATTTATACTTTTTAATAGGAACAGAGTTTTAGTAGATCTTTATGTAGAGTAATTCTTATTAAGCTTTAGAAAACAGAAATAAATAAAAAAACAATGAGATTTTATCAAATAAAGAGTATAAGTATTATTATTATTGGGAATTTACATTTTCCAACGTTTTTAATGGTGGAGCTAATATCTAGTGAAAGGAACTTGGAGGATTTTATGTTTTTATTATTTCCTTTTCTATCATATAACACCTCAAAGACAAGGTTTTACGTAATAACAGAATACTGAAGTTCACCTCATGGTTGGTTCAATTTCATTAAGCTAAGCAAATACATTTCGCTAATAGCTTTCAGTGCTATAGAATCTTTCTACAAGAACATCGTAACGTTGTTGAATTTATCTTTCAGGTGTGTAGATGTAGGGGACCATATCTGGTAATGCAGAAAATGTCCAATTACGAAACTACACGAAAGTCTCGATAACTGCAAATCACACGGGTTCTGTTTTATACGTTTTTCAGAAAAGCGAAAATATCTCCCAATATGTGTCCTCCAGTTTCTCGCCCGTGGCATTCTCTCCTGCAAAGCGGAAACAAATACGAAAGATGATATCTGTTCGACAACAATAATTTAGTGCTTGTTTCTCAGAGTGGAAGTTTTCACGTGGAGCCCCCTCCCCTCATAAAACGGCGCCAAATCCGATTTTATGCGTGTTTTTATATTTCCCTTAGACGCTCCGGAGAATTTCTCCCACGAATTCCACAGCAGTTTGGGAACGGTAGTTATAACATTTTTACGTCCTCCTTTCTTCTTGCTGGCAAAGAGGAGTAAAATAAACTGAATAAGGGTTTACTGGGCTAACGTCCATACGACTATTGGAGCGATCGAGGTACGGAATTGCTTTCGCTTCTTTCTATAGTGACGCGTGGTTGCGATCGGGGATTTAGAAGTGTGTTTAGAGGGGGAGCTTTTTTCGGCCAGGTCCTCTCAGTGCCCCGACTGATTGCTGGTTTAGGAGGACGAGATAAAAGATTATGGTCACGAGGTTTCGGGATCTATCTTTTGTTCGGGATTATCTCAGATTATTTTTGTCGATGGTGTTTATCACTACTCTCAAGAGTAACCTGGGTCGTTTAGGCGAAGTGTTGACTAATGCAAAGTGATTAATTCTATGCTTAGAGATTTAAATGTTAGTTCTTTAACCTTTTCAATCCTAGACCGCCCGAGATTGCCAATGAATCCGATGGTAAATTTGGGGCGTCTTGGACTGAAAAGATTAAAGAAACAAATATCCTAATGTTAAGATGTTTTTAAAGCAGAAGGGTCTTCAAAATATAGTACACATTTAACGAAATCTGAACCACCACATATTATTAGAAAAATCACATTTAAAAAGCTGTGGGCTAAACTTTAGGTTAATGATGACGTCATGGGCCGTAGATAAGAAATATACAGGGTTATCAACAAGTCCACTCAAACTCAGACATGGAGTACATGAAAAATTCCCAGAGAACCCCTGCGACGACCTTTATTTTTTGAAAAATATGACGTCATATCAGATAAAAACTTGATTATTTCAATTCATGGTGCGCACATGCACGAGTATGAAAATCTTGTACAGTGTGCTATTCTATTCAAATAACCAAGTTCACTTTTCTATAAACTTTTTTTTTTGCGTAAACCGGATGTGACGTCATACATTTTTCTCTCGCGATTTTCTCAAACAACTATGCGTCGTAGGGGAATTTTTATGTTCTTAAAGCAAAGAATTTGTGAAGAAAAACAGTATTGATAGGGACGGGTTTATTTTTTATAGGGTGATTTAAAAAATGTGGAGGATGAGGCTATAGCTTAGGTTGCACCTCTTCCGGCTTGCGGTTGTCCACATGTGTTCTTTTTTGTGTAGAATGTTTTTATAACGTATGTGTCTTAACTCTTCGGATTGAATTGGATTACATTAGTAGGTAAAACCCTGTTGGGCAACCCGAAAAAGTAAAATCCACAGTTTTTTTTAAAAGAAACTAAAACCTAAAACTTGCAGCTCCATATTTAAGTCTTTGTTATATTTGACGGTTTTATCTGCATCAAAAATAAAGTAATTCATCTCTGCGCAACCACAGGGATTATAGGAGATTACGTGCTTAAAGGCATGTCATGTCCGTTAGAATACGAGGCTCGTTTGGAAAGTTTCCACTACCGTATTATGGTGTTGGTGGATGTGTATATTAGTTACCGGTCAAAATAGCTAAATTTGATGTAAAATCAGCCTGACGAGAGTCTTAATAAATATATTGAATAGTTAGGTAATGTTTTGGGGAAACTTGTTTAGTAGGGGGGAGCAAGAGGTAGGGGAGACTGGGGACAATTGTAACAAAATTTACAAATTGATCACCAGCCAAGCCATTTTTTATGTTAGAGTTATGAAAATTGGTATGAAAATAGGTTGAAACATCCCAATTACAATTGCGTTATGAAAACTGTCCTGTGAACATGCATTACAATATAGTAAATAAAAAATATGCCATAGAATATTGTTACAATCGACCCTTGAAGTGGGGTCGATTGTAACACAACACATTTTCATAAGAAATACGGAAAATTATACAAATTTTTATATATATTTTAAAAAAAAAATATTTTGTACGAAACACACTGAACCCATTTTTCATTGGGGCGATTGTTTTTGAAATTGTCCATGGAAACAACACACAAATATTCATCGTCTGATGAAGTTTCACAGTCTGAATATTTAAATTTCTTTTTTGTGTAGACTTCTTCTCTTTTACACTGGGTTTATAGGTGCAGATGGGGCTCTTTCTCCTTGAGTTTCCTTTTTAATAGTTGCATTGTCATTTTGTACCACTTTTGGTATTGGCAGAACAGCCTGTATTGAGCATTTTGATATTTGTGGTGATGGCAGCGAATTTGGTTATATTTTATTACGAGATTGTATAGGTGATACAGGCGATTGCTGGTAACAATTTTCTTAAGATCCCGTGCCGATAACATAAATTAATTATAACCCACTTTAGGGTTTTCATTTTTTCTGACAGATTCTGTATAACGGCCCATAACAAATACCGTGCTCACAAACAACACTTCTCACTGACTTTCCAGACTCCCAAACCTCAGCAGCTGCTTCCTCCATTCTTTCCTGACTAATCTGATCCCTTTTAGTTGTACTTGTATGAGATCTCGGCATCCAAAAGTCAATTTTCACATGTTACAATCGCCCCCGAATTAGTGTTACATTTGACCCCATGTGTCCATTTTTAATTCAACCCTCGTTTTCAAAAAAACTAAAATCAATATTGACTTAAAACTAAACAGAATATAACTATGATAAATGTAGGTTCATTTTGTATAAAAAGTTATTTTGTGCTACATACCTGTAGTGCAGGAGAAAAAATTTCACTCAAAAGTAAAAATTTACTTTTATAATGCTCGAAAAACACTCTTTTCTCAAGTACACTGTTATACCTCAACTGCCAGTCTTGGCGCTCTCGGACATTATTTGTTTACAAGTCATGCACATGATGTTACCTTTGTAACCGCTTGGCATCTATACTTTTCCAGGAATACGAAGTGTTACAATTGACCCGTGTTACAATTGTCCCCAGTCTCCCCTAACCTGCTCAATCAAAAGGTTTGAAGTCTAATCCTTCAAAAACGTAGGATCTATGAAGGAAGTATGGTTTGTTATGTACTATAACTTCAGGATGGACTCAGAAATGTTTTAACTTCAGGATCTATACTGAAGTTAAAAAGCAAAATAAGAAAATATAGGCACTTTCTCTCCATGTATTTAGAAACATGATACATTCATTTTTAATACTATATGTATTCTAGTAAATAATAAATAATAAGAATAATACTGTTTTTTTAATTTTTTTTAAATTTCAATTAAAGAGATTTTAGAAATAATTATGAACTACTTTGTAAAAAAAATCCTTATGGTTTGATGAAATGATTTAAGAATTAATTTTCTAAGAACTGAATTATGTCTTTCTAAGTATATATATATATATATTTTATTGATGCAAAATCTTATGTGTTTTTTCTTTCTTTTATAGGTAAGCACCATTCTTCATAAGATGATGTGTTGTAAGTTGTTTGTTTACTTTGTACTTTTGGTTAACATTTCGACATACTTTTAAAGTTTAAAAAATGAAAAGCATACTCTTATGTTCCTTTTAAAGTTATTTTAAACCGATAAAATTATTTTGTCTTAAAAGCTCGTCGTCTTAAAATTTTTACGAACTTCTCTTTGATGGAAATTGAATTAATTACTTGGAAATATGTTAAATTCTATATTTATTTTTATCAATGTAAATAAGAATAAACTTAGGCAACAGAAATACTCCCTTTTCATTTAAATGTCAAATATTTCATCATTAGTATTAAAAATTATGCAAAAACATATTTCTTACGTGCTCAAGAACTAATTTTACTTAAGAAAGTGTTGTATCTTTTTTAGTGTAAATAATAGATCCAAGAACGCGTATGATTATAAATTTAAAAGAGTCATTAAACTCAAATTAACAAGTAAGATGTAAATTTTAATTGGTGTTTTTACAAATACTTTCGTTATTTTTTGAATAAGCTCAGTTAAATTTTCACTTTTTCAAATTTGAGAGGAGTAGCAATTTAATTTTTACGTAACGCTTTGTTTGAGTAAAATATCTTCGTATAAAGAATAAAATAAAAATAATTACTCTTAATGAGTCAAAGTATTTATTTAAAAAAAAATTTGATAAATATTTACTAAATTTGTATGAGATAGCAATGTATATTTTATTTTTATTGTTCATTTTTCAATTTTTAAAAATGCAAATTTGTGAAGAAAAAGCACCTTTTGCTTTGAATGCCATTTATTTAATATTCTACAGTCTGTCTAAATACATGAAAGTAATTTATGACGCTTTTGTTTCACATTTGTTTTATTGTGTAAAAAAATAATTTAACGAAGTTACAGGATCTCATTATTCTTTCAACTCCCCGTGAATACAATTCTCCAAAGCCGGTTACCCAGTAACACAACATTCCAACAAAACACATGAGTGGCAATTTACATCCCAAGTCGTAAAGTCCTTAATTTCATTAAGAACAGTTCAAACTAACTACAGATAACCTCTAAGTGAAATATTAATAAACAAAGAGCCCAGAACTCATCTCAGAACTCCGTAAAAGTTTTTAGAAGCCATAGGTTGAACTTCATTACAAAATTGTCCTCAAGTCCTTTTTTATACTTCACCTTTTCTAATTCCAATTTTCTGCGCCGCCTTTACTAATGAAGTCATGTCAGGGCCAAGACAAAGTGCTCGCAAGATGGCATCTCTATTCATTGTTGCGTCCCGAGGGTAAGGGGAGAGGGGGGGGGCAAGTAATTAAAAACAGCATAAATTAAAATAAACATCTCGAATTTTCCAGGGTCCAAAGCAGGCGTTATTTTTGATCCACATCGCATGATAATTACCAAATTATTTTTCTTTGCGCCCATTATCAGAGGACATTATTTTCAGAACAAAAGAAAGCTGGGTTTAACGCACGGGACTGAAGAAGGAATTAATTCTACTCCCCCCATTGGGGAAAATCGTCGGCTAGAACAGGAAGGGAGGTTTTTGCTCTAAAATGGCGTGTTACAAAGGCCGTTTAGCCTTTTTAAATTAATTATTTTTTAAGTAATAATGATGAATAGTCCTTTTATGCGAGCAAATCAAATTTCTTTGGAGCAATATCCTTTTACTCTGTGTCCCTCGCTTTAACGGAAATGGGTTTGTAATATGATAAAGGGAATTTTCATTGCGAAATACGTTAGGTTTGAAGGAAATGTTTTTTTTTTTAGTGAAAAGAGAGTTTTTAATGAAAGTAGTTTAAAGAAAATACCCTGTTATTGTGCGGGTGTCTTGATAAAAAGGTCTTATTCGATGTTATAAAACAGTTTGTTGTGAAGAATTATTAATTCAATACATTTTAAAGAAAAGTATGTTGGTAGATTGTGTTTGCTTTCATTTCTATGATTAAAGTTTTTATGTGTATTCAGCAGTTCAAAAAACAAGTAATAAGATAAGTTTAGATAAGAATGTTTTTAACCTTATTGTCTTATACGCGTAACAAGAAACTGAAGTTATGAGAAATGTTACTTTTTAAATTTTCCATGTTAATAACAAGGAAAAAAGTACTAAGTATCAAAGGCTGTAGTTTAGTTACTTTCTTATAATGACCAAAATATTTTGTATAAAAAAAGTTTAATTAGAGAAATACCACTGCTTTTTAAACTTTAATTTTTAAAAAAAAGCATCCTTTTTAAGAAGATATCAAAAACATTGTTTTAAGATAGTAATGAAACTAAAAAAAATGTTATTTCAAAATATTTTTCAAGTTTTTATACAAGTATTAGAATCTACTTTTAATTATTTTATTCTCATTTCAAACCGTATTCTCAATTCGTATTAAACAATGAGTAATTATTTTTCAAAAGTTATCTTAAGATAAGTTGATTTTATGTTGAGAACGTGCGTGTAACTGAAAAAAATATGACGGAAATTGGAAAAAGCCAACATTTCTCTCTTCCACAACGTCGAATGCATTATGTTCACCGTAAAGGCGTGTAAAAAAATGAAAAATCAGTTACCTTATTGATAAAAAACAAATGGTGCAACTTTTGAAATCCATTTACTGATTACTATATGACAAGATGGGTAAAAGAAGCAAGAAACCCAAGGTAAAGATAAAAGATAGTCCATGTTTGTTTTTACGCTACCCCTTCCTTTTATATCCTGATCTAATCAATTCTGTGATTGGACAGCACCTGACAAGTTTGCGGTCTGCCTGCGCTCCTATTGGATAGAAAGCGAGAAGAGCATTCTTTTGATGCTTCCAGCTGTCTTATAAAGTTTTCAGTGAACGGAACATACTATAATTCTTATACGTCTGGAAAAATAACAATTCACAAATGGAATGTGTGGAAGTCAGGAATAGAATCTGCAGGAAACAAAGGAATGTGGAGTTTCCTTGTAACTTAGTTTCAACCTTTAGAAGAGTTTCGAAAACATTCTAAAACGTCAGTAGATGTGTATTTATATATATATATTTTTCCGATTTTTATTCTATGTTTTGTAGAGATGTTGCTTTATTTTTCGTAAAATACTTTCAGAAAGCTTCAAAACAAGAATTATTAAATATTATACTCTAAATAAAAAATTTTAGAATGAAGGATTTCTATAACGTTAAGAAAATACTTTTATCCAGCAATAGTATTATAAGTTTTGAGACTGGTGTTTTTTAATACTAAAAAAAGATAAATATTTTTAAAACAGAGTAATATGTCTTAATATACGGTGTAAATAGTTATTAATTAAAAGTGTTATAATTGTTAAATAATTGAGCATTGACAGATGTAATTTAGAATAAATAACAAAATTTGAAATTAACTCAAATGTTAGTTAGAGTAAACAAAATAAATATCTAATGAAGATGTAATAAAGTTTAAACGGATTAAATTATTTTTAAAAGCTGAAGATCCTACTTCATGAATTACATTTATATTTTTTCCATCAGCATTTTTGGAAAAATAGAATATGGAATGACTTTCCACTTTATGGAAAACTTTTTAAACCTGAAAGTAACTAGAGTAATGAGTATAAAAACAGATTTCTACATATACATTAATTCTTAACTGGCAAGAAAGTCAAAGTATTAAAATAAAGCAAAACAACAAATTTATTTTAAATTCATGGTTAACTATAAAAATATTTATCATTTTGTGATTACAATCATGTAAGACTGTTTTATAATGTTTCTTTGTTTGATTAGTTTTAGTTTTACCTTCTGATTCTGAAGTTTCCAGTTTTTAAGCAAAAAATACTGAATTTCGAAGAAAATTACTCCCAATTAATGTACTAAAATGTTTTCTTATCCATTCAACTTTAAAAATGCGCGCTTGAGGAGGTAATTGTAACTTTTATTTGCTGTATAATTACAGATACTATACTTATTATTTAAATGTTCTTAAAGCAAATTATTCCTAATTTCCTTTAAATGGAAAATTTTACTTAATAATATCACATTCGGACGATCGATTAACTTTCCAAAATATCGTGAACTCTCCCACAACTTTCTTAAGCTACCTAAACACAGCATAATTATTTAAAACTAAATTTATTTAAATTTATCATAAATTGAAACTTGTGCAACTTTTGGAAGAGCCAAAAATCTGTTATTTTGATATAAATTCCACAAAAAGGATTAAATTGTAAGGTAAAAACTTTTGCATGTAAAATAACTTCATATCTTTGAGTTTCTTACTACCAAGTATCAAATTAATGCATAAAAAATTTAGTGGTGAAAAAATTCCCTAAAGTGATGTTCCCATTTGGGAACATCGGCAGGTAAAAGGTTAAAACAATAATTTCTTATAAAGAATAGTTTAGTAATGTATTTGATTAATAAGGGGGTTAAACAACCCCCCCCACCCCCCCAACAAATCATTTACTCACAAGTAAAGAAAGAGGAATAACCCAAGTAAAATGGCATTAGTCGATGTTAGGGATTGCGCCACTTTCATTAGGTGGTTCAACCTGTTTTGTTTTGTTGTTTTCTTATTAATAAGGATAACAATGTAACTGATTTAATCGCATTATTTTTCTTCGAAGCAGAAAAATGGGATGTTATTGTCATGAAAATGAGCCAACTCATTCACTTTAATATGCGAGGCATTTTAGCTAAGTAGATGATAATTTGTTGCAATGATTTTTGATAATTTTCTGTAACAATGCTACGCTTAACTCACTTTAGAAGCACACATGTATCGTTTCTTTCGCTTGATTGCTAAGAATACCTAGGGCTTAGTTGAATAACCTGAAAAAAAAAATGGTTAACTTAAAGAAAATTATTATACTTATAATAATTTTGTGAATTGAAGCAAACAGTTTAGCATCGAAACAAATTGTTTTGTATTTATACATTAATTAAGTTAAAACTCCAAAAATAAATATGAATTCAATTTTATGATTCTGAAATAAATGTTTTCAGCTGACATAATTAATATGTTGATGCATTATTATCATTTAGAAAGATATGATGTATGGGTAATGTGGGGTTGCTTAATTATCAAAAATTGTAAAAAATGGCTATGTATATTTGGATGATTGATTCAAATAATATTATTCCTTTAGAAATGAAGTTTACATTCTAAACTTTGCGTCTATCAATTTTTGTAACCCCTCAGTTTATAAAATTTTAGTATTTACAAAATTAAGAGCGGGAATTTTAAAAGGATTTATAGTATAAGTTGGGTGCATTTATTTAAAAAAAATAGTGGAGTTTTATTTATTTGAAAGTCACAATTCGGAAAGACACACAGCTTTTGGAAATTAGATTACCATGTATTGAACTACAAATGTCATGACAGGAATCTTTCTAATTTTAAGAAAGAATAACTAAACTGGACTCGTAACATATTTTTTAAAAGCTAAGCTAATGTTTTGTACAAAAAAGAAGGAATTGGTATATTTTGAGCTTTGGTATAACATTTTAATATACTATCCCTATATTTCTCTCGGATACCACCCTATACTTCAGGGAGCTTCTATCTTTAAGAGGGGTTTACACTTTTTAAATGAAGAATCAAACGCTGTTGCATAAGATAAATTTGAAAACGTCTCGAAAGTTATAGTTTTACTTTTAACAAAGTAGCATACCTCCGACCGGTACGAAATGTTTCATTTATAGCACAAACTCACTGTGTACACACAGACAGGACCGCGAACAATACTTCCGAAGTTACCCGAACTCCCAGCAAGTCCATTGTCCCGTCTATTCCCAGCAGCCCGAAGAAGAAGAATAATACGGCCCGTTCGAAATCCCGATGCATCAACGTGTGGAAAGCCTCGGGGCGACCCAGTCCCATAAGACAACCTCCCAGACAAAAAGGGGACAAAAAAGTCCCGGTTAATGTATGGAAAGTCCCCGAGCGCCGCTGGCAGGGCCTGACGAAAAGTGAAGCGCTCGGAAGAACGATTCTTGATGGAAGGGATTACGGAGTCCCTTCCTGAGCAAACTCTGCCCTTCATCAATCAGGACATCGGCTCCTCCTTTCATTTATTTCTTGCTGCGCGGAATTTAAAATTCTATCGAGGGATCCGCTGATGAGCTGAAACGTATAGCCCCCGGCTGCTGTACTGCGAAAGCTGTACTGAGAGAGGGTTTTTTTTTTTTGGTTGGCGTGATTTTGTTTTTGGCGAACAATGAGCTTGTTCCGCGCGAGGGGGTGTCGGGTAATGATGTCCTAAATTTTTATCTGTTGCCGTGGGTTGGGCTTAATGAACTTTGGGGAGTGTTTTTTGTTGTATTGTTTGGCTTTTGTTGGTGTTTGCAGGGTGGTGATACGTGTTGGGATTTGGGAAAGGGAGAGAAAGAGTGGGGTAAGTCGGTGTTAGTAAATAGAGTAGGTATAGTTGGATAAAGTAAAGAATAGTAAGTGTTGTAGCTTGCACAAGAGAGAAGAGATTGTGTACGGGTGATGTAGTGAAGCGACATATTTAAAGTAGATTTCCGTCAACCATGATGCTTGGTGGTGGCAAGGGAAGATATTTAGAAATATATGATGATTTCTATCAAGAAAAGAGGTCAAATTATGAAGTCTTTGCGAAAGTTGTCATAATCTCGATTTTATAAGTTTTCCTGAACTGTATAGATGTTACGGGCAATGTGATAAATCCGGGCATTATTAATAGTGCCTGCGTATTTCGGGCAAAGTGATAAATACTCATTGATAAATGCCACTGAATTTATATTTATCACATTGCCCGCCTCACCTGGGCATTATTAATAATGCTCTAATTATCACTTTACCCTTAACATATCAGAACACATATTTTTGAAATGACATTTTAGAATACTTTTGTGGAGCTTCCAGCTAAAATCAGTTTTCTTATTACTTAAAGTTTTGCTTTAATGAACTTAAAATTAAATGCTTAATGAACTTGCTTAAATGAACTTCCTTATACTTTAATATTTTAGTTGGGAAGATTGATGGCCACATTACCGGATATTTTTGAATTGAACTTAAATTTAGAATTGATATTATATTTAGAATATATTTGATTATACTTTATTGTGATAGTAGAGAGTTTGTTTTGTGCTATTTGCTTATTGAATGAGCAAATCTACAATAAATATTTTTTAACCTAATACTATTTGTTAAAATATAAAACAATTGAAAGAATACACTCAATCACCCTAAAACTAAATTAGTTAAAAACTTTTTATCTTTGAATTACTTAAGTATCTTCAAACAATACCCAGTTGACATATCAATGGTTAGGATGCGAAAATCTACCTATCCATCTTAATTATAATTTCGAGACACGATAAGTCATTATTAATCAAGTACATAAAAAAATATTAGCCATACTATAAAGATAACCTCCATTTCCTGAAATCAGAGTTCAGACTTTTACTTTACAAAAGCAGTGTCTCGGTTAAAGAGCACCTTTCCAAAGTAAACAAGTAAAAACGCGGTTGGTTTCAATCACAAATGAGTGCGCTTCTGGTCCTTAACTATCTTTAATGTGCTTAGAGAGCATATTGTATTTATTTTTAACTCTCAAAACTTCGACGAAGTCGTAAAAATAACATTGAAGAAACCAGACTGAGGAAACCGCTTTTTAACCACTGGAATGGCTCCAATAGAGGGAGTGTTTTGATTGTAATAGCTATGGAGTTTTATAACTAATAATAGCATACGTATTAACAGAAAAAGTCTTTGTTACAGTACCAAACATTTATGTTCCTCGTTTTTAATAGTCGTAAACACTAAACAAATTCCTATCATACAAATCTAAAATATAAATGATCAAAAATAAGAAATTTAAACTGACATCCTAAAACCCTGCCAGCTAGCGACGAGTCTGGTGAATTTCAAATATCTTGTACAGGGTAAAATTTCTTTAACTATGGAAATAGTTCTTGTTTATTATTATTAGAATAATATTTTATGCATATTTTGAAGAGTTTTTTCTTACATTCGTGTGCATAACGTCAAAGATTCGGATTTTTTTTTTAAATAACGAAAAAGTTAGGGTTATAAAATGTTGAATTTTGTTATTATTAGTTTGGCATAAAGAATTAAAACTTATCAATATCTTAACACAAATCGAAGCACATTTAATTTTCCTACCATTAAAAATTCTAAATCTTTTTAACAGAAATTCAAAATATTGAAACAAATGAAATCCATTGTGTTACATTAGGCCATTAGGCTAAATGAAACGAAGAACGTTGTTGACTTCAATACATTTAGGGAACGACACAGAGGAGTTTTAAGAAGTATCAGAATTTTAATAATGATGGAAAAAATAAAACGGTTTAAAAATAGGATCTCACTTTTGAAATTTGTGTGAATTATAATTTCAATAGAGAATCTTTTGTGTTAAAGTATTTCGTAATCAACCTAAACTTCGATGAAAGAATTGAAAATTACTTTAATGATGAAGTGCTTCTCTAGCTTTCGTTACCACGTCAAAATTCATTCTAAACTCATTTCTCGAGAACGGTTAAGAAAAGAACATCTCCCTTTATTCACTTCAATTCCAATGCGAAACTCACAGCTGGGTTTAAAAACACGCTCTGCTACAAATAAAGCTCACCACATTAATAACTTTGAGAAGAGTTCATTATTCAGTTCCGAAATTCGATGCGCTATTTAAATTTTGAGATTCGAACCAACGCAACGGTCCCAGTTAGCAAACACTCAAACGAGCGCAAATATTTAGATAAACGACCGCTTTTCAATGAAGCTCATTACTCGATTACCGATACGGTTCCTCGTGGAGCCAAAGAATGAACCGGTTCCTCCAATTATTCCCGGAACAAAAACTGGATAATAGTAGCGAATCGGGAACGATTCTGGAATAGATTTCACAAAAGCGTTCCTGTAAGCCGAGATGAGTTGAGTTGTCTTGGAGCTGTGCCAGAGATGAAAAGAATGGATGTAAATATGAAATATATACCTTCTTTAGGGTTAATGCATGATTTACTTAATTTCTCGTTTTGAATGCTTCTAATGTAATTAGTCAGCTGGGGGGATTTTTTATTGAATGAATGAGCATTGTTGGCAGGGTAAGGGCAGGAGGTAATAGAAATGATATAAATCGAATACATTATTTCGTATATTTTTCGGGATACGTAGTGTTCTTTGTTTACTTTCCTTTCCCCTTTGAATGAAGAATAGATCAATGATTACATTTAATCTAGTAGTTTCGATGAAAGGTTTTGAATGGCTTATATATTATGAGAAGTAGAGTAAATACAATAAGTATTACTAATTATGTAATTCATCAGGGTAGAAAACTAATTTTCTCACTTACGGCTCAGAATAAACGATTTGGAATACGATGAAAAATGCATGTAATCGATAACAGTAATAACTGTGTTTAATCAAATCGATTACTGAGCATTTTAAGTGGTTTTATTGTAATATGTTGTGACAAAATGTTCGTGTAGTCAAACGTAAATTTAAAAAATTAGTTTATGACATAACTTATTTAAGTTATTTATGGCACTTTTTTGAGACATACATTTGAAATATTATCAGTTGTACTCAAATGTTGAAATAAAAAGTACACGCAAGTTATTCAAGGGACCCAGCTTAAGTACACATTTTTCTTTGACTTATAGTTAAGCTTAAAACCTTTAGATAAAATGTTCATGTAAATTCAAATTCCAATCCTTTTAACTTGAAAAGCAATAAAAATTTTATGGAGTGAATTGTGAATAAAAAAAAAGTGTTCCTCTTAAGAAACAGTAGAATGTACTAAGAAATGGTTAATGGAGTAAAGCAACTTGGATTTAGGAAGAGTCTTGAGTAAAAAAAAAAGCAAGAATTAAATCCGGAAAAAGTAAGACAAGATTTAGTTAAATAGTGTATACAAGAATAGTTAAATACGAAGAAATACTCATGGGATTAAAAATTTTAACTGAACAAGTTTACAAGATTCTACCTGTAAAGCAGTAAAGCATGTAGTTCTAAATTAAAGCTTTGCAATGCATCGAAAATAAAGATACCTCCTTCTAGATAAAATAATGACTATTTAATTACATTTCTTCAGTCTCGAAAGGTTTTAATAACATTTGGAGACATACACATACCATTTTCAACAACCGTAAGAAGACTAGCATATTTAAAAGCTCTTGAAACAAATAAAGAAATATTTAATCCTAGTAATAGACCATTCCACTATTTTTACTTTTATTTAAGAACAACCCCTCTAGGGTACTTTATAAAAAACACTCTTTTTTACTAAATATTTTTTATTATTTTTTTAATTTGGAGAAAAGTTAACCTGATTAAATTTTGCTCGGTATTAAGCTTTCGTCAGAACTACGAGAACTTTATCATCTTTATCCGTTCTTCAAATACACAAGAAACATAAGTATCACATCCTCATAGTGAGCTCTGGCTAATTCTACTAGTACATGACTCCCTCACTTTTATTACCCACACGGAAAGCCGATTACACCCTAGATTCCTATGTTTTACGCCAAAAACAAACTCGCCCTTCTGATATGTCCCTGGGAAAAAAATACCACATATTTACGGCAGCCAGAAAGGATCCTCCACTAGAACAGAAAGCTTTTAGCGTATGGCTTAAGATACGGTTTAACTTAGAGTATTGATTTTTCTTCTCTCTCGCCGTTTGATTTCAGTTAGGGAAGTGGTATCCGGAGAAAAAAAAATCCGGTATCCTGTCGGTAGAAATAAAACGGAGACAGGATAGCAACCTTTAAATATGTTTGATGACTTGGTCTCCCGAAAGCTTTTAGCTGTGAGTGTTTGTCGATCACATACGGGGGATCTAATGCAGTTCTGCAGCGAGTTAGAAGTGAGGTCTTGTTTGCTTGGTTCGGGTAACTTGATGCTTGAAAATAATTCTGATTAGGGAGGAAGAGCGGTGATTCTTGACCTGATTTTTCTGGGACTTTTGTTTAAGGGGTTTCGAGTGTCGTGTTTGCTATGTCAGGTTGGTCGGAAATCAGGGGGATGAGTTTTCTGGCTTGGAGGTTTTAATTAAGTAAAGGGACCGAGAGGAAAGTCTTTGATCAATAATCCTGTTCAAAAAGAAGAAAGGTGGATAGGTACAGATGTGGGGCATTTCAAATATTAAGCACCTAAGGGGGGAGGGGTTGCTTACTTTTCTTATTGACAAGGGGGGAGGGTGAGTATGAGTGATGCTTACGTAAGACGTTACAAACACTGCATTTTCGAAAATATCTTGTTTCTTGAATAAATAATTTCAAATTTCAACCAAAAATAAATTTCATAAAAAAAAATTGAACAAGGAATATATTTTAAGCATTTGTTACAGGGAAAATTTTAACAATAAGTTAAGTGTTCATGGAGAACAATTAATTTTAGAAATCTAATCATTACTAAAGATTTTGTACAAAAAAAAAGATCAAAGGGGGATATCGGGCAGTTTTCTTACGTAATTATGAGAGGGGGGGTTGTGGTTTGCTTATTTTTTCTGACAAGGGAAAGGGGGGGGGGTCAAAAATGACCAAAAACTTACGTAACATTTGAACAGATCCTGTGCAAGGAGAACTATTTTATGGGAATAAGAATTTTATGGCAAAAATATCTCGTGGGGGAGTAAAATATGGAACTTGTTTGGAGTATGGTTGATTATGATAAATATCATTCATACGAATGATTTTTAAAACTGCTTGAATCAGTGATCAAGAATTGACTGTGTCGAACATTTTGAATTATTTACTTCTTTGTTGTTTGAAAAAAATTTAAAAAGTAAGCTGATTCGTTCCATAATATTTTGTAACTGAAATTTCAATGTCTGACTTCTATATAAGCTGGAAGCCATTAAGAAAATGTCCAAGCTAAAAGAGCTTTGACATTTATAGGAAAAAGTGATTTCCATTGTTAGCGGATTGCGCTTAATAAATTACTCTAACCTAAAAAACTGAAAAAGATGTAATAAAGGGATAGTTCCTTACATTAATTTCTCATTTTGTGGGTTAAATGATGCATAAAAGTGGCGCCAAATATTTTTTCTTTTGTTATGGAACTTAATACAGCGTCTTCAATTAGGATTAATGAAATTTTTAGCTTTTAATGTAACAAATGACTAGTTTTGAAATAACATTATCAGAACGTTTGGATTGTTGAAATAAAACTGCACTATTAAATCTGGTCTTGAGAAATTTAAGTAAATATTATCTTAGCTTTATTAAAAGAAAACTATCAGATATCATAAACTCAGATATCATAAACTTTTTAAAACAATATGTCATGATTTTAAATATCCTTGATAACCCATTAAAAACTTGAGGCTAGAAGGAATAAAATAACAAACGCAAATGCACTAGAAAATGATCCATTTTAAAATTTGACCGGGACTTCTATCAGCGTTCACTAAATGAAATTATGACACTTCATTTTTATGACCGAACGGTCCGTATAAAGACAGCTATGTAATTTTAACAAAGCTAAAACCTTGAAAAATGCAAAATGTTTTCATAGTAATCCGTCTCTAAATCTCCTATTTTCAACACCATAGCATTGTCTTGAACAACAACTCTTAACACAATTTCCAAGACAAAGAAGCCAATCATTAAAATTTATCCCTTTGTGCAGCACATAAAATGAAATATGCCCTAAACCCCACCTTAAAAGCACAATATTTGAACAATTTACGATCCCCTGGAAGAGGCAGACGTCACGGTTCATCCAATTAAGAAGGCTAACTCTTTAAATCAACAGATGATCGTTTCGCAGCGTCATAACCCACCATGCAGGATCCACATCAATGCATCCTCCGCATTACCATGCAGGAAAGGGCCCTATAAACACTTCTTGCAATAAAATCGTGGGGAGAATGTCTTCCTCCACGATTAAGTTTTGCAGCCATTTCCCCTCCTCCGACACAATTACGGGGGAAATTATGAACTCCCTACACAGATTGTTACCGATAACACGATCGAATATTTCTCCCTCGAAGTTCGAATTCGTGCTGGCGTGGTTACGAGATATTTGTATTCAGCACCCTTTCCTCCCCGCGCGCGGAGTTATCAAACCTATAAACTGGAACGATTATATCTTCGCCAATTACACGGCATTATACTTGTTAATTATCCGGGCAACCAAGATCTCGTCGAGGGACAATGGCTGCTGCCTGTTTTGAGGCGTTTATTAAAATTTGTGTGAATGGCAACGGTCCGGGTCGTTTGGATTGGTCCGCCATGGCTGTCAGGGGTTCGCGGTGTTCGATTGCTGCGGGGGATTGGAAGCGAACGTTTTGAAGAATGGAAATGGTGTTGTTGGTGTGTGGGAAAATTTGCATTGGTATGGTGCTGTTACGGTTGATTGACAGAGAAAAGGAATGCATCATTGGGAAAAGGTAATTCATAAGCAGGTTTAAGCAATATGTTGTTAGTTGAAATACTTAGCATATTTTCCGTCACAATAAATTCATATTTCTGAAATAAAGCGATTGGTTAGAGAAAAATTTATTACATTTTTTCATTGGAATTCTAATTCATTGTTATTAAGCTAAAAACGCGCGAAAACAATGATGGGATAGATAGCCTCATTTTTAAACTTTTGAAAGGTCGCTTTTTTTAGCATGGAATAGTTAAAATTTTAATCATGAAAGTTTATTATAATATTCAGGATAAATCTTTCCATTAATCCTTTGGGCTAATTAAATTTTGATTGAATTAAAATTTGTGGCTTTCATCTTTCATATTCAAATTTATTGTTTACCCCCTTGTTTTACTGCTAAGGTCTACAAGCTTTCATATAATTTTCAACATGACTACTTCACTATAGTCAAGGCCACTATACTACACTAAAGTACACGCTATTTCCATTACGTGTCGTTGTTTAAAATATAAAATGTTTAAATGGGCTTTTATGGTCACTTCGTATGTTGTGTATGTGTCATATGAAATTATATTAATACCCTTCAAAAAGTCAAACTGCGAAAGTTTATCTAAAGTGAAATAAACAATTCTTTAATTCAATAATTAAAAACTTGCACTCAAATCCTCAAAACGGTAATGTCAAACAAAAATTTGTTCTCTAAAACAACTTTTCAAAAGTATTTGTCAGGGAATTTTTCTAGCTCCAATGACAGGTTGTCCAGAAATAAAAAAAAACTGAAATTCAATGAAAATTATTTATTTACTCGGGGTACATTTTTTTCCGAACTGAAATAACCGCATAATGTCAAAAATATTACATTACGTGAATGCAAAGAACCTTTTTAAAGAAATATTTCTGCTTCACGTCTATCAGAATATTTCTAAAACCAAGATGAGCTAACGTTTTACTTTTCATTTTTGTCGACATTTTTAAATTTTGCGGTACATCCAGGAAGTTCAGTTTATCAATCTTATACTATCAGTAACCTTTTAAACATACACGTCATCTATCAAATTTCTAAGAAAATATTTTCTCCTGGCATGACGTTTCAAATACATTTAGAGTAACGAACGCCAGTCTTATATAACGCAAGAATGCACCCACCGACGATGAAAGAAAACATATTAAATGATGCCAGTTCTAAAAAAGATTGCAATTGACATCTCTTTCGTATATTTTATCCCCGTTTTAATCATTTTTAAGTTAGAGAAGGATAAAGTTTAAAAGTATTTCAAATTTGTTCCCTCCAGTACGATTTACGGAGGGTTTTTTTGAAGTAGTCTTTTTTTTTTACTGATTATATTGCTTTGAATGTTATACTAATGTGAAATGTAATCTCTCGTTTTTGAGTGTATTTTTTTTGTATCTAGTATTTTGTATCTAGTAGAAACTATTCGATATTTCTGTCAGTTTTTATTCAGTAAAAAGGAATTCTTCATACGTATTGAATAAATTTACGGATTTAATAAAATTGAATCATGATTTAAAAACATTCTTAGGTTTCATGTTAAAAACTTCTCCATAGTAGAATATTTTATACTTTAATCTGGAAAAGACGGATACTAATTTAGATTTTTAATGCTAACTTTAAAAACTTGTAATATAATTTTGCAAGGTTTTTATTTTAAATTAGAATTTTTTTTTAAATTTCTGATGTTGCGTTCATATTACCAACTTCGAAGGAATTCAATAATTTTATGCGAATTTATCAGAGAGAGATAAATAGAAGTAAACAAGTTGATAGTTCCTGCTTTTGAGTCCGAAGAAGTATATTAAGGCTTGGCTGTTATTTATGTTGTTTCACTATGTTTGTCAATCTTAATCTAGAATAATTAATATTTAGAAAAGTAAACATCTTTAAAAGGGTTTCATTTATAGTAATATTTTTGTAAAAAAACGATAAGAAGAGATGGATTATTTTTCTTTAACAATATTTTATTAAGTTATTTGGGTCCTGCTTTAATTGTTCATTTGATTTTAATTTTTTGATAGTTTTAGAGAAATATTTACTTTAAAATGTTAAGAGACTAAGTTATTCTAAAAATGAATACGTTAAATTGTTTTTCTAAATATTATTGAAAAGTCTTCACTAAGATATTTAATAACTGTGTATATGATTGCGTTTAAAAAAAGGAAACTCATTTATTTATTTTAAGTACATACAATGAAATTTAATTCCAAGATGTAGTACTTCAATTCATTACTTAACAAGTCTGTTGGAATAAACTTATCTGTACACTTTTTTAAAAGGATTATTTAAGATATTTAGATAAGATTTCCTTAACTCTTCACTTCGTCTCATGTTTACAATCATGAGATGAACTCGTCTGAAAGAAAGAAACTATTTCCCCTTCATTAAAATATTCCCGAAAAAAACTTTCAAAACATCCCCATTAACTATTCCTGTCCTTCCGCCTGAAAATACATCCACCAAAGTATTTCATAACAAGTATTTCCCTAACTCACATGAGCCGCTATAAGATGTTGATGAAGTCAGTGATTAGAGATAGTTACAACCAACACAAGAATTCTCATAACGCCCCGTTGGATGATAACGAGACAGCAGGGTTTGGTAAAGGGCAGAGGACACTGTTTAACGAGCTTTAAAGAATTCGGAATAAGAAATTTTTAATGGAAGGTCTTGTGTTGTTGTATGTAGGTGAAAGGCAAACAGTGAAGAGCTCTGGGTGGGACTGGGAATGAAGCCGACATCCAGGTTTTCGTTGAAGATAATTTGAAATTGGAGATAACTATTCCAGTTCTATTGCATGGTATTGTGTTGGGAGGAGTATGTACTTATACAATTGGATGTGGGTGAAAGTAAATATTTGGGAAAGGAGAGAAAATTATTTTTAAGGGTTGTGTGAAGTTTGTTTTGCAAGATTTTTCGAGGCACAACAATTTTAATATTTTTTCTAAATTGCTTGAGGGACGAAAACAACTTGAATACTACATTTTTGTTAAGGTTTTTTAATTCATAATAACAAGATTCGTCAATGAAAAAAGAAGCGGGATATCAAGAAGGGGTCTTTTGCTCCTCATAAAGTTTGTATCGGTATTGAATTGAACCAGAAATAGAAATTACAACAAGAAGACAGTGTGATATTTGATAAAGATGAATTTTAGGTCGAGTCCTTGAAAAGTTTTACTTTTTTGTTAAGTTTTTTCAAATCAGAAATTGTAATATAAATTCTTAAGATTTCTAACCTAACAGGTTTTTTTCTACATTTACTAAAATTTGTAAAAGATAAAACGTATCCAAAATGTGAACAGTTTTGTTGTTTGCTAACATAAAGTCTGTGTAAACATCAAGATAAAGTTTCAATTTTATTTGTATTGAAAATCCCTAGAAAAAAGAACTAACCTTTCACTGGAGAAACAATAAGCTAATTATTACTTTTTACGTATCAAATTTAAAGTTATGTAAGCTCAAGCAACAAGAATAGGTATTTAATACAACTGCAAAAAAACCCCACGTGTCTATTGTTTTAAAATGAATTGTTAATAAAGTGGTTTCAAGTTTCACACTTTATAATTTATTATAGTCTGCTTTAATTAAAAATTGCATTTTCTAGTCACACTTTAATTTTACCTTATTGTTCTCTTGATAAAGTAATTCAGAAAGCTTTTCCGAGCTGTTCTCATAAAACAGCAATTAACATGTCTTGAATTAAATCCTTGCATAAATAATCCGAATTCCCGAATATAGTTCTAAGGAATAAAAGCAAACCGCTTACAGTGCTTAGACTACATGTTAATTTTGATCTTAGTTAAAGATTCGAAAGAAAACTAATTGCTTGCAAGCGTAATGCAGCCTCTCTTATAATTCGGTGATAATTATTACGGAACATTTAACACCGAGAAAAATAACTGTCATCTTAAAAGACGTATTGTGAATACAGATAAAATTAACATATCAACAAAATGGATTTTCATTTAAAAAGTAAATCCAACGATTCTTTTAATTTCATCCAACACAATGGCATTTCCTCGCATAAAAAAGCAGTGTTGAAGCATTACATCTCAAATAGAATTGCCTTCATCTTGAAAATGATAGGAGTTAATTAAAGTTGTAAAGTACACCTCCCTTAGAATCGTGACGATAAAAACCTCCCGCAAAAAGTCGTCTGTGCTCTCTCCCTCCCTCTTAAGAACAGAATAAATGGTGGGTTCTGCAGAGGAGTTCCGAATTTAGAATGAGACTAATGAGATATTGATTTAACGTTTAATGCATACATTTAACGGTTTAGAATTAAAGGAAGAGGAGTCCGTGATTTTTTAACAAGGTTTCTCTTGTTCCTGTGTGTGTTTTTGCATTGGCGGAGAACCTTTTAGAGTTACGTGTGAAACATGGCAGCTGCAGTTTTTGGGAGAGCGCAAATTACAATTCAAAGGTGAGCGGAGGGGGAGGGAGGGGAAGGCCTATTATTCTGGTGCGGATTGCTCGAAATTGCTCGCGAGAAAATGGCGCAGGAGGGAAATTATTTTCACAGGCTTTCGTGATGCGGGGAAAAAGCTTCTACATTTTTTTTTTTGTTTAAAACACACAAATACCAATTTTCTTTCGCCTGCAAATTAGCAGTGTGTTTTATGGAATAAAACCTTTCAAAGCCTCTGGGGTTTTGTACAAAATGCTTTGTACGTTCTCTAGAGTGATAAAAGTTTTTAAGAGTGGTGATTTCCGTTCAATGGTATTATATTCTGAAAATAGTTTAGGAGTAAACAAATAATGAATAGAACTGAGTTAATTTTATAGAAATTTCGGAGAACAATCAGTCAATTATTTCTAAGGGATTTAAGCAAAGTTTACAAAAAAAATATTCAAAAGTTTTACTTAATGTAAATAATGTTTTCAAAAGTATGAATAATTAAATTAAAAGGTAAATTTGTCCAAAAATAAATATTTTCACAATGACAGTGCGAAAGGATTTAAATAGATCTAATATTTATCAAAGTTCAAAGCAATGAATAATTAATCTCTTTAAAAAATTCCTTAACATGAAAACACAAATAATGGACTCTTTACCTAGCATTAAAGTAACATTTTTCATTTGCGAATGCAGAATGTTTGTTATTCAACTCTAAGGGAAATACTATCACATCTATGAATATGATTTCCTTCAGAGTGTATTTATAGAAGTTTTCTTAAGACAGACAAAAATTCAGAATGTACTAAAAACAAAACAAAGTAAAGATTATGTTGGATACCTCTTAAAAAGGTTAAGAGTTATTATTAGTTAGGAAGAGAGTTATGAAGAAGACGCTTGAATCTAATTTGCATATCGTCCCCCATTTTGCCTTGCTTTATTGACTGATATACAGATGCGCTTAATTTATTTTGCTCGTTAAGAGAGGTGATTTATAGTTAATAGAATAAACACTTCTGCTCAGTTCAATTCTCCACCGGACTTTAATGTTCGTCATAAATTAAGAAGCTCATTGATCAAGATGATGATTCAATTCACTTCAAGTCCAAAAATAATGTGGCAGCCACCACTTCCTCAGTGAACTCGATCGATATCTTAACTTATGTACTCCAAGAGTTTGAAATAAACTTATTCTTAAAACTATAATTCTTGCGGTTATTTTAGTAGGAGAAACAGATATTTACAGGTTGATTTACGGTATGAGGTACGAAAAGTAGTACAATAAGTACCACTTCCCAATTATTGGTGTTATTTTAAGTATCATAAAACGTTCAATTGAATAGAAAAACTTTAAACCTTTTTTATTTCAGCACTATGGCTTTTAAACCAAGATCCTCTATATAGATGGCCTTTCAACTCGGACGAGTGACGTCAAACCTAGG